>CM042889.1:11490775-12690775 GCA_023653495.1 Melastoma candidum | reverse complement strand
AGGTTTCCAAAGGGGACTTATCACAAGATGAAAGCGAGGAAATTCAGACCTTGTAAGGTGTTGAAGAAGATAAGTTCGAATGCTTATGTGACAGAACTACCTCCTGAGCTACAGATCAGTCCGGTCTTTAATGTCTTAGATTTGTATGAGTTTGTGGGAGCTATGAAGGTTATGCTATCCAAGATCAGATCAAAGGGCTTCCAATGGTCATAAAGGATGTTATTAAAGATGTTCAAGATGTGAATAAGGCTAAGTCAAGTAGATGAAATCAATACAGGAGGTTCTTGGTGAAATGGTTGGGAAAGCCAGCGACGGAAAGTACCTGGATAGTTGAAGAAGAGTTGAAGAAGATTGATCCTGAGATTTATGCTGAGATCGTCGAAGTTTTCGTGCCAGAGTCGCGAACTTTTCCAACCTGGGGAGATTGATATATGAATATATTATTATTTTTAGATTTTATAATATTAGGAGTATTTTAGAAATATCACATTAGATTTATTTTCTAGTATAAATAAGGGCTTAGGTTTTCTAAGGAGGACAATTGTTTTTTTTACCCTATTATCTGATTTTAAGAATTTCTTGAGGTTTTGTTACGAACTCTAAAATTCTCTATCATTCTCTTCATCTTATTCGTTTTCTTCTAGTTTTTTTTTTGTGATTTCTCCAATTTTCGCTACGTTATTCCATCAATTTTAGTGGGTTTTGATTAATATTCTATTAAGTTTTAGGGCAGGAATCATTGTTTTTTTAGTTTTTAAGTCTATTTGATGTAGAATGAGTGCTCTTGTTGGTACATCTTGGTTTTGCCTAGAATTAGTGTAGGAGAAGAGAACTCACTCGATGTGGACAAGTGGAGAAAAGTGTTATAAATTGGATATAGAGCAGAAGAATGCGTCTTTCTAATATGAAGGAATTATCAATCTGGATGGAGGATGCGATCTTCAATAATCTTTACAAACTCGTGTAGAGCAGTTCGAGTCTTCTCAAGACTACAATCTAAGGAAATGTGTATCAATTAGTTATTCATTTTAGGCTATTTTATTTTGATCTCCTTAGAAAATTTATTCAAATTTTGAGAATATTAAGAAATCTTTGGAGGTGATTATAAGGTATAACTCTAGAAGGAAAAGGAGATGACGTCTAGGGTTGAAGGAGACCACTTCCTGAGTTGGGAGCGTTAATTTTCTCTTTTTTCTTGTTGTCATGTTTTATCCTAAACTTCAGATGATGGTTCTTCATGAACTAGATTTTCGTTCTACAACTTCAATGAAACTTAGCGATTTTTGTTCAATGAGCAAATTCTTTTTTTCGTTTTATTCGAATCCGTGTCATTATTTATCTATATATTGATCGTAAAGCGGTTAATTAACGGACCCATGTTTAATTTGATTTGAAAACTTAATCAGACTTGAAAAAGTTATTTAGATTAAATCATGATTTGATAGCCTACGTTCGCAAAGTGTAATTGCATATGAATGGAGTGATTAACTTGATACAAGCAGTGCGTCATACGTCCACGTCTCCGATTCAGAATAATGGGCTCTCGCCGGTATGTCTCATTACCCCTTTCACACTTGTTGGACATTTATATATGGAACAGCTAGAATAAAATCCAGCATGAACTTTCTTGGCGTTGAATGTTCTGCTGTTAAATTTCCAACCCGAGCCCTTCTTGCTATCCAGAATATGCCTCCTAAGCTGAATCATATTCAACAATCTTTAGTTTTAATTTTTTGTCCGGAGAATTTCTGGCTATTCATCCCCCTTTTTCCTTTTTAAGTACTGTTCAACCTCTTTCTGATTTTATCATTATACTAATGGACTTGGATTTCAGGAGCCGATGTTCTGGGTCGTGCCAGTTTGTCAGCTGCAGGATTTTATGAGGATAATTTTTGTCGCTGTCAGCCTAGTCGACTTCGGACACGGAAAGAATGTCTCCTCCAGAATGATAAAAAGGAGTTGACTGCACCAATCACCTCCAAAAGTCTCTCCGAGCAATGAGCCATTCAGCACGGTTGTGGCGTTCGTCGGTTAGTCTGTTTGTCCACGAAGAGAAATAGGCAGGTCCGACGCCCGGTGAGAGGCCATCAGGTGAATAGAAGGAACATGGCATACACGGACCACTTCGTTCTTCCATGTTGGGGATATTACTGATGCGGCAGCATGAGACTAGGAAGATGGACAAGGGCGAAACAGACGTATGTTGAGAGTTTTACTCTCCTCCCATAGATATTCCTGTCCATAAAGGTGCTTTTGCCTAATGTTACGTGTTTGGCTAATGTTGGAGAGGAGAACATCAATCAGGGTTTTTGGCCTTTTTGATGTTACCTTAGAACTGATCTTAATGCTGGAACTCGGCCTGATGCCGGTGGCGCATCGCAGAAAGGTATTTCTCCAGAGCCACCTTTCCTCTGAGTCTGGTATACGGGCTTTACGGGAACCTCCTCGGGGTGGAGGAAAGAGAGAGTGATGAAGACGAAAAAGTAATCCACATGCTATAAGAGAACAAATACGAAATTCGTCGTTACTAACGACAACGCTCATTATTCGACAATGTAGAGCACATGTCAAAAGAGTGCTTCTCTATATATCCCTAGTTATTATGGCCGCCTTGTCCGCGGTTACCTCCTCGTGCATTTTTAGTCTTTTTATCCCCCGAACTGGAGGCATCTGCGTCCTTTCCCGTCAGCTTCTGGACGACCGACTTGAAGCTGGAAGCATCGGCCTCCACGTACTGAGTGTCGATGATCTTCACCTTCACGGTGTCCCCCGGCTTGCCTGACATGGATGATGGTATCTTTTTTTTTTTTCTTTTGGATTTGGTTTTCTGTTGTGCGGGTCGCGTCGAGATGCCACAAGCTTGAGCTCTGAGCTCTGTATATATAGAGAGACGACAGATCAAAAGGAGGAAAAATCAAACAAAGTACACGGATGTGTGGGGAAATGTTTGTCACCCTCCGTACTTTTTAGAACTTTTCTAACAATTATTCATCTTTCTTTGGGCGGACCGTTCGGTTTTCCTGTCAGTTTTTCAAACTCTATTGAGAAAAATATCCAGAACCGAGGGAACGGCGAGGCCAGGGGCATTCAAGTTGACCCAATCGCAAACTGATTCAAATTCAATTATACACAACAGGTATAGAATATAAAATGTACGGTACAAACCCAAATGCGTCACTGCGTAAGCCGAATTAAACATTGGAAAATGTCAGAGTCGGTCAAGGCGTGAGAACACGTGTCACGACACAAAAAAGATTGAAAAATAGTCAAGCAATCGGACATTTTCTTTAATCCTTAGTTTTTCTTTATCGATCTTAGTTATTCGGCTGCGATGTTTCTTAATTACTTCTTTGGTCGAGACTTGTTTTCTATTCACCTGAAATCTTTAGAGGGCGAAGCTAATACCTCACTTGTTAATTGAGATCCCAAATCCCTTTGTTTCAGTCAAGGGTGAAGGGCACACCTCATTTCATTGAAATTCTATTTTTACTGAGTTATTACCCAGATGACAACCCTTTTCATCGAACACCCTATTTTCGTTTATCGAATATTCAACGTGTTTGATAGTCAACTTATCTTTTGGCTATTGCAGGAGTGCCATTCCATCTAGAAATCGTACATAGGGAATAAATATCCTACGTCCAACAACCTCAAGTCATTCTATCCAACGATTAAATTGTTCTTGATTACTGATTTTATTCGATAATTGAATATGAAGAAATAGTAGAGAAACGGTCGTGGAAATTAAGAAGCAAAATTTTGATGGGCCTCAAAAATAATTTCTTTTTAAGCCAAAATGAGAAAAATAAATAAATAAATAAATTGAGCGAATACTTACAATCAGTGATTTGGGGGGTTGGAGCAACGTCGGTCGAGGGACGCAGGGTCAGGTACAACGTCGACCCTAATGATATTTTTCGATCCATTATTAAATGAAGACTCAAAATAATTTTGCATATGCCTAAGGTAAATTTGGTATACGAAAAATACCGATTTCAATTTTCGAAATTTTAAATTCGTATTCCGAAAATTTTGCCCTCCCGCCTTAGTGGGATGCATGGGAGCTTCCATTTTTTTCGCCATGCACGTGCCGACGACTCTTTTAACAAAAGAAAGAGCTGACTTATATACAATCCAAAATGAAGGATCGATCGGTCAATTGCCATAAAAAGGAAATTTGTAAACAAGCTGCTTCTTCCAGAAAGTTAGATTCATTCAACTCACATGGTTTCATGATCATCCCCCCAAACCTTTTCCTTTTTCTTTATTGAATTATTAGCTCCCCCTCTTCTTCCCATTTCTCTGCATACACATATTCAAATATCAGATCCTTCTAAATCTGGACAACAACATTCACTCCACTTTGACCGATAACCGCCCGGAAATAACACTGTTGAAAACTTGGCATAACGCGTTCGATCTCTGGTATGCTCTGCGTGTTCATGCTCCATGTGATTCCTCAAATGAGCTCTACGGCCATTTGAGGAAAAACTGGGTAACTCTTCTCGCTTTTGAAGTGGCCGCCCCCCCCCCGAGGTTGTCTTTGTACGAATGAATCACAAGAGGATAAAAACTATGTGGCTGTCACTGTATTTTCCGACCAGAGTTCACGGTTCGATGAAACAAGATGCAAGCCAATCCGACAATTTCCACAAAAAGTTTAAACAGGCCAGTAATACAGAATAAACGATATCCCTGGCTTCGTGAAATGTCTATATAGTTTAATGACAATCAACAGACGGGAAAGATGTTTCGTGTGATCCTGCTCATACGATCTAATTCCCTGGGGCACATATGCCCCGCACTTTGACAAGTCTAATGATTCCAACCTTTGAACAAATGCGAGCAGCGATTGATGCCGTTTACCGGGGTTATTATTCTCGAATCATCCAAGAACCTCATAAAACGAACAAACCAACCGCATTGGCCACGTACTTCTTTTCAAGGACAAGCTCTGTGAAGTAGTGTTCACGAGAGAGAGAGAGAGAGAGAGAGAGAGAGAGAGAGAGAGAGTCTGATAAGTATCTACAGGTCTAAAATTGAATCTATTTGCATGGTTCTGAAAGGAGTAATCATGAAATACTAGAAAAACAAAATCATCATGGGGCCAGTTCTGGTGGAAGGGTATAGTTCAAAGTTGAAACACCTTTAATCTAATTCCACATAGTTCGGAAGCTAACAAAAAGAGGCATGATAAACGAATAAGGGAATGTACCTGCCAGCAACTACCCGGTCTTATTGTGAAGCATCCAATTTGTCATCTGGATTGCCCGTCGACAGCTTAAGAGCATTGAAGTGCACGTCGAACAATAGAAGAGTACCTTGTCATGCTGCGATAATCCATCTCCGCGAGCTTTAGCAAATCGACTTTGCAGAACAATTAATAAGAGGAAACCGTTGAAGTAATAAGGCCAGACTGGGCGTGCCTGCATGAACCACGCTCACGAATGAAATGACGTGTCATGTCAACTAGTCCACGACAATGATAATGGCTTCCGTGATGAAACGGTGCATAGCGAAGCAAAATTTTGCCAAGAATGAAGAATTGGGACCGAGACTTCCCGGGTAATGCCTATCAACTGCGATCGCAGCTTCCCTGACCGCTTTAGTTATTCCCTTGTCAACCTAAAGTCTTTCGTTCTCCTAAATATCTTCCCTCGGCCTTCTTTTAGTTTTCTTCTTCATGGCTCAGGAGAATTTCTTGCTATTCATTCTCTTTTTCTTATTGATAAGTACTGTTCATCCTTTCGATGATTTTATTATTATACTAAAGGATTTGGATTTCGGAAGCCGATAGTATTGGGACTGGGTTGCACCGGTTTCTTGGTTAGAGAATTTTACGGGGATATTTTTGTCTCCGCCGGGCTAGCCGACCAAGTACAGGGAGTCCTCTGAAAAGAATGTCTCTCCAAAGGGATGAGCCATTCTGCACGGTGTCTTTTGTGGCGCTTCGGACGGTCCGGCAGGGGAAACATTGTTCGAATCTATTTGGATGTTACTGATGAAGCAGCATGACACAAGGAAGATGGACGATGGTGAAATAGAAGAGGTCCTCCTGTAGGAAGTCTAGTCGATAAAAAAAGAGAACCTCTGCGGCCTTATGTATTAGATAGCTTTTTTCTGATGATATCCTTAAACTTCCTCAGACTAATCTTAATGCTCGAACTCAGTCTAGTGCCAATGCATGCGGAGAATTCTTTTGGTCTAGCCACCTTTTCTCCGCGTCGGGCTTTCGGCTGTTCGGGATGAGGAGGAGGAGAGTAAAAGAGATTAAGAAAAAGAACAACTGCTTATTATCCCAGAAACGAAGAGGACATGTCGAAACAGTGTTTTTTTTTTCTTTCTTTCTGTAATCTAGTTATTATGGCTGCCATATCCACGATAGCCTCCCTGCATGGAGGACGAGGCGTTTGTAGTCTTCCGAGACCCTGCAGATGAGGAGTCTGTGTCTTTCCCCGTCAGCTTCTGGACGACCGACTTGAAGCTGGAAGCATCGGTCTCCACGTACTGAGTGTCGATGATCTTCACCTTCACGGCATCCCTTGGTCTGCCCGACATGGATGATGGTAGAGCCTCGTCTTCCTATCGGTTTTGTTCCACGAGCAAGTTAACTTTGTCACCTTCGAGGAGATGCGACGACACCTGAAGGCTGAAGTCGAAGCCTTATATATACACAGAGACATGGATGGAACGCGGCAGCCTAGCAGGACCACAGAGGTTGTCGGGCGACAGAAAACGTTGTCTGGTCAAATCATTTATTTGAAGAATTGAAAGAAACACAGGCAGTCAATTGCACGGACATTGGGAGATAGCTTTTATTCTGCTTCTTACCTTATCATTTTTGTCTTCGGACATGCACGTGCCGGGCGGCATTTCAAAACCAAGGACCGACCGGTCAATGCTTAAAAATAAAATGAATTTGAGAGGTCATGCCATGTTCAAAGTAGCAGTAACGCGCACAACATTTTGTCATGTGCTTCGAGAATGTAAGATTCTTCAACGATTACAACTCAATGTGACCGTATTATTGAGCCTCGTATGTTAATGTGATTTAGCTTATAAAACAATTTTTCAAATACGATTATAGTTTCTAAAATACACAAAATACGACTCTCATGTCTGCATGTACGCGCGCTCTTCGGCCTATCACGCGTGTGGCGGTTCGCACGACCAGAGGATCGGGTCCGCTCCCCCAAGGCTCAATCCGGTCGGTGTCACGACTCGAGCGTCGGACGCTGCGGAAGAAAATTGGGTCGGGTCCTTCCCTGATTCTCAAATGGGCCGCGAAACATTTCGCCAATCGTATCCACTTTCCTGAAGAAGACGAACGAAAGGCTGCGTTAAGGCCTCGTTCATGAATTTGAGGGAGGACTCAGGGAGCGGCTCGTCACGCCGTTACCCATCCAAAATGGCTCTGTAAAAGCAGTGTTGTTGTTTAAACTAGGTAAACTATACGGAGTCGCCACCGACTTATTTTTATTTTTTAAAACTGTTTAAATCGGAAAAACAATTCGATTCGAGGATTCTTATTTACTAACTTTTATGTTCTAGCAAGTGAAAAAGTGACGTTTGCTCCAAAAGATTGCTTTTGGTTAACGGACGTTGAATCCGATCAGGACACGACTCTAAACTCATGTCACTGTTTTACGAGCGTTGGACCTGAACTCATGTATTTTTGTTTAACAATCACATGCGACAAATATCCTAAGAGCCTAAAGCATGCGAGCAAACATAACCAATTATCAAGATCAAAGGAACAGGAAATGACAGTGACAGCGAGCCTATACATCTGGCCTCGCAGCCCGTTACAGGTGAATTTTAAAAATAATTCTGGGAGGCCTGCATCTCCCCTTTATACGACGGTTGGGGCCGCTTTATTATTTTGACATTGCGATTTTTACACACGCAGAAAGATTCACGCGGTTTGATACACACACGTTTAAGTAAATCTTCCAAACGGTTGGAGTCCATACTTCCAAAATTACATGTTCAGTCTAAAATACAAGGGTGCGCTATTGAGGAAGTTCGATGAATAAAATTTAATTAAGTTAAGAGGTAAGACATGTCTTACCTTCTGGAGTGGTGGGTAGTTATCCTTACTCTTCGATAAGCCCGTGCGATTTTCCCCGTATTTCATGTGAATAAAAGAGGAAATAGATAAGCAGCAATGTATACTAACACGAAGACCTCATTCAAAGCATCAATAAACAATCAAATTCGGATATTTTTATCAAGATATCCATAAGAAATTTTAATAAATGACGCATTCATTACAAGACATTCGTAGACGGATTACATGACCTTGGTTACTAATCTCGAATAATCTGGATTGAATGTTATTCAGATAGGTATCTCTTAAAATTAAAACGGTGAGATTTAAAACACACATAGTCGTAATTCTAACAACATTAACCGCTTCCATTATATGACCATTTAATTTAAAGTTTCCAAAGGAAGAGAGAGAGATTACCATTGTGGTAAATCGATTCCGAGTCTCTGCTGTGGGTCGCCGTAATCGGGGACCAGCATCACCCAGACGATGAAAATGAAGAACAGCGGGGTCTGGGCCTTCTCCTCGAGCTTGGGTCAGAATCACCAGTCAAAGGTTGACGTGCGGTGGTGCGGGGACGGCAAGGAATAGATGATTCCCAAACCAAAAGTAAGGGAAACGCCACAGAATGACAGGGAATGGGTGACGTTTGGTATGGACGGAAGGCAGTGTATAATGGGTGCGGCTGGAAATGGGATAAATAGGTTGAGATTCAACCTCCACTCGGATGAACTCGTTTGGCCGTGGATACAGATACACCACCACGAACAAGACGAGGGCGAGGCACAACACGAAGGATATAGATACACCACCACCGGTTAATACACTCTACTCAATCCGCACTTGGAAATCCACCAAATGAAGAACGAGGTTTTGAAGGAGAATCCACTCACTTCGGATAAGAGACTCTAAGTCTGATAAGGGTTTATAATTTGATTCAAGCTGCCGTTCAAAAGAGTACAAGGTGCCCATTATATAGGGAACACCTGAAGAAGAACTTAAATGCACGAAATGAGCCTAGGCTAGATGTATGCAAGGCAAGATTCATGGACGAGCCATAAATGGCTTATTGGAAATGCAACAAAGTAAATGCAAAGCATGAATGACAAATGCATGAATGAGGAATGCGAATTCATTCAGCTTCTTCGAGGCTCTTGGCTTGGCCGACTCTTCGTTGCTCAGTCGCTGATGATGTCAAGTCGCACCTCCTTGAGTCGCACGTGCTGAATCGCAATCGTTGCTCAGTCGCTGATGATGTCAAGTCGCACCTCCTTGAGTCGTACGTGCTGAATTGCAATCGTAGCTCAGTCGCAAGCGAGTAAAGTGACGCCTCTCTTGCTGCGCGTCGACGGGGATAAGCTGTCGTCCGTCTTTGTATCATCCTCCCCTTGTTGAAAAGAGTTTATCCTCAAACTCTCGTCGTCGTCATCCTCCACAAATGGTATGAGATCCTGGACGTTGAATGTGGCAGAAACTCCATAGTCACCTGGAAGATCAGTTTTGTAGGCGTTGTCGTTGATGCGCTCGATGATCTTGAATGGTCCTTCTACGTGCGACATTAGCTTGTTCTTCCTCTTGCCTGGGAATCGGTCCTTGCGCAAATGAATCCAAACTAAGTCTCCTGGCTGAAATATCTTCACTCTTCTTCCGCGATTGGCTCTTTCCGTGTAACGTTGATTGGCCTTCTCGATCTGCGCTCGAATCTTCTCATGGAGCAATCGCATCTCCTTAGCGCGCTCCTCAGCATTTCGGCTAACTGATCTCATATCGCTCACAGGCATTAGTTCAACAGGGACTAAAGGATTGAGTCCGTAAACTACCTGGAAGGGTGATGACTTCGTTGTCGAACTTGGGGCTCGATTGTATGCAAATTCAGCATGGGCAAGCTTGATGTCCCAATCCTTCTGGTTCTTCGAGACCAAGGTTCGAAGGATTGCAGCCATAGTGCGATTGACAACCTCCGTTTGTCCATCGGTTTGCGGATGATAAGCTGTGCTGAATACAAGCTTCGTTCCAAACTTGTGCCACAGTGTCTTCCAAAAGTAGCTTAGGAACTTCGTGTCGCGATCTGAAACGATCGACTTGGGTACTCCATGCAACCTTAGCACTTCTCGAAAGTACAAATCTGCTACGTTGGTCGCATCGTCCGTTTTCTGACATGGGATGAAGTGTGCCATCTTCGAAAATCGGTCGACCACTACCATGATCGAATCCTTTCTTCGTTGTGTTCTTGGCAATCCTAGTACAAAATCCATACTCACATGTTCCCATGGTCGCTCTGGGACGGGCAATGGAGTGTAGAGACCCTGAGGTTGGACACGACTCTTCGCTTGCTGGCAAGTCGCACATCTCGCAATTAGTCCTCGCACTTGCTTCTCCATTCGAGGCCAATAGAAATGCTCTTGTAGCATTGCCAGCGTCTTGTCAACTCCAAAATGTCCAGCGATTCCTCCTCCATGGACTTCTCGTATAAGTAGCTCTCGCGTCGAACTCCTTGGAATGCATAGCTTAGAGTCGCGAAATAAGAATCCATTCACCTGGTGGAATCGATTGATGGCTTGCTGGGCGCATTGGACGAAGATCGCTCCAAAATCTTCATCGTCCTTGTACAACTCCTTCAAATACCCAAATCCAATCAGCTTTGTCTCCATCGCAGATAGTAAAATCATTTTCCTGGAGAGAACATCTGCGACTACATTCTTCGCGCCTGGTTTGTGCTCTAAGACAAAGTTGAATGCTTGTAGAAACTCTACCCACTTCGCATGTCGGCGACTAAGTTTGTGCTGACTATTGATGTACTTGAGAGCTTCATGATCGGTGTGCAACACAAACTCTCTGGGCAGCAAGTAATGACTCCAAGTCTCGAGTACTCGAACAATTGCTAAGAATTCCTTGTCATATGTCGAGTAGTTCAATTTGGCGCCATTAAGCTTCTCGCTGAAATAAGCGATGGGTCTTCCCTCCTGCAGCAAAACTCCTCCAATTCCTACTCCCGATGCATCACATTCCACTTCGAACATCTTCGCAAAGTTGGGTAAAGCTAGAACTGGGGCTGCGCTTAGACACTCCTTCAGTCGCTCGAAACTAGCTTGTGCAATTGGTGTCCACTCGAATTTGTCCCCCTTCAAACATTCGGTGAGTGGGGCTGCGATTGAGCTAAATCCTTGAATGAACCTCCGATAGAACGACGCCAAGCCATGGAAGCTGCGAACGTCGTGGAAACTCCTTGGAGACGGCCACTCCTTGATCGCTTCAATCTTGCTCTCGTCCACCTTAATTCCTTCTGCTAAGACGACAAATCCAAGAAATATTACACTCGGTTGGAAGAACTCACATTTCTTGAGATTTCCATATAGCTTTTCCTCCCGAAGTGTGTTGAACACAGCTCGCAAATGATTGATATGCTCCTTATTGCTCCGGCTGTAGACAAGAATATCGTCGAAGTAGACGACCACAAACTTCCCCATGAATGGTCGCAAGACATGGGTCATTAGTCGCATGAACGTGCTGGGCGCGTTTGACAATCCAAATGGCATCACCAACCACTCGTACAGCCCGTACTTAGTCTTGAAGGCTGTCTTCCACTCGTCGCCTTCTTTCATCCGGATCTGGTGATAACCACTCCGCAAATCCACTTTGGAAAACACCTGCGCTCCATGCAACTCATCCAACATATCATCCAGTCGAGGGATAGGAAAGCTATACTTTACTGTGATTTTGTTGATCGCTCGACTGTCCATGCACATTCTCCATGTGCCATCCTTCTTCGGCACCAATATGGCTGGAACCGAACATGGGCTCAAACTCTCTCGAACTAATCCCTTGTTGACAAGCTCGTCGACTTGCCTCTGCAACTCCTTTGCCTCCTCTGGATTGCATCGATAGGCTGGTCTATTTGGTAGCGACGCCCCTGGAACCAAGTCGATTTGATGTTGTATGCTCCGCATCGATGGTAATTCGACTGGTAGCTCCTCTGGAAATACGTCCTTGAACTCCTCAAGAATGGAAGCGGCCTGAGGATGGCTTGTCGCTTGACCTGGGGCGGATTCGACAAGAACCACAAAATAAGCCTTCTCACCTTCTTGAATCGCTCGAACTAGTTGAACTCCCTTGAGAGGCTGGTCGCTAAGTCGATCATGGGTCGCGATTGTAGGCTGACTAGTGAGGGGCATCAAAGTGACCTTCTTCTCTCCGATGTGGATGGAATACGTATTGCGATACCCGTCGTGTTGCGCGCGTCGATCAAACTGCCACGGTCTCCCCAATAGTAGGTGGCATGCATCCATGGGAATGACGTCGCAAGCGACTTCATCCTGGTAGCTCTTCCCAATGGAAAATGGAACTCGCGCTCGCTGGGTGACTCGAACGTCACTCTCCTTGTTGAGCCATTGTAGATGGTAGGGATGTGGGTGCGCTTCGATGGGCAACTTCAGCTTTTCAACCATCGTTCTTGACACAGCGTTGGTGCAGCTACCACTATCCACAATCACCAAACATACCTTTCCTGCGACTGTGCACCTAGTATGGAAGATGCTCTCCCTTTGACTTTCCTCTTTCGCCGGTGTCACACTTAAAGCCTTTCGGACGACCAACAGCTCTCCTTCGTCCGGATACTCCTCTATCTCTTCGGCATCCCAAACAGGGTCGGCGTTCTCCTCGAACTCTTCTTCTTCATCAGATAACTCTCTGATGACAACGTTCCTTCTCGTCGGACACTCAGAAGCCATGTGCCCAACTCCTTGGCACTTGAAACATCGTCGAATGATGTTTCGTTCGTGCGATTTGACTTCAGGTCTTGTAGTCGACGGTGGGGCTCTCTTCAATGTTGTTGTTGACGGCGGCTTCGCCTGGAGCTATTCCCCTTGTTGAAAGGCGCGGCCTTCACAAATGGGCGGGTAGTCGCTCTCCTCGCTTGCTGCTGCTCCACCTTGTGCGCCAATGCTCGCACATCGTTGAAACTCCAATATTGTTGTAGGTCAACGGCATCTGCGATTTGGGGCTTAAGTCCTCGAAGATACCTGGCAATGGTTTGCTCTGGGGCTTCTTGGACATCACATTGCAGCAACAGTCTCTCGAACTCCCATGTATACTCCGATACACTTGAGACTTGTTGTAGCGACTCCAATTTGAGGTAGAGATCTCGTCGATGATGCTCCGGTAGAAATCTCTTCGTCATGGCCCTCTTTATTTTTGACCATGTACGAATTGTATTACGCCCTTCCCTACGGCGCTGCTGGTTGGTGTTCTCCCACCACAAACTCACGTACTTCTTCAATTTCAAGGCAGCCAGTTTCACCTTTCGATCCTCGGGCACTTTCTCGTAATCAAAGATGCGCTCCACGGTGTGCATCCAATCGATGAACTCGTTGGGGTCCAAGTTTCCTTCGAACTCCGGAATCTGAACGCTCACGGTTGGCGCTCTTCTCTCCTGTCTCCGATATTCCGGTGAAGATCCTCGTTGAGACTCTTCACGCCATGGGTTCTCCTCATGATCGCTCTCTTCGCGGCTACGAGAAGATGATGCATGGTGGGTTCGCAATGACTATAGTTGCTGCTGAAGATCAGCGATTTGCTGCTCAAACCGAGCAACTTGTGTTTCGTCTAGAGACATACCGCGTTGGAATCTTCCGGCCAGTGACAACCTAGGCTCTGATACCAAGATGGTGCGGGGACGGCAAGGAATAGATGATTCCCAAACCAAAAGGAAGGGAAACGCCACAGAATGACAGGGAATGGGTGACGTTTGGTATGGACGGAAGGTAGTGTATAATGGGTGCGGCTGGAAATGGGATAAATAGGTTGAGATTCAACCTCCACTCGGATGAACTCGTTTGGCCGTGGATACATATACACCACCACGAACAAGACGAGGGCGAGGCACAACACGGATGATACAGATACACCACAACCGGTTGATACACTCTACTCAATCCGCACTTGGAAATCCACCAAATGAAGAACGAGGTTTTGAAGGAGAATCCATTCACTTCGGATAAGAGACTCTAAGTCTGATAAGGGTTTATAATTTGATTCAAGCTGCCGTTCAAAAGAGTACAAGGTGCCCATTGTATAGGGAACACCTGAAGAAGAACTTAAATGCACGAAATGAGCCTAGGCTAGATGTATGCAAGGCAAGATTCATGGACGAGCCATAAATGGCTTATTGGAAATGCAACAAAGTAAATGCAAAGCATGAATGACAAATGCATGAATGAGGAATGCGAATTCATTCAGCTTCTTCGAGGCTCTTGGCTTGGCCGACTCTTCGTTGCTCAGTCGCTGATGATGTCAAGTCGCACCTCCTTGAGTCGCAAGTGCTGAATCGCAATCGTTGCTCAGTCGCTGATGATGTCAAGTCGCACCTCCTTGAGTCGCACGTGCTGAATCGCAATTGTAGCTCAGTCGCAAGCGAGTAAAGTGACGCCTCTCTTGCTGTGCGTCGACGGGGATAAGCTGTCGTCCGTCTTTGTATCATGCGGCTTGGTGAGAATCCGAAAAGGGAAGCCATCACGGGGCGTGGGTTGGCTGTCCTATTGTGGATCTGGGATTAGAGTTCGTCTAGTGTCGGTGGTGCGGGTTGACTGGCTACTTCATGACTTCTGGAGATGGGCTGCCATCCGGGAAACGGAGTTCGTTGGAGTCGAAGATCCGGTGTTGAACAAAACAGATTCGGGTTTCCGAGGAAGATTGTTCGAGACTGCCGCGCTGCTCTTCGTGAAGAACAGCCCTGGGGCCCAGGACAGATGGTTCGTCAGGGACCAGCTGACTTGACGGTGACCGGACCCAGTGGGTTGACGTCTGAAGTGCGGTTGCAGCAGCGAGGGAAGAGAAGTCGGGGTCGAATCGGTACTCAAAGGGGGTGACGGAGAGCGGTCTTGGAAGCAGAGGACGGCGCCACCGTTGTCGGGAGAACGGCTGTGATCTGAGGAGGTCGGAGAAGACGTGAGTTCACCGCTACCGGACTTGGTGGCGGCAAGGTGAGGAGGAGAGGATTCTCTCGATTTGGGTGGGAAGGAACGTCCAGGATGAAGCTGGAACTGGGGTGATCAAACAAGTCCTCGCCGCCGCCGGACCTGGAGGATCGGCGTTATTCGGTCGTCATTGAACTGATCGCTGGCAGTGGAGTCACCTTGGGGGTTTGCTGGAGCTGAACAAAAATGGGGTGTCGTCTTGATGCTGTCGCGGTGGGTCAGTCGCCGGTGTCGATGGAGAAGTTGGAATCGCCGCCGGCATGTCGGGGCTCAGATCTGGTATCCCTTGGTGCAGGGTGTCGGCCGGGGAGGAAGGCTTAATAAGTCTGATTCATGGACTCCGGACATTGTCGCGACCCAGGTGATACCGGAACGGGGGTTGTGATGCCGCCTCCGCGCGACAAAAGGTTGGGGTGGACGTTGGAGAAGGAAGAAGGGTTGTCGTCGTCTAATTTGGGGGCGTCGGGGAGGACGTGGGTACGCCGCTGCCGGATTTAGGATATTGGGTCGTTTGGTCGTCGCCTCTGCCATGACCGTCCGTGAACCGATTGCGGAGCTGGTTTTGCGGTGATCTGCTTTGGGGTCGGACTGTTAGACTTTAATCTGTTGTAACGGTTGGGTTTAATGCATTATAACGGATGCATAGTAACGGCCAATGTTAATGCTACTTAATGATTGGGGTAGTTAATGCTAGGTGGGAGTTACATTTCCTTATGTGTATAAATAGTTGTGTTACGAAGGTTTTCTTTAAAGCTTCCCACATTTCTTTCTCTCCACCTTTTTTGTCAAATTCTTTCGTCGACGACAACACGTGGCATCAGAGCCATCAAGGAGGATCTTGGCCGATCATGACCGGAGGAAATCGCTCCCCGTCCCCAAAGGGTCACATCGCCGATATCAAGAAAGGCGACGACGGCAGCGGTGCATCACGTGAAGTCATGGTGGAGCGCGTGGTGAAGGAGACAAGCGGTTTAATCGTGTACCCATCATTGACGCGCACAAACTACAACGAATGGGCTTTTGTGATGCAAGTAAATCTGGAGGCACAGGGACTCTGGGACGCCATCGAGACCAATGAAGTCGATCGGCGTGCTGACAGACTCGCTTTGGCTGCGATCTTTCGCACTGTGCCTGCCGAGATGCTTTCGATCCTCGCCGTGAAGGAGAGCGCTAAGGAGGCGTGGGAGGCGGTAAAGACGATGCGGATGGGTGTTGCTCGGGTCCAGGAGGCGAATGCTCAAAAATTGTTGAAGGACAGGGTGAGGGCGTCGACGATTTCGCTATGAGAATTTCCAGCCTCGCCAGTAACATCCGTGCGCTCGGCAAATCGATGGAGGAGGTCCGTGTAGTGAAGAAATTTCTTCGCGTTGTGCCAGCCTGGTATTCCCAGATCGCTCTCTCGATTGAAACCTTACTTGATCTAAGCACGATGACAATTGAGGAGTTGGTGGGGCGGTTGCGTGCTGCGGAGGATCGTTTTGACAGTAGCGGCAATGTTCATGACAAAGCTGGACGGCTGCTTCTCGCTGAGGAGGAGTGGCTTGCAAAGTGGAAGCATCGTCTACAAGGTGATTCTTCATCAAATGGTGAGAAGGCCAACGGTCAGGCTCACGGGAAGAACAAGGGCGGTTCTCGAAACGATGGTCGTAGCACAACCGAAAGGACCTCTGAAGGAACTCCTCGGCGAAAGGGGAAGTGCCGCAACTGCGGCGTTTATGGCCATTGGGCCAAAGAGTGTCGGAAGCCACGGCGTGAGCGGCGTGAGGAAGCTAATCTCGCCAAAACCGATGTCGAACAGCCCGCGTTGTTGCTTGCCCGTGCTAGCAACATTGTGCACACCATAACTCAGAACCAAGGTTGTCAAAATCGAGATCCTACGTAGGATCGGAAGTGGTTTGTAAAATCGTAACTCGTAGGATCGTAAATGAAATCGAAAGAGTTTACAAAATTGTAATTTGAACACGTATGCATACATGATAACATGACCATCAAAAAGCTCAGCAAACTCAATAACATCTTCAGTCCACTTAAAATTTAAGTATGCTCTAGAATAGATTTATTGTTTCTGGTTGGAAAAAAATCATCAAGCGGAAGAACAACGAGAAGATCAAATGTCGAGAACCCATAAACGAGACTATAGACTAGCACGACTCCATGCCACAAACTGGAGAAACAATTCAATACATGTGCTATGTTTGACAGCTTCTTTTAGTCACATCTTCCTAAAAAAGAACAAAACTATCTTTCCCAGTTTTTTATTTTAAGATTGATGTTTCGTAGCGATTGAGTTCGAGGCAACAAAAAGTTGATTATTAACACATCGAAATTCGAACAAACCCATCTACTCCACAAAAGATAGTAGGATTGAGCTCGGGGGAGAGACGCCGGCTGCTCGGGGACGAGTTGGTTGGGGCAAAGACGTCGGCTACTAGGGGGCGGGCAGCTCGGGGGCGAGCTCGGAGGGCCGGCTGCTCGGGGGCTGCTGGAAAGCCCTGATCCTGAAGGGGTAGTGTGTTCCGGGAGGAAAAGCAAAAAGGAGGAAGGACGTGGCAATGAACAAATTATATTTTTTATTTAATTCAATTTAGTCATCACATTTGAAATTTTTTACAAATTAGTCCAATGAACAAATGGTTAGGTGGACTTGGATTTAGATGGGCTGCGTTAATGGGTTGTGTTGGTGGGTTATCTCTAAGATTTGGCCCGCCTCAAGCGATTTTACGATTTACTACGATTTTACGATCCTACGCTTCCGCTTTCGATTTTACAATTTTACAACGATTTTACTAGACAACGTTTTCTACACCAATTCAACTCGTTTCTTCCCACAAAATCGTAAAATCGGACGATTTCACGAGTAAAATCGCAATTTTGACAATTATGCTAAGAACGTGTTTCTCAATGAGGAGCGTGTGTTCCCGGTGGAGTGCGACAACGACATATGGTATCTCGACACTGGAGCTACAAACCACATGACTGGGTGCAGAGCGACTCTTATAACCCTCGACGAAAATGTCCGTGGTTCAGTGCGTTTTGGCGACGGCTCAACCGTGGATATTTGTGGGCTTGGCACCGTGATGATGGCTTGCAAGAACAACGAGCAAAAGATCTTTACCGAGGCATACTACATCCCCCGGTTGAGGACTAATATCATTAGTCTTGGACAGTTGGAAGAAGGAGGATGCAAGATTGTCATCGACGGCGGAGTGCTGCGTGTGTATGATCATGAGAGGGCATTGATTGCCCATGCGGCGCGCACCAAGAACAGGCTGTATACATTGAAGCTAAACTTGAGTGCGCCGGTGTGTCTCCTGTCCAAGATCAGCGACGTGGCATGGTTGTGGCATGTTCGATTTGGACATCTCAACTTTCGTTCGCTCCGTGATCTCGGGATGAAGCAAATGGTGAAAGGGATACCGGTAATTGAGCATGGGGAGCAGTTTTGTAATGGATGCGTTCTTGGAAAGCAGCATCGCACTCCGTTCTCGCACACCTCGTCATGCAGAGCGGAGCGGGGCCTCGAACTTTTTCACGGTGATTTGTGCGGTCAGATCTTGCCACCGACGCCAAGAGGACGAAGGTACTTCCTATTGATTGTCGATGATCACAGTCGTTTTATGTGGCTAGAATTGTTGGAGTCCAAAGACGAGGCTTTCATGTATTTTAAAAAGATCAAGGCGGAGGCGGAGAACGAGATTGGTGGTAAGCTCAAGGCGTTTCGTACAGATCGAGGTGGAGAGTTCAATTCTACCCAGTTTCGCGAATACTGCGAAGAGAACGGCATCAAACACTTCACAACCGCGCCTTATTCACCGCAGCGAAAGGGCGTTGTTGAAAGGCGGAATCAAACTGTGGTAGAAATGACGCGTTGTCTACTTAAGTCCGTGCAGGTACCGGCAGAATTTTGGGGCGAAGCGGTGAGGACCGTCGTGTACATCCTTAATAGATCACCAACAAGGACCCTTGACGGTAAAACTCCGTATGAGGCTTGGTACAACCGGAAGCCGAGCGTCCGACATCTGCGTACATTCGGATGCATGGCTTATGCGAAAAGGGTCGGCCCAGGCGTGACGAAGCTGACAGACAGGTTTGTTCCGGGCGTGTTCCTCGGTTACGAACCCGGTACAAAGGCATACGGGGTGTATGATTCGGTTGGAAAGAAGCTAATGATCTCCCGGGACATTGTTTTTTATGAGCAAAAGGCGTGGAACTGGGCGGAAAGTGGCAATGGTGAACACGGGAACGCGGCAACAACTTTCATCGTGGAGTACTTGACCACTATTGATCACCAGACCATGGATTTCGAAAACTCGCAGGTACCCACAACCCCGACTTCATCAGTTGCCCCACACTCGACATCACCGATTGTTACTACGGAGACTCCAGTTGCTTCTACTCCTCCCGGCGTACAGTGGGTAACTCCACCAACTGAGGGCGCCATCGATTCAGATGGTGTGGGGCTCAGGTTTCGCACGATCTCAAACATCATCGACACCACGGAGGAGGTCCACGACTACGAGTACAGCGGCATTTGTCTGATCACTGCTGAGGAGCCAAACAGTGTCGAGCAAGCATTATCTGAAGATTGTTAGCGACAGGCTATGGAGGTGGAAATGGAAGCAATTCGGGAAAACAACACTTGGGAGCCGGCAACGTTACCGCCAGGACATCGAGCCATTGGGCTAAAATGGGTTTTCAAAGCCAAGAAGGTCCCGACGGGAAACATTGTCAAGCACAAAGCTCGCCTGGTTGCGAAGGGATACGCTCAGCGACAGGGGGTGGATTTCAACGAGGTATTTGCTCCAGTGGCACGCATTGAAACTGTACGGCTGTTGATTGTGCTCGCCGCACATGGCGGATGGGAGGTTCATCACATGGATGTGAAATCTGCATTCTTGAATGGTGACCTTGACGAGGAGGTATATGTGCATCAGCCTCCTGGTTTCATCGTCGGAAATGGCGACAAACAAGTGCTCAAGCTTCGCAAGGCACTCTATGGGTTGAGGCAAGAGCCACGGGCGTGGAACGTAAGGCTGGACAAGGAGTTGATCGCGCTCGGATTCACACGGAGCAAATTGGAACATGCAGTTTACAAAAGAGGGGATCAACGTTCTTTCTTGCTGGTCGGCGTATACGTCGACGATTTAATTATCTCCGGGCCGGACATTCGTGGCATTGTTAATTTCAAGCAGGAAATGATGCAACGCTTCAACATGAGTGATCTTGGGCTTCTAAGTTACTACTTGGGTATCGAGGTGAAGCAAAAGGAAGATGAGATCACGCTGTGCCAGAGCTCCTACGCGGCAAAGATTCTTGAGTTGGAAGGATGAGTGATTGCAATCCTTGTCAAACTCCCATGGAGAACCGACTAAAATTGAGAAAGAAGGAAGGTGATGTGATCGTGGACGCGACGAGATACAGGAGCATTGTCGGCAGTTTACGGTACATTGTTAACACCAGGCCTGATCTCGTATATTCTGTGGGTATAGTTAGCAGGTACATGGAAGCGCCCGGACCACAATATTGGGCTGCTGTGAAACACACACTTCGGTACCTGAGTGGCACAATAGAATATGGATGCAGCTACAAGAAGGCAGCTAGTCTACAACCTACACTTATTGGGTACAGTGACAGCAATTTCGCCGGTGATGTTGATGATCGAAGGAGTATGACGGGGGTCGCATCTTTTCTCAGGAGGATTCTTGTCTCATGGATGTCACAGAAGCAAAAGGTTGTGGCACTCTCATCTTGTGAAGCAGAATATATTGCGGTAGCGGTGACAGCGTGTCAGGGAGTGTGGCTGAGTCGTTTATTGGCTGAGATGATATCACAAGCTCCGATTCAGGTAAAGTTGTTGGTGGACAACAAGTCTGCGATAGCATTGAGCAAGAACCCGGTGCACCATGATAGGAGTAAGCATATCGATACAAAATTTCATTTCATTCGAGAGTGCATCGAAGATGGAAAGGTGAAAATTGAACACATCGGCACAAATGGACAACTGGCCGACATTCTCACAAAGGCACTCGGACGCGTGAAGTTTGTTGAGATGAGACAAAAGCTTGGAGTTGTCCAGGTACAATGGGATTAGGGGGTGATTTGTTAGACTTTAATCCGTTGTAACGGTTGGGTTTAATGCATTATAACAGATGCATAGTAACGGCCAATGTTAATGTTACTTAATGATTGGGGTAGTTAATGCTAGGTGGGAGTTACATTTTCTTATGTGTATAAATAGTTGTGTTACGAAGGTTTTTTTTAAAGCTTCCCACATTCCTTTCTCTCCACCTTTTTCGTCAAATTCTTTCATCGACGACAACACGGACCTGCTACAGCAAGAGATTATCATCGCGGGGAGGGTGGCAACGGCGGCTATCATCCCGTGGAAGCAAAAGGCATGGGGGATTGAGAGGAGGCAAGTCGGGACTGGAGGGTGAGGATTCGCGATTGTGGGTCGCCATAACTGGAACCAGAGTTGCTGGGGTCGGAGAAGGTCTTCCTTAGCGAGGACAGCAGTGGAGTCATGAGCAACGGCAGCAGCAACTTGGTTTTGGGTTGCTGGGAAAGGGGTGCCTTTACTGTCATTGCTAGGGGCGTCTGCGACTGCTGATGCTTGCTGTGGGCGTGATCGTTGCGGCTATCGGATCAGTCGCTGTTGCTGGTTGTTGCGGCTGCGAGGCTGAAGGGTCATTATCTCCATGGTGCATACCTTGGTTAGGGTCGATTGAAGGACGGAAACCGTGGCGGAGGTTCGTCGGTCAGCCGGAGAAAGAATGAAGATCGAAGGGACGTGGCTTGTTAAAAAGAGACGATCAAATGGAGGTTATAATCACTTTTCGTCTAACTAAAATAACTTTCAGCTCAATTAATTATTAAATTAGGTAAATTTTACAAAGCTCCACTTAATTTATTTCGTAATTACTGGTATCTAATATCTGCATAAACACGTGGGTTGAAAGAAGGGTGCCGGGAAAGGGCTCGGATAAAGATTTAAAAATTATTAAAATCTATAATTTAGAAAAAAATAACCTTTAAATTTTATTTTTTATTTTTGGTAAAATAGCTTTTTTGTGATGCAAGCTTTTTCTATTTTCATGCCTACCTAAATCAATGCTCACCCCTAACTAGAATTTTGTATGGGATTTTTTTAAACCATTTGTATTTCCGTGAAAACCTTCCGTACTATATATTTATAATCCATAGCAAATCTCATCTTCAGATTACTGAATCTACGCTTTAGGAAAGAATGAAATATCAATATATGTATTATGTATATCAGATCCTCCCAAGTTAGACAACAATATTTACACACACTTTTGGCCCTATACCCCACCAAAAATAATCAACACCAAACACTCCCATGACATTCAACTTTATATCTCCTTGGAGGTTGGATCTCCCTCTGCTCTGATTTTGAACTCTGCTTTTCTTGAGTCAAGCATAGTTTATGCTGGCCAATTAAGTTTCTCAAGAGTTATCCCCAGCAATCCGTAGGACAGTTTTACCTGCAGTAGTAATATTTGAAGATAGACAGGCAAAGATCATCAGTGAACTAAATGACTTGCTCCAACAACATCAATCAGCTGCCAGGCAAATCAGATGTAAGAAGCACAAAACTTCAGCTAAAGTGATGCTCTGTCGCTTACCTATCAAAAAGCCAGAAAGTTGTGCGCATATCTGCTAATGTTCCTCCATCCGGACCTCAGGTATATCAAACATGTCCTCGTTGATGGCTTTGTTACGAATGGAGATGGGAGTCGGTGAGCAAAGGTCTAGGAAAATATTCACAAATAATGTTCGATGTTGTCTATCAAAAAGGGATGCCCACCAGTCTTGATAACCAAAAGCAAGCCAGCCCCAAAATATAAATCAAACCAACTAGTACGTTAGTGGTAACAGTGTTGTTACCTTAGCGCCTTAACCCTCCCTATCGCCCGATGAGCAAGACGTAGTGCCCGAGACGCGCCTTTATGATTAAGACACAAGTATAGAAAAATATATGTAATACATCACTATAATCACTTCGACAAACAAATACACGAATTGATTACAGTGACGAAGAAACGAAACTCGTGATTCCCGAACTGACTCTGAGTCTCATCGAAGCCATGAAAATCATCGACGTCGTCGTCGTCTTGGTCATCGGCGTCGGCGCGAAGCTTGGAGCCGAGGTCATCGGGGAAACCGAGATTGAGCCCAGAATCCCGGCGATGGAGGTCGTCGTCCTCGTCCTGGATCTCCTTCTGCTGAATAAGGGCCTGCTTCAGGATCTTGGAGGTGATAACGGAGGAGATGAGCTTCTGGTCCTCCTGGTGATTCTTTAGGCCGCGGCAGCGGTTCTTGGAGGAGAGGGTGGAGTCATGGTCGTCGGAGAGGAAGGGCTGAGGGTTGTGGTTCCTCTGCCTCTTATCCTTGTTTTTACTGTTGGTCCTCTCCATTTGCGGTGGCGAAGCCGACGACAAGAAAACACAGCGAGGGAAGGAGGGAGAAGGAACGGGGGACCCACCTCCAACAGGCTTTAGGGTTTACTTTCAATTTTTAATTTGGGCTGGACTTGTTTCGTAAAATTTGGGCCTATCTTTTGGCCCATACCAAAATCAAATACCGGAACTATCTTTTAAGCCAATTGTCCATTTAATCGGACGTAACATAATAAATAGCTAACCAAAATAATCGTTCGCTTGCTTTACGTTTCAAAATTCCGTATTCGCGTGTCAAATATTTTCATTTTATTTCATGTTTTTGGCCAAAGATATAAATGTCGCCCTACAACATCACTTTCAACGACAAGAAGCGGATTAAGAGTCAAAGAAACATGTGCTTCAACCGGCGTAAAGCTTTACTATCAGTTCAAAGTGAAGAATTAAGATAAAGCAGATGAAGATGATCCCCCCCGGAGGAGACCGTGAAGGTCTCCGAGAATTTATTACAGCAAGGCCAATGGATGGACGTGAACTCCATTTATTTATAAGTGAAGGATTTCCTTTAGTTGGCGGGCAGCCTCTTCTTCCTGATCTGGAGAATCAATTCGCAGAGCTTATCCTCGTCCCGGAGCACTGCACTGACACTTCCCCTGAGCAAGCACCTCTTCAGCCATCCCTCCAGCTTTGGGAGATGGAGCTCGCTCGCCGACCCGAGGTCGAGGGTCTTCTTCAGTGCAAGGAACCACCAGTAGTAGGGGACGAGGGACAGGTCCAGATGACCGAACCTCTCTCCCCCGAAGTATGCCTTCTCCCCGATCTCTGATTCCAGCAGCTTCATCCATTCTGCTAGCTCCTTCTTGCCTGTTACCTGGGCTTCCGCTGTTCCAAACCACGCTGACCGTATTGAATGAATTACCTACAGAGAGAAAATGCATCGAGATCTGATGGGTAAAGTAGCCGTTTCATAGGGAGATATCAGACGAGAGGAGAAAACCGACCTTCTTGTCGGCGAAATCGGCCCAGAACCTGGAACGGGCTCGCTCGTGAGGGTCAGAGGGTAAGAGGGTGGGTCCTTGACTCCAGGCTTCATCGATGTACTCGACAATGATGGGAGACTCGCAGATGGGCCTACCGTCATGGATGAGGACAGGGATCAGCTTGTGTACGGGGTTCATCTTCAAGAGCAAGTCGCTCTTGTTGTTAAGATCCTCTTCTCGGTCTTCGAAGTCAACGCCCTTCTCCGAGAGGGCAATCTTGACCTTGATAACAAAGGGGCTAGCCCAGGCGCCGAGAAGCACCACTCCCTTTCCCTCTGCTGCCATCTTTTTGTAAATCTCGATCCGTTTGTGTGCAAGGTTTTAGCTGTTTTCGTGATGCAAAAGCGAAATGAAGTTCACGGAATTTATAGAAGTTAGGCAGGAGGACGTGACACCCCCCGGTTTCCTTTCCTTTTCCTTTTCCTTGTATATCTTGCATGAGGTATTGGCTTGCGTCACTGATACATGAAATCGGTAGTGGCAAAATTTGCAACAAAAAGTCCCGCTGCCATGACCTTTGATGAGGTTTGTACGGATCAACAGTTAGTTTCCAAAAAAATTCGTGAAAAACGACCGAAGTTTCATAAATAACCCGAAACCCAAACGCGCCCCCCGAATAACAAAGAGGGCGGGTTTTACCCGCCCTCGGTGTAAAATGGTAGGGGCGGGTTCTCAAAACCCGCCCCTTCAACACTTTAAAAAAAAAATAGTGTTTCGGGAAACCTGCCCCTTTAATAAGTAAACAAAATTTGCCCTTCTAGTTGAGTTGGTTAAAGTAATTTCATAAATTGCGAAAGGTCGTGGGTTCAAAACCCACCCTCTTATTAAAGGGGCGGGTTTTGAAAACCCGCCCCCCGAAACACTATTTTTTTTAAAAGTAAAACCCGCCCCTGCTATTTTACACGGAACCCGCCTTCTTTGTTATTCAGGGGGCGCGTTTATCAACGGGTTTCGGGTAATTTATGAAATTTCGGCCGTTTTTCGCGAATTTTTTTAGAAACTAACGGTAAACCTCGACCTTTGATTCCCATATTAATAATAAGTCCGGGGTCAGCTTTAAGAAATTCTATCGTTTGACCTAAAAGTTTAAGATATTAGGACTGGGGTTTCATGCGAACAACCGCAGCCGAAATGGAAAATGTAAAGGAGTCATGTGACATGGTACCTGCCCCTCAGGTCGAGGAAGTGCTCCTTATAGCAAGTATGAAGGCATATGCTTATGATCCCCTTTCTCTTTGGTGAAAGGATCTCAGTTTGACTTGATGGGAAGAAGGATTATGGATGGCTGCTTGTCTTGGCTTGCACCGCCATCTTCCCCATCAAACAAAAGACTTTTCGTTTTGTTTTCTTGTTGGACAAACTAACCTCAACACTCGTTTAGAGGAGAAAATCCTTGAATATCAGGATTCTGCAGACTATCTGTAAGTATATCTTATAAAAGGATTGAACGGGGAACTTGGAATTGGGACCATAATGTCTCCTGCTCTCGTAATTCTATTTCTACATAATTCATATTCTAAGGAGTTAAGACCAAACTTATCATGTCATTTACTCTGGACAATCTAATAAAAAAAGGCTTTGTTTTTATTTTAGAATGGTTGGTTAAGATTTTCTTTTTTTACAAAAAGAAAATCTTAAGACGTTTCGTTTTTTATCTTTTATGAACATTCTTATTTCATACATAAAGTAGAAACAATTATCCCAAAGAGGAAAACTTATTAGTACATAGTACATGATGAAAACATTTTAAAGATAGCTTTATATGATGAGTACAATTTTAAAAGTTTAAATTATTAGATGACGTTTTATTTATATTATATAATTTAACGAACATGAGATGCGACCACTCCCCTCAAGTCGCGGGGGGTGGCACATGCTTTATGTAAATTCCACAATTTATCTAAGCACAGACAAATCAAATATTTCTTTAGAAGGTAGAAAATTGTCCCTGAAAATCACACCATTTAAATTATACTCATCGAAAGGAGAATGTATTTTATTACTATTTATGACATGACTACTTTATCCTTTCTTTTTTGTGTGATCAAAAGCGAGGAAGGGAGTAAAATTTAAAAAAAAAAATGACGCTTCATTTAATAATTATTTTTTTTAGAAGACGACTTGATTGAGGTGATGATAACTGCAATTCTTCTCCCTCTTCGTGTCATAGAACCGGAAAGAATTGGACGTAAAATTCGCCAAAGCTAAATTTGCCTACAATAATAGGCCTTAACTATATCAATAAAGCTACGGTAGTTAGTGGACTTAACCCTCTAGTCCTTGTCGACCTGTCTCCACTTTCAAATGCAGTAAGTACGAGACAAAAGTGTAAAGTGACGAGTTAAGGAGGTGAGGACAATTCACGAGGAAATTCAGGCACTGATAGAGAAGCACAACAATATCTATCGCAGACGATGAGTGAAGAACTTCCGACCTCAAGACTTAGTTTGGATTTACCATCAGAAAGAGAGATTACCATCAAAGAGGGAAAAAAAAACAAAACAAGTTAATCCCTGGAGGGGAAGGACACAATCTCTTGACTGTTTGTTTCTTTGTATTGCATAATATTTTTCGGTTCTAACTGTGGTGAATTCAATTTCACTTGAGCGGTAATGATTTCTGCATTCATCTCAAGTCTAACTTATCCGTTCAAATGAAATCGTGACATGTATGTACCCGTTTACGATGAAGAGTTGTGGCCATATGTATTCTTTTATATATTAATCATCTTTGTATCAGAGTCCAAGTTAAAGATGACCAACGACTCTCACCATGGCATGTCCTGTACCGACATTCACATTGCCAATTTGGATTAGTAGATGGGGACCTCTAACACCAACTTCAGATGTTGAGTAATCGGTTAGCTTCATCGTCCTATGGTCATTACGACAATGATGATGATTAGAATCCTAGGGGAGCGGAGGAAGTTCATGTTGATCCAACAGTAGTGTATCAATCGAGACGTTATATAGGAAGCTTCAATGATGTTAGTGCAAGTTTCCTAGTTCAAAGACAAACTCGATGCATAAGAGTTCATTGACTGATTGAACACCGTAATACCACAAATTTTTCCACCTGATCGACATTTCCTTTAAAATTGCAATCACACTCAAATCATCTAATATTTCGGTAATTAATCATAAATCATCTTGATTGAGAAAAATCTTCAATCACATCGATCACTCCAAAGAAATATATCACATTCCCAATTTAAAAAATATCTTACCTTCTTTGTCCCATTAGAGGATGAACCTAGACACAATCCCCTTCTCGCAACCTTACAATCCTAAAAAGGATGAAAGGGATCCATCGTTCCCCATCAGACATATGTGAGAGAACCAAAGTCTCCAAAACAAAAAAAATCAGACAATCACACACGTACAAAAAAATCAGAGATTCTTCAGAGGAACTTTGAAATCCTCTAGAAAAAGCCTCCCCAATCCCTTTTCAGAGAATTATCAAATTATCGGACAATCTCCAGTTAGACGTCTCACCCGAAGACGCTCCACCCCTCCGGGAATCAGAGGCCAACTCCTCCTCCCTCTACATACATTCGAAGGCCAACTCCTTCTCCCTCTATATATAACCGGAGGCCAACTTCTTCCGACGTACATACAGAAACCGGAGCCAAGGACTCCCCTCTCCAGTGCTAACGAGCCAAAGCCACCCGACCAGCCGACACTCTTCTCTCCGACGACACCGCCTCCAGCCCGAGCCACAATCCAAGCATGGTCCTCCAAGGCAGCCTTCTAACGGACTCCCCGACGTCCTTCTTCTGCAGGCCACCCCGAGGCGAGGCCAACTCCTCGGTGAGTTCTTTTCCCTTTTCCCGAAGCCACTAGTCATCTCTCATTACCTAAGCATGGCTAACGTCGTTCCGTTTCTTCTTTGGCCTACCACACACACCATGGGGTGAGGAACGAGCCTTCGGACAAGATCGTGACAGCCGAAGTTACAGATAAGGGATAGCCGGCGCGCCACCTTCCTCCGGTATTAGATCACGGCGGAAAAAAAAAGGTCATAATCACATAAACTCTTCCTTAAACACATTTTCGTATGTCTCTTAGACCTCAAAGCTTTCACAGTAGCTTTGGGGGTCGATTTTACGTTCATTTGTGGCACGGAAGTGTCGGGACATCTCCCGGCCTTCTGTTTCAGTTGTTTTCTGCGGTAACGCCTCCAAAGGCTGATTTTTTTCAATGAGGTTACAGACGTTTTCGAACCTCGATCCCAAAAGGTCAAATGATCTACAATGAGTGATGATCTTGGAAATATTTTGGTTTTAATTTTTGGTTGATCGAGGATCGAGTTATTTCTCCTGAAACGGTCGCTACTTTCGCTGGCCGCAGCAGGACAACCTATTGCATTGTCGCTTCTGGGGAAGTTTCATGAGATCTAACCGTTGGATCTTACTCAAATTTTTGGGACCTAAACTAGACTTCAAGAGGGTTCTATGAATATATATATCAACCGTTGAAGTGTTTAGCATAATATGAAACAATCTTGCGAACAGACTATATAGTCAGTAAGGTCTCCTAAGTGTCATTATCATGTTCTTTATGCAATAACGGCAGATCCCATCATTGAATCGTTGCCAAATTTTATAGATGTTTTCTTCATTTCATCACGATAAGTTTGACATATCATACATAATTTTTTGTTCTGTGAATACCAAGTTTGCCATTTTCCTTCCCGGAACTTTACCCAGCCCGAGTCAGATCGAGTCCACAGAATGGTCTGACCTTTTGCACCTATATTTCTTACGATCCAACAGTTGGATCCATGTGAAATTTTATATGCATATTCTTCATCACTTGCCTTTCTGTGATATTTTTTTGCACTCTGATCAGACATTCGAGGACCAAGATATGATAGGAACAACACCGTCTGTGCAAACTGTTCCGCTTTTCTGGATAGCCACCTTGGTTCCTTGATCTTGATTTTTAAAAAATACCGTTAGATTTTCATAAAATTTAACATGCAAACTCATCATTAAGTTTCAGATCTGTTGGTTTAAATTTCGATTGAATCGGACAATCCTAGCCAAAGTTATAATCCGTTTTCTGTACTGTGCGCAATCTGTGTTTGTTGTGATTCGTGATTGCGTAACTCTTTGTAATATGATTAGATTACATTGTGTTTGATGAACATGATCATCGTTTATTTATGTAAAATATATGTGAAGTCCCGCGCTCTACTATCTCGCATAACTTACACTTCGTCTTTTGGTCTATGCATGTACAACGGACGCACAAATTTCGAAGTCCCAGCCCAAGCCTCGCGAAGGATTGTCGAAGGCGCGTGAATCTTTCCGCGCATAAAAACGCGATGTCAAGACCATTAAGTGGCTCCAACCGCCACATGGGGTACAAATGGGAGGTGCGGTCCTCCCCGAAAAGATAGAAAATCCACTTATAACTGGCCGTGGGCCCAAGTGCATAGGCCCACGGTCACCATCCTTCCGCGCCCCTTTTGATCTCAATAATTGTTTGTGCTTGTCCGCATGCCTTTGGCCAATAGGTTTATTGTCGTATGTTGTTTGCTATCAACAAAAACGAGTTCGGGCCCAAAAGCCCGAATCGGATTCAATGCCAGTAAAACATTAACATGAGTCCGGAGTCATTCTCGGATCGGGTCCAACACCTGTTAAACAAAAGCAAATCTTTTGGAGCAAACGCCACCTCCTTTTTCGCATGTTAGAATGTAAGAGTTAGTAAATAGGAATCCCCGAATCCTACTCTAGTTTTCCAACTTAAACTAGTTTTCAAAACTAAGCCGGTGGCGACTCTGTATAGTTTACTTAGGTTAAACGATAATACTGTTTTTATGGAGCCATTTTGGATAGGTGATGGTGACACGAGCCGCTCCCTGAGTCTTCCCTAAAGTTCCCATATGAGGCCTTACGCAACCTTTCGCTCGTCGCCTCCAGGAAACTGAAGACAGTTGGCGAAACGTCCTGTAGGTCTATTTGGGAACTAAGGGAGGATTCAACCCATTTCCCTTCCGCAACGTCCGACGTTCGAGTCGTGACTCGACCGGTTGGGCCTTTGGGGAGCGGACCCGGATCCTTGGGTCGTCCAAACCGCCACGTGTGTGCTAGGCTGGAAGGCGCGTGTACAAACACCACTAAGCACATCTTTGACTATGGGGAAATTCCTTTGACTATGGTGATTTCGAGATGTATATGCGCCCTCTGGCCTATCACGCGCGCCGCGGTTCGAGCGACGAGGATCCGAGTCCGCTCCCCTCGGTGTCCTCCGATCGGCACCATGAATTGAGCATCGAGGTGCTGCGAAGGACATCAGGATTGATCCTCCCTCAATTCCTAATCAGGCCTGGCCGGACCCTTGCCAATCGTCTCCATGCTCCTTGGGATGGCGAAGGGCGATGGGCAAAGCATGATCCGGAAAAGGAATTTTCGAGAGGATCGGAAGCGGCTTGTGTCGTCTTCCCTCATCCATAATGGCTCTGTAGAAAACATGTTGTTGTTGCTCAACCTAGGTGACTTATTACGGAGTCGCCACCGACTTATTTATAAAACTGTTCAAGTCGGAAAAGCATTTGGTTCGGGGATTTCTCTTTACTACCTCTTACATTTGAACATGTAATGGGTCGGAAAAGCATTTAGCTCCAAAGGTTTACTTTTGGTTAATGGGTGTTGGACCCGATCCGGGCATGACTTCGGACTCATGCCAATGTTTTATGAGCGTTGGACCCGATCGGAGCTTTAGACCCAGACTCGTGTTTGTTGGTTAACACAATACATGCGTCGTAATAACCTATGACCTATTAGCATGCACCACAACACCCACATCCGATAATTTAGATCAAAGTAGGCAGACCGGGTGGTAACTGCCGACCTATACACTTGGGCCCGCGTCTCGTTATAAGTGGAGAATGATAGTTCGGGGAGGCCCGCACCTTCCCTTTGTACCTTTGATTTGTCGGTTGGGGTCACTTTGAGCGAGGTGTCTCCACTGCAGTCTACCGTGCACCTTGCACGCCATTCTTGAAGGATTCCTTCCCATGTATGCTGGAGAAGCTTCATTGAGGATGAAGGGGGATCAATGACCATTCCTCGCCTCGTGTAGTGAGGATCCTGCGAACGTCAAAAGAAATCGAAAGTAGGATGTTCGAGGAAATAATGTAGAGAAGTGGACGAATATGAAGTCAAAAGAGACACCATAAGTCATTATATCATCTAGCAGATGCAAATCCAATCGTCCCGATCGACTCCTCGACCGTTAAGTCGATGTTAGAGTGGTCGAAGGAGAGTAGTCAAAGTTGACCAAGTCGAACCAGGTTAGTCGAAGCTCCTGCAGTCGATTCTGGAGCTACTATAGTTGCTATGGACCTGACCGAACTTGATTCCGTCGCTGTACAGAAAAGCAAAGCTTTCGGGAGTGGATTGTCGGCGTCATATTTCATGATTCCAGCCTCCGGTCCTTCCGTGCTCATGGATAGGGGCGTACTCGTGCGTTGCGACGTCACGACAAGCATGAAAGAGGGTGGATCCGCATACTAAACATGATTAAAGTATCTTGAGGTTGACAAACATGTATGAGGAAGTGTCACCGAGGGGTTGCATCGCCTCGGGGTGGCCCGAGGAGCAAGAGGGACGTCGACGTGTCCGTAGAAGGGAGGAGCTGCTTTGGAACTCTCCTCGTCTGTCTTGGGTTGGTTGTCGAGGGTTTCCATGTGAGGTTACTTTACCTTGTATGAAGGGTGGATGAACTTGTGCGTTGTTCCTAGAGGAGGTGAAACCTAAGAGAAAAATGGGGAGCTTCTTTCTTTCTTCGACCCCGCACACCCTCTTTTCCTGTGGAATGGCCACTTATATAAAAATAAAAGGAGAAGATAGGGGTTGTTGATTAAAAAATGGGGGGAAACCGTTGAAGAGCGGCTTTTCGGGGAGGATGGTGTGGGATTTGATGTGTTCATCATTTCCCTCTATCCATTTGATCTTCTCCTCCATCCCCGTCATTGGGGGTTGCTGAATGCCATGGGCATTTATGAATGGGCGGTTGTTTATTCTTGTATTCAATTAATACTTGACTCAATCTCTTCCCCTTTACCTTGACCCTTGTGATCGATGGTAAGCGTTGGGGTGTTATGGGTTTGACCGCTGGGTATTTTATCTCTCCCTTTTTTTCACCGCAAATTTAGGGGATTAACAGTTTCACCCTCCTTTCGAGTGAATCTGAAATCGTAAGGATATCATTGATGATTTTCTCGTAAGGATATCATTGATATCCCAAATTGCAAATTCAGGGTATTCTTGATGGACCTGTACTTTGGGATTTCATCAAGAAAATCGATTAGTAGCAAATGAAATCCCATGAAATATGGGGGTTAATCATGCACGTGTGACCACGACATTCATGCTTATCATGATTCTTGAGGATTGCTCCCGAGCGAAATCGAAGAAGGGCCTTTGGTTCTCTCATCGCTCACTTTCATTTTCGAATACCGTCTCGGTTGGGTTTCATAATTCATTTGACTAAGATTCTCATGTACCGGTCGAAGGAGTCTTGGCTTGAGTTGTTATGTGGTTTCGACGTAAGGCCCTTCGATCGAAGTTTTAAATTCATTATTTGAAAGAATGAATCTAAGAACCTCATCGGAATCTGTTAAACCACAGAGGTTTGACCATTTGAGCGAATTCTCCGTCTTTAGACAGCTAACTAGACGAAGCATTCCGCTGGGGATTGACAACTGGTTGATGTTGATGGTCTGCTTTGGGGAGTGTTTTTCTCCTAAATTGCTGGGAAAATAGCATATTTGCTCTTGCGACTGTTTTTGTTGGCCCTGATGCTTTATTCTGCTATTTTGATTATGCGCCTTGCCTTTGAAGACTTTGGCCTTAGCACTTGTTTTGCTTTCCTTTGTTGAACTATAAGGGTTTACTTTATATTCTTTTCTTGTCATTTTGTTGGAGATGGTTTGGACTCCTTAGGCATTTGTTTTTCCCATTGGCTTGATAAATATGTCTATCCTTGGGATCGATTCAATTGGCACGCATGTTTGTTGATGGAACCTCTTTGCTCTAATCTTGAGGAAGTGTCGCCTCTATGGTCCATCGCTTCCGATTTCTGACTACAGGATCTCCTTTAACCTCGATATAAGGCGGTTCTTAGACTCGGAGGGAGTAGCGCGTGTAGGAACTTTGACTTTGGCTCGAAAGGGCTAGCAATGGTTGATATAGGAAGCGTTTCAATGATGTTAGTGCAAGTTTCCTAGTTCAAAGACAAACTCGATGCATAAGAGTTCATCGACTGATTGCACACCACTAAGCACATCTTTGACTATGGCGATTTCGAGGACTTTCAATGTGACAAATTTATACCCATTCTTTTAAGACAATATGCCTCTATATCCAGATGAGAACTCGATGTCAAGTCCTTTGCAGGTGGGAGAGAATGATGCAGACTAGGTGATAATGAAATATATGGATAAATTTGATGCATAGAAGACAAACATGATGAAGGGTAAAAGACTATCGGCTAAAGGTCAAATCTAGCAGGTCTACCGGGACAAGTCAACCAAGGTGTAGTACGGAAGAAGAGAGGCCGCTTGAAGATCAAGCCTACCGGGAGACCACCTAAAGGTCGAGTCTACGAGGTTAAGTCTAGGAGTATGAGTTTACGAGGTTGAGTTTACTAGACTAGGTGTACGAGGTTGAGTCTACAAGGCCTAATCCGAAAGGAAATAATATTCCAATGATCTTATTTATTTTAGGAAATACTTTAGTATTAGGATAATATGTCTTTTGATTATTTGTTAGGATTTTCATCTAGGATTATAAATAGCTTTGCTAGGCGATTCATTAGGATGATTGATCATTGATTATTTTCACATTATTTAGACACTTTTTAGAAAGGATTTTCTCTGTGTGATTGCTAGTTAGAAATCGTTTTCCTTGGAACGTAATCATAGTATTGGTTCCTATTTATCCTAATGCTTCCAAGCCGTGTCACAGACTTCATGTCAAAAGTGTGCCTTGCGTTTTGCGTTAAAAGCGATTTTAGATAATTGCGATTTAGGTGCACCTTGACGCTTTAACAAATCTTGATGTATTTTTTGAAAGAAATGATACGGTCTTCCAAGGAGATATGTTCCATCTGGTGCCATACACCCTCCAGGAAAAATGACGATTTTTATTTATTTGACTATTTGATTCCATTGCCTTTTGCAAAATGAATTAATGCAGGCATGAAAAGTGGCTAACGACCCATGGACGAGTGGTTATGCGTAATGTATTAAATTTAGACCGATTTTAGTATAAATGTATTAAAAATGGTCATTTTTTAGTAATGAAAAACAAAATACAGTTTAAACATTGTACACTGTACAACATAAATTGCTTATTTACATTGTATAGTGTATACCATATTAACAATGTTTCGTTTGCACATTCTGTAAATTTCATTGTTTTGTACATTACAGACAAATCATTATTCTAACGTTATTCAATGTTCTAGGAGTATTTTACGTTATACAATCTACAACTTTTGGACAGTGATTTGTCAGTAATGTACAAAAATAGTAAAATATACATAATGCATAAATAAAACACTGTTTTAACCATGTACATTATACAACGTAAAATATTATTCTAACGTTATATATTTTACAATGTTTAAACAAGAATTTCGTTAGTACTGCACAAAGTAACGGTTGAGTTTTTGTAAATAATTTGTACATTACGAAAAATTATCAATGAGCTGGTAATAATGAATGAGCTTTTGTTAAAAATTTGGCCTTTGTACTAAAAAAATGATAAATTTGCACTATTTTTTTTGTACATTACTAAAGTGCATAATATTTTTTGAACCTAGGTCTTAACCTATTGGACGTGTTATTTTATCATAATGACCTTCTCGAGACTAGTTCATAACCAGTTGGGTGTGTGATTATGAGGGCGGGAAGGGCATTATGGTAAAATAGCACACCTAAGGAACTAGATTCGAAAAATATTGTGAATTATACTAATGTAAAAAAATTCTTTTAGTACAAACCAATTTTAAACAATATTTTGTTTGTACATTACTAAAATATGCCAATTTTTAGTATATTTATACAAGTACATTAGGGATAACGACCCTTACACGTCTTACGGGCACGACGCTTCTTCCTTCTCTTACTTTGCTTTTTCTTTTAAGAAAGGACTCTAATTAATTAATTAAAAATGAACTAATAGAAAGTCGACGTGTCCAAATCCATCCGATGTCATTCCATCTTGCCAATGTTTTATGTAATTATTGAGAGCAAGGATTCCAATTTTTGTTAACTTAGCTGGGGGCATGGCACCCCCTCGAGTGCACATGTGGGATTGTCCTTTTTATCACGCCTGTTCCAATGGTTTGATTCCGAAAAGTTAAATGAAATGCCACTTGACGAACGCGATGTGTTGCGTCCGTAAAAAAATGTTTAAATAAATAGCTAAATGAGGTCAAGAATGTACGACGGATTGATCAGGAATTGATGCTCGAATTGATCAGGAACTTAATCCAACGCAATCAAAGTCCGATTAAATAAAGACATGCATATGATTTATTAAAATCGGTCTATTTCGCGTAAATGTCCAAAAATTAGTTAATTTTTGTGACCATTTAGACTAAGAGTGTAGATTAATTACTGGTATTGGGGGACAATCACAATTTAGGAGATCTACCCTCTTTCACACGAAATAGACCAAATTTCACCTCATACTACTAAACTTTTACGATTTTAATTTGTTTCTTTCACCGTATACCACTCCCTCCCCACCGGATGTGTGACAGAATATCTAGAGGGTTGATACTATGAATTAAATGAATATAGATTGTCGTGGTTGGACACGTGATGTAGGATTTTTCTCAGTCTTTCTGGACCCATGACTTGGTCTGTACAGTGACGCGAGGCACTACATCATGCAAGGCAGGCTGCCAACCACATTACACAAATATTATTTCAAATAAAATTTACATTATAATAATCCATTGTTTGGGTGATGTGAAATCATAATATAATAAGAACTAATCCTCTGGACCAAAAGCAGAAGGTGATGCGAGCGATGACGACGACACCCACACATTATACCCTCCCTATAAATTCATCCCCCAACTCCATGCATGCATCATCGCAAAAACACAAACTAAACCCAACAAGGGGAAACCAAGCGCAGAGCATTAGCCGATACTTGAGAGAAATGGCCGGAGAGGGAAAGGGAGTGGTGCTTCTGGGTGGCTGGCCAAGCCCCTTTGCTATGAAGGTGAAGATCGCCCTTTCCGAGAAGCGCGTTCAATACGAATACCGAGAAGAGGATATCAGTAACAAGAGCGACTTGCTCTTGAAGATGAACCCCGTCAACAAGCTGATCCCTGTCCTCATCCATGACGGCAGGCCCGTCTGCGAGTCCCTCATCATCGTCGAGTACATCGACGAAGCCTGGAGTCACGGGCCCGCCCTCTTACCCTCTGACCCTCATCAGCGATCCCGTTCCAGGTTCTGGGCCGATTTCGCCAACAAGAAGGTCTCTCTCTCTCTCCTCCTCTATACACCTCTCATCCAATATCTGGTCACCTCCCTACAAATCGTCCACTTGACCGACCGATGCCGCTTCTCTATGTCTCTGTAGGTTCTTTCTTCGCTACAGTCGGTGTGGTTTGGCTCGGTGGAAGCCCAGGAAACAGGCAAGAAGGAGCTGGCGGAATGGATGAAGTTGCTCGGAAATGAACTTGGGGAGAAGGCCTACTTTGGGGGAGAGAGCTTCGGGTACCTGGACCTGTCCCTCGTCCCCTACTACTGGTGGTTCCTTGCACTGAAGAAGACCCTCGACGTCGGGTTGGCGAGCGAGATCGATCTCCCAAAGCTGGAGGGATGGCTAAAGAGGTGCTTGCTCAGGGAAAGTGTCGCCGAGACGCTCCCCGACCAGGATAAGCTCATTGTATACATTCAGCAAATCAGGAAGAAGAGACTCCCCGCCAACTAATGAATGCTTCAGAGAACTCTCGCTACAACTCTCTCTCTATAAAAGAAATAAATGGATTCCCCATCAATACATTGGCTTGTTGTAATAAATTCTACGCGTTTTTCATTGTAATAATTTTATCCAATTTCTTGTTAAACTGCTTTCATTTCAATCCATAATAATTTTATCCTATTTCTAAACTCGGTTAGCTTCGTCGTCTAGTTATCGTTGCCACGGTGATGAGGACGAGGATCATTGGAGATCGGAGGAAGTTCATAGGGTGTTATTGTGTGCATTTACGTGTCGTGACACTTTGTTGTATTTGTGGATAAATAATTAATAAGGACGATTATTTATCATTGATTATTTAACTTTTCTACGCGTAAAATTATTAATTATAAAAGTCTCACAGATTAATGAGTATATTAATATGAAATAGTCTGTGATCGGATAGATGTTTAGATGGGAGATGGACATCTAGATCATCGCTAAGTATAAGTTGAAGTCAAAGATAGACCGATGAATAGTATATATAAATTATACTTAGGAGTACCCTGATATTAGAGTTACTGGACACGACCACCTTTAGAGGATATCACGTATTAAACATCATTGGTCAATTCATTTTATGAACGAGTGTAAATGATCTTCTGACTTGAGACATTCATTTATTATATGCGTGGAGTTTGCGCACTTTGACGTCGTTAAAAGCAGTCGTAATTATACGATTGTTGGGTGTGTGACAAAGCGCAGAGAGAATAGTGTTGAGTCAATATAAGATCCATCGCTTTTTTGGATTAGATAGTTGACATCCTAGCCATTTGATAGTGATACTAGTGACTCTAAAATTAATGGTCATGGTAGTAATATTTTACATCCAAGTGAGTCTATTATATCTTGGTAATCAAATAAAACAATTAATTTTGTGATGATGTATTTTGCGCCAAATTAATTGGGATGTCGGCTAGATGAAGAGATAGAATTACACGGTAATCTGCCCATAGTGGTGTATGATTTATGATCATTATCCAAATACGTTGAGTGACTAAAACTGGTTGCTAGACGGTTACCTTAGTTTGTGTATGGATTTACAGTACATTCGAGTATAAGACCTACAAGGTCGCACGCATAACACGTCGACGCGGACATTGTCGGGATTATTTTAATAGAAACTAAAATTAATCGTATTTTAGAATTAAAATTAATTAGATTATTATTTTATTTTACAATATTGGAAGCAAAATTTAGACCAAAATCGAATATGAATTTATTCGATTTGATTTATATTTTATAAATGATATGAAAGGAATATTTAATATTTGTTAAAATATCATAACTGAAATATTTCATTTGAAAATAAGATTTAATTAAATCAAACACGTTTTAATATTTTTTTACGGACGAAACGAATCAAACTTTAGTTGATTCTCTTCCCATTAGTTCTCTCTGCCCATTAATTTTTCCGTTACATTTATTTTTGGAATGGGATTTATATGAATGAATCGGAAAGTTTGCTTTTTTTAATTAAAAAAAAAGCAAGGGGATGAGAGTGCGGCCTGGCAGCGTGAAATAAAGAGGAGATTGTGGGAGTGGAGGTAAGTTAGCACATATCGAATCGTGGAGCGTTCGTGATCTTGTGTGCGTGAATACCACTAGAGGAGTCACACATGGAGCTGTTAATTTCGCTAGTTTTTTTTTTTACCAAAATTTTAAGGTACGCTATCTTATTTCTTATTGTTAATACTCGGATGATTTTGAGTTAAAAATATTATATTTTTTTCTCAGTTGCGTCCTAAATCTAACATATGGATCCAGAGTTTCAATGTTAGTACAAGTTTCATAGTTTTAAGACAATGTCGATGCAAAAGAATTCATTGACTGATTACACACCACAAAGCACATCTTTGACCACAAAGAATTTCTGAAGGACAACATGGTGATTTTCTGAAGCATTGTACATATCCTCTCACCATTATGTGAGAGGATATAAAGAACTCGCAAATTGTGAAGGCTTTTCTATTTAAAAGGGAAAAGGGATAAGTTGAGACTTCAATCAACTGCCCACGTCACGCGAACGACTCAAACTCACTCCTAGCCATTCGAAATTCCTTTTCTGAAATTTCTCTGCCCAATGTTTCTTTTCTGATGTGGTGGAATGTCTTATTTCTCCCACCCTTAATTTGTTCGACCCCTTACCTTATTTATGGTGTAAGTTGCTTAGTTCGTGTGGTACCGACTTAGAATTTTAATAACTAAAATTTAATCAACAAAATGACAAGTAGCGAAGCTATGCTACGACATAAAATTGGGAATTATGATTTCTTAAAAGGATGGATACCGCCTTAGGCATAATAATAAATAATAATAATTTATTAATATTGAATATATTATATTATTATAATCCACGGCTTAGACATATGTATGACCAACCTTAAATCTAAGACTAGGATTTAGTGGTTTCGATATTTCACGATAAATTTGTAAATCAACAAATATGATGATAGCGGATACTCTTGATGTAATCCTCTAAAGCTCGGGAAGAATACGTTTGGTTCTCCCCATTCAAGCTGATGGAGAACCTAGCGATTGTGTCAACTTCCGTAATCTTATGAATCAACCAAGTGGGGAATCCAAAGCATTGTAATGCAATCAAGAGAAAGTCCCGCTCCGCCGAGTCATAGACGTTCTGTATGGTTTCCTTCAACGCACATCTCTTCACTCTTGGCTCCGTGCGGTTCCCCATAACTAACTCACGTGCCATTAGTATGCTGTCCACGATCCTCCATCCCGAAATGAATGTTGATTGTGATGCGTGGTAGTGTGATTTACAAATATTAATAGGAGTTGTAATGGTTAAGTGAGTTGGGCATGTGATATGGGCTTTGGACCTATGATATAGGCTTTAGAATAAATAGGCCCAACGGGGAAACAATAAGAGGAGCGAAAAATGGAGGGGGAATAGTTAGTTGGTTAGATGTTGTTGTTAGTTGCGCTTGAGGCGATGAGAAGGTAGAGGAGGTGGTTGTGACGATTGGGCTGTAGGAGGTGTTTCGGCATAGTGAGGAGTTGACTGTGGATTGTATTATGTGTGTTGTGGTAATCCTGCAGTGGAATTGAGTGAAGTTCCTGCAATTTGCTTATGTTTTCTGTCAATTGTTGTTGTTAAATAGAGAATACGAATCAAGGTAATCAGAGCATCGATTCTAGTGTAATGATGGTGGACACACTGTATCACGAGTTGAAACGAGACCAGGAAGCTATGAATACTCTGATGGAAGGGCTGGTAGATCGGATGGAGTTGCTGACCTCATAGAGTCGTGAATTGCAGACGCAATCAGAAATGCAGTGGGAGGGATGCAAGGTCAGTTGTCTGCCATGGATAACTCGAAGGAAATAGAGGTGTGTTTGTTAGGAAGAAGTAACTCTTTCACCACTGATGGAGAGAGGTATGGAAGTGAATTATAATTCTAAGGCCGTAAGTAATATTTCCATGCCTAAAATAGATTTTCCTCACTTCGATGGGGCAAACTTGGAAGATTGGTTGTACAAAAGCCAGAGGTACTTTAAATTGGAGAATGTACCAGAGGACAAGAAGGTGAAGTTAGCTTATCTTTACATGTATGGTGGAGCACTCTAGTGGCATTATATGTATGTGAGGAATAGAAGTCGAGACACTATTTTGTGATGGGAAGAGTATGTGATGGCGTTGAATAAGCGGTTTGGTAAAGAAGTGTTTGAAGATCCAATGGGGAACATGAAGAACCTTAAGCAAGAGGGAGAATTTGAAAATTTGTACACGTATATGGAAGAGTTTAAGTGTGTTTGAGAAGAGTTTTAGAGAAAATCGATCTGTCTATGTCTTTTAGGTGAGTCTGTTCATCAATGGTTTAAAGGAAGAGTATAGGAGCATGCTTTGGTTGTTAAAGCCATCATATTTGCTCAATGTACAAGCAAATGCCCATATAATCAACCAGGATATTCCTCTTGAAAAGGTTGCATAAGGTAAAAATAAACCTTTAAGTAATGTTGGGAGGTATAATATGTATGTTTCTTTTCTGAAGGATCGATTTGCAATTGGGGAAAAAGAAAAGGGTCTTCCTAGGCCTACTGTTTTAGGACCTGTACTGGGAAAGTCAAGGGACTCTAAGGAGAGTTTTGGGTCCACATTGGGTAACCCAGTTCCTGTAATCAAGAGAAGACTCACCCCACGAGAAATTGAAGAACGCTTAAAGGATTATGCTTTGGCTGTAATGAGCCATTTCATAGGAATCACAAGTGTTCTAAGAAGCAATTTTTTCTCTCATTATGGAACCTGCAGCTGAGGAAGAAGGGGAGGAATTGGAAAATTGCGACAACTTTGGACATTGTGCTACTCAAGATATGAAAGTCACTCAGCATGCATTAAAGGGAGAATTAGATCTCCAGGGGTTACATACTATGAGAGTAAGAGGAACTTATAAGAGGAAATCCTCAAACATTCTAATTGATTCGGTGAGTACGCTCAATTTCCTTGACAACAATGTTGTGAAAGGATTAAATTTACCTGTTATACCCATATCACCTATCAAAGTGGTAGTTACAGATGCAAGAAGTATAATTTGTGATAGGTAGTTGAAGGGATTTTCTTGGGAGATGCATGGTAGTATTTCATGTCGATTTTTATATCATCTCCACGGGGGACTGTGAGGTGGTTTTGGGGGATCCAATGGTTAGCACAGTTGCATGATATTATTTGGAACTTCCAAGTTCCTGTAATGAAGTTCGAATGGGAAGGAGAAGATGTGAGCCTGGAAGGAATAAGGGGAATGGCAAAAGAGGAACTGTTTTATTTTACAGATGGTAAGATCTTGGTGAAGAATAACTTTCAGTCATTGATAGCTAGTATGTGGTTGGTTAATTCAGGTGATGATCCCTTGATGTTGTATTAGATTACAGAGGCTACAGGGGTTGATTCTGCTATAGAAGAAGTTTTATCAAAATATTCTGACATTTTTCAAGAACCCAAAGGCTTACCCCCTTTAGAAGTTTGGATCACTTTATTTTATTCAAGGAAAGTGTGCAGGGTATTAATGTTCGGCCCTATAAACATTTTGCTAGTCAGAAAGATAAAACAGATGGTGAAGGAGTTGCTAGATTCAGGAGTTATACAGCCAAGTAGGAGTTCTTTTATTCTCCTATTGTGCTAGTTAAGAAGAAAGACGAGCCTTGAAGGATGTGTATTGACTATGGGGAGCTGAATAAGCAGATAATAAAGGATAAACACCCAATTCCTATCATAGAAGAATTGCTAGATGAGTTGCAAGGAGCTACCATCTTTTTTAAGATTAATCTCAGGTCCGGGTATCATCATGCCCTTTGGACTCACCAATGCCCCATCCACTTTCCAAGGACTAATAGATGTTATTCTTCTACCTTATTTGTGAAAGTACATTATGCTGTTTTTTGACGATATACTGGGTATAGTAAGACCAAAGAAAAAAATGTGCAGCAGCTTAAAAACACTTTGTCTGTGTTGAGGGCACTTACATTGGTGGTATAATAGTACTTACCATTCTTCTATTCGGATGACCCCTTTTGAGCCTTTGTATGGAACTCTTGTCCATATTCCTTATTTTCCTCACAACCATGTGGTTGCAGCTGTTGACAAGGATTTAAGTGATAGGGAATCTATGATTCAAGTACTCCGGTTTCAGTTAGGCATAGCTCTATATAGAATGCGGCAGCACAGATCTGAGAGGGAGTTTGCCATTGGAGATTTTGCCTATGTTAAGCTCAGACCTTATAGGCAAATGAGCTTAAGTCATCGGAGGAATCAAAAACTTTGACCTCTCTATTACGGCCCTTATAAAATTGTGGACAGAATTGGCAAGGTTGCTTATAAACTTGATCTGCCGATTGGGCCTGCTATTCATCATACTTTTCACGTTTCAAAATTCAAAAAAGTGTTGGGGAAGGAACTCGAGTCTCTTCTGTTTTACCATCCTTTTGTGATGTGGTTGATAAGGTTATTGTGGCTATTTAGCACAACAAATGGTGAAGCGAGGAAATCGAGCTGCAACTAAGATTTTAGTGTAGTGGCAAGATGTTACTTGAAAATTTTTGTTTGATTTACAGAATAAATATCCTGATTGTAAGCTTGAGGACAAGTGCCCTTGATGAGAGGTTGATGATTGATTGAAAATTGATGGGTGTTGTTGCCAGTTGTTGTAGCTGTTGTTGTCCTGTTGTTAGCTGTAATGAAGGGGTGAAATTATTTTGAAGGTTTGAAGCTGTTCTGCTGTTTCTGGAAGAGATGCGGGTCTTTGATTACGTGAAGAACACTTGGGGACAAGTGAAGGGGAAGGACTTAATGCGTGGTAGTGTGATTTACAAATATTAATAGCTTGTAATGGTTGTTAAGTGAGTTGGGCCTGTGACAAGTGGTACCACCTCCCCGTTCTCCTCCGACACCCAATCGGGTATCACACCTCCGACACACAGTCGGGAATCACGCCAGTGAAGATTCCTTTCCGTTCCAGTACCAATGCAAGTAATTCCATCCATTTCTTAGCATAACAGAAGATCGAATTGAGCAATTGCTCGGGAATTCCGCCCCACAGTAATCGAGACAATAAACTCAGGTTCCATTAGTCAAGTAGCTTATATTCAGGTGAGCGTGGCTAATCCCGGCCGGATCCGTATGTCAGCCTAGTTACAAAATCGTAGACGCCACTACTTAGGAACCCCAACCACCGTCCACTCAAAGCAAGGCGTAGTTGGACCCGTTCCGAAGTGCGGCTGCCAATGGTCCGTTTTTCCGTGACCTGACAGGATCGAGACCCCCAGCCACCGCCATTTTCCTTGTTTCCTTTCTGTATAGGGCACGGCTCAACTTACTTGCAGGTACCGGAACAGATTTCGCCAAACGATTAACTTACAGGGTGGACAAGAAGCTACAGACAGTTTAACCGACCTCGCACAACGTCTTTACAGCTCAGCTCCTCAGACCTTCCTTAGGAACGCGACTGGGCTGAGCTCATGGAATTTCTCGGTCGGACCTGGTCATTCAGGCCATCGCACGAAGCGATTAGTTGGCCCACTGCTTTCAACAGAAGCTGTCGTTTTCAACCGCAGAAATGTCCCAAATATCGAAATCAACCATTTTAGCCATGGATCATCAGCTTCTTATTCCGCCCGCAGCGGAACAACCCAAAAGAATTGATTTACCACAAGCAACGTTTTCGCGTCGCGCCAATCAGCTATGGCTTAACCAAATACCCGACTCTTCTTACCCGTTTCCTCCCCTGACTACGCTCAAAACCCTCCCCGACTCAACTCAACACATCAAGCGCATCAGAACAATAACTAGGCAGGGGAAGGGGTAGAGCGTACTGTTTGCTGTCGGGGTCCTCGAGCCGAAGATTTTCCTACACCTTTCGCCGCTGCTCCCCACTGACCACGAATCTCCCTTCCTCTTCAGCGATTCGCCCGTCCTCCCGCAGCTACGGTGTCGTGGAAGGCGGATTCGCGACCCTCTGTGGTGGATGGAGAAGGCCGAGGGGTAGGAGGGATGGGCGCCGTTTCTCCTCCGCGGATAATGCCCGCTTACTCCGTGACGATGGCGGCGATTCCAGCTCCAACTCGACGGGATGAGAGAGCTCAAGGAGAACTCCGCTGACGCCGGCCTGATCCGAGTTTCGGAGGTTTGCGATACCAGTGAGGTGGAGGAGAAGCTACCGAGGAGACCTCTCTGTCCCCCCTTTTTTTTAACCGAGCCCTTCTCCCCCCCTCCCTACTTTTCTTATCTACTTCCACATAGCATATTTGTTGTCGGGAGTGGATTTCCGAGTTTTGTACGGAAATACGGTTAGTTTTAAAAAAAATTTGCGAAATACGGTTCCAGTTTCGTAAAATACGGTTTTACCGTCGATAGGGCGCGTTTTTCGATTTACAAAGGGGACGCGTTTTGAAAACGCGCCCCTCGGCGTGCCCAAGCAAGGGGCGCGGTTTCAAAACGCGCCCCTATGCGAGATGAAGTGTGGAAGCGAAGATGCCATGAGGGCGCGGTTTCAAAACGCGCCCTCATGCCAGGGGCGGGTTTTGCGACACTTAAACATAATGGGGCGTGGTTCAGGAAGGGGCGGGTTTTGAAAACCCGCCCCTTGTGTAAATGAAGGAGGGGCGGGTGAAAACCCGCCCCTTGTGTAAACTAACAAGGGGCGGTTTTGAAAACCCGCCCCCCGTCCGACGTAAAGAGTCGCGACAGCCCCCCTCCCCCAGAAAACCCTAAACACCGAACCCTCCGACGGCCGCCCCCCCCTCCGTCCTCCGTTGCCGCTCCGACGCCCCGACAGCCTGAAATCGCGTCGCCCCGTCGTCCGCATGCCTCCCCCCGACCTCCGACGGCAGTTCCCCGACCCCGAACGGCGACCCCGACCTCCGAAAACCCTCCCTAACCGTAACCCTAACCTCGACGGCCGTCCCCCGACCCCCGACCCCCGACCCCCGACCTCCGACCCCTAGGCTTCCGACGCCCCCGACTCGACATTCCTCGCCTCCGACGCCGTTCGCCTCCGACGGCGGCCGTCGCCTCCGACGCTCGTAAGTGTTAGGTCATAATTGGATTATAAAATTTAGTATAATGAAGATTAATTCTACGTTGTTTAATTGTTTGTAGGTATAATTAAGTTCGAAGAAGCAATTAACGTAAGTTTTACCTTACGTTGTAATGTTGCAAGTTAATTTATTATTGTATGGAAATGGGAAGGTTGTTCACGGTAGTCAAGGAGTAGGTTATAGTAGGGGTCCAGTTAAACGGATCAAGTTAGATGTGGATGCTGATTACGTCAGATTTCAAAGTGTTATTGTGAATGCAATGAGATTAAACGAAGGAAGTAGGCTGGAAATTTGTCATAGATACCCCGTTCCTTCGTATGGTCCTTCTGGAATAAATTTTGTGCTAGTACCGATCGGTGATGACGAGGATGTTAGGTTGTTGTTTGAATTTGCGATGTCAAATGGTGACCGCATTCAAGAAGTTTATGTGATATCAGTATCTGGGAATTCTTGCAACGAAGGGAGGCCCCCAAATTCAGGAAGTAAGCGTGGTAGTAACATGCAACCCGTAGGAGTAAATCTGGATGAGGGGTTAAATGTCGTGCAAGAAAGAATGGAAAATTTCGAATTTAGTAGAAATTTCCATCGTTTGGAACAGGTGAATGAAGGGTGTAGCGGATATGGTGGTAATGCGAGGAATGAGGAGGATGGTCGTAATGAGGATGTTGATGATGGTGGTAACTACAATGAAGATAATTCTGAAGAGGATGATCCGTTTGAACAATTAGAAGGTGATCTCGGCGATGAAGGAGTTCGAGTTGAATCTATATATCGGCGATATGAAAATCATATCGTTGATTCAATAGTGAATTCGGATGATGACGCCGAAACTGATGATGAAATGTTCAATGGTGTTGATTTGGAGAATGAGGACGCGGTTAATCAGGCAGGTCCTTCTAGGAGGAAACGGGTGGAAAAACCCCTACCATTCTATCTAGACAGTGGCGATACTGGGAAGGTGATTTGGGAGGATGATGAGGATGTTACAGTGACGGACGATCCGGAGGCTGTGGTTGAATTTCGTAAAGGGATGCGGTTCAAGCATAAGAACCATGTCATTCATGCGGTGAATATGTTTCATATCAAGAATCATTATAACTACGAAATTATTGAGTCAGATAAGACGACGTGGTCGGTGTTCTGTTCTGAGTTAGGATCTGGTTGCAAGTGGAGATTACGCGCGATTCGGCGTGCGTGTGACGATGAGTTTGAAATAACTATTATGGGTGAGCCGCATACATGTTTAAATGCAGTGCTTTCTCAAGATCATGATCGGCTTGACTGCAACTTCATGGTTCCGTACTTTCGAACTTTTGTCAGAGAATCTCCTGATGTGAAAGTGTCGTTCTTAAGGAATGTAATCAAGGAGAGATTTGGATATGAAGTAACTAGGAGACGAGTATGGGATGCAAAAAGGAAGGCGATTGAAGTTGAATATGGAGAATGGGATGCATCTTACAATGAGTTGCCCCATCTTATGAATGCAATTAGAATTGCCAACCCCGGAACAATTGTTGATTGGGGTGCAACGTATCATCTCGGCGATGTGGAAGTATTGCAGTTTCAACGACTGTTTTGGGCGTTCGGACAGTGTATTCAGGCATTCAATCATTGTCGGCCAGTTGTTAGCATAGATGGCACATTTCTATATGGTAAATATAGGCATAAACTATTAATTGCATGTTCTATGGATGGGGAGAACCGTATAGTGCCGCTTGCTTTTGCACTGGTGGATGAGGAAAGCTACGATTCATGGAGTTGGTTCCTGCGATGTCTGAAGGGATATGTCATTGGTGAAAGAACGGGAGGGATTTGTTTGATTTCCGATAGACATGCTGGAATTCAAGCCGCTGTGAATGATCCGGACGTGGGATGGGCCCCGCCGTTTGCACATTGGCGATTTTGTCTTAGACATGTGGCTAGCAATATCAATACGAGGTATAAGAATGTTGTTTGTAAAAGGAAGTTGATAGCCGCAGCGAGGAAATCTATGGTTGTGAAGTATAAGAGTGTGATGAGAAGTTTGTTTGAATCAATGCCAGAAGCTGGCGAGTTTTTCGCAGAGATGAATGAAGAGCAGTGGTGTTTGAGTAGGGATGGGTACCATAGATATGGTATGATGACAACAAATTTGAGCGAGAGTTACAACGCTGTTATCAGAGGCGCAAGAAATCTTCCTGTATCAGCGCTTGTTAGGAAAATATGGTATAACTGCGTGTCATATTGGATAGCTAGACGTGATGATGCGGATGATGCGTTGAAAATTGGCGAAAGGTTTACAAGTGTTTGCACAAATCGTCTATTCAAATGTATAGAGAAAGGCAAACGGTACGAGGTGGTTCTTCTCGATCGCATCGAGGGTAGATTTGATGTTAGAACAAGAGGAAAACATCGACTGAAGTATGTATTTCTTCAAGTGATGAAATGCAGTTGCAAGAAGTGGCAAATCTATCGTATTCCTTGTTCGCATGCTTTGGCATGTTACGCGCACATGCATATAGATCATACTGCTGTCATCAGTCGTTTTTACTCATTTGAGTGTCAGAAGGCTCTGTATGCTGCGAAATGGCATTCTTTTGATTGTAAAGAAGATTGGCCAGAATATCATTTTCCGAGAGTCAATCCCGACCCTACAAGAGTGAGACCGAAAGGGCGCCCCAGGTCATCACGTCTACGTAATGAAATGGATATCAAGGAGAAATCTCGGAAAAGTAGTTGTGGGTTATGCAGAAAGGAGGGTCACAACCGACGTAGTTGTCCCAATAGGAATGTTTGTAAGTGATTTCGTAATGTTAGAAGTGTATATTCTTGTTATATAAAGTTTTTTAATTGTGTTTGTTATTAACAATTGTTATATTGTCTTTCAGGAAAATGCGTCCAGGGCCAAGAAAAACGGACGTCCTTAATGCTCAAGGAGAGCATCGCTCGACGGCGGTATGGGAAGCTGGCTATAGTGTGGTACGTCTGTTTTGTATAGTTCTAAATTATTACACTTTTTTTAACGTTTCGTCCCGTGATTACTAATTCGTGTTTTATTTACAGAATAAAGTTCTAACTTGCCGTCGTGTGGAGAAGTCGTTTAAGGGAGTCGCTCGTGATCCGAGGATGGATGTGTACCTTCGTCAGGCGGGATTTTACGGAGTAGCTAAGCTCCCTTTCATATCCTTGGACTGGGCCCTCATCACAGCGTTGACGGAACGCTGGAGGCCAGAGACACACACTTTCCACATGCCGCACGGTGAGATGACTATCACACTTCAGGATGTGGCAGTTCAGCTAGGTTTGCCCATAGATGGTGATGCGGTGATAGCTGATACCTCCGTATCTAATGAGGAACTCTGTTTAGAGTTATTAGGCCGGAGACCTATGGGTGACAACATTAGGTCTGGGCGTATTAGACTCAACTGGCTTGCTGCAAACTTTGCTGAGATCCCTGTAGATGCCCCCGAGGAGGTAGTGCAGATGTATACGAGGGCTTACATCTTGCAGTTGATAGGAGGGATGCTATTCACTACGAAGTCAGATAGTTTAGTTCACTGTTTCTGGTTGCCTCTACTGGCTGATTTTGAGCGGGCTGGGCAGTATAGTTGGGGTAGTGCTTGCCTTGCGTGGCTGTACAGGAGTTTGTGTAAAGCAGCTCACCACAAGGCATCGCAGATAGATGGTCCACTTATATTGCTACAGATTTGGGCATGGGATAGATTCCCACATATAGCGCCACTCAGATTATGCACCCCATTTGTAGCGGATATGCCTCTGAGCTATCGTTGGGCCGTTGCAAAGGATGTACGCACGGTCAGTACGCACGTACTGTCCTCCTACAGAGAGGCCTTTGATAGGCAGAGTCCCGATCAGGTAAACGTCATTTCATTTGACTCTTTCGTATTAGTAATTCGAACCTTCCTAACGTATTTACATTTCTATTTGCAGGTTGTTTGGCATCCTTATTCGGAGGAGTTGATAGCTATGCTGCCTGATTACTGCCGATCGGGAGAGGCTTCTTGGCGTGCCAGAGTCCCTCTCATCTGCTTCTACATCGTCGAGTGGCATTACCCTGATAGAGTGATTCGTCAGTTTGGTGACCACCAGATCGTGCCCGCAGATTGCGACACCAGCAAGGCACTCCACCGGATGGATTTGCGTGGCAAGACGATGAACAACTGGGTAGAGATCCATCGATCGTTTCTGGAGCTCTGGGGAGATCGGATGCAGTACATTGTGCCGCTGTTCTGGGATTCTCATTCTGGAGTCAGGTACTCCAAATGGTACGCTAAATACACCAGACAGTACATATCCCACACAGGATCCATGCTTGGTACAATGGTAAGTAATGTATGAGTTCATTCATTACATTCTTCATTCCATTGTCAACTTTAACATATATGATGTTATATAATGTAGATGAAGAACTTCCGTAGGATCAAGCTTCGATCGGACCAGCCCGAGCTCGTTTCTCTTGCTGAGGAGTCCTTGCAGATGATGCGGGAATATGCACCGGTACGTTTGTACGGTCGTACCGGCGGAATGGAAGATCAACCGGCATTCGAGTTCATTCAAGCAGCAGGTGGACAGAACGTCGACGACGACGAAGATCATCCGGCAGAAGAAGATCACATGGAGGAAGATCACGAGGATGAGGAGGTGCCACAGACGTACGAGGACCCTGTATTTGACGAGGAGGGCCGTGAAGTACCAGAAGGGATGCTCATCTCTCAGATTGACCACATTCAGGCTGATTACATAACACCGTACTTCGAGCCTGGATCCAGTTCCACACCGGGAGCTCCGATTAAAGGAGCGAGAGAATTCGGGTAAGTCTTCTCATACTCGATTGATTTAAACTCTCGTAACTTCACTAACATAAGTTTTTCAGGTACGACCATTTACAACATGGAGAAGGACCTTCACAAATTACACAATTGTACCCTGATGATTCCTCGGAGCAGCCGATCATCCATGAAGATCCCGTCGTTAGGCCTTATGTTAGGAGGAAATCGACGAGGCGTAGGGGTCTTTACTGATCAGTCTGTAAACTTTGCATTGATATTATGAGATTCTAAACTTTGCGTTTCATATTCTGAACTGCGTTTGAGGTTACAAACTACTGAATGAGGTGTATGTGTATGTCATGTGTTGTTCAAACAGGGTTTCGAACGAAATTCCTTACTTTCGTTCTGAGGTCGGACGGGGGGCGGGTTTTCAAAACCCGCCCCTCCTTCATTTACACAAGGGGCGGGTTTTGAAAACCCGCCCCTTACTGAACCACGCCCCATTATGTTTAAGTGTCGGAGGGGCGGGTTTTGAAAACCCGCCCCTGGTATGAGGGCGCGTTTTGAAACCGCGCCCTCATGGCATCTTTGCTTCGACACTTCATCTCGCATAGGGGCGGGTTTTGAAACCGCGCCCCTTGCTTGGGCTCGCCGAGGGGCGCGTTTTCAAAACGCGTCCCCTTTGTAAATCGGAGGGCGCGTTTTGAAAACGCGCCCTATCGACGGTAAAACCGTATTTTACGAAACTGGAACCGTATTTCGCAAATTTTTTTTAAAACTAACCGTATTTCCGTACAAAACTCGTGGATTTCCTTCTCCCACACAACATTATTATTAATTTTTGTCCAAAACTCATTGTTAATTCCGAACCCTCACTCATTATATGTTAAATTCCGATTATAGTTTTTACGAAAACCCACTGTGTTAAAACGATACTTATCATTACGCGAATCCGATTACGTTTAGGTTCAAATGTTCTCTTTCTCACGTGACGTAGTCATACGAAATCAAATTAAAATTTCCGATAATATTCGTTAGTAACATCACACACGACAACGAGAATATTAAACTCTCGTACCACGTCAGATTTTAACGCTGTCATCTGTGCATTTTTTAGTCAACATTATTAAAGCACGTATTTTATTCATAAAAATTCGGATCGTTACTGTTAATTGGTACAGAGGGACAATCACAATTTAGGAGATCTACCCTCTTTCACACGAAATAGACCCAATTTCACCGCATACAACTAGACTTTTACGATTTTGCTTTGTTTCTTTCACCGTATACCACTCCCTCCCCACCGGATGTGTGACAGAATATCTAGATGGTTGATACTATGAATTAAATGAATTTAGATTGTCGTGGTTGGACACATGATGTAGGATTTTTCTGAGTCTTTCTGTACCCATGACTTGGTCGTACACTGACGCGAGCCATTACATCATGCAAGGCAGGCTGCCAACCACATTACACAAATATTATTTCAAATAAAATTTACATTATAATAATCCATTGTTTGGGTGATGTGAAATCATAATATAATAAGAACTAATCCTCTGGACCAAAAGCAGAACGTGATGCGAGCGATGACGACGACATCCACACATTATACCCTCCCTATAAATTCATCCCCCAACTCCATGCATGCATCATCGCAAAAACACAAACTAAACCCAACAAGGGGAAACCAAGCGCAGAGCATTAGCCGATACTTGAGAGAAATGGCCGGAGAGGGAAAGGGAGTGGTGCTTCTGGGTGGCTGGGCCGGCCCCTTTACTATGAAGGTGAAGATTGCCCTTTCCGAGAAGCGCGTCCAATACGAATACCGAGAAGAGGATCTCAGTAACAAGAGCGACTTGCTTTTGAAGACAAACCCCGTCAACAAGCTGATCCCTGTCCTCATCCATGACGGCAGGCCCGTCTGCGAGTCCCTCATTGAAACGACCTACAAAATTTTTCAAACTCTATCAGAGTAGTTCTCCGTCATTTGACGGTCAAACCGCGGAAGACGACAAATCTATACCTCCACCGTGGCATCCTCTACAGCTTTATCTTGTAAATCTGAGCCACGTGTTTCTCGTTCCTCTGCAAGACTGAAATAATTTCCCCAAATTGGGGTCAGCGATAAATCGCCGAGTACGCCCCACCCATGCACATGCGAAAACCATGAGACTACTAACTCGCCCATTCGTGCACATTTATAAATCAGTTATGCAACACACGGCACAACCTAGCAGTATAAGGAAAACACTGAGATTCTAGACTCATCCTATCGTGGACCTTTGAAGTAGTCTTAGGCACACGAACATTTGAATCCACGGCAATACAACAAATCATATAGATGCAACTATCAAACCACAGAATATATCAAGTTATAATTAGCGAGCATATATAGCGGTAGGCGGAATAATAAACAATAACTAAGCAATAAATAATTTAACGCGCTGGAAGTAATAAATAAATAAGCGACTCCCTCATAACACCGGTGTCTCATATATCAACACTTCGTTTGGTGCCAGGACCACCGCAGTGCGTCCCCACCCCCTCCTCCGGGAGCGCCCGGGAAACGGCCAGCAGGCACGACCGCGCGTGGTCGTCACCTCCCCGTTCTCCTCCGACCCACGGTCGGGTATCACATATCTCAACTCCCAATTCAATATCCATTCTGAATCCGAACGATCATAATATCATGGATGCTTCTTCGTGTCGCGGTCAGCTTATCAAACTGTAACCAAACGGACGCGGTCAGTCCAGACCGTTGGCGGCGGCAGCCTCATTTCCAGCATATTAATTCGTCGCAACTCCACGGAACTCAGCCACCGTCAACCGAAGTCAGCGTGGCTGATCCATTCCGTTAATACATCATCTTGTTTTCTGGATCAGCCGCACCATGCTCGCCCTTCAGTCCCCAACCGCCATCCCAATATTCGTGAACCGCACAATAGAAGTTCTGTAAAGCAATAACTGACCGGCCACAAGATCGGATATATTGTCATCATTCACTACCTCAAGGTAATCATCACGCATCAGGGAGTATGCCACACTTATTATTATATCAAGCATCCAATCACAACAAGTATTCGGCCTACCCTTGTCCAGCGGAAGCTGGTCTATAAATCACAGCCGCAGAGGATCAATTTCCTCATCTCAGCGGGGGCGGCACAAACACCTCTCAGCACCAAAACCAGCAAAAGGAATACGCTCTCTTAGCGGTATTCTCCATTATTCTTCCTGTGCCCTATTTTCTTGGCGCACAGGACAGTAAAGAAGGTTCGCATTCATCCGCGATTTCCTTCTCCATTCAGGCCACAAAGTCATCATCAACACCCAAGCTCACAGAGCTTCAAGTTCCAGCCCACGACGCTCAATAATCGAGCGGTACTCGTCCGGGCATTCACAGCCCCGCTTTGCGGCACGACGGGTTCTCTAAAACCGCATCTATCGGCACGCACAGCAGATAACTGGACGTAACACAACACACACCCCAACTCACTTCCTACGACGACTCACTACCCTTCCTTCCCCTGCCGCTCACGCTCGACTTTTCCCCGCGGCAGCACTCATTATACACGCATACAACCAGAATCGATGAGACAACGTGACAGGGGAAGGGAGTGGGTCGTACCTTGTCCTTAATGACCTCTCAACCAACCTGTAGCCAACGGAAACTGCGTCCTTGTTTCCCCTCTGCAAATCGCGTGCTCTTCAGGAACAGCCCCTCGAGCTTCCGCTGTCTCCCACGATTCGAAAGCAAGTCGGAGTCGGGCTGTCCACGAGCGAGCGGCTGGAAGAAGAACAGCGGCTGCAGAGGAACGAAGAGGAAGCCCGCTGAAGGGAATCACACCTCACTTCGTGGGATGGCTCGGATGAGGTTTCCGTTCTCCCTCCAAACGCGTTGCCTTCCTCTCCGAGATGATGTGAATCGTCTCACATCAGGGAAAAGGTGAGGAAGATAAGACAGGTTGCCTCCCCCCAAAAACTGATGTCTTTTCCCTCCTCATTTCCCCAACGAAGCTTGCTTGAGAAGCTTATTAAAATCCAAGGCCAAGATTCATTTCAATCAGGTATTCAACCTATGACTAAATTGGTGACGATTTAGGGGTCAAGGGTCAAACTTCCCACTATTTTACGCTGCAAGTATCATCATTATAAATATGCTATTATGAAATCTAACTTTTAGTTCACATGTCAAAATCCTTGACGTACGCGGATAAAATCATTACCCGAATCCGATTACGTTAGGTCAGGGCGTCCCCTTTCCCGCGTGACGTAATCACACGTAATCGAATTCGAACTATTGATAATGCCCGTTAATACATCGTTAACCACAAGAATCCTAGGCCCTCGTATCCACGTCGGATTTCTGACACAGTCAAAGTTTGACTCGTCGAACTATTATTCCAGTAAAACGCTTACACGTGTACAAGTATAACACCAAAGTTTTCGGGTCGTTACAATTCACCCCCCTTAAATAAATTTCGTCCTCGAAATTTAAGTAACGAGTACTTTTTTTCCTTATGTCTCTCAAAACTAGGTTTGGAAGATCAACAGGTGAGTAACTGCAATTACAGAAGGCATGTGGCTATTTTAAAATGTTAAGGCAGCGTACCCTAGTTAGAGAATTAAACATTACTAATTCATCCGTTTAGCAACCTGAGAGACTTCTATACGCTACCATTTCCCAGTTCTTTCCCCAAGACATGGCATAACCCATTATCATGAAGAATAACAGAGGTACACAAGATAGACGTGGAAGGAGGAGAATCATCTGACAACTAGCTCACAAATATTTATAATTCATTCTTGAAAACAAAAGAAAGAGGGAGAAAGAACAATTCATCGAGGAGATGCCTGGAAGAGTACAAGTATAGGCTTTTGGAAGGAAGAGATAACCACACGGCAATTACATGAGACAGGTAGAGAATGGAGCAGCTAACAGGCCGAGTAGATGCTCCCCTAAGGAATGTAAAGAACTAAGATTAAATTCGTTTCCGAATTCTAATCGATCCTCTGTTTCCTCCTTGCCCACAAAACACGATTGGACAGTAGGGCCAACGGATCTGTATAGACAAGCTCCCCTCAGAACAACGACTGTTTTCCAAACAAAAGATGTAACAAACCTGTAATGTGGGAAACACTACCCTTAAAGGAATTTTAGGGCACTAAAAGAATGTCTCAGGTTGCAACACAGAAGCGAAAGCATTTGTGGAGTCAATGAAAAACGGCAAAAATCTAGTAAAGGACCAAGTACCTCAAACTCATCAAGAGATTAGATTAAACGGGATGGATCCCAGAATTGAAGTCTCCAAATAGCCCTTTTACAAGGAAATCGATCAAGAAGTCAAACTTCTAATCAATTTGGACAAGTAGCTGTTTCCAAATGGATTGTTTCCTTTGAAGCAACTTTAAGGAGCTAATAAGAGGTGAAAACCAAAGTTGGTACATTAATAGCGACAGTTCCTGCTGCCAACAAGTCAAAATTAAACTCTCAAAATGCTTTGGCAGAGAGAAGAATTTTTTTCATTTTCAACAAACAAAGCTGTCCAGAATCAAATGGAGATCAGTAACATCCAACGTAAGAGAAGTTGGCAAAAGTTGAACGAGTCAAAAGCATGAGAGTTAAATAGAAGAAAGGCAACGCTCGGTTAAAATTGAAATGACCAGATCAGGATAAGCCATCAAGGAACTAAAACGGCCGACATATGAGATGACAAAAGTCCTCAACATGATGCTTTTAATATAAACAATGCACCCAAGGTTAAGGCAAAGGAAGAAATGATATGCCAAACTTGGTTTATCCCTTTTGATGACGCACTAAATTGACACATCTCGGTGACCCGACTACAATCCAAAACCAAAATATCCTCACTAACCAAGGTCATGTGGGATTGGACAACGATTTCTGCAACATGGAGCAATAGGTAATAGCATTGTCAAAAGAAACTAATGAACAATAAGCAAATTCCTTCCCTATTTATATTGTAGCGAAGGAACCTTTCACGAACCATAACTAGGGATAACTTTCATCGAATGCTCCTGTAGTCTGACTGATTGTAAGTTGGAACAATGTGATTATGTTTATTATCGTCTGCCCTCATGATTTCCAAGCTAGCCTGGTGAGGGACTGATATCCATAACTAGATTCCAGAAATTTCACAGGTAATTTCCTACAGAGGCCCATTCTAATGACACGATGGACAGATGACCATCAAAATTTCGCAGAAGAAATTATAATGATGTTGAGGAAAATCAATGAGGTTGCAACAGAAAAGCAAGGGCCGAGTGAACTGAGGAGAAGCAAATTGGGACTGACAAAAAAGTTTGAAATTAAGCATACTAATATAATTTGAGTAGCACGAACCTGTCCGAAGGCCAACGCCCGAAGCAATATTGAATTAATCGACCCAAGCATGATTAAAAGTCAAGTCCCATTCGTCAGCCAGATTCAAAGATCAAAGGCAACACTCACCATATTCACTCCTCCTAAGATCTACTTATCAGAAGAATTCACGGCACTAAGAACCACTCCTCAGAAGAGCACGTGCAGCAATAATTCACTACCAGCATGATTGTCAATCCACCAACAACCATCTCCCGATGTCCCTTACCTAACTCGGATCCCGGTGTGGGGTGTTTTCATTTATCTGAGTCTCTCAGGTTACCCTTGGCAGAAGAAGCTTACAGCGTGGCACTCCAGTACACCAACTTTTAGGAAAGAATACAGGGATAATTGTCAACAGTTTACTTCCTTTAAGTAATACCCCAAGGGGTAGGTCTCTAAGACGCGTAACCAAACAGGAAACCTTGAGGAAATTCATGACATGTCCTTTTTGTCATTCAGACACAATCGAGGCTCTCTCCCCTTTTTTTTAACAAAGTTGACAATAAAGGAATCAGTTCAATTATTACTCGACACTGGTCCATTAGGGATTAACCTATCAATCAGGTGCTTACTTGAGGAACAGGAGAGGATGATCCTAAACCTCACATTTGTAAATACATTTCAAAATGATGTCCCTAGCTAGTACCCATAACCCAGGTCAATAAAGAAACGTCTTCGCCATGCGACAAGAAGGCAAGTAATTGACACGGTTTATTAGCTTAAAGCTCGAGGAATCCAAAGGTTCTCAGCGAAATCATCAATTTGCATGTGCTCACAACTATTGATCAATTGTGAAGAGAGAAGATATTTTCTGCCTTTATTATATTTTCTATTTACTGTCTTATGAGAAGACATCAAACAGTAATTCTGGAAATTCAAGGCTCTGGTAAAATTTGTTGTTTCTAAGTAGTCTGGCAATTTTGGTAAGAGCACTAGCATAGCTCAATAATACCAAAAATGGGGTTTCTCTATTCTGGAATAAAATAAGGAAAGGACAGAGATAAAGAGGTAAACGCGTTTTACCATATATATATATCAAATCAAGATATAGAGGAGATATAAGGCATCGGGCTGAAATTTGCACTGGCAAGCAATAAAAGTGGAAAGGATTTATGAATCAGTCATGATTAATCTGCTCATAGAAATTATTAAAGAAATTTCGCAGTTGACATTGTTCTAATAAAACCAAGAAGGCAACGGAGAGGTTAACCCAACCAATGGCCGGGGAAAAGGTCTTAAATCAGAGAACTATTACCTAGCTAAGAGAATAATCACCTCCAAAGTCCAAATTGTCACAGGCCTAGAGTATAGTTACCATGTATTTGGGTAATGAGTCATCCACTGCTCCTTATATCCTGATTGATTCGTAAGCTGCCGTTTCCTCTCCAAACGAGGATTCTTCTAATTAAATATCTTTGAAGAGAAAACCAAATGAAGAACATGCTTCCATCTCTCAATCAAACAATATGGGCTCCGAGATGGAATAAACAACATTTGAGGAAGAATTTTCCTTGTCCTTGCACACACTAATGCAGTAGAAGTGCTTCAGTAAGTGACCACTCTGACAACTTACTGTAAGTCATCCTCTAAGATTAAGTAAATCCAGTCTCATCGGTTACAATTACCTATTTCTAATAAAAAGGGAATCCAAAGCGTGCAAAGCGCTGCACAGAGAAAACAGGAGAGGGAAGATGTTTCCCTATTTTCAAGCCCCTAGAGTAAGCAAAGGAGTGATTTTCCAGTTAACAAGCCCTGTACTACCCCCACTCTTTCAGGGAAATGTTTTGCACACCCACACTAGTTTTTATGTTTCTCCTCTCATGAGGTATATAGACATTCGGCAATAGGATTATTGTCCGTATTACCACATCCTAACCCAAAAATTAAATAAAATTACTTGGTTTTGAGTATCAACTTATACTAGTGAAACAGACAACGACTATATCTGGTATAAACTCTCTCCCCCCTCTTGACACTGACTCAGTGAACTTGCTAGATGTCTCGCGGCTATAGCTGTTGCCTCAGGGCAACTTACAAATAACTGATTTAGTAATTTATTGGTGTATTTATTGCCCTAATTTTCTTAATAATTTAATGACTCTTAATTAGTCATTCCATGTTATGGGTGGGCGTACTATTCCGTCAATCAAACCTAACGCGCATCCTATTCCTCCTTATTACTCCAACTAACTGCGCTCTGATACCAACTGAAACGACCTACAAAATTTTTCAAACTCTATCAGAGTAGTTCTCCGTCATTTGACGGTCAAACCGCGGAAGACGACAAATCTATACCTCCACCGTGGCATCCTCTACAGCTTTATCTTGTAAATCTGAGCCACGTGTTTCTCGTTCCTCTGCAAGACTGAAATAATTTCCCCAAATTGGGGTCAGCGATAAATCGCCGAGTACGCCCCACCCATGCACATGCGAAAACCATGAGACTACTAACTCGCCCATTCGTGCACATTTATAAATCAGTTATGCAACACACGGCACAACCTAGCAGTATAAGGAAAACACTGAGATTCTAGACTCATCCTATCGTGGACCTTTGAAGTAGTCTTAGGCACACGAACATTTGAATCCACGGCAATACAACAAATCATATAGATGCAACTATCAAACCACAGAATATATCAAGTTATAATTAGCGAGCATATATAGCGGTAGGCGGAATAATAAACAATAACTAAGCAATAAATAATTTAACGCGCTGGAAGTAATAAATAAATAAGCGACTCCCTCATAACACCGGTGTCTCATATATCAACACTTCGTTTGGTGCCAGGACCACCGCAGTGCGTCCCCACCCCCTCCTCCGGGAGCGCCCGAGAAACGGCCAGCAGGCACTACCGCGCGTGGTCGTCACCTCCCCGTTCTCCTCCGACCCACGGTCGGGTATCACATATCTCAACTCCCAATTCAATATCCATTCTGAATCCGAACGATCATAATATCATGGATGCTTCTTCGTGTCGCGGTCAGCTTATCAAACTGTAACCTAACGGACGCGGTCAGTCCAGACCGTTGGCGGCGGCAGCCTCATTTCCAGCATATTAATTCGTCGCAACTCCACGGAACTCAGCCACCGTCAACCGAAGTCAGCGTGGCTGATCCATTCCGTTAATACATCATCTTGTTTTCTGGATCAGCCGCACCATGCTCGCCCTTCAGTCCCCAACCGCCATCCCAATATTCGTGAACCGCACAATAGAAGTTCTGTAAAGCAATAACTGACCGGCCACAAGATCGGATATATTGTCATCATTCACTACCTCAAGGTAATCATCACGCATCAGGGAGTATGCCACACTTATTATTATATCAAGCATCCAATCACAACAAGTATTCGGCCTACCCTTGTCCAGCGGAAGCTGGTCTATAAATCACAGCCGCAGAGGATCAATTTCCTCATCTCAGCGGGGGCGGCACAAACACCTCTCAGCACCAAAACCAGCAAAAGGAATACGCTCTCTTAGCGGTATTCTCCATTATTCTTCCTGTGCCCTATTTTCTTGGCGCACAGGACAGTAAAGAAGGTTCGCATTCATCCGCGATTTCCTTCTCCATTCAGGCCACAAAGTCATCATCAACACCCAAGCTCACAGAGCTTCAAGTTCCAGCCCACGACGCTCAATAATCGAGCGGTACTCGTCCGGGCATTCACAGCCCCGCTTTGCGGCACGACGGGTTCTCTAAAACCGCATCTATCGGCACGCACAGCAGATAACTGGACGTAACACAACACACACCCCAACTCACTTCCTACGACGACTCACTACCCTTCCTTCCCCTGCCGCTCACGCTCGACTTTTCCCCGCGGCAGCACTCATTATACACGCATACAACCAGAATCGATGAGACAACGTGACAGGGGAAGGGAGTGGGTCGTACCTTGTCCTTAATGACCTCTCAACCAACCTGTAGCCAACGGAAACTGCGTCCTTGTTTCCCCTCTGCAAATCGCGTGCTCTTCAGGAACAGCCCCTCGAGCTTCCGCTGTCTCCCACGATTCGAAAGCAAGTCGGAGTCGGGCTGTCCACGAGCGAGCGGCTGGAAGAAGAACAGCGGCTGCAGAGGAACGAAGAGGAAGCCCGCTGAAGGGAATCACACCTCACTTCGTGGGATGGCTCGGATGAGGTTTCCGTTCTCCCTCCAAACGCGTTGCCTTCCTCTCCGAGATGATGTGAATCGTCTCACATCAGGGAAAAGGTGAGGAAGATAAGACAGGTTGCCTCCCCCCAAAAACTGATGTCTTTTCCCTCCTCATTTCCCCAACGAAGCTTGCTTGAGAAGCTTATTAAAATCCAAGGCCAAGATTCATTTCAATCAGGTATTCAACCTATGACTAAATTGGTGACGATTTAGGGGTCAAGGGTCAAACTTCCCACTATTTTACGCTGCAAGTATCATCATTATAAATATGCTATTATGAAATCTAACTTTTAGTTCACATGTCAAAATCCTTGACGTACGCGGATAAAATCATTACCCGAATCCGATTACGTTAGGTCAGGGCGTCCCCTTTCCCACGTGACGTAATCACACGTAATCGAATTCGAACTATTGATAATGCCCGTTAATACATCGTTAACCACAAGAATCCTAGGCCCTCGTATCCACGTCGGATTTCTGACACAGTCAAAGTTTGACTCGTCGAACTATTATTCCAGTAAAACGTTTACACGTGTACAAGTATAACACCAAAGTTTTCGGGTCGTTACACTCATCATCGTCGAGTACATCGACGAAGCCTGGAGTCACGGACCCGCCCTCTTACCCTCTGACCCTCATCAGCGATCTCGTTCCAGGTTCTGGGCCAATTTCGCCAACAAGAAGGTCTCTCTCTCTGTCCTCCTCTATACACCTCTCATCCAATATCTGGTCACCTCCCTACAAATCGTCCACTTGACCGACCGATGCCGCTTCTCTTTGTCTGTGTAGGTGTTTTCTTCGGTACGGTCGGTGTGGTTTGGCTCAGTGGAAGCCCAGGAAACAGGCAAGAAGGAGCTGGCGGAATGGATGAAGTTGCTCGAAAATGAGCTTGGGGAGAAGGCCTACTTTGGGGGAGAGAGCTTCGGGTACCTGGACCTGTCCCTCGTCCCCTACTACTGGTGGTTCCTTGCACTGAAGAAGACCCTCGACGTCGGGTTGGCGAGCGAGATCGATCTCCCAAAGCTGGAGGGATGGCTAAAGAGGTGCTTGGTCAGGGAAAGTGTCGCCGAGACGCTCCCCGACCAGGATAAACTCCGGGTATTCATTCAGCAAATCAGGAAGAAGAGACTCCCAGCCAACTAATGAATGCTGCAGAGAACTCTCGCTACAACTCTCTCTCTATAAAAGAAATAAATGGATTCCCCGTCAATACATTGGCTTGTTGTAATAAATTCTAAGCGTTTTTCATTGTAATAATTTTATCCGATTTCTTGTTAAACTGCTTTCATTTCAATCCATAATAATTTTATCCTATTTCTTGTTAAACTCGGTTAGCTTCGTCGTCTAGTTATCGTTGCCACGGTGATGATGACGAGAATCATTGGGGATCGGAGGAAGTTCATAGGGTGTTAGTGTGTGTAAATATCGTGACACTTTGTTGTATTCGTGGATAAATAATTAATAAAGACGATTATTTATTATTGATTATTTAACTTTTCTACGCGTAAAATTATCAATGATAAAGTCTAACAAATTAATGAGTATATTTGGACATTTATATCATCGCTACGTATAACTTGAAGTCAAAGATAGACCGATGGATAGTATATACAAGTTATACTTAGGAGTACCCTGATATTAGAGTTACTGGACACGATCCCCTTTAGAGGATATCACCTATTAAAAATCATTGGTCAATCCTTTTTTATGAACGAATGTAAATGATTTTCTGACTTGAGACATTCATTTATTATATGCGTGGAGTTTGCGCACTTTGACGTCGTTAAAAGCAGTCGTAATTATACGATTGTTGGGTGTCTAACAAAGCGCAGAGAGAATAATGTTGAGTCAATATAAGATTCATCGCTTTTTTGGATTAGATAGTTGACATCCTGGCCGTTTGATAGTGATACTAGCGACTCTAAAATTAATAGTCATGGTAGTAATATTTTACATTCAAGTGAGTCTATTATATCTTAGTAATCAAATAAAACAATTAATTATGTGATGATGTATTTTGCGCCTAATTAATTGGGATGTCGGCTAGATGAAGAGATATAATTACACGGTAATCGGTCCATAGTGGTGTATGATTTATGATTATTATCCTAATACTTTCAGTGACTAAAAACTATTGCTATACTGTTACCTTAGTTTGTATATGGATTTATAGTACATTCGGGTATAAGACCTACACGGTCGCACGCATAACACGTCGATGCGAACATTGTCGTGATTATTTTAGTTGAAACTAAAATTAATCGTATTTCAGAATTAAAATTAATTAGATTGTTAATTTATTTTAAAATATCGAAAGCAAAATTTAGATCAAAATTGAATATTAATTTGTTTGAGTTGATTTATATTTTATAAATGATATGAAAGGAATATTTAATATTTGTTAAAATATCATAACCGAAATATTTCATTGGAAAATAAGATTTAATTAAATCAAACACATTTAAATATTTTTTTCCGGACGAAACGAATCAAATTTTAGTTGATGCTCTTCCCATTAGTTCTCTGCCCATTAATTTTTCCGTTACATTTATTTTTGGAGTGGGATTTATATGAATGAATCGGAAAGTTTTTTTTTTAATTAAAAAAAAGCAAGGGGACGAGAGTGCGGCCTGACAGCGTGAAATAATGAGGAGATTGTGGGAGTGGAGGTAAGTTAGCACATATCGAATCGTCGAGTGTTCATGATCGTATGTGCGTGAATACCACTAGAGGAGTCACACGTGAAGCTGTTGATTTCGCTAGTTTTTTTTCCAGAATTGCTGTTGATTTCGCTAGTTTTTTTTCCAGAATTTCAAGGTACGCTAAGTTTATTTCTTATTGTTCATACTCGGATGATTTTGGGTTAAAAACTCAGTTGCGTCCTAAATCTAACATATGGATCCAACAGTAGTGTATCGGTCAAGAAGTTACGTCGAAAGAGTTTCAATGTTAGTACAAGTTTCATAGTTTTAAGACAATGTCGGCACAAAAGAATTCATTAACTGATTACACAACACAAAGCACATCTTTGATTCCAAAGAAGTTCTGAAGGACAACATAGTGAAGAATGGTCTTGCTGAAGCATACCATTCTGTGAGAGGACTTAAACAACAACGGCGTCGAGAAGGCAGAGGGAATTGAAACCTCAAAATTTTTAGGATGTTAATATGTAATTCTGCAGTGGAATTGAGTGAAATTCTTACAATTTGCTTCTGTTTTCTATCAATTGTTGTTGTGAAGCAGAGAACACGAATCAGATTGCTCCAAGCCAATCAACCAGGTGCGCACTAATCTACAATTTGAACAATGCATCTTGTCAATGGAGTAGTATAGCCCACAATTCCAGCCCGCAGGTTTTGGGATTCAATGTTCTCGATTCCTACTTCTTATTTTTAACTTATTTTTTTAGGAGAAGTGTATGCCTCTATTTACTTTTACTAGAGAAATAACAATAGTATCGTGCAGATTTGTTGATTGGTGAAAAGTTTGGCTGAATACCTCTGATTTTACTCTTCACAATGATGAGGTTTTGACGATAAATCTTGGCATTCTTTTTAGTTTGTTCCGTATAGATTACTTGTTTCGGTCATCGGATCTCGTTTAGCAACTTTAGGGGTGTTTTCAATTCGTGTTTCATCCCATCACGTCGTTGTGCCCGGTTCGGCCAAAATATACAGACTATGTAGGGAGGGAGGGGCTTCATTCCGTGACATGTCTGGTTACTTGCAAAGGGACTTGTTCATTGCAGAAGCCAAGCCATCCTTCATCTCATCAAGTAAAACTGAGATCCTTTTACCAAAGAGAAGGGAGGGGCAGGTAAAATGTCACATCACTCCTTCTCATTTTCCATTTCGGCTGCGGTTGTTCTTCCGATGAAATCTCAGTCCAGGAAAAAAGTCATGGCAGCAGGAGATTTTGTTGCAAATTTGCTACTCTTTATTAGACATGACTGAGTCTATGTATCAGTGACGCGAGGCAATGCATCATGCGAGATATACAAGGAAGGGGGAGGGGGGAGGCAATCAACACTCACGTCCTCCTGCCTAACGTCTATAAATTCCCTAAATTTCACTTCGCTTTTGCATCTCAGACACAGCTAAAGCCTTGCACACAAACGGAGCAAGATTTACAAACAGATGGCAGCAGAAGGAAAGGGAGTGGTGCTTCTGGGCGCCTGGCCTGGCCCCTTTGCTATCAAGGTCAAGATCGCCCTCTTGGAGAAGGGCATTGACTTCGAAGACCGAGAAGAGGATCTCAGCAACAAGAGCGACCTGCTCTTGAAGATGAACCCCGTACACAAGCTGATCCCCGTCCTCATCCATGACGGTAGGCCCGTCTGCGAGTCTTCCATCATAGTCGAGTACATCGATGAAGCCTGGAGTCAAGGACCTGCCCTCTTACCCTCTGACCCTCACGAGCGAGCCCGTTCCAGGTTCTGGGCCGATTTCGCTGACAAGAAGGTCGGTTTTCTCCTCTCATCCGATATTTGGTCATCTCCCTACGAAACGGCTACTTTAAAGTCCGATCCCGATGCACTTTTTCTCTGTAGGTACTTTCTTCGATGCGCTCAGTGCGGTATGGCCTAGCGGAAGCCCAGGAAACAGGCAAGAAGGAGCTGGCAGAATGGATGAAGCTGCTGGAGTCAGAGATTGGGGAGAAGGGCTACTTCGGGGGAGAGAGCTTCGGCCATCTGGACCTGTCGCTCGTCCCGTACTACTGGTGGTTCCTTGCACTGCAGAAGACCCTTGACCTCGGGTCAGTGTGTGAGCTCCATCTCCCAAAGCTGGAGGGATGGCTGAAGAGGTGCTTGCTCAGGGGGAGTGTCACTGCAGCACTCCTCGACCAGGACAAGCTCTGCAAATTCATTCTGCAGAAGCGACTCCCGGCAGCAGCCCCAGCCAACTAAGAAATTAAAATAAATGGAATTCCCATCCATACTCTGTCTACTGTAATAATTACATCTTCGTCGGTTGTCTCCATTTTAGGATTCATAAAAGCCAAAAGGGAAGTGAGGTTGGGTTGAAGTTACATTTTTATTTCCAAGGCCGAATGATGCCTGCAAATGTGTAAGCATTTCAAGGCAGCAGATGGTAGTAACAACGCTTCGCTGCCTGCCGCCCGCCCATGTTCCCCCTTTGGGACAACTCTTGCCAAAAAACTAATTACAAAATGATCCGGCTGACCTTTTGTGTTCCAACCTCGGCGTACAGTAGGAGGCTGGACTCGCCTTGGCCTTCACCAGGATTGGGGGAGAGGAGAAGGGGGTGTCGGCTCTGCTTGTGATATTACCCCGCCCGGGTATGGAAAACATACACCTGTTGCTTGTTACAGGGAATGGTGCTGAATTTACAATTTGATCCCTACTTCCTCAAGAGCGGCCGCCATTGATGCAGATGCTTCCTCCAGCGTCCTCCTCTTCTCCACCATGTTATATGCCTCCACCACGTCCCCTTCCTCCCAATCATCAAATTCCTCAGACCCGATACCACACTCTAGCCCAGCATTAACCTGTCGGGCACAAACAGAAGTTTCCAATGAAACCACAAGCGACCTAGGGAGATTTAAAATCTTAAAACAGCACACGCCCCAGTCATGCAACTTAGCCATTTGCCGTACCTCTTTCACTGCTTCCTTTACACGTCTCAAGGAATCCAGCACACCCGTGACGACAGTTTTACCATTCCGGAGGACTCGTATTCCACAGTCCTTTACCACCCTTCCCTCCGTCACCATACATCCAGCAACACGACCACTACCACTGCTAAATATTGCACGCACTTCAGCAAATCCAATTGTTTCTTGTTCCTGAAAGAGATGCACCAAAGTAGGAATTGATTGTACGTCAGCCAAATCCAGTAACCAGAATTGGATAATATTGATACAATCCCAACAATATGCTGAAGGGTATCACTCACCTCAACTGGCTCAAGGAGTCCCTCCATAGCGTTCCTAACATCATCAATCAGCTCATATATTACTCTGTATGTACGTATTTCCACACCCTTGTTGTCAGCGTAGCTTCGAACAGAGCCGGGTACTTTTACATTAAATCCAATAATTATCGCTTTACTAGCAACAGCAAGATCAACATCACTGGAACTGACATCACCCGGTGCTTGCAAGAGGAACTTCAAACTGACATTCTCTTGTGGAAGGACCTGCAAGGCTTGTCTTATGGCCTCGATTGATCCCTGTTGAGTAAATGAATCACAGAATGCATTACAAGGGCAGATTCTTCCAGATCTTTATGTACAGAAAAAATGAAAAATTCGCTGTGTCAAATAACCAAAGAAATAATCTACCAAAAAAAATAACCAAAGAAATATATTTGTCAGCACTGCTTTTATTGTATTAAAAAATGTACTCTTTCAGTGGGTTAACAGTTCTTAAAATTGAATTAATCATCTCAGATACCTGCACATCGACTTTCATGACAATATTCAGCTGGTGCAAGTCCAGGCCAGAAAGTTTTCCGGATGAGACGGCGGAAGCTAAAGAAGAAAGTGTGACTTTTCCGTCACCAGCCTTGGCCGAGATACGTTCATTTCGCAGAGACTCTGCACGTGCTTCTGCCTTTTCTCGGGCTACATCAAGTGAGTCCACCACTTCAAATTCATCGCCGGCTGTAGGCACATTATTAAGTCCAATAACCTACAAAATCTTGATTTATGAGACAAACCATCTTAAGCAGAAAGCAACAAAAATATTTGTTCTCCACCAAATTTTGTATTAGACTACCTACATGGAGCCTTCAATGCTCGGAACTAGATGTACATAACTAATTTCTGGTTTAACGAACACTCCCCACCACAAAAAAGAAAGAAAAGAAAAGTAACATGATATTTCCTCGAAAGATTAATAACTTAACTACCATGCAGTAAAGCTATGTACAGCTGGCAAAAACTACCTTGTGGGCACATTTGTAATCAATGTCAGCCTAAATGACTCTTCTAGAAGGACTATTCCATGTGGGAGAAAACAATGAATTACCAAATGAATGAAAAAATTAGCAGTTATTCCTAGGTCCAAAAGGGCATTCGGTACTCACTTCGACATGACAAAGACGTTTATATCCGTGTGCACATTGGCATTGACCTTTAAGTTAAAGTGATTAATGATATTAAGTTAGGAATAGACGGGAACCACGAAAGAGCAAAACCTGTACAGGTATGGAGGGACCAGCCTTATCGACTTGCTTTCCACCATCGTCAAATAATGCTCGCACCTGCAACCGTCCAGAAGAAAATGGTTGAGCTGCTACTTTGTCAAAACAATCAAATCCCCGCAAATTGAATTAAGCCACCCGTCTCCTTTCCTACCTTTCCAAAAGCTCCTCCACAGACTACCACATCTCCCTTCCTCAGAGTTCCATTTTGCACAATAAATGTAGCCATTGGTCCTTTTGCCTTCTGGAGACCAGCTTCTATCACAGTTCCTTTTGCATTTCTATGAGGATTAGCCTTCAATTCTTGCAGCTTCACCAAAAAGACACGATCATGATGATATTTAAAAGTCGATCATCACAAACTGGTTTGCAGAAACAAAAAAAAACTCTATAAAATAACATCAAATGCACAGTCTATTGTGACGGAGTTACTCCAATCAAGCAGCACCAATTCAGCTCATGCCTTGAGTTGTTTCTTGTAAGAAGCCGTGTCAACAAATCAGAACCCGTTTTTAAGGTTCAGACAGGAATAAGGACAATGACAACCATGTTTAATTGTAATAAGGATGAAAATAAACAAGTGACTGGCCAACCTTCATACATTATATTAAATTAAGATGAAGAAAATCGCATGCTAGGACCAATTTGAAGAAATAAAGAAGTTCACTTCATTTGCAAATGCTCCGGTTGTGGACCTACCTCTGCGACAAGCATGGTGGTTTCTAGCAATTCATCGATATTTTCTCCTTTGAGGGCACTGATCTGTCAGAGTAATGATATAATATCAGAGACAGCGAAATATTTACAAACCAAAAAGATCTGATTCCACTCAAGAAGATGCGAACCTGAACCATTGGGATATCACCACCCCAATCTTCAGGCATCAGCCCAATTGAAGAAAGTTCTTGCATAACTCGCTCAGGACTAGCGCCATCTTTATCGATCTGATCAGAAAGTGCACAACAGCTGAGTGGAAGCAGGAGAAGCAATTTGCATGTGTCGACTAGCTACTTACTAGTCAAAGTACCTTTTCCTATATCTTTCTCACCGAAGATACAAAGAAGTTCCAGTCGAGTTGACAAACCTTATTGATAGCAATGATTATCGGCACTCCAGCAGCTTTTGCATGAGCAATGGCCTCATTGGTCTGAGGGCGGATACCATCATCAGCAGCCACCACAATAATTGCAATATCAGTGACCCTTGCTCCCCGAGCTCTCATTGCTCCAAATGCCTACATAGCAGTAGAGATAGGTGGCAGCATTTCACTACAAGCATGACTTTGCACCAAAACATAGATTGGGGCATAAATCTGCGCAAAGAAAGAGCCATACAGACACAATTACCTCATGTCCAGGAGTATCAAGGAAGACACATGGTTGCAATTTTCCATCAACAGGTACCAGTACCTTATATGCTCCAATCCCTTGTGTTATTCCCCCAGCTTCTGATGCAGCAACCTGTGTGCCGCAACTAACCAAATAAATTAACAGATACAATGCCAGAAATATAGCTACTAGGCAAACAATTTAGACGATTCTGCCAGCAAGACATAAATTAATTGGAGGCAGGAAAACCATTTTATAAAAGTGATGGTCCACTATTAGTTAGCAGTTGTCAAAAGGAGCAAATCAAACAGGAAAATAACAAGGAAAGGGCATCTAGTTGTACCTTGCTCTTACGTATATGATCTAGCAAGGTGGTCTGCAAAAAAAAGTGGCCCAAGGACGGCATCAGAACAAATTCATCAACAAAGGGCATAGACGAATGTAGCTAAGTCTGAAAAGCCTGTCTGGAGTACATTTCTTACCTTGCCATGATCCACGTGACCCATGATAGTAAGAACAGGTGGCCTATCCTCGAGTTTGTCCAAGTCCTCCTCATCGAATATTTCTTTCTTTTTTGCCATTTCTTCAACTTTGAGGGGATCAGCTTCTATTACCTCAACTTCATACTGCTTACAGACCATCTTCACCATGTCTTTATCCAAAGTTTGCACCCCATCAGGTCTAATGCCTTTCGAGTACAGAAGCCCCAGAATTTCACCTTCACTTGTGGCCAAGTTGTAGGCCAGATCTTCTATCAGCATACCTTTTTCACCAACTTCAAGTATTTCAACTTTAACTGGAGCAGCATCCTTGGCAGCCTGAAGTCTAGCTGCCTTCCGGGAAGCCTTACTCCACTTCCTATCTTTTCTTGCAGCCACAGCACCGGGAATAGCGACATTCAATTCAGACGCCTCCTCGTCATGAATTTCGACATCGTCGCTATCAGCAATTAGTCTCCTTCGAGGCACACCAGCTGACATGTTCTTTTTACGGTAGTCGTCTCTAAACTTTCCAGGAGGGCCCTTTGGTGGCTTTGTAGGGGCTAGGACGGCTTGAGCAATCAAAGGATCCACAGCAGGCTTCTTCTTGGTCGCGAATTTATCGACCAATATTGGCTTCCTTTCTTTACCTTTCCCTGGGGCATCAGGATCGCCTGCAGGAGGAGGTTTGGTCGCCGCGCCCATGTCCTTCAGTATAACAGGCCGCTTTAGCGGTGGTGGAGCCACATAAGGTCTCGCTTGTAACTGGGGCTGGGGTCTTGAAGGTGGATTGGCCTGTCTAACCGATCCCCGAGGATCTAACTCCACCTTTCTCGATTCCTCCACCTTACTACTAGAAGGAGCATCCTTAACAAACTTCACCTTCTGAACAGAACCTACAGTGTCCCCTTTCCTCCAAACGCTCTTCATTGTTTTAGCCTTCTTCTCTTCGTCCGGATTATGAGGCTTCCCCTTTCTCGTGTCCGCACTCACGCCAGATGGTGCCCGCCTATTCACGGGTCCATTTTCCGTCTTCCTGGACCCCTCACTAAGCTTAGACTTCTCGAGCCTCTCTGCCTTCTCCAAAACATCATCAAGGGATTCAATCAAACTATTCCTATCCTCTAAATTATCAAGCCTATCGCTAGTCAAAACACCACGGCGAGCAGGAGCGGAAGGGGCCTTCGGGGTAGGCGGTTTAACAACTGGCCTGGGGGCGGGCTTCAAAGATATCCCGGAATCGGCGGAGCCAGAGTCGAGGGAGGCGGGCTTGGTATGCTCGGACAAGAAGTCGGTAGGGGTGGTGATGGAATATCGACATTGCCAGCGGTGGTGGAAGTCGCTCCTGAAAGGCCTGGCCTTTGGGAAGGGGAGGGAGAGGGAAGGAGGGTCGGGGGAAGAAGAAGACAAGGGGAGAAGGGGAGTGGACCCTTGGATTCCAGAAGCAAGTAACATCGCCATAGAGACTCAGACAGGAGCAGGCCGACTCCGGCACATACTAGGAAGTTACACTCAGGAGGCGGAGGGGTTATGAGTAAACGGTTCGGCTAGGGATTGTGGTGGGCGTTTGGGATATCCAAAGGGGGCCCCCTCCTCCGAGGGGATTCCGACAAAAGGGGAATCCTGGTAGCCGAGGGAAGAAGAAGAAGAAGAAGATAGAGCGGAGAAAGAAAGAGAGAAGAAATGAGAAGATGGGTGGGTGATGAGGTTGTGGTGGTGTTCTCAAATTTTTTCATCCTCATAAAATTTTCCTCCCATTTCTTTTTTTTTTTTTCTTTTTAACAATTGAAAGGAACACACGCCCACATTCTTTTCCTTTATTTCGTACTATAATATTAAAATTAACTATATATCTATATATACAGAAATTCCACGACAACCGTCATGAACTCTAAAATTACCAACTTTATGTGACTGTACGTTACAGAGTTGTCTATCATGATAATAAACTTTTCACCAGATGCCACTAATTTAATGTAAATAATTTAATTTCTAACAATTTTATTAATTTAAATCAGACTGCTGGTGTGTGGTGTGGGCTTGACGAAGGGTAGAGAGAGAATACGAGAAGTCTCAGTCCCTCTCTCCCACCGGAGGGAATATTATTTCGAGAGTGTTGGGTTGGGGTGAGGAAGGGTTACACGTAGGCATCCTTCCTCCCTGCCTATTAAACAAATGTCCGAAGCGGTTAACGTCCCTCGAGAGAACGTTATCCGTAGTGTACAAAATTTTTATCGTTTTTAGTATAAATTTAATGAGTACAAATATATAAAAGAAAATATTATTATTCCTAATACATGTTAATATATTATACTAACACGAACAATGTTTAATTTATATATTTTTATATGTTTTATACATTACTAATAAATTACTGTTCAAATTAGTATATATATATAAAGTTTATACATTTATACTGTGTAAAATAAACACCGCCGAATTAATATAAATATATAAAAAAAACATCGTCCATGGGAAGTTACCCGCTTTAAAAAATGTTATACAATCGTGGAGTTTGGAATTTGGATGATAAGAGAAGATTCTTGTTTTTGGTAACCTCCTCCTCCTTTTTCTCTTACACGCCACCCCATCATCTCTGCATATAAAACACTCAAAAACATATCTTCATCATCATTTCCTTTAGAGTTGTTTCTACTCAGCTTCTTCCTCTTCACCTCACTCCACCAGAATCCCCTCCATCTCTTCCAACTGCTACTTGACCCCCGAACCCCATCACCTGCTTCTCCCACTTCTCGAATTCCTCCTCCTCTGTCCCCCCCCCTCCCGCGTGTATCTGCTCGAGTTGGACCCCCTCTCCACACCCACCATATTCACACGGGAGCTGGGTCGGTGGGCGTTTGCTCGACGTGCCATCCCCAGTTTCATTGTTGTTCGATTACAACGCCAAGGGAGTTTCGTGGAGCTAACAATCAAGACTTTGTATAAAATTCATCATAATCGTAGGGGAAACACGTTCAAACTTCACAAACAGCTCATTCTGTAGACAATTGATATGGAGAAGGTCCATCTCGAGAGACCACAACCCTAGCTTAGTTGAGAAGGAGTTACCCTGCTCATAGTCGACTGATCGAACAAGAAGAAAGCTAGTTGACGAAGCAAATCGTTCAAAGCCAGGGTTCACTCGAGCGGGTTTCGGTCCACCAGAAGTTACAATCGAGGAAATCCAATCAATTGGGATGGCTTACTTGAGAATCCTTCGTCACGCGTGCGCGAAGTTGCACGAGTCAATTCTGAGTTCAGTCGATTCTGTCAATAAAAGCGAGCTTGGTCGAGTGAAAGTCAAATAGTCTATTACCGATCATTTCTTTCCTTGTGAAAATTGTTAGTTTTTTTAGGAACTTTAATTTTCTAGTTAGCATTTAATTTACTTATTTGTGACACCAGGATGACTTATGATCAAACGGAACCCCTTTCAGACCTTGTATCTACCCCTCGTATGCACATTAACTGTAACATTTTTAAACGACCACATTGTTAGCTCCGAAAGTGATCGCGGACAAGCCGGATCCAAACACGTTGGAAATCTCTGGCACTACAGACAACTGGTGCCCGGAGGATTCGTTGAAATGTGTGGTTGCCGAATAAAATGAAAAAAAAAAGAGGGGCGAAGACAGCGGAAGGGCAGCTTTAAGCGGAAGCACTTACGGATGCCATCGACAATGCCTTCGACTGGAGAAAGTCGATTCTAGCCTAACCGCTGTGCTGCTAGCAGACTCCCTAGTCCTTTCAGACGTGGTCCTAGGAGCGGACGACTGCTTGCAGGAAGGGGAAGCTGAATCTTTACATGGGGATTTTCAGGCTCGTCTTTGGTGCCAGAAAAAAAAAAACAATTTCTAGAAGATTAATCCTTGGTTAATAATATTCCGGCACGCGCCGATACTTCATCTGGCGACTTGACAGGAAGGCAAGGCCAACGGAAAGGAATACACCACACCATCCAACTTGGACTTTCACCCAGTAAACAGCATACAATGTGGCCATCAACACGACCAGTCTAGCATGAACAGATAACCTGCATTTTCTTAAGGTCATGTCTCCACAAATTAGGAAGAAACCAGTGCATAGGCAGAACATGACAAAGGGAAAGGATGCTGCACCTCCTATGACAAACAATGTCCAAGTAATCCAAAATTTGGCGTACATCCACAGGATGAGAAACCCAAAGAGTCCTACCAAGAGCAACAGCCTGGGAGTGAAAACCCAGTAACTGAGTGTGGCAGCCGAAGTACCATGAAAGAAATATCAGAACCCAAGTTTCAGCATTCAACAAGGGAAGGAGCAGGAAGGGGAAGGAAGCGAAACAAGGTTACCATGGAGGCGAGTAGGGGGGATAGGGGAAAGGAAGGAAGAGAGACGGGAGGAAGGAGCTGCAGAGGAGGGAGGAGGAACCAAAACCGGAAGAGGAAGAGGAACGGGAGCCCCGGGAGGGTGACGGAAAGGAGTTGACGAGACAGGGAGCAGCAACTATGCATTGATTCTTAACTCTCCACCATGTTTTTCCTTTTTAACTCCCATTCTACACCCCTACAGAGTTCCGAGACTCGTTGCCTTCTTGTTCAACAGAACTCACCACTTGCCTTTGTTTTTCATTTCCCAATTTTCATGGACCAAACCAGTTGACACCGAAAATGTATAATGACAATAAGACCACGGGGCAAAAGAGGTGAATGGTCTGATCTGGTGGGTCAACCGGTTGAAGAAGACCGAATATTGTATGGTTCAACCGAATTACAATAAAAGGGAAAGGCTCTATCAAAAAAAGAGAGACGTCCAAATCAAATGAAGGGCTGATGACGCCTTCTCCCCCCTGCTCGCCCACTCTCTCCCACCCGCACGCATGAATGTTTGTTGGTTACATCTCCCAAAAATCCCTTTTCATTCCCATGAGAACCCCAATTCGCCTAAAGGCCAGATGCTAAAACATCATCCTTCAGCAGCAGGTTCCCGTTGATCCAACAGAAAATTGCTCCGTTCCTCTCCCACCCACTACTGAATCTCCTCGACCGCGTTATCGTCTTGGATGGCCTGCTCCGATGAGTTCTTGTAGTTGTTCGGAAAGCCCATGCTACCGATCCCCTCGTGCATCATCGACCTTACAGTCTGTAAATGTAAGCAGATACTCTCCCATAAGTTGCAGGATGCACAGAACCTCCCACCCCCCAAAAAAATATAACTAAAGTTGTGAATCGACATCCATAATCATCAGAGAATGGCCAAAATATAGATGACTCTACGCACTGAAGAATTGACTCCCCAAACAAGAAGTCAAATCCGACATAAAAAAGGAGCTATAACCTTTTAGACAAGCAATGAGAACACAATGAAAATCAGTTGTAACACCCACGAAGGAAAGCAAATCGCTCCAGCAAGCGGTTTGTCTTAGTCAGTGAAAGTTAAAGGAACATGCTACAACAAAACCTTTTCTATCTCCTCGTTCAGTGTCGGGTTGTCCCTCAAATACTGCAAAGCTCTCTCTCGTCCCTGTCCCAACCTGTTGTTCCACAATCAGAGAGACAAGATCGAATGAGCATCCCCCACCTATTTTGCATCTACCACAAGTTAAATACAAGTCTCCTCATAAACTCTATTAGTTACCTATGATATAGACGAATAAGAAAGCTAGAAATGATGAGGTCCATAATGAACTTACTTATCCTGATGCAAAATCAATTTACACAAGCTTGGAAAGTAGGTAATTACATGACTTTATGTTACACATGGACAGAAACAAACAGATATCAGAAAGCCGAGGTGTGAGGAGTCTAAAAATTCCAAGGTGAAAAAAAGTAACAGAATGACATGAAAGATGCAATATTCATCTTAAGTAATTCAAGTAGCGTTTCTGGGCTAGTCATAGTATAATGTTGTTTATCTCACTTAAACAGATTTGAATGCCTGGCACAATCCATACCTGTGGTCCCCATAGCTGTACCAGGAGCCTTTTTTTACCACAACATCAAGTGCCTCAGCACAATCTAAAACACATCCCTGCATATAAAGGAATATGACATTATTGTCAAAGCCATGCAAGCACAGGCTTAGTCATGCGCATTCAAAGAAAGAAAATATAACAGATTATACTAACCAGCTTACTCACTCCTTCCCCAAAAATTATTTCAAATTCCGCCTGCTTGTAAGGCCTTGACACCTACAACTTGCCTCTTCAGATCAGAGATCGGTTTTTAAAGCAAGATAGCATCAACTGACCTCGAGTGGAAGGCATTGCTCACACTCAAATCGTAAAAACAGGTGCTGCTGAGAACGTATAATGTGTTTTTGTGTGTATATACAAGTAAATTCACAAATGATCATAGGATACCTTACTCTTTTGCACTCTAACACGAACACGCAGTCCAATATCTTCGTCTCCCTTGGCCTGAAAGACCACATTTAGCACTGTCATTACATCAGAAGACCACATAAAAACCAATACCAAAAGGCAGCATCTTTTGGCACTCACAGACTTTATCTTCCCTGTGGGACGAATTTCAAGCCGGACTGAGGCAAAAAACTTCAGAGCTATTCCTCCACTGGTCACCTCTGGGTTCCCATAATATACACCAATCTAACATAGATATGGCCAAAAGACATGTTCAAAGGACATGCACTGCATCAGAAAGCCACAAAGTAACAAAACTAATCACAGACTATATAATGTTTTTATGGCCCTTCTTCATTGTAAAACCCACAGATCTGTTGCTCACGGCACCATAAGGACATATCAGTTAAATGATATCTACCTTATAACGGATCTGATTTAGAAATATCAAAGTGCAGCCAGCTTTCGACGCATTTCCGGACATTTTACGCAATGCTTGACTCATAAGACGTGCTTGCAGACCCATTTGCTGCATCCCTATCTCACCCTGATAAATTAGAAAAAGGTATTGAGCAACTTATTAGTCATAAACATAATAATTGCTGCAAAATATTACCTCAATTTCCGCTCGTGGGGTAAGGGCAGAGACAGAATCAACACAGATAAGATCAATGGCTCCGGACCGGCACATACGATCCGCAACTGCAAGTTGTCCAAATATCAGTCACTAGCCCAAGGAAAGGCGGGTAACTTATCGCGTGAATTGGAGCATGTAGTTATATGAAAATCCACCCAAAAATTCACTAGTGTGGGATGGTATATATTACTCTCTAAAGCCATCTCCCCATTATCAGGCTGGCAAACTATTAGATTTTCCACATCCACGCCCAAGGCTTTTGAGTATGCAGGATCAAATGCATGTTCAGCATCAACTAGCATTGCATTGCCTCCTAACTTCTGCATCACACAAAAAAAAAAAAGAAAAAAAAAACCATTATTTTTTTTTTGCAGAAAACCATTGATATTCGCAGAAAACATATAACATCTAGAAAAGTCCATCTTTTGTTCCCACATGAGAGAAGAGAAGAATAGCAGCACCTGAACTTCTGCGATCGCGTGGAGTGCCAGTGTGGTCTTTCCACTACTTTCAGGTCCAAAAATCTGCAAAGGACAAAAGACGAGATGTCATAATCCATGTCAGCCGCAAGCTATCCGAGTCGTCCCTCTCCAATATTACAGTGGTACTGTAAGCAAAGGAGGTGTTAACCTCAACAATTCTCCCTCTGGGGAGACCACCGCCGAGAGCAAAATCCAACGTCAAGCAGCCACTCGGAAAGGTTTCCCTGCAAGACGGGAAAAAAGAGAAAGGAAACCACTCAACCGAAAGACGATCCCAGATCGCTATTTATTTCTAAGAGGGAAGGAAAGCGGAAGACTAACACGAGGGCACCGCCGGCGCTGCCTAATCGAGTGACGCTTCCTTTACCGAAGGAACTGTTGATATCATTCATAGCGGCCTCCAATGCTTTTTGCTGATGAGAAAACACAGATAGAGAGAGGACGAGGGTGAGCATCTTCGGAAGGAGTAACGCCCAATCGAGGAAAGGTGAGGACGGGAGGGGGAGAGGTGAACCCGGTCGAGGAAGCGAGAGGAGTCTCCGGGGAATGAGGAGCCGTTCACTCTGACATCGAACTCGCACTTGAATCGGAGCATACCCCGACCGGAGAGGCGAATACGGGGAAGGAGTCTGGGAGGCGAAGGGGGAGTAAACCCTAGACGCCGGAGGAGAGCATGCGCCTGAGGGTGGAGCAGGAGCTCCGTCATTCCCGGCCGAAGTACGTTTTTGGCGGAGGGGAGGAGAGTGACGTCGCTTCAAGAGCCCAAACTAAAGGAGAAAGAGAGAACGTTGCCGGAGGGTTTTGGGAGAATATATCCATTTTCAGTATTTGGTTTCTACTAAACAATTTCAAATTTTTTGGGTAAATGCTTCATTTTCTACATCCCAACAAGGATCAAATTAAATATGATTCCTGTTTGAATCTCAAATCATTCAGGAAAACGAGTTGCTGATTTTGATTCATAGGAGTGCCACATGAGAGGAGAGGAGGAATTACAGTAGTGAATATTCCGATTTGATTCGATATGACATATTGTCATGTGACTGCTATGAGGCGTAAGAGGAGAATGAAAAATAGGGGGAAGCGAGAAGTGAAGTAACAGAAGGTGAAGATTGAAGAGTCAGTTACAGGCTGGTTAGTTACAAGTGGTTAGAGTAAAAATGTACAGTTGTATAAAATAGGAGAAGAGAGAACGGAAGGGAGGTTGTTGGTTGTTGTAATCTGTCTTCTCTGTTCTTGTACATTGTTCTTGGAGTGTTGAATACGATTGGGTTCTCGGGGTTATCAATCCATTCTCACTCTCTTGAGTTCTTCGGATTTACAATTCCTAGAACTCCATTACACATATAAGGAGGAAGTACGCGGGTTAGCTTCTGGGTAGTGAAATCGGAATCCTTAAATCATATTATCTTATATCGCAATACATCAAACCCAATTCCCCCCAGGCACACAAAATTTACCTGTTCTCAAATCTCCTATTTCCAACCAACGATTTAAACTACGATTTGTTTTCCATCTTGCCCCGTGAGTTGAAAAATCCCAGGTTTCAGTCAATCAGTAGCCATATCTACCTGCGGAAACAACAGGCAGAATAACCTCCAAGAGAAGGAACCATTCCTCTCAGACATCAGAGACCTTTGCCGCAACTATAGCCAAGTTCCTCGGAGACAAGGAAGGATCGAACACGGGCAGGATGAAAGCCTTCCAGTCTCTTCCTTGCTCTTGCAGGAATAGCAGCCTGTCCAACAGTATCAGTGTTTCCAGAACACTCCCCAAAGCCGCTCGCAGTGACCAATAAGGTCCTAAAAGTTCCTGTTCATAATAAAATGAAGTTAAGACATAGTCAATGATTTCCATGTTGCCATTCTCTGAGGTGATTCCTGAGAGAAACAAGACAGAAGCCTTGCATCCCTTTCTGTTGTTCTTTGAGGATTTTTATAAGCTATTAATTTCATCCAGAAAATATATGCGAAAAATATACAAAAGGTGAACTCCCTATACCATAGAAGGCATAGGATCTATCAGTCCACATAGCATGATAACTATCTTTTGCAACCCTCATGCCATTACCATGCCCATCCATATTCTTTTTGAGTTAGTCATTTGTCATGAAAGGAAGAAAAAGAGACCCACAACTATCACTAGGAAGCAGTTTTCCCCCACCGTTTCAAACATTCATGCATTGTTTCGATCTATTGCAATTAGTTTTTCCCCCCATGGAGCTTATAAAACAACAAAATCCCAGATAAATATCAATTAAATGCAAGCATGTAGAAACACAGATCAGGGATGCATCATCATAACAAACAGGGTAACGCTAAAAGTATCGCACTAAAGCAACAGCAAAATATTCCAACATGATTAACCATCTATTTGATAACAAAAGCTGAAAGTGTCCATCCCCGTCAGTGACAGTTTCTAATAACTGAAAAGAAAAAAAGATTGAACAGTAGGAACATACTGTAAATGGCTCCATGTCTTTCCATATCTGATCAAAGTCTATTTCCACAGAATGTTGAAGGCCAAGGCGATGTAATGCTGACAAGGAAAATGTCCTGAAATCACTGGATTTATCTCTAAACAAAGTCATCCCCCGTGTTATGTCCATGTCCTTGACTGCTTCCTGCTCAGAATCCGATATTCCATCTGCACAAAATCATCCAATTAAAAAAGGTATCGATGTACAAAATCTCCTTTCTCTGCATCTGTAAATATTTGCATCCAGCAGCAAGTAGATTTGAACATTTTTCGTTGCATTCACTCACTCCTCACCTTCATCTACCTTAACAGATTTCACAGCAAAGAAGTTTTTCTCCTCACAATCATGATCCCGAGGGAATAATGTCTGCAAACTTGGTCTATGAACTTGAGAAGAATTCATCATTCGCATTTTTTGTCTTCGACGCATGGTTTTTCCCTGCCGGCCAATAGGAGGACTGTCTTTCGCTGTCTCTGGGAAATAGTCGAAAAGCACCTACACATGAAACTGAGACTCAAATCTCTTTGGAGACTATTTATGAAATATGATTTAAATTGGAATGGCACCAACAGAAAGGAATCCACAATGAAATGTGCATAGCGAGGAGGCAGTGAGGAAATAAGCATATATGTATATCGCATGTTTGATTTTTTTTCATGACAACAAACGTTTTGCAAATATTATATATTTGCTAGATGTAACTTTTTGTCATAAAAAATTCCAAATTGCAAATAACTAGAAATATAAAATACTTTTTCTTGATAAAAAAGCAACTTCATTGCACCAGGCAATTAACTAAAAGTATTTGACTAAGTTTATTCTAGAGTAAAATAGACACTCGACCCTTGAGAGAGAGAGAGAGAGAGACTCAACAACAGAGATGAAACACTTTGCTAATCACCAGATGGTTCAAATATGATCACCATGAATTGGTTCAACCAGCATAACCTGAAACCAAACAGGCCTCGACAGAGAACTTTTCACCTAGAGCATGCTAAATATCCCAATGGATTCATTAGGCTAACAGTTTCTGACCAAAAATAATTTAACCCTTAAAATATTCGTAAACCACATATTTACGCACAAATATAAAATGGAGAACTTCCAAAAAGTATTACTCTTACCATCTTCTCAAAAAAGAGCAAGAACTACACCATCAAAGCACACGCAGAAGGCAGAACATGCTACAGCAAAAACATTTAAACATATTTGGCAGCTGAGCCAACATCAACACATTGAAAGGTGTTCAAGACCAAGTTGTAAGAATACTTACTAGAAAATTACTCATTTCTAAGACTATAGTTGAAACGTAGCTATAAAATAATCTAAAATGCCAAGAAAGTAGAAACTCCAGTACTTGTTAGAAAAGCCAATGGTAAAGTGAATCCGTAGAAAAGGGCATGCTAGAAATCATTCGGTAAAAGCAAGTTTGTTAAAGTTTTATAGAAAATGAAAAGGCAACTTCTAATTAGGTGAACAGGACATAAGAGAGACGGATGTACCATCTGGAATGCAGCTCGAAAAGCATGCAGCTCAAAGTTGTGTAGACCGGCATCGATTTCTAGGCTTCGCCATCTATCAGCACTCTGGGGAAAAAAACGAATGAGACAATGCAGTAGATCTCCCACCTCAGCACTAGTCTTGAGCAATCAATCTAAGCACAATGGTCGGAAGACCAGTGACAAGACAACATCAAAAAAATATTCTATATCTCAAGCTGTTTGGACATTTCATGTTCTTTTTTTTAAAGTAATGCTGTGCATACAAAATTACGTTCCTCAAGAAGTATCTGAGAGAACAGAACCGCTGCTTTAAGCAATAGGAGTGGCAATGCATCTCAAAGCTATTATCAAAACAGTAAGTGATGGAGTAGGGTAGCGGAAATAGGAGAAATCACAGAAAAACTAGGAGAAAACGAGTAGGATAAAGGGAACGATAGAGAATTTTAGGGTTTATAAGAAAACCTCAAGAAATTCTTAAAATCAGATAATAGAGCAAAAATAACAATTGTCCTCCTTAGAAAACCTAAAGCCTTATTTATACTAGAAAAGAAATCTAATGTGATATTCCTAAAATACCCATAATATTATAAAATAATAATATGATCCTGCATCGGTAAGCCTTAAAAATTCAAATGACTGCCACACACATACTGGTCATCGATGGCAGTTTTAGTTTGTCCCTGAAAAGATATCTCTCGACAAGGCATAGTGCATAACATGCACAGCATATCCAGATAAGCAAGACACGGAAGATGGGATTCTGAAATGTCGATAGTCACGTCACTGCATCTGAATGCTATCAACAATAATGACTGGATGTGCGATTCTATAAAAAGGTGGCTGCCTTGTGAAATTCAATTATAGCTAGCACAAAAGATTCTCCTAAGTTTACATGGGAAGAATAAGAGGGAAAATAAGGAGGAACCTGACAAGCAAGGTCCCGCGCACTTTTTCCCAGAGACAGGCTAGTAGAAGCATAACCTTTGCTCAAGGGAAATCCACATCGAGTGTCCACATGGCCCGCGACTGCTTCTGACAATAAGTTGTAACAACAACCGATACTAATAACAGCTGCAACTTCTTCGCTCTCCACAAACGTCCTAATTAACCAAAAACATGCATCTTACATGAACAATAATATACAGTAGCCAGCTAATGATTTTTAAAACACTAGGAAATTTAGCTTTGAAAAAGCAAATGCAGGAATATAGAAAGCCAAAGTAGAAACGCCCAACGACTACACATTCCTCAGACCATAGGCTGGCCAAGGTGACAAGTGAGGGTTAGTTATGGTTAACATTGGATCATCCTAAAGATGAGTCAGACGATCCTTTCAAATTATATTGATGTTTCAGGATGTACAAATCTCGCTCGGAAAATTTAATCCACTAGCACTAATGGGAAAAACTATCACTCCCAGATTATCGAGCTTCGCCCAAAAAAAGCATCATTGCCAAAGTAGAATAATGCGTAGGCCTTAATCTTATGATTGACAGAAGTTGAACTTACCGAAGCAGGGTGACTGAAAGATCACCACAAGCATGAAGCCCAGCAAGAAGTATTGGCACTGGCTTCTCTTGATTCAAATAGGAATCTAGTTGTTCATCCTTTGCACAGTCGTCAGTTATGCCAAATGGAGCGGCCTTCACATTGTCATGGATAGAAATGTCACTTAGGGCTTTCAGTATCTCAGTTGATGATACTTGACATGTTATTGTCCTCGGAATACGTAAACTTGCAATTTCTGATCTAGATGGAACATCCATAACCCTGTTTAACTAAGTAACCATGCAAGCAATCCAGCAGGACATTTGAAAATACATGACAATGCAAGTAAACATTATCCATACAAACTTATTTGCAGTAATCTGTTTTTGCTGTCAATCACAAGAAAATTGGAACGAGAAGACATCAATCCTATGTCTATTGAAACTTGGATCTTATTAAAGAGGACGATAAATAGTTTAATCACGAACACGGAAGGTTAACTTTTTTTCTCAATATGTAGGGAAAACCTCATATTGATTGAAGTATAAGCATGAAATTGAGAGAACATAGCGTGACGGCATATAGATGCTCTTATCGACCAACTCAGTCCAAAAGTAAGAAGAAAGGGCACAAAATTTACATCCAGATAAGTAAAAGATGATACCCAGATTTACGCATTTGGTTAGCATAGTGCTTCATGATTCGTTCTGCACGCGCATCTGTGACCTTTCCATGGTGATCACAAGCATCAATTGCAGCCACTGAGTGATTGTACTGAAAGGAAAGCACCTGCGCCAGATAACCCTGAAAAGGAGGTCTTGTCAGCACCAAGAATCTTCACCAAGCCAGTTAGTACATAAATTAAGCCTCAGCAACCAAAATAAAATAAACAAAGAGCAGCCAAACATGTCTGCACAATTATAGTTATGACATAACCACACCGTGTGAAAGAAACTACACCAAGCATAAGCAGTTCAAATGAAAGAGCCTGCAGTACCTGGCCGGCACCAACATCAACGATTGTTTGAGCTCCGACTTTCTTCGCAATATAATCCACAAGGGCAGACAGTACTTGGATCTACGGAAATTAATCGTCAACTCGTAGAACTCTAAAATGATAAAACAGTTAAAAGACTATGTAGGGAAAACCAATCGCCGGTTCGAAGAGATATGGAACGACCTACTTCATGTTTCTTCTTTGCGTTCATGCCTTGTGCGAGGACGGTGTTGAGCGATGTGAGATGAATGCCTGGGAAGATCTACAACACAGAGCTAATAAGACGGAAAAATCAAACCGCCTCAGGGAAGTAGTGGACAAGGAAAGGATCTCGGCACCTGATCCAGTGGGAGCTGTTGGCGGGGGAAGGAGATGGAACTCAGGGTTTGGAGGAAGTCCTTGAGAGAATCGGGCCAGTGATCCTGAGAGAGGCCACTGGGAATGAGGAGGAGATTTTGAAGGGGTTCGTGGCGTAAGCAGTCCATCCAATCCTTATCGACAGATTCCCATAGCCTATCCTGGATTCCCAAAAACAAAAAACATCACCAAGAATGACAATCAGGAGACAGACACGGTAGGCTTTCAAATGATGAGGAGGAGGGAGGACCTTGAGGAAGTTGACGAGGTGAGCGTCGAGGAGGGGAGTGTGGGGCTTCAGGAATCTCACGATTGCATCTATCCACTCCGCCGTCTGAGCAGCGCTCTCGCACGAGTACCTCTCCTTTCCGCCCATCTCCTCCACCCAAGCAGGCGGCCGCCGTCTTTCTCTTCTTTGGAGAAAATTTCGCCTGGGCCTCACGGAAAATATACTTTATACAAAAAAAAAATGGCACCGGACAGAGTTTTGCAACCAAGTGCCCGAGTTTTGTCCAAGTAAATTGCTCCCAAAACTATTTTGTCAACTAATCACTTAAGTTCGAAAATTTCTCAATAAATCGGTGAAATCGATCTTACAAAGGCCGACTTCATGTCATCAGTCCCTCCTGCATGAAGTCGGCCTTATTTCATAAGCCAACAAGGAAGTCGGCCTTTGATTTAAAAAAAAATCTTTCAATGGCTAACCTCAAGGACGTCATACATGGCAGCAAGCGCCACCTCCCCGACAGGCCCCTAGTTGCAGCCCCAGATCCATCGGCAGCAGCGAGTTCCACAACCCCAATGCTTATGAGGTCATCCTTGGGGGCCTCTGACTGCGAGCGGAGGCCTGGGTGGGCACGCGCTTGGGTCCGGGTTCGTTGGCACGTTGATCCTCGGGACTCTGGTTTATTACTTCAACCCTTCATTTCGGAGCAACTCGATGACTACTCCCCCCAGGAAAAACTGTTCAATCCTCGGCAAAAAGGACGGGGCTGCCGCCATGTAAGGGAGCAGGGGACGGGTCATAAGCAACAGGGTTTCGCTGGACGTGGACGCCAATGGGATATCGGGCATTACCTGTCACAAGTGTGGGGATCAGTTCAGCAAAATGGATGCGGCCGAGGCACGCAGGTAACGAATCTCTCAATTGGCTTTTCGGACACACGGTGGCATGAACCTCGGTTTATTTTATTGATTGCGAATGTGGTTGAAAACGGGGCAGTGACGGAGCTCGCGGAAGGGGACTCGTCAAGGAAGATAGTGGAAATAATATGCCGGACAGGGCTGACGAAGTCGAAGATGCAATGCCGCCGGATCGACAAGGTACTGAAGGTTCACAACATGCAGAAGACGCTAGCTAGGTTCAAGGAGTATAGTGAGACGGTGAAGATCCAGGCGAGCAAGCTCCCAAAGAAGCACCCGCATTGCCTGGCCGATGGGAACGAGCTCCTCAGGTTCTACGGCGCAACCGTCTCCTGCTCCTTCGGAGTCAGCGGAGGCAGCGCCTCCTCCTCCTCATCCGCATCGAGCCTGTGCCTGTCGGAGAGGTGTCAGGTGTGCAGGATAATCCGGGAGGGGTTCTCGGCCAAGAGGGAGATGAGGGAGGGGGTAGGAGTATTCACCACGTCCACGAGCGGGAGAGCGATAGAGAGCATAGATGCATGGGAGGAAGAGAACGCCGACCCAGGGGCAACGATGAGGAAGGCGTTGATAGTGTGCAGGGTGATAGCGGGGAGGGTGCACCGGCCGATTGAGAACATACAGGAGATGGCAGGGCAGACAAGGTTTGATTCCTTGGCCGCGAAGGTTAGGCTCTACTCTCACATAGACGATGATCTGAGCTTCCTAGGTCGCCTGATGGATGTCCCTGATTCTAAGTTAAAGTCTCCTCCTGTACGCGATAAAAGACTTCGGCGGTTCCCATATGTGATTCCCCACTGACTATGATTGAAAGTGTTTTTTTTCTTAATAAGGAAGACCGACTTCCTTGTTGGCTTATGACCGACTTCATACGGGATGCACTAATGGCATGAAGTCGGCCTTTGTAAGACCGACTTCACTTTGCCCATGGCGAAATCGGCCTTACAAAGGCCGACTTCCTTCATTATCGAAGTCGGCCCTTGTAAGGCCGATTTCGTCATGTTAGTTGAGGAATTTCCAAACTTAGGAGGTTATTTGACGAAATAGTTTGGAGACCAACGTCATATTGGAACAAAACTCTCGAAGTACCCCCTATTGTGAAGAAATTGAGCCAAGAGTATGAACGACAACAAAAAAAATTAAATGTAGCGAAAGACTTTTAAAACACACAATTTTAATTAAAATTTGAGAAAGAAATCATTTAGAGCGGCCACTTTAGACGGAATAAATTTAAAACATTTTTTTGACCTTCCTTTACTTAATTTTTTCATCAAACGGCGTATCTGGTTGCAAACCCCCACCAGGCATGTAAGTTGTGTCATCTTGTTAGTCGTAAACTCTAAAGATGATATGAATTTTTCATTATTTTTTTTTAACTTTGCAAAATAGAGTTTCACTTTTCAAAACTTTATTTGACATTTGTTTTACTGCACTCAACGTCAACTGTACTAAAAACTCGAACTATCGGATGAAAGCGTTGCATATTATATATTTTTATTTTAACATCCACAAAATTGTCGTTTTGAATAACGACTTAGTTAAATTTTGGACTACACAAAGGGAATTTTGGAAAGTGAAACCCTATTTCGCAAATCCTTTTTCGAAAATAATGACAAATCCATAATCTTGCGTAGACTCTACCACTTCATGACAAAATATTCGAGTAATGAAAAAAAAAAATAACGTTAAAATATCGAACCTAATAGGAACATCTACACTTCAAAAGCATCAAATCTCGTTCTCGAGCTTTTCGTATTTGTGCATAAATAAGTGCGACTAGCTCTTAGGGCTATCTCAAATTTACCCGGGATCAATTTATGTTGCTTCAACGTAGCCAAATCCTTCAAACACATGCTGCATTTTATGAATATCTCGGTCACTATCTGTTCGCGTAGGAAACGGACCACGTCGGAAATATTTGGCAATTGGACTCACAGGAAATGATACGTGGTCACCAGAAAGATGAATTTCAATGATAAATGACACGGCTGTTACAAATTCAAAGTCTTAAAAGAAGAAACGAATGCTTATAGCCATAAAAATGTAGTAAAAAGCGGTAGTATGGATGGCGGAGGCGACGTAAACTCGCTGCTGGAGGTGCGACTGGAACTGACGTCACTGCTGACGCTGTAGACTCGTTGTCGCGAATCGCAGGCCCGATGCTGACGTCACTGCTGACGCCGTAGACTCGATACAATGCGCTGTAGACTTGCACCCCGTGAAGCAGAGTCTGGGGGGATGTCGGATGTGGATGCCAAGGCTTCGGATGAACACCTTGGTGGCGGAGATGCAGGCGGAGGATGATCGTCGGGACTACGGTTGCTCGTCCAAACGGTGAAGGCGATGGTGGAAGCTGGGTGTCGAGACTACGGCTGCTCGTCTCGACGATGGAAGTGATGGCAGAAGGTTGATCAACGGAGCTACGGTTGCTCACTCCGCTGTTGGAAGGATGACCCAATAAACCCAGGCCGAGGTATCTACTAAACTAAGGGTGACGAGTAATGCAAAGCTTGTGTTTGGCTGATTGATCGTGAAAATTTCCTAAGGAGGAGCTGTTCCCCTTTTATACTGAATCTTGTAAGTTTTTGCACGCTCCACACGTCCCCGAAGAAAATCCCTTAAATCGTGGCTCGATCTTAACTTCCCTCTAGGGATCTCGGAGTTTGTTTTTCTCAGAGATTCTTCTATCCCCCACTTAATGAAATCGTGCGTGGGACGTGTCCAGATGAGTTGTAGACTTAGGCTGTTACTGACTGAGAGTTTGGCTCGGTCGACGGGCTGTAGACTTAGCTAAGGCCCGTGGTCTAATATGGGCTGTAGACTTAACACAGGCCCAGAATATCCTATTGTGTCAACATAAGCCTCCCTCTTTTTGCTAAGGCGATCTTTCGTCGTCTGAGCACAGTTGTCAAATCTTTGGGTTTTAAAAGAAGCGTTTCGTTTTCCCTCCTTTCACTTACGTCTTACGCTTCAACTTCTTTCTCTCCAAGAAAACCTCCATTCTCCTCGAAACCCTAACTTCTTTCCGAAGAAAACTCTGATGTCGACTCTTGGCTCCTTTCAGTGGTACCAACAACGTGCCGGCCCCGCCGGGGTCGTCACTACTGTGGACGGCGAGGGTTTAACCCTTGGTCCTGTTCTTGGCGCTCAACTTTTCCCGGACCCCGTTCCTTATGAGTACCTGATGACGGCGTTCCACATTCCTATCTGCCGGGCAGACTTCGTCGACCCCCTCAACTGGGAAGACAAGAGTGGCTTCCTCTGCTTTCCTTCCGTAGAGAAAGCCCTATTCCGCCAGTGGTTCACTTGTTGGCTGGAGAAACTGCAGAGCAAACTCAGCACATGCGGTCTTTGGTCTTTCATGAAGATCACTATGCTGGGGAAGCATTGCGACCCAAGGGTATGTGCCAGTCTACTTCCTCTCTGGAATAGTGAGGTGAACTGCTTCTATTTGCCGGAGGGTCCCATGACTATCACTCTAGAAGATATTTACTTCTTGACTGAGAGTAGTGTGTCTGGAGCCCCCGTTCGCTTATATTCCTTGGATGGTGATTATCATCCTAAAGAGATGCTACAGATCCAGAACATAGCAGAGAAGCACCTTAAGATGATTGAGGGCCGGTCGACCGCTGTCTGGGGCAAGGCTGAGGAGGTTGAATTCTTCAGTATCTGGTTGAGCAAATACGTTTACTGCTTCGCTGGCAAGAGGGTGCCGAAGCTTGTATACGGGATCGCCAATTTCCTGAGCACGGCGAAGAGCAGGGTGGCTTGGGCACCGTTCTTGCTAGGTATTATCTACCAGAGCCTTTACAAGAACAGCGCGTCTGCCAAGCCCTTCCCAAAATATTCATCTGGTGGCCTTCTCTAGATGGTGCATCTTTGGGTATGCATATGGCTTCCAGGACTCTCTGGGTATCAGATGCCCTCCAGCGTTGCTAAGGACAGCTGTTATGGGATCCACATGCTCAATTCTTGCTGCCAGTCAAAGGATAAATGGTTGTGGGCCTCCGTTACAGGGCACCTGAAACACCTGGTCGATATCGACCGGAGTGAACGCCGTGACTGGCAGCCATTCCCAGCTGATCATGCCATCAACAAGCGCCGGAAAAAGCTGGAGTCGAGTGTTTACTAGGACTCTGTTCTTACTAGCAGAGTCTTAGCCTGCGCAACAGAGTCAGGCTTCAGCTTCGAAGTTTATAATCCTCAGCTATGCGCAAGGCAGTTGGGGTTTGTCCAAAGCTCCGCAGCCCCATTCTTCGACGACTCCAACATGTCTTCTAGGAGCAGCTATGTCCTTTCCAAGGACTCCCTTCAAGCAGTGGTGGATCTCCTATCAAGGAAGGCGGAGCTTCGGCGCATGGAGTTCCCTCTTGAGAACACCGCAGTCTACGTCACTGAAGCCTTTTCTTATCAGTGGTCGTTGACCTTTAAGGCTCTTTGCGGCAAGATGAGGTTCCTGGATGTCTCCACAGAACCGGACCTACATCTTTCCACTGATATGAAGTTAAAGGCTGGGCAGAGAGTACCAGCTGGTAAGATCTAACAGCTCTTCTGTTTGCTATTTGCTCTTTGAAAACAAATGTTTATTTTCTGTGTCTCAACAGCAGGGGATGAAGAATCTGGATCTGGAGGAGGTATTCCTTCAGAGACGAGCCTCGCTTTTCCAGCCAGTCGTCCGACTCGCACACAACGGCGAGTTCCTGTGAAGAAGGCTGGGAAGTCCAAGGCCGAGGACTCGCCTCCTGCTTCATCAAAGAAGCGTGGGAAACGGAAGATGCCTTCTCCTTCAAACTCAGATTCTGATGAAATTCCCATCTCCCAGATGCAGAAGCAGGCGAGACTTTCCTCATCTATGCCCCAGATTCCAAGTTCGGTGGCTGCCCAATCTATCACTCCACCTCCAGAGTATGTATCATTCCCTTGTTGTTAATGAACAATTTTCTACCAACTCTTATAATACTTACTTTTTCTTCAGGCAATCATTGGCTTTAGTGCCTTTAATCTGCCTATCGCCGGAAGCATCATCAGAGCATGAGATGGATGTAAGTCCTTCTCTGCCGCTTACTTTCCTTTTAATGTTCCGATATCTAATGTCTTTTCTATTCACAGGTTACCTCCCCTCCTATTTCTCAGTTGTTAGCGCTTACCGAGGGGGATGATGTTACCATCGGAGGGGAAGTCGCAGCGCAGGAAGAGATATGCGCTCCTGAAGCCACTCCTCTTGGCCCGTAGACCTTGCTGTGTCTACAGTGGACGTTGCGACTCAGGAGGGGGCGGTCGCTTCAGAGGCTGATCCTGTTACTGATACCCAACCAGCTGCGACGCCTGTTGCTTCTCCTCCTACCCATCCTTTAGATGCACCTTCCGGCGAAGGCACATCAAGCGGCGTCAGCGACTACACTCGTATCATGGAGAACGTGGACTGTATCGCAAAGCTGCTCTACCATGAAACCTTCTCTGAAGCTCTCTTTAAGGAGCTACAGGACTGTGTCGCAGAGATACGGAGTTCTCCAAAAACTAGTGTGCAGATGCTGGCCGCTTGTGAAGAATTCAAGACGCAATTTTGGACTGAGTGGTCAGTCTATCTGGATGATCTCAAGGCTCACCAGGAAGCTAAATACCAGATCCAGGAGAAGCTGGCTGCTCAGTCACGGGAGGCGGATGATATCCAACTCCTCCGGGACCAGAAGGAAGACATGTCCCGGCAACTCCTTCAAGTCCAAAAACGACTACGGGAGCTCTTGGCTCTTGAGAAAGATCTCAAGGAACGGGTCGCTGTGGTGGACTCTCTGCTCGTTGAATGGACTGCACATGCTTCTGCGCAGCAGGACCAAGACGACTTAATGTCTTGGTATCGTCGGAAGAACGAGTTCATCCTCAAGCGCAACCGGGCCAAGGTTTTGACTCTCTTGTTCGTGGAGGCGACCGGCTCAATTTCCAGGCCTGGTACAAGATCAAGCCTGCGACTCCCTCCACGCTGAAGTTTTTTTTTTCTTACTTTTCATACTTTCCTTACCGGTTGTAAACAGCTAGTCGCAGGGATGACACCCTATAAACAAACTCAGTCTACGACCGTGTATTCAATTTCTTCTACACTATTCTTTTAATAATGTAGACAGCATTCGGAGCACAAACTTATAGGTTTATAATTATACCAACATTTTTCTTTGTGCAATTTCTTTAAGGACGGCTGGGAAACGCTTTTCTAAAACCTTCCTATGGGATTCCCAAATGGTCTTTTTGTATTGCTTCAAATACTTACCATTAATTTTCAACGGTTGTTTAACCCCTTCGAGCGTTGACAACCTATAACTATTCGTTGAATAGGCTTCAATTACCCGATATGGTCCTTCCCAATTTGGGAACCATTTCCCTAATACTTGATCCTTGGATTTTAGTGGCAACACCATTTTCCAGACCAAGTCGCCAACATTGAAGTGTTTATGGACTACCTTCTTATTGTAGTGTCGGGCTATCTAACTTGTCTACAACTTCTAACATTTTCTTCTCCAATTCTTCTAGAGCTATATACATAGCTTCATCTTGTAGACTTGACTGTGCAACGCGAAGCGACTTATACCTCATCTCTATGGGTAAAATCGCATCATGCCCGTAGACTAGCGCAAATGGGGTTTCTCCAGTACCTTCTCGCTTAGTGACTCTTAGAGCCCATAAGGTATCATTTAACACTTCATGCCATTTTCTCGGATTACACCCAATCATCTTTTGGATGTTGTGTTTTATCAGTTTGTTAGATGCCTCAGCCTGTCCATTCGCTTGAGGGTAATATGGAGTAGAATTCGAAATCGTGAAGCCAAACTCTTCGGCGAATTCCCTCACCTTTGCATTGTTAAAAGCCGTCCCATTGTCTTCAACGATGTTTTGAGGAATGCCAAAGCGATAGATGATGTAAGTTCGCAAGAAATCGATCACTTCACTGTGGTCAATTTTCTTGTAGACTTGGGCTTCTATCCACTTAGTGAAGTAGTCTGTTGCGACCAAGATGTACGCGTCCCCTCGACTAGAGTGGGGGTGAATCTCTCCTATTATATTAAAGCCCAAGTTCTAAAAGGCCAAGGTTTGATTATGGGAATCAGGTCAGCCGCTGGTGCACGAGTCGACGGGCCGTGTCGCTGGCAATCTTGACATCCCCTGGCCATTTCAATACAATTTTTCATCATCGATGGCCAATAAAACCCGTGTCTCCAAATAATCCAACACATTTTAATTCCCGATTGGTGGGATCCACAGAGTCCTTCATGGGTTTCTAACATTATTGGGGTAGCTTCTTCCAAGTCTACACACCTTAGGAGTACTCCATTAGTATCTTTCTTGTAGAGGACGCCATCTAGAAGAACGTATGCTAGCGCCTGGACTTTAATTCGCTGTTTAACCTTTCGGCTCGGATCGGAGAGGAAGTCTATGATTGGTTTTCTCCAATCTTCGTCTTGCTTCATTATGTCTATAGCCATGACATTATTTCTTGGCTGCAAATGCGACTCTATTTCTATCAAATCCCCTAAGTTAACTTTTCCTTTATAACTTGAGGCGAGTTGCGCCAAGTTATTAGCTACTCTGTTTTCGTTGCGACTTACGAAATGAAAGGTTACATTTTCAAAGCGTGCGACTAATTGCCGAACTATATCAAGGTAAGGTCGCAACTTCTCTTGGCACGAACACTCCTCATTTACCTGGTTGATGACCAATTGGGAATCACCCCTGATTCGAACTCGCTTTGCTTTTAATGAAAGGAGTTCTTTTAGCACTGTTATCAACGCCTCATATTCAGTAGCATTGTTGGTTGACAATTTATGTAACCGAAAGGCCAACCTGATGTCTCTACCCATAGGAGACGTTATATGAACTCCTATCCCTGCTCCGTTTCTTGTAGATGAACCATCAAACCACGCCTGCCAGATATCGTCGATTTTTTGCTCTTGATCTATCGACAGGTCCGGGTCATGATCCACTAGGAAATCAGCTAATACCTGTCCTTTAACCGACTGCTGGGATTTGTATCTCAAATCATACGGGGAAAGAATTAAGCTCCATTTGCTGATACGTCCGGCTAACAATGGACTTTCAAAGAAATATTTAATTATGGGCGACTTAGACACCACGTAGACTTCCTTGTTCCCAATGTAGTGTCTGAGTTTCATTACGGCATAGAATACCGACAGGCATAATTTCTCTTTTGGAGTGTATCTAACCTCAGTCGGGGTTAGCTGTCTTGATAGATAGTAGACTGCCCTTTCGCGTCCGTCCTGATCTGTTTGTGCCAACATTGCGCCTATTGTTATTCCGGTAGCCGCTACGTAAAGGATGAAAGGCTTTCCTTGTTGAGGGGGAATCAGAACTGGTGGATGCATTAAGTATCCTTTTAGGGCATTAAAAGCCTCTTCGTGCTTTTCAGTCCATTTATATTCACCCCTTTCTCTTAATAGATTAGAGAAGGCTTTCGTCTTCCCTGCGACATTCCTTATGAACCTACGCAGGTAATTAACTCTTCCTAAAATAGCTTGCAATTCTCTCTTATTCCTTGGCGCTGACAGGTTCTGAATGGCTTTTACTTTATTTTGATCAACCTCAATGCCACGTTGATGCACCAGGAAACCTAGGAAATGCCCTGCCCTAACTCCAAAGGCACACTTAAGAGGATTCAACTTCAGTTGGTGCAACCTCATTTTCAAGAAGGCACTTCTCAAATGTTCAACATGTAATTCTTCCTTCGTCGACTTGACCACTATGTCGTCAATGTAGACTTCTATTGTTTTTCCGAGATAGGCATCGAATATGGTGTTCATTGCTCGCTGATAGGTAGCCCTAGCGTTTTTCAAACCGAAAGGCATTACTACCCATTCAAAAATGCCTAGTGGACACCTAAACGCGGTTTTATGAACATCTTCTTCTGCGATGAAGATCTGGTTGTAACCCGAAAAGCCGTCCATAAAGGACATGACTTGATGGCCCGCAGTTTTGTCTATAAGGTCATCTGCGACAGGCATGGGGTATTCATCCTTAGGGGTAGCACGATTTAAATATCTGAAATCTACGCAAACTCTGATCTTTCCGTTTTTCTTTAATACAGGGACAATGCTAGAGATCCATTATGTATACCGTGAAGTCCTTATATATCCTGCCCAAAAAAGCTTTTTTACTTCTTCAAACACCAATTGCGTCACTTCTCTAGACATTCGTCTTGGACCCTGTTGCACTGGCTTAAAATCTTTCTTGATAGGCAAAGTGTGTTCTACCAGCCTGCGATCTAGCCCTGGCATTTCGGTGTAATCCCAGGCGAAGCAATCTTTAAATTCCTCAAGTACATCCTTGATCGCATCAAAGAATTCTTTATTCATTGATGAACTGATGAAAAGATTCCTAGGAGAAGCCTCGCTTCCCAAATTAACACTGACTAAAGGGTCACATGGGATCATCAAGGATTCACGACCGTTGTCACCACCAAGACTAGTGGACACATGGTTATTACAAGCATCAGGCGCTTTAAGCCCTGTTAAATTTATTGCTAAAGACGATGTAGACTGGTCGCAGAGACGTCCTTCTTTATAGACTTGGAGTCGCTGGAGGACATCAGCGACCGTCGCATTCCTCTCTTCATTCTGGTCCATAAGTTCCTTCTTTCAGGAGTCTGTCGGGCTCCAACTCCGCGCCATGGTTCTGCTGGCTTTCCAAGGCTCCTTCTCCTGCGTGGCCGTTTGTGCTCCCTTCAGCAGGTTTCTCCCCCGAATTGACTTCTTGCAGGACTTCTTCTATGTCCTTGTCAGTAAACTCATCTCCCCATCCTGTTGGAACAATCGGGCCGGACTCTGGCTTGGGGTGCAACGTTCTGTAGTCTACGATGTAGTCGAATTTTCCGGATGGCTGGCCTAGAGGTCCAACCGTAGGATCACCCAACTCGTATCGCTGATGCAGAGTAAGGTCTTTCACGGTCTTGCTTGTCTCTGCATGCAAAATACCTCTATCACAACAGGAATAACCATCAGCCTTAATAATTTCAACCTCAGAATCAAGCCACAACATCAATTCCCTATGTAAGGTAGATGGTATAGCGGCGGCTTTATGAAGCCAATCGCGACCAAGCAAGGCATTGAAGTAGGAACTATGCCTATGACGAAAAAGGCAGTTTCTTTTTCCTGTCGACCCACCCCCAAGTGTACTGAGAAGATTCCTAAGCATTCCGATTTCCTGCCATTGAATCCGCTTACGGCTACATCTGTTTTCACCAAGTCGCACGGCTTATATCCAAGCATTTTAAACCTGGACAACGGCAGTACGTTTATAGTGGCTCCATTGTCCACTAAAACGCGGTTCACCACAGTACCATCAAAGGTAGCGGTGATGTACAAGGAATGCATGTGTTGTTTCATACTATCCGACGGCTTCTTAAGCCAATGGAGTGGGAAACCCGACGGGTAAATTGAGGGACGAGGGAGAGGCGACTTACCTCTCGAGGCCTCTGTATCTTTCACCTTGGCAAAGTCTACAGGCAAAGTGATGGCATTACAACCCACGATGACCTCTTTGCTACCATTAGCATTAGTCGGGGTCTCACTCCGAAGAGGAGTATAATCGAAACTTGAGCCAGGCTCCTTCGAATGGTCCGTAGACTCATTGCATTCAGCTTCCACGTTTGGTTTCTTTACATGGAGTTGGGCGTGCGGAGCGACCAATGCCGGGGCAGGCCTGGGCCTTTTGGCGACGTGACTTAGATGTCTATCTCTCCTTTTCCGGGTCTGTGGTGGTAAAGTTGTTTTACCCACAGCTTTCTGCCAACATTTCGAAGGATTAGTTGCCTTCACCATTCTTGATTTCTTAGAATCAATGGTGGTCTGACATACCTCAATGAAGTCCTCAACGAACGGATCATATCCCACGGCTGTTCGTGACGGTTCCTGTTTCACTTTTGGGTTATGCAAGGGATTCCGAGTACCTGTAGTCGCAGGGAAAGCTGGCTGTACCAAGATCTCTCCATTCGCCGATAGGTCTACGAGCTTGAGAAAATAGCTCACACAGCATGCCGTACAGAGTTGCGTGATCAGAATCCTGTTTCGTCCGATCAGCTTGCACTTCTGGCACAGCAATTTCTCATCCAAGAACTGAGCGATTGGCGGTCCCATTTGGATTGCTTGGGCGTCCACTTTATGCGAGCCATACCTTGGCTTGGCCCCTTTCCTCTATGCTTCGTCGCCTCGCTGCGCTCTGTCAGTCGCACCTGCCAGAGGGTGCGATTCATGTGTGCGATCATCACTCTCCTGCTTAGCTTTGTGCTGGACCAGTGGATTGTCGAACTCCAAGTGCCGCCTGGGGCGCTCCACAGCATGAGAGTGGTGTTCGGACGCCCTTCCTCTTCCATGGGGACCACCTCTGCCTCCTCGAACCGCTGCCCTGCGTTCCAGACTCGTAGGGCTTTTGAAACCTCTTTGCATATTATTGGAGGCAACCCGAGGTCCCGGGGAACCTATTCCCATCGCCACCTCCTCAAGCGGGGTCAAATCATACCAGGCGTCGCCCTGATTAGCTTGTAGATACTTCCGAAAGGTGTTACACCTATCAGTAGTGTGCGTGTCATCCATGTGCCAACAGCAGAGGTTGCTGGCAATTGCCTTGGCTGGGCAGGTAATTACCCCTTTATCAGCCTGTCTACGGAACAGGGCATTCGCCACCATGGTCTCTCCGGATGCTTTTGTGTCCTGCAGAGAGAAACCATTGTCAGCTTTTATAAGATTTATGTTTACATCAGAGATGTCAAACATATGAATGGCGATTTCATCATCAAACGGTTTCTCGTCAACCATAGTGACTTCGTCGACTTCAGGAAAGCACAACTCTTTTGCCTCTATGAGGTCTTGGATAATGTTTCTAAAGGACAAGCAATCCTTGGTTGTGTGTATAAACGACCCATGCCACTTGCAAAAATTCCTAGACTTTTCTCTATCTGTCTGGGGGGTCCTATGGCCCAGTTTCAACTTAATTAGTTTTCGCTGGAAAAGCCAGTCGAAAATCGCATCCGCTTTGTCTACATCAAAAGAGTATTTCCTTTCCTCCTCTGTTTTCTGGGATGCTTTCGCTTTGGAATTCCTCCGTGCTAATGGCTCACAAACGGTGGCCTCTCCTTTTATAAACTCAGCCATGTCTACCTCAACAGTCTCTAGCTGATAGGTGCGCGTCAACTGGGCTTCTTCCAACAATAATTGATGGTACTCAGTCACTGTACTGGCGAGGTCATAAAGGTCAGTGAACCTCTCGCCCTGTAATTTCTTTTTAAAAGGGATAGACAAAGCATTCAATGCCACCATGAGCTGATCTCTTTTCGGGATTGCTGGTCTACAGCGAAGCAGCGCTTTTCGCAAGCGCATCAGAAACTGCCCTGGATGTTCACCGGCGACTTGCTTCAAGCGCATCACCTCGAAGATCGATATGGGCGAGTCCAAGCGGGCAAATGCCTTCATAAAGCTACATTGCATTTCTGTCCATGATGCCACCGATCCAGGGGGTAGACTGGCGTACCATGTAAAGGCATCTCCTGTGAGAGAATTCGGAAACAACTTTAGTTTCCAAAAATCATTAGCTGCAGCTTCCCCGAGTTGATGGGTGAACCGCGCTATATGCTCCAGAGGGGTCATCTCATCCTCTCCTGAGAAGCGGGTGAAATCAGGCACTCTATACCCCCTGGGCGAAGGGAAATCCCTGTCGACATATGCCAGATAAGGACTCCTGTAGAGGTTGGGATCATCCTGTCTCACGACCCCAGGTACCATCTGTTCTAGCACTTGGGCTATTGTTTCCCTCAAATTTAATGGGGGTGGACGGCCAACCGGCTCTCGCACCGGGTCTTGCCCCCATCTTTCTCCTGCGTAAGGTGCTCTTTCAACGCCCTTCGCTGGCAGCGAGTCTACAGGAGCTTTAGTATAAAAACTTTCTACCCGGGATGGACCCTTTGCGCTTGGCAAGTCCCCTGGCGGAATTTCATCTATGGGAGCTTTTCCAGGTCGACGAGCGGGGACAGAAGGCGCATATCTGTTTGACTCGCCTTGCGCCTCGCCATATTCGTCTTCTAGATTTACCGCGTAGACGGCATTTTGCCTCCATTCGGTAGGCGATTGAGAAGAGGCTGGCTTAGAGGGGGAGGTCCTGTCCCTCAATTCTGTAGGGTATCGGCTATCACCATTCCAAGGATCATCATTTTGGAACGAAACACTCCTTTTCTCGGTGCGCCGTGCATCTCCCATAAGGGAGAATTCCCTGTCTACTAGGTTATTCGCTTCTGCGACAGCACTGGGCCTATTTAAGGCACTAATTTGCTCCAGGATCTGAGCCCAGAGATACGTCTATCGACCAAATTTATCATATCATTGAACTCTTTGTGAAATTCGAGTCTGGATATGAATTTAGAGGGTGTGTGCACCCCGAGGTCAGCTTGACTGGCATTCGCTTGACTGCTTAGAGTCACATCGTCCACGTTTGCGTCTCCTTCTACGGGAACACCGTCTCCATCTAATGGAGGTGGGGGATCTCGGCTAGCTCCGCTTCTAGTATTTTTTGCCATCAGTAAACGTGAAATACTTTAATCTCTCCCACTGTGGTTGCCAAAGACGTGTTCGCGTAGGAAACGGACCACGTCGGAAATATTTGGCAATTGGACTCACAGGGAATGATACGTGGTCGTCAGAAAGATGAATTTCAATGATAAATGACACGGCTGTTACAAATTCAAAGTCTTAAAAGAAGAAACAAATGCTTATAGCCATAAAAATGTAGTAAAAAGCGGTAGTATGGATGGCGGAGGCGACGTAAACTCGCTGCTGGAGGTGCGACTGGAGCTGACGTCACTGCTGACGCTGTAGACTCGTTGTCGCGAATCGCAGGCCCGATGCTGACGTCACTGCTGACGCCGTAGACTCGGTACAATGCGCTGTAGACTTGCACCCCGTGAAGCAGAGTCTGGGGGGACGTCGGATGTGGATGCCAAGGCTTCGGATGAACACCTTGGTGGCGGAGATGCAGGCGGAGGATGATCGTCGGGACTACAGTTGCTCGTCCAAACGGTGAAGGCGATGGTGGAAGCTGGGTGTCGAGACTACGGCTGCTCGTCTCGACGATGGAAGTGATGGCGAAAGGTTGATCAACGGAGCTACGGTTGCTCACTCCGCTATTGGAAGGATGACCCAATAAACCCAGGCCGAGGTATCTACTAAACTAAGGGTGACGAGCAATGCAAAGCTTGTGTTTGGCTGATTGATCGTGAAAATTTCCTAAGGAGGAGCTGTTCCCCTTTTATACTGAATCTTGTAAGTTTTTGCACGCTCCACACGTCCCCGAAGAAAATCCCTTAAATCGTGGCTCGATCTTAACTTCCCTCCAGGGATCTCGGAGTTTGTTTTTCTCAGAGATTCTTCTAACCCCCACTTAATGAGATCGTGCGTGGGACGTGTCCAGATGAGTTGTAGACTTAGGTTGTTGTTGACGGAGAGTTTGGCTCGGTCGACGGGCTATAGACTTAGCTAAGGCCCGTGTTCCAAATGTTGGCTGTAGACTTAACACAGGCCCAGAATATCCTATTGTGTCAACACTATCCGTTTCGTTTCTTCTATGGCGTTTCAGGTGCTCTATAATGGGCACGTTCAACAACTGGCGTCTCATAATGTGCACTGATTGTACTATAAAAAATGAGAAGGCTTGAATTGTGATGTGATGTTCCTAAATCATCACTCTAAAACGAGGCTTCCCTATCGCCACCTAACATGATGATTCAATTAAAATCCAATGTTTCTCCCGGAGTATCTTTCCAGTAATGATTAGAGTGAAGGTCCGATTGGTTCAAGATAGTTCGTACAACATGGTTGTGAAACGAATTGATTGCCCAATTGCAAATTTATTCTCTGTTGACAGCACAACTGGTAGTTCTATAAGAAGTATCATGACACCGGACTACTTCGTCTATATATGATATTTAAAAAAATTCCGAATGACATCAGTCCGTAAAATAATTTATAAAATAAGTCGATCAAAATTATAATTCGTAGAGTAATGTCAAATTCAGAGTTCGGACGTCCCCCGATTGGAACTCTGAGTTAAACTTAGACTTCTCAAATGATATAATTTTGAGTTTTAAACTCAGAGTTTGGGAGACTTCGAAACAGTTCTTTAAAATTTTAACCCTAAGTTATAAACTCCGAATTAGATACATTAATTCACGAATTTTAGGTTTGACCGACCTATTTTTCAAATATTTTTGCGGACTAACTTTATTGAATAACAATCCTCGAAACACCACACTCCCTAGTTTTGTACGGAAATACGATTAGTTTTAAAAAAATTTGTGAAATACGGTGCGTGTTTCATAAAATACGGTATTACCGCCAAAGGGATGCGTTTCGGTCTTACCGCCAAAAGGACGCGTTTTGAAAACGCGCCCCTCAAAATAAAACCCACCCTTCTGTGGACCTCCCCTTGTAAGGAAGACTTAAACCAACTAAGCTAGACGATTCTTTTAGTTTATATTTTCGAAAGACGTGTTTTGAAAGCCTGCTTTCGTTTCATCTAAAACCCGCCCTCCGTCAGACACTGAATCCGTCTAAGTGTTGGCATCGAAAAATTACAAGTGTTAGAGGGGCGGGTTTTTAAAACGCGCATTCATGTGGATGGCATCATATGAAGACCCGCCCCTCGCTGTTTTCCTCGCATTAAATCCGTATTTTACGAAAGACGAACCGTATTTCACAATTTTTTTTTTGGTTGCCCGCCCGGTTTCCGGAGCTTTGCTCCGACTAATCCGGACTCGACCCGGGTAGGACAACTGGCTATGGTGGGTGAGTCTTCCAACAGGGGTGGCTGCGTACGGTAGGTTTCGAACCCGAGACCTCCTTAAGCGAATCCAAACTCCTTACCACTTGGACCAACCCCATGTTGGTTCATAATTTTTTTTTAAATTAACCGTATTTTCCCCTTTGGGGGCATCAACAACATACATTCTCAAGTCATTTTAGACTGGTCCAAATACACCACGGGGCGTGTGTTTTCGTTCTCTTTTACTACTTATCGGAGAGCTTTTGATACGGTGCCGTATTTCTACCATGCAATCATTTACGTGTAATAATTCGCCAACCCACACGAAATTGAGGTTTGTACGGAAATACGGTTAGTTTTAAAAAAAGTTTACGAAATACGATTTGAGTTTCGTAAAATACTGTTTTACCGTCGAATGGGCGCGTCTTGAAAACACGCCCCCGCCCCCTAAACACTAAGGGCGTCCAAAGGGGGGCGGGTTTAAAACCTGCCTCTCTAGCCGAGTTGGTAAGAGTATTGCGAAACTTGCCGGACGTCTTGGGTTCGAATCCTAATGGCATCAAAATTTTTTTATTTTTTAGGTAAAAATATAATGAGAATTAATGATGGTAGAAGTTGAACTCTTGACCTCCCATTATAACAAAAGTCTCTAACCAACTAAGCTAAACAGATTTTTTTGTCTAACCTTTCCAAAGGCGGGTTTTATTCATTTAGTTAAAGGGGCGAGTTTTTAAAACCCGCCCCTTGTTCATTTAGTTAAAGGGGTGGGTTTTGAAAACGCGTCCCCCGTTAGGCACCCCTCCTTCACCCGACAAATGAATATTTTTTCTAAGTATTTTTAGGGGGCGGGTATTTTCATGAGGGGCGGGTTTTCAAAACCCGCTCTCTTTGTATTTTAACGCGCCCCTTAGACGGTAAAACCGTATTTTACAAAACTCGATCCGTATTTCGTAAATTTTTTTAAAACTAACCATATTTCCGTACAAAACTCCACTAAATTTGCTGAGAATATTTGTTGGGTTGGGAGGAGGCCCCGGTAACACAAGGATCACTCTACCACAGCCGGTTGGCCGCCCCGACGACGTCCCCCTTTTAGATGGGTGAGGGGGAGAAGGTGGGCTCCTCCAGTTTGATTCATCATCCTTCCCTTATTTTAAAGTGGCGATCTTCATCCCTTACTGACATCTCTCCTTCCACCATCCCGGTCGAGGAAGGATGAAGAAGGTTAATATCCTCCTTCAGAAATGCAGGAGCGTGTCCAGGCATCTCGGCAGGACTCCCTCCTACGCCTGCCTCAGATCCATCTCCATCGGAGACTGTCCCAGTCTCCCGCATGATGACCGAGAGGATCCCCGCACAGCCGTGTATGTCGGCAGCACGAGGAAGCGATACCTCATCCGGTCCGAGTACTTGAGCCATCCGTTGTTGCGGGCCCTCGTCGACGGACCCGCGGAGGGGGGAGTCATTGTGGTCAGGTGCGAGGTGGTCTTGTTCGACGACCTCCTGTGGACGCTGGAGAGCGCTGATTCAAATATCACCCACGATTCCTCAAAGGAACTCACTGAGCTCTACTCGTTATGATGGGGGCTCGAGTTAGACTGTAGAAAGCCTTTCGGCATCGCAGGTTTATTTTCCTTGGACTTAAAAAGTCTTTGGCAAAAGCCAAGCCAAATCACTAAAAAATGATGCTCTATGAACAATATCATTCCTTCTATATGGGAACCGGAACTTTGTTTTAAGACAATGTTGGCTCAAAAATATTTTGTAAACAAGTTTATAGCTACGTATAATATTTTTAAATTTTCATGATACATATTCGGAAAATTAACCCATGACTCAACTTCTATTTCCTTATTTATTTATATAGGAAAAAGAATCATCTTGGATGATGATGTCGGGATTAACAAAGCATCTCCGAACATATCATCAATTTTCAAATCCATGATTCTACAGTGAAGATTTGCCTCTTAGTGTGGTCCATCAATTTGGACTTGTAGCACACCTCTGATTTATTTATTTTTTCATATAAAAAAGTAATTTACCATAAACTAACTATTTAATAAATAAATAAAGGCCAAATTATAGTTTTTTCCGATTTAGCCCAAACTTTTAAAAATATCTGTATATATCCTAACGTTACTCCGTCAAATCGATTTTGCCATCCGTTAGCCGTTCCCGCTAATGGAGGTTTACGTGGCGCTGACATGGCTGTTAACTCCGTTAGCGCCTCCGTTGGGATCAACATTTCCCAAATCAAAGGGCGTTCAGCCCTAATCACACCCTCCCCCAAATCCCACCCAGACCCGATCTCCATTCCGCCATCGATTCCCAACCACCATTCCCATCGCGATCCCAACTCTAGCCAGTTCCGATCACCATTCCCACCGCGACCCCAACCCCAGCCAGATTCGACCCCCATTCCCAACCCCGACGCCTTACATCTCACCTCAGTCCCATCCCCCTATTTGTCCCATCCCCCTATTTCCACCCTCTGCTCCCACCTCGTAGCTCTACCCCAGCCCTGATGCCAGACTTCAGACGCCCTAACTCCATCCCCTTTCCTGTCTAGACAGATGAGATTTTTTTGGGAAAGTTGTTGTTTGTTGTTCAAAGTTAGCGTGGTAGTATGGTAGGTTGATCGATTTGTTTTCAAAAATAGAAGACGGACGTGGCAATCTTATTGTCCACATTGGGAGAAAATTCACTTTACGGGCAGAGTTTCTTATGTTGGTGGTAATACCATTAAGTATGATAACGTCGATGTTGATAAGCTAGGCTATTTCACAATCAAAAGCTTAGCTAGACTGTGTGGATATGAGCCTAATAGGATGTGGTTCGTGAAACCTGGGAAGAGTTTAGCTAAAAGTTTGATTGAGATATTAACTGATGCACAAGTGAATGAGATGGTTAGTTTGCTATTAGAGGCTAAGTGCATTGACATTTACATTGATGGAGATGAAATCTTTGATCGTGTTCCTGAATGTGGTGAGGATGATAGAGCAGGGGAAGGGGTATTTTTCTTATTGAACATTTTACTTGAACATTGGTTTGGTTGTCCTATTTTGCTTCATCATATATTCAACAATTTCAAACAGGTGTTCTTTAATTCAACAATCAAGTGCGATGCGACGGATAATAATCTCTGTGAGACATTTAACAGTTACATCGCATTAGCTACGACCAAACCAATTATAGACATGTTGGATGATGTTAGAGCAGCATTGATGGAGAGAATGTATCACAAACATCGACTGTTTGAGGGTAGGGAGGATGAAATTTGTCCAGAAATTAGGAAGAAGGTTGAAAAATGAAAGTTAGTGCTGGCTTATGGGTACCTAGACCTTCAATAGGTGATAAATTCGAGGTGGTTCGTAGGCAAGAGAAATTTGTGGTGGATTTGCGGCATGTACATGTAGTTGTAGAGAGTAGGATTTGACTGGCATCCCCCATTGTCATGGTATAGTGTGCATAAACTTCATGAAGCATGATGTTGATGCATATGTGCATGCATTTTTCAATAAATCCTACTATTTGCTGGCATATAAGCATCCATTGATACCTATGGAGGGTGAGAACACTTGGCCAGTAGACACAGGAGAGCCAATATAACCTCCACCTTTTAAGGTGCGACCAGGAATACTGAACAGGAACAGGAAAAAAGGAGTAGACGAGGAGCCAAAGAATGCAACCAAGCTGTCCAAAAAAGGAGGAGAAGTTAGGTGCAACCGGTGCAAGGTTTATGGTCACAACAAAAGAGGTTGTAAACCCCCTCCCCCCACAACGTTAGCAGACGCCGCTGAAACTCATAATGTTGCAACTGGTGGTCAGGTAAGTATGATTTCAATAGTCGGTACGTGTTTTGATGCTTGTCGTGACTAACACTTTTGTACATGGCAGGCAACATGATTTCGAGGAAGGGGACGTGGAGGAAGGGGATGAGGAGGAAGGGGAAGAGTATCCATTTTCCATCCTACAACACAAGTGGAAGAGGGAACTCCAAGTCATGCTCGGAACAGCTTCAATTTTGGGTCATCCGGCACACAAGAATCCTTTGTTGCGAGATCTAGCATGAAAGTTTCTACCAATGTGCTTTGATGAGACTTTTTGGTTATGTATGGTTGTATTCTGATTGTGACTTATGTATTGGGTGTGTAATTTCTTAGTTTGAAGTTGTGTTCTGGCTGTTGAATGTTGCAGACTGCTTTGTAATGTCATTTTAGACTACTTTGTATTGGTTATGTTGAATGTTGCAGACTGAGTAGACTGCTTTACAAACCATACAGGTTTGTATGGTGCAACAATGTATTGTTCAATGCAGTTGTTTTCTTCACAAACTTGTTCCAACAGCTACTGTCAGAACTTCCATAATTGTGAAAATAGGCATTATACCGACAACAGTAACAAGACGGGTGCTGAATGAAACATTGATGAAACAGTAATTACAATATCAGTCAGTTTTTCCTTGATGAACCATACACTAAACCACCACATATAGCAACACCAGAAAACACAAAAGTTTAACAATTTGCTAGTTTCAGCTTTCAACATATCGATCTTTTCTTCGCTTTAGCCAATGCCATCTCCGTTTTCATTAACCGTGACTCAAAACTAGCATTGTTAGCCACCCCATTCACTTCAATAACCTGCTTCTTCGAATCATGGCAGTCACAAACAGTAGAATCCAGCCACATAAAGAAACCGCAACCTCCATCAACCTTATAACGAGAACATCCTAAAAACCTTCTACCATTGTTCTTTTGCGTTTGAGCTACCTTAATCCTACAATCAACTCAACAGCGACATCTTTTTGCAGATAACTTGAGCTATTCGTACTACTGCTGCTCCCATGGTTACGTCTACTGGACATACCTGCACATACCCCACTAATACCTCTAATACAAAATTCTTGCCACCTACCAAGTCAAAGATTTCTTAAAATTCCTAACGTCATACATGTAAGACTGTTGTCGGAGTGTGATAAGCTGATATGGGGGTCGGGGATCGGAACGTGGGTTCTGGTTTGCGTTTGGGTGGGGTCAGGAGACGAGGATCGGGGTGGGATGGGGTCCGTCGTGGCTGGGGTGGTAATTTTTAAGCAACTCTTACATCAGTGGGAGGTAGTTCGGGGAAAGGGGTAGAGGTGGTGTGTGGGTGGAGGAAAGAGGTCGGAGAAGGGGATGGAAGTGGTGTGTCGGTGTTGGGTGGAGGAAAGGGTTGGGGAAAAGTGGTGGAGGTGACGGAGACAATCAGGGCAACGACAAGGAGATTGGGTTTGATTAAGGGAAGGGGTCGTGTATGAAAGAAGAAGGATTAAATGATCCCAAATGTGGCGCTGGCGAAGTTAACAGTCATGTCAGAGCCACATAAGACTCTGTTAGCGGGGACGGCTAATAGATGGCAAAATCGATTTGATGGAGTGACGTTAAGATATATACAGATATTTTTTTAAAGTTTGGACGAAATCGAAAAAAATTGAATAGGATATATATATATAATTTGGCAATAAATAAATGGAAAAGAGCATGAATTGGAAGGGCTCTTTATCCAATCTCACCTTTATTCACGAAAAATCGGTATAATTCATTTTACGTTTAGAAAATTTTTAAAATATATAAATATTATATTAATTTAGTAAGGACAAAAGTAAAACCAAAGTATGCGCTTCGGGCAGAAGTGACGGCGACGGTGGGTTTTGTGGGGGTTAACCATAAACCCTAACGACAGCATCGAAATCTCAGAGTAAGTTGGCTCCCTCCCCTCCCCCTCTTTCTTTCTTCTGGGCCATCTCGTAGGTAGGGTTTCCTTCAAAAATTGATTGCTGCTGTGTTATAATTGGACGCTCTGAGCGGGGACATATCATGAATTGTCGAATCATCTCTGCCAATTCGGTTGCTGATTCTGGGCATTGGGCATATAATGAATTGTCGAATCATCTTTACCAATTCGATTGCTGATCCTGGGCATTGGACATATAATGAATCGTCGAATTTTTTGTAGCTTTGGACAGTGATTGTCCGGGGATGGGCGAGGGTGATACTATTGAGGAATTCTTAGCCAAGAAACCCAGGCACAAGGGGAAACACGACAAGCCCAAGCCTTGGGACGACGACCCCAGTATTGATCATTGGAAGATCGACAAGTTTGACCCCTCTTGGAACGAAACCGGCCTGCTCGAGGTCAGCTCCTTCTCCACCCTCTTCCCCAAGTACAGGGAGAAGTACTTGCAGGAGGCTTGGCCCTCTGTTAAATCCGCTCTCAGTGAATATGGCGTGGCTTGCGAACTCAACCTCGTAAGTTTTCCATGCCTGTTGTTGTTGTTCACTTACCCTTTTTGGGGTTTAATCTTTTTCCTGTTGCCTGCTGATGGTTCTTATCTGCTAACCTTTTGAAGGTCGACGGCTCTATGACCGTTTCAACCACCAGAAAGACCAGGGATCCTTATATCATTGTGAAAGCCCGAGATCTTATCCAACTCTTGGCAAGAAGTGTTCCTGCTCCTCAGGTATCAGTATCCTGTCCGTCGTCCTTTTTTCTTTCTTTGGTCCATGAAAACATTTGACAGTTTGGTGCTGCTTAGTGGTAATTATTTTTTTTTGTCTACTTGCAGGCCATAAAGATTCTAGGTGATGAATGGCAGTGCGACATTATTAAGATCGGCAACCTCATCCGCAATAAGGTACTGAGTTATTGCTGGAACTATTGAATTTATCGTAATGCCAAATACCCACTTCTTTTGCATGTATTGTGTCACTGTCCCGTCAATGGTCAGTTTTTATGGCTCCAGACCCTCACATCTTGCTTGAATGATGGATTGTTTAATTATGGAAATGAAATGCTTCCACGTTGTACTAATTCTTGAGCCTTAAATGCTTCTCAGTTGTTCTAGTTCAGGGGGAGAGGGGTGTGACTTCTGGATTGGAAAATGATCGGATTATTTTGTTTGATTGTCTTGTTGATTTAAATCATCATGTTAATGCAGGAGCGTTTTGTTAAGAGGAGACAACAACTTGTTGGTCCCAATTCATCCACGCTGAAGGTGAGTGAAATCTTTCAGTTGTTGATGACCTCTACACTCTGCCTTAGTCTGTTTGATATAGGAGTTAGGACTGAGAATTATGGTAAATATAGTTAACTGATTATCGAGAAAGAGTAGAGCTAGCCTGAGTAATATAACGCTCTAGATTTGTTGGCCATTTTAGTTACTGATATTATTTGGCTGATGGATCATAATCTGCATCCTCCTCAGGCACTTGAAATTTTGACTGGCTGCTATATACTTGTTCAGGTGATTGTTTTGTTGCACAGTTAGTTGTTTTATTCCTTTATGTGCTGTCTACTCCAGATTTTTTACCCGAGGAATGAACTATGTAAACTATACCTTTGTTATATAGGGCAACACAGTGGCAGCTATGGGTCCCTACAAAGGCCTAAAGCAAGTCAGAAGAATTGTTGAAGACTGCATAAAAAACAAAATGCATCCAGTGTACCATATTAAGGTATATCCTTGCATCCTGGGACCAAGTGACACTGTTAGAGATTGTTTGGTTTGAGGATTGCAGGGTGGAATTTGAATGGAATTGCGATTCCATTCCATATACAACCAAATAAAGGAATGGTTGTAATGCAATGGAATTCATTCCATTCCACTTATTTTGGAAGGAATGGCCATTCCTTTGGTAGGGAAGGGGATTGGCAATCTCTTTCCCATTCCATTCACCTTCCCGTTCCATTCAATTCTGCCCTCCTATCCTCAAGCCAAAGATGCAAATGTTTGATGTCTAACCTGTGTTTATTATCAGATACTTATGATGAGGAAGGAGCTTGAAAAAGATCCAGCACTTGCTAATGAGAGCTGGGATAGGTTTCTCCCGAAGTTCAAAAAGTAATATCCCATTATATAAGACCTCTTATATTTATGCATTATGTGTTCTTTGTGGTTAACCTTTTGTTCTATAACTATGATCATAGCTATGTTGGGTACGTGACATTTTTTTCAGGAAGAATATCCAGCAAAAGAAGATTAAAAGAAAGGAAAAGAAACCATACACACCATTCCCTCCTCCTCCACAACCTAGCAAGGTAAGATGGAATTTTGTAAATGTGTGAAATTTCTGATGTTGCTACCGCTTTCATGGGCCTGTTCCTATTTAGGGTTTAGTTCGTATCGTTGTTGCATATATGGAGCATTGCATACATATTCATAGGTAATGTTTGTGTACTTCCAAGAAATATGTTTCTTGTGATTGTTTTGCTAGCGTGATGTGTGACCGATGACATCAGACTACCTTGTGAGTTGTAATGCCAGTGACTTCTCCCTCAGTGGATTATGCCTCAATACATATGACTGCATTTAGTACTACAATTTGGAACTGATTTCCTTGCACAAGTTGAATTTTGATCTCTTGAATATTTTAAAACACTTTCAGATCGATTTACAACTGGAAAGTGGAGAATATTTCTTAAGCGACAAGAAGAAGCTAGAAAAGAAATGGAATGAGAAGCGGGAGAAGCAGGTTGAGAAAACTGCCGAGGGCAAGAGGAAAAGAGAAGCTGCATTTATTCCTCCGGAGGTGATCCCTACTATCCTTCGGTTTCAAATATCATCACATCTTCAAATTATTAAATATAACGGGAGTTTAACACCGCTTTTTCACCAGGAACCGGCCAAGGGAGATGCTAATCAAGATTTATCGAGCCATGATCGTAGTGATGTTGCTGCCATGGCAGCATCATTGAAGGTATGTATATGTATTGCATCAGTAATTTTTTCTTTCTTCTGTGAAAACAGTTATGACTGGCAGTTCTTGAGGGGTATCTTACTTCTCTCCCTCTTTCTGACTGTGGCACACATTTCTGTCATTGTTGGCATGTTTACAGAAAAAGGCAAAGAAGTTTGGCAAGCAGAGAGATGCCGGTAATATAGATCCACAAAACTACTTGGCCTGATCTTATGTTACGGGCTGCAGTGTTTTATATGCCTAAACGACATCGCAAGAGGCTGCGATGTTTCTAACTGTTTACCTGTCAGAAATTTTTGGTCTTAAACCGCTTGAAATGCTTCTTTGAGGATGAGATCGAGAACATACTGAATAACGTGGAAGGAATCAGTTCACATGCCCTTGGTACTGTAATCGTTTAAAAATTAAAATGGAAACATGAGGTATAGCTTAGACCGTGCACAGTAATGCATTAGTTCTACTTGTGGCCCTGCTTCGACGGTGGGTGGTTGTCAAAAGCGCATCCGACAACAGAGCGGAGCTCGTCCCAGTCATCATATGCAAAGCCATGATAGTCATCAGTAGTGATGAAGTTGTTGGAAGAACACGACGCGTCGGCTAATGCTGACCTGCCTATCATATATGCGTCCAGGTCGTTGCTTGCGGCTTCAGCAGCTGTTTCTTGATCAGGGGCCTGCATTGCATTGTGCGGTAGGCTGCCAAAGCTGGTGTAGCAACTCGGCTCCATTTCCACATCGAGTTGGCCTGGGTTTTGGTTTCCCTGGATAAGTTCATTGTTAGTTGTGAACTCTTGCCCGCCTGAGGCGTACCACTTTTGCATGACGCTGCGTCTGAATATCTTACACACGGTCCACACTTCCTGCATATAGCCCAACAAATTATACAGGCAACAGATAGCAGACTGTGTATTTCGGATTGAAGTTCTTACAGCAATGTCCGAGGAGTCGTGATTATTATCGGTTGGAGGGAGGCGAAATTCATGCATCATCCAGTCAGTTTTGGTTCCCTTAGCTGCGGAGCCACAGTAGTATACCAGAGTCTTCTTGAGTCCAATGACACAAGGATCTCCATCAGCAGGGTTGTTGAGAACAGGTTTGTCGATGCCCGTGGCCTTCCAGAAACCTGTGCCGGTCACTCGGTTGGGTCTTACGCTGTTGTTGTATTTTCTTCCCCTCTTGCAGAAAAAGTACAAGCACTCCGTGTCTCCGGCCTCCTCGTTAGCCTCTGCATATCATCCAACCATAGATATCTCATGTCTGGGCAGGGTGGTGGTTTTCCGTTAAGTGCAACGGGCATGGTAACAATCGGAAAACAGATGTCAAATTCAGCCGAAGCAAATACAAGTTACGAAGGTGATGGTAACATGGAGGAACCAGCAAGACACGGAAAGATTCAGGGGCAATCAAAAGAAAGAGGAGGTTGAGGAAGAACGTACTTGGGAGATCCCAGGGATCATATTTGTAGATGTCGACGTGCTTGATGAAGCGGTCGATCCGGGCAGGCCTCCCGTCGACTAGCCTGGCCAAGTAAAAACTCACGAGCTCCTCGTCGGTCGGGTGGAAACGGAAGCCGGGGAGGGGAACCTCATCGTCTAAGTTCGAACCGGCCATCGCTACACGGTTTCTTCGGGTTTAACCGACACGGTTGGTGGAATTGTTTGGGTAACGGAGTCGGGGATCGTCTCGTGCGTTGTCATGTGTATAAATATGAAACACTGAGGATGGGGAGTTCAAAGTCAAAAACTTTGACCTTGTTTAGTCAGAATCATGCCAAAGGGGAGAGAAGGGAAAGGTCGTAGTTTTTCTTTTTTGACTAAGCTCTTTCTCTTTGGAGGGTGGCAAAGAACAACGTAAAAAGAAGAAGAGGGTGGTTCGGTCGGTGTTAAATGGTTCCAAAGCCGAAAAGTTGGGAAGTTGTGGATGGGGAGGGGAGGGAGAAGAGGTCAAGGGTCAACGGCGGTCCATTTGAATGTTTATTGCCCCTCCTTCCCCGTTGGGTTTCTGAACCTTTGGATGTCGTCCAACCATACTGATGGTTTTAGTATCTATTCACTGAGGGTAGATATTATGTTGCACGTGTTATTTGGTTGGTAAGAAGGGGTTACGGCGACCACGAAATACGATGGAAGAAGCAGAGCTGAGGTTTTTGTTTGATGATGTTTCTCGATCAAAGGTAAATTCCACGGCACACTCTCCTACTCATACACGGTCCGAATTATCACTTGCGGAAATAAATAGACCCATTTTTATGTTTCCCCTTTTTTTAAAAAAAAAAAAAAAAAAACCATGAGAACTAACTATCTTTCTAACAAAATTTGGACGGAAAACGGGTTTTGGTTTCCCGTTTCACAAAATAGAAAGGGTGGGCAAAAACGCTTAAAATAATATAAAGTCCGACTTACTTAAAAATGTATTTTGGAAGTCGGATTTTATAAGTCTAATTTCTTTCGTAAGCAAAGTTGAACTTTATATGTTCAAAATTTCGAAACTATTTACTCTTTTTCCCATTACATTAAAATAGAACAAAACCCCTGGCATTCAAGGAATAATTTACTCTTGTTAATATAATAAAATTATTCTAACCGACCACAATTCTTTTTTTTTCCGCTTTTTTTCAATTTGATATTCTAATCAATAGAGCATCTTTAGCCGATTATTTCAAATTCCTCTTTTGTTAATAAGAATTTATTTAAAATTATATTGAATATCTTTTTTTTTTCAATAGGGGATCGCATCAAATCCATTTCAATTCTAGTTTTAGTTTAGTTAGAAGGGGAATTATTACTTTTTTGTTTTGTTATTTCTTCTATCATTATTATATAATTGGTTTGTAAATAATACTAGATCAACTTTGATTTAAACTAGTTGAGTCTTAGAGTTTTTATACTTCTCATGTTATCTGTTCAGTTCGAATTTGTAATCATATTTTCCAAAGGAATCGATTCAAACTTATGACCTTTAATTTAATTGTTTCTTTTCAACACTCATGGAATCGACCGATAATCCAAGAAATATTGTAAAAAGAAACCTCGATCAATTTGGATGTGACTAATCAATTAGTCAGGTCCATGACTTCTTTTGAATCTTTACAAGGTGCATTTACTAGCCGTCATGAATTTTTTGATTGTGTACGAAAGCATGTGCTTGCACAAGGATATTATATCATATCTATAAAGAGATCGAAGAGGGATCGTGCAATTTTTATTGGTTGTGATAAGGGAGGTTGGAGGAGTAGCAGTACAAATTCCGTATGTGATAATCAAAAGAGAAGAACGGGATCGCGAATGATATATTGTCTTTCTGATATTAGAGGACAAAGGAAAAAAGATGGTTGTGGACATTAACTATTAAAGATGCATTGAGAGATATGTCAGGACATCCTTCTCGTCGTTCTTAAAATTGAAGCTTCACATATAAAGGAAATGAAATGAGTTTGAGGGAAAATAATCCCAACCTCCAAACTGTGTCCAAAACTATTTATAATATGAGAGTTGAAATAATTCATCGAGAGTATCTGTGTGGACGGGGCCATAATTCAAGCTTTTTATTTGGTTAGCTTGGTGAAGGAGGCTTTACGTACAACATCCGGTGTGATCATCATGGGCACATGACACGTCTCTTTTTCGCTTTTATCCAATATCTATTGAGTTGTTGACTAGAAAATTTTTTTAAATATTTTTGTGATGGATTACACCTACAAGACTAACAAGTATAAGATGCCTTTGCTCGACATTATTGGGGTGTCTTGTTTCACTACATCCCTCTATTCATGTTTTGCATTTTTAAGAAATGAAGATGAAGAAGGTTATATATATTGGCTTTGACCAATTTTAGCATGTACTGGTGATGATATGCCATTAAAGTAGTATTTTCCCGTACTCTGAATTTTTGTGTGTTAGCACATTGAGGCTGTTAAGGTGGGCTCATAAAACTCTTTTAGGATCCTGTTTGAGGCCATAGAGCACTTTCTGGAGATTGACATACTTTGTTTGACGGATTATCATAGCTAGGAGGAGGTTGCATATAAACTTCTTTAGAAAGTTAGCCATTAATAAAGGCCACCCATCTGAAAGAGCTCCTATCGATGAAGAGCGAGATTGAGTTGGGTAAGATGTAGATCGAGCGCAATAAGCTACATGACTTATTATTTCGCTTTAAAAGTTAAAGATGAACTCAAATAAGGTCCTCACTCAGCTCTCAGGATTCTTTTTTACGTGAACGGTCAAAGGTTATCAACTTGTCGACTTAAGTGATATTTATTGAAAAATTTACGGAAGTTTAAATCTGTTTATAAGTGATATTTAAGCGAGCTGTTTTAGATTATCTACAAGTTACTTGGCTTCCTTTCAAAGCATATTTTGTTGTGGCATGAACTGATATGCGCTTGAGAAATCGTGTTACTTCAAAAAAGCTGAGAGTGTACTTTCTACTTTAAAAAGATATTTACAAGTTTCTATAGAAAACTTGGTGTTGGTGAAGAATAATATTTGTCTTACAATTTTGAATCAATTTCAAGAAGTTAAAACACGCTTTGCCTGTAGAGAAGCTCAAAGTTCCGCACCATTTACGCATTTCTCGATCTTTAAAGAGCTTGTCACTAGTGTTTCTACATTTGTCTACTTTACAAGTAGTATGAAATTGCTCAACGTGAAGACGTGTTACATGATTGCAAAAAGCATTTGATGTCATCTATGGGTCTTCTATGTGCTCATAAGTTGCATCTTATGAAAAGTGATGCAGTAAAAATTGATATGATATGATTCACTCGTAGTGATGGCTCGACGTGTTGTCTTTATTGAAGGGTGATCTTCTTGAGAATGAAGATGAGGTAAAGTTGAAAACCTCATTGTGGACTTACGAAAGATATCAATGATGGTCATGTGATGAAGAGTCCAATTGTTGAACATCCCTCCTAAAGCCTTTATAAATTATTTATGAGAGACTTTTCATTGATATTTTACCACCAAAGTAACTTTATTTTATCTTTATTTTATCTTTATTCTGGATATCGTAATTTTTCTTAGCAGTAAATATGGAAAGATTTGTTTATATTTTGTTCTTAAATTAGTTACATTAAAATCAAATGCGTTCATTAAAAATATGGGGTGTGTTTTCAACAAATTAAGGTGTCAAAAAGACCCATTTAATAAAAAATGAACTCTATTTTCTCCTAAATCATTCTATTTATGCGCAACGCTTTCTTCTTAGAAAGCTCTAATTTTAAGTTTTACATGAACAATTAATGAATGGATATTTGCGAAAATATTTCATATTTTAAGATATTTATTTTCAAAATTTCACAAATAATATCATGAATTATTTTGTGAATCCAAAAAAATGAATACTCTAAAACATAAAATAGTTGCGCGAAGAACGTATAGAAGAAATAAAGCTCCGGAGTCCGCGTCATAATAAATTAGTACTTTTCATTTATTTATGTTTTATGGAGAATGGATAGGACAAGATGGTATAAGATTTTAGTGGGAAATGCCTTGTCTTTTTCTTGGTTAATTATTGAATTAATTAAGAGAGAAAAAAAAAACAGAGACTTTAAACATTTTAGTATTTGATTAAAAGAAGTGGGGGGAGGGAGAAGTGAGACATTCTCTTTCTTCAGACACTCTCTACTCACTCCTGAGGGTCGGGGGGGTGTTGGATTTCCGGGTTGGGAGATTTGAAAACCCTAAAAAAATCCAATCGAAAGGGGGAAAAAGGCCAGCCGACGGACCAACGATGGTGTTTCCTCCTGTTTTCCCTCTTGAATCCATTGGAATTCTCGGTGAAATCGAATGGTTTTCTGATCCGATTGTTGTCGATTTTGCTGCTGCAGCACAAATTGGGGAGGGGACACCGTGATAAGCTCCAGCAATTCATGGTCATCACCGGCTCCAGGTACTTCCCCCCCTTTCCCCTTTCCTTTTCAGCCTGGAGGTGATGATGTTTGATTCCCACGGTTTCCTGTCTTTTTTGCAGCGAGAAAGTCGCCCTTCAGGCTTTGAAGACCAGCGATTGGAATCTCGAGGGCGCCTTCGATATATTCTACAGCCAGCCCCATTTCCGTACGCACACCGATACCAAGCGTTTGGAGGAGCTCTTCTCTAGATACAGAGGCAAGCTTCAGTTTCCTGCCTATATCATTTCATCCGTATCATGAATAGTGTTTCCCTACGGAACTTCACCGTTTGCAGTTGACACCTCTGAATTTTTCCTACGCAGACCCCAACACTGATATGATATTAGTAGATGGGATAACGCTACTTTGCAGTGATCTCCAGGTGGCCTACCTGTCCATAATTTCTTTTGCTCTATTTTTTGGCCAACTATCGGCGTTTAATTTTGCGTGCAACAAATTTTACCAAAGTTCTGATTTCTTAAAATAGCTCTGTGCATCTGGCTTAGCTCATATGATGTTCTCTCCATCTTTTTAATTTCTCCTGCAGCTGATTCACAATCTAATTCATGGTTTTACCTTTTAAATTTTCAGGTGGATCCCCAAGATATAGTGATGGTTAGTTGCTTTTCGAGTAATCAACACGCATGCATAACTAGCTTAATGCTCTTCTCTTTCTTCTAACATGATCTGGTTATGACAAAATTGTTCGCATTGCTGTTTTTGATAATTAGATGCATCTGGATTTTTTTATTTACGGTTGTATTTAGGTTCAGGGGCTTGCTCTCCGGGATAAACTCTTTTCTTAGCTAGATTAGTCTTGTTTTATTTAATCGAACTTTCCACTAGATTGTATGGTGTTTCCTAAATAATTTTTTTTTGAGAATTTCAACGACACGCACTAAAAAATTTCAGACAAGTACTTCTTTTATGAAAGTTTTGCCTCTTAGGTATGGATGACATTGCCTCTTATGAAATCTCGTGCCATGCATGAAAGCCAACTTCATTTGGACTGTTTTGAACTCATCTTCCTGGCCTAGCCAGCATGTTGGGAAGCAAAAACGAGAGAATGTCTCCCACTTGCTTGAACAGTCCTAATAAAAACTTGAATTCAAGTAGAGCTTTGTTAGAACAGTTAGCATGTTGAGAGGAATCTTAAAACTTTGAGCTCAATCAGCCCCAATTCCTTGTGTTGGCTCTTGATTGAGTAGTTTAGACTAATCAGTCTTGTTTTCTTTGGCTAACCAAAGTCTCTTTTCCCCCCTAATAATCAAAATTATCACTCCTAAGGCTTAACCTTGATTGAAATATGTTATTTGTGTTGCATGTTTCAGCTGGTTCTTTCCTGGCATATGAAGGCTGTCACCATGTGTGAATTTTCAAAACAAGAGTTCATCAGTGGATTACAAGCTCTTGGGTCTGTACTGTCGCTCCATTTCTCTGCTTTTACTTTGTTTGATTCTGATTCCCCTGACTAATTATTAACTGTAATTAACTCAACATACCAAGTGATATGGCAAGAAGTTGTGATTACTAGTGCTTGCTTATTGCAGAATTGATACATTGGAGAGATTTCGTGAAAGGATACAATACATGCGTTCTGAATTGAGCGATGAACGTAAGGGATTTGCATACCATATGTGGATTTTCTTATGTTCTAGGTAAATGAGTTTTCTCATTCATCTTGGTATGTTTGACCAGAAAAATTCAGGGATATATATAACTTCGCCTTTGGTTGGGCTAAAGAGAAGGTATGGTCATTGGGCTTTGGAGCAGCTCTTTATACATGATGCTTGAATAGGCTTATTGCACTCTCAGTTGTTCTTTGAGTTCTTCACGGATGGAACAGCCAATGACTAAAGCGTTAAAGTCCTCTATGATATCCAGTAATTAATTCATCCTGCAGCACATTTCCATCTATTGACGAATCATTGAAGTCCTCCATATTATATTCTTACTCCCATAACTATTTCATTTATACCCAAACTAGATGCCAATTGTTTTCGTTGATTACACAATTTCTAGCAATGACCATTAATGGAACAAAAGGATAAAAAAGAGCCCTCTTGTGTTGTTGGGTGCTTACCAACTAGTATGGGTGTAGGCTGGTATATTTGTTCAAGCCGGTCCCGAAACAAGACAGTGGTATGGATGAGTAAAATGATGGTCACGGAGTATCATATGAAACTCGACTAAATACAAGTGAGCATAGACATGTTCTGTTATTTAGTTTTTTGACAGAAGATTGCTTGTGCATCTAATCTCTTTATATAATTAGCTACTCGTCGCCTACTAGACCATTAAACACCTCTCTTTCTTCTTTGGTTCCTTAGTTGTGATACCCAACACGTGAATTAATCAATTCTCATCTTATAATGAATAGAGGATTATCTTTGAGATTTGCCCAATAATTCTGTTATTTGTCTTTAATATGCTTGGCAACTGAGAACTGCTCCATCGTTTATTTTTTGCTTTTAAATGAGGCATTACCATGAGCTTTAGGTATTTGTGATTGGGAGGATAGCCTGGAATACTTATCATGAAATGGCTTTCTTTCATTGGAGAGTACTTTTAGCTAGGGCTAAATTAGCAACATAAACTTTGATAGCATCTTCTTTATGCTAATGGCTCTGTATCGTCCATTTGTTCTTTTCTCATTCTGCGCTGGTGTTTTCTGAAAATTTTTTTCCTTGGGGATATGATTTTCCATTAAGCAGGTCTTTGAGTTTCTCTGCGGTGGTTTTTTCCCCACTTGGCTTTGAAGTTATTAAAGCAAAATTCGCCCAATCTTTGAAAGAGATTCTCAGTAGATTTGGGGAAGTAGTGACGTGACAGGACCTCAGAAGAATGGCTGCCTTTGTATTCTTTAATGAGGAGCCTTCTGTTAATGACGTGAAGGGTGGAACTGCTTGTTTGGATTTCTTGTTTCCATTTAAAAAATTCATACGTCTGTTTTGCCTGCTTAAACTGGAACACTCTTAGAAGTCCTCAAACTTCCTAATCATTTTTGGTCCTTAATACTAGATTCTTTGGGTGTGTGTGTATATATATATATATATATTATATTTTTTGGTCTTTCACAGGGTCAGAAATCTTTAGCACTGGATACTGCAATTGGAATGTGGCAGCTACTCTTTGCTGAGAAGCAGTGGCCGCTAGTTGACGATTGGTGTCAGTTTCTACAGGTACTTTATGCAGCACCTACATGGACAAATTTTACAACCTAGAAATCCCTTAATTGTAATATTTGTTGTATGCTATGATCAACTCTCACCATAATTGGTAGGCATGGACTCTTGATGCGCTTATCTTGCCAATCTGAATTGTTCTGGTTGGGTAAAGTGAAGTTGTCTGGGCAAATGGTAGCCTCACCACTTGTGTCCCCTGTAGCAAACGGGGCCTAAATTATGTAGAATCCTGTGGTGATAGGAAGTCCTTTTTATGATATATTTCTAAGTGAAATTTAGTTTATACTATGGCCTCTATTAAACCATCGTTCTTCTCACTTGATTTTGCTCAGGCACGGCATAACAAAGCTATATCGAGGGACACATGGTCTCAGCTGTTGGAGTTTGCTAGGGTAAGAAAAAAAAACTTGCTTTAGAGTTTTGTATGTTGGTACTGAATCTGATGCATTATCTTCTAAAAGTAAACCATCATGAGGTTTCTTATAGCGAACCTCAAGCCCCTGAATTGCATTTTTTTTATTTAAAAAGGAAAACGAAAGAATAATTTGGGCAAAAGGAACCGGATTCAAGTGAAACTTTAGTATGGCTGCGTCATTTGCGGATCTTGATAATAAAATACATGAGATGGAACTGGAAATAGCTAGCAATCAGGGAAACTATTCGTGTGTAGAGAACTTTCTCGTGCACTGTTTCTTCAACTGATGATATAGGAGAAGCTATCTTTCTTGATTAAGAGATATATGATTCTAACGTGCCGATGCCTTGTCATGCAGAGTGTGGATCCAGAACTCTCTAATTATGATGCCGAAGGTGCTTGGCCTTATCTTATCGACGAATTTGTTGAATACCTCCACGAACATGGAAGGATTAAGAAGGTGGATGGCTGGGCGAAATCAGGTAGTTAGACCCTGTTAGGGGAGATAAAGAAAAATCCAATTGTTATAGGGGTGAATTTGGAGGCAACTGCTCCAACTACATTAAGAAGGAGAAACACCCATTTGTGCACATGATAAAGATGTCAAATGTGGCAAAGGTTGTTGGGGTAAACGGTTAGCCATTGTGCTTGGCTTATCTTAGTAAAGTGGGAACCTGTTAGCATATATGGCTTCCTTTTTCTGATGTTGATTAAAAGCTGCTTGACGTGTTATTGTGTCTGAGATGTTGGTCCATGAAGCAATGATTCAGTGATGAGGCTAAGTCGGAAAAAAATTTGGTGGGAACTTCAAAATTTAAAAGTACTTCCACTTTAAATCTAGTTTGTAGTGTTGGATGGATCGAAATTGAGAATTCCAGTGAACTTAAAGGGCCTGAAGAAAATTTGTATAGCTGAAAAAAAGGAGGTAAGGTAAAACAGGCAGCGCGTAAACAAAATGTTAAAAATATTAATATTTCTTATTATTTTTTTAGGATGGAAAAATTAGAAAAACGGGTTGTACTAGTTTTCAAAAGATAGAAGGAATTTGGAAAATATTTTCATAGTTTTCATTTTTAGTTTTTCTTTGTTCTTTTTTTCCTAAAACCAAACACCTTTTCATACTTTTCTTAGAAACAGGAAACTAAAAACCAAAAAGTTTTATGCAACCAAACATTTACTAAGATTTCAATTTTTTTTCCATTCTTGGAATTTGGATTTTCGTGAAAATCTAATTAATGTCTTATTCCCGTCAGAAGTTCCATTTTTTTAGCTTGCCGATTTGATTTTTTGTTTGGTTAGAAACGAAGACAAAAAAAATGAAAGAAAACAACTTCTTCTTTCTCAATTTAAAAGGAGAGAAAGAAACAAAATCAAAGTGTGTTTACACACGAAAGTTTTGGTCTTTCTCGAAAAGAACGTGTCACTCTCGAGAAAGATTTTTAACTAGTATATCGAGAAAGAGTCATTAATTGAAGGTTCTCGAGAAGAGCGTTTCGAGAAACACTCTTTCATTGAAAGTTCTCGAGAAAGAAGCATTGATTGAAGAGCCGAATCTTTGATTGAAGAGCCTCTGATATTGCGATTACCCTTACTTTACCACGACCACACATTCACCGTAAATTCGATATGTATTGTGAGGAACGCATATTTTCGCGCGAACACATTTTTTGCGACAACAGTGGGAGTCGAATTAGAAAATCCACAAAAAATTCTTGAAAGATGGTTCATACCAAAAAGAATGCTACACATGGTGACCCTAATGAAATAGAGGAAACTAATGAAGGAAAGTAGGATGTGCCCACAGGACCCTTGAATAATCCTTGGCTTGGTTATTCACCTAAAATCGAATAAGAGTTTGGTAGTGCTATAAAAGAGTTAAAACTGGAGTTGGCTGAAAGTCATAGGAAATTGAAAATGCGAATGGATGAGAAACTCCAGGAATTAATAGATGCACTTAAAGAATTATCATATGATAAATTTGATGAGATTGATTGGAAAGATTATTCCCCTAGAGAAAAACATTTATGGGTGATGCTTAGAGAGTCGATTTCTCAAATCCATATTCTTTTCAAGTTCTTGCAATTACACCGAGTGGAAAAATACCAAGCACTTCCAAGAGAAGAAAAGGGTGAAGAAATGATGTTCCAACAATATACTTCCTCGCATAAAAAATGTGATGAGAAAATTGGCAAATATGACATGTACTCATTGTTGAATCAAATAGATATTCTAAGTATCAATGTATAAGAAATTGGAACCGATGGTTTTCCGACGAGTGACAGGATCTCAATAGATATTTTCAAGATACATACTGAATGAAGTGCCACTGCGTGATTATCCCTTGGAATATCGAGGAAGCCCAAACAATCGAGGGATATTCAAGGATATATTCATAATAGAGACATAAAAAAATTGTCATTGAAATGTGATGGATTTGACCCTCCCATTGAAGATGAAAGTCTCGAAATGGGAAATAGAAAATCATTTTTGGCGAGAAATAAAATTTTAGTGATCCAAAAAATACGCCCTTTTCGATTTATTTTGAAGAAGTAGAAAAACAGATCATTGGATTTCTCAAGTCTTTGGTCCAAATTTTTAAAAATATATCTTATCTCTATATTTACTTTTTCAAGACCTAGCATCTCTAGATCGTGATGCTACCTGTAAGAATAAGGTTGACATCACTACAAACTGTAAACACATGAATTTTGACCCATTTTTCGTGTTTCAATTTCAAGGTAGAGAATGCTAGGAGAGGCATGAATATCTTCTCGAAATAAGACTCAAAAGGTTCCCAAGGAAGAATATCTCGGGAGAGTACTTGAGAAAAACTTGTAAAGTTATAGCCAGAAAACCAAAGCAATGTCCGACCACGAGATCGAAACCTTTACATTATGTTTCTTGACATTGGATAGGCCGTACGGCATCCAAGAAGACCTCAAATCGAAATGTACAAAAATAACTCGAGCAGAAAGAGAACTAACCCAACTCGTTTCGGGTTAATATGACCTTTGTAGCCAAAGTTATAATCAAAATACCAAAGCAGTGTTGTTGATCTCGAGATCAGAATAATTATGATTCGACCATAACTCATCGAAGATGACCTCAAATCGAAAAGTGCATGACATAACAGTTGTAGTTCAAGAAGAAAGGAAGTTAACTCAACTTGTCTTGAGTTAATCCGACCTATCTAGAGAATGTTATGCTCAAAATTTCGAGAGAGTGTTCAGTTCTCAAGATTGATCTCGAGGTCAGAACAGCTACAATTTCGACCAGCCATAACACGTCGAAGACGACCTCGAATGAAAAACCTCAAAACATCAAAGTTATAGAGGAGACGAAAAGGAAACTATTCTAAGTAACTTCGAGTTGGTTCGATCTCCGTAATCAAAGTTATGATAAAAAGACTGGAAGAGTATCATTGTTCTCTAGACCAGATCTCGAGAACGGAGGAGTTTCGGCTTCGACCTATCAAAACTCGACTAAATTGTCTCGAATGAGAAAATGCAAAACATGAAAGTTGTAGAGGAGTTAGATAGGGAACAATCCCAATTCATCTCGAGCAAATTGATACTTTGTATCCAATGTTATGCTTAGTCAACTGAAATGACGTTCCAGCACAAATACAAAAGCGTTGTGTTCCGTATTTTAGCTATATCTCGGGCTAAACACGCTCGATTCAGGCGCACAAGCTATCCACACGACCGGGAGAGAATAAGGAAGAAGATGGATTTGACGTCGCTCAAGTCCATCTAGGGATGGAAGAGTAGTGCCCCCGGGAGTGGACTACCGACATCCCGTTTCATTCTCCCGGCCTTTGGTCGTCCCGAGCTCGTGGGTAAACGTTTATTCATGCATTTAACACCCCATAAAATAGGAGAATGTTGAGACACCCATGATGTATGGCAGTTAAAATCCTTTGCCCACATCTCGGATACTTAAAGCCTGAGTAGTAAGGAGTTGGTGATCCGACTTCTTAGTACGATTTTTATTTTGAGCTTTTTGAGGGATGGGATGAGGATAAAATGTAGAAGGTAAAGACATTACTTGCTTGTAGAGGTAAGGCAGGAAAATCCTCTCGAGAAGCAATCTCGTTATCCTGGCCTTAATAAGATTCTTAATTCCAAGTCCTCGAAGCTTATTAGATAATTTTTTTCTCCCGTTGTTCATTATCATTTTATGTGGAGAGGAAACAAAGAAATTATCTTCTATTCTCCCAATCAATTAGATCGAGAAAATCCTTCTAAGTTCTTGATTACGTCACACCCAGAAATTAAGCAGTCGAATTGAACTTCGCCGTTATTTAAAAATTGTCGGAAGAAATAAATAACCCAATGCAGGACGAGGAGGGTCATAATTAGGTAGAGGAACTACCAACCACTGATAATCCATCTTGAAATATTCCCTGATGCTTGGTTGGAACGTCATCTACACTGTCTTGGAGAAATGAAGATTGTTGCACAAAACTGTCCTCCTTGAGATCATACACATCGAATCTTCGTCACTCATGATTATCTATTAAGGGCCACATCGAAGGGCTGTGTATCAGAGACGTTAAGATTCGTGACGTCGTGCCATGTAAACATTGGTTGACATCACGATACAAGGGGGGCTTCACGTTTACACATGAAAATTTTAGTCTTTCTCGAGAAGAGCGTGTCACTCTCGAGAAAGATTTTTTACTAGTATCTCGAGAAAGAATCTTTGATTGAAGGTTCTCGAGAAGAGCGTCTCGAGAAAAAATCTTTGATTGAAGAGCCTCTCGAGAAAATCTCTTTAGAGAAAAGTGTCTCGAGAAATAATCTTTGATTGAAGTGCCTCTCGAGAAAATCTCTGTAGAGAGTATAAATATTATATTAAAATGATACTCAAGCTCCAACGTGAAAAATATATTTTCAACAAATATTTAATTAGTTTCACCCCTAAAGAATGTGGTTAATTAGTCATTCATAACTGCCCAAACAATCGATAAAGTGGAAAACGTGCTTATCCTAATTGGATTTTCTACACACACACAAAAACAATAGATACATAACCTCAGACTTTGATATGATTTTATCTTTTTCCTTTTAAACCTTCAATCTCAGTGCTGCCGATTAAATTCCGACATTGTTAACACACTTGTATTAGGCATTATTTGGGCGTGCATTGATTCATAATGAGACCACGTAGACCTTTTAATGGCTAATGAAGGTATGTTATTTTTTTGTCTTAAAATTTGATTTGTTACATCTTGAAAAGTTATTTAATCAGGTGTGTCTTATTATTGAGTTATTTTAATTATTATTATTTTATTTGGTATAGACATTTGTAGATCTTATGGGTGCCCCATCGAAGACAATCTTGATGAATCAAGATGCGTGTATGGTTATCGCCATTCAAAAGGAGATGCCTAATACTAAACATGCATTTGCATATGGCACATCATTGCAAAATTTAGTGGTTGGTTCACGGCAATCCTTCGCAAGGCATACATGGATTGGTGCTAAGATTTTTGTCAGGTATATAAGTTGGAGGTGTGTGAGGATTTTGAACGTCAATGGAGATATTTTGTCGATAAATATGCATTGGGAGATAACAAGCATATGAATGACGTATATCAAATCAAAGAAATTTGGGCGTTATCATATATTCGTGATTATTTTTTTGGTGGGATGACAATTACCGGAAGGTCGGAGAGCTATGCATTCATCAAGCCGCTTGTCTCTTCCGACTTGTTTGAGTTCGTTTGACCTTAGTTTTGATGATGACGTGTGCGTAAGAAATGCGTTGCTATACCACTTGAGAAGTGTATTGCTACACTACAGTAAAATTGTATTGCACTACCGCGCTACAATTACTCAAACATGAGAAAAATTATTATTTCATCTTAATTGTTGTGATTTTATCATATTTATAAAAAATTAAATTATCTTAATAAGATAATTACGTATGGGGATAGATAAGAGATATTTCAGAAATAAAATATCTAATTATAGTAACATATTTTATCTTATCCTATCTATACCGTAGTTGATGAATGACTTCCTAATTAATATTTGCAAATGATTGTAACAATCATGTGATATTATTCTGACAATGATTGAAATAAATCATAGGAATCTGGAAAGATGACAAAGATTATTTTCCTTCTTGGTCGTATTAACCGTTAATTAGCTGTCTGTTGAGCCTGATTACAACATGCTCAAATTTGGTGGGAAACAAATAATATGATTCCTTCCCCATTAAAACCAGACGATATTCATACACTCTACAATGAATCTGAGTGGTCTGTTTGGTTGTCCAAAGCCTGTGTGATCTATGTGAAGCCTTGAGGAGCTGTCTAAACTGTGTGATCGATGAAGAACGGAAGGTGCTAAGTGATCGCTTGGTTCTTATCTTTCCCAACTGAGTGCAAGAGTGCCAAGGGCTGTATGCTACCTTGGTTGTCTTGAGAGGGACTGTGTCCTCAGTGTGTTTAACTAGCGGTTGGCGAATCGTCTGAGGGAAGCTAAGTGAATACCTGTGCCGATCGCAGTAACCAATTGCTAACCCATCGACAATAAACCGCTCTTGTTGTGTCTTTTCTCAGGGAAGTCCCAAACCGACAGAGTTTGGGCAGTTAGACACACACTTGCTGGTGAGTGCCAGAGGTCTCGTACCTGCAGGGTTGAGTGGGATTTGGGAATGCCGCCGGAGTGGAAAGATGTCCTCCCGTGCACAGAGTCGATGTGCAGAAGTCTCGACCTCCTGATACAGAGGGACAATAGAGCAAGGTGCGTGGGAGCCGTCGGAGTTGAAAATTCAACACTAGGCATTGGGTGTGCAGTGCGGTGAGTCACGACTGTGGTAACCGTGCACGTCTGAACTGTGTGTAGGACGGAAACCCCAACTTCGCTTTGTGAGAAGTCAGGTTCCGCCATGTGAGGTCCCAATTCCTTTTTATCTCTTTTGTTCTCTGACTCTCTGTGATTGTCTCTCTTGTGCTTATAGACAATATCTATCTAAGAGGAGACAAAAGCCGTGTGGAAATCCTTTGAGCAATCATCTGCTGAGTGTGAGCATCATTCTGCTGAAAACAAGAAGACATCCACTATGTGAGGAGTTGATCGTTGCACTGGAGTGATCTCCTCTTGTAAAGGATTTTAAATCTCACTTGTTGAAATACCGAAAGCGTAGTGCAAAAGGTTCATTTGCACCTATTATATTTATATAGTGGAATCACATCTACGGTAGAAAGTGAATGTAGGTCGATTAAGGCCGAACCACTATAAAACTGATGTGTCCCTTACGGTCGTGCTTACATCCATACGAGTATCCAACGATCAACCTCGTAACGCTTACAACGAGTCGAATTCTCTTTTGAGTAACGCTTTGTTGTGATATAGTACGTTTCCGCATACGCTAAGAAATGGCGAAAAAGTGATAAACAGTAATTCACCCCCTTTTAGTGTACAGAAACGATTCCACAATGTCAATTTATTAAACAGGTAAGTTTAAGTTCATTTCGAAAATACAATTTATATGTATCATTAAAACATTCTTCCACTTAATCAATATGTTTTAAATTATTTTATAAGTGGAGCTAGCGGTCGGGGATATAATAGAAAAGGAAAAATATGATATAATGTCGAAATCTCATCGAAAAGTTCCTTTGAAGACAAAATCACATCCGGAAACACAAGCTTATAATACACTAATTTCTTATGCATTTAAAAAATTTCAAGATGAATTTAACAACACATTGAAATATTCTATTATTCAAAGAGATGAAGTGAGATTCACCGTACAACATTACAAGCATTCAAACAGTAAAAAACATGAGGTAAGTTGAAGTTATTTGAATTTAGCGGGTATTATTTGTCGTCATTTATTAGGTGTGCTTATATGTCAAGACTGTTATGAAATTCCAAACACGTTTTTACGGCGTCGATGGTGTCAAGAGACACGTATTGACAATCGAATTTATCATATTGAGACAATGAGAGAGGAGTTTTCAACAAATAATGCTCAAGAAGGTAGTTTTGTTGGTTGTCGTTCTACTTCGAAGACTAAGGGACGTCCAAGGTTGAAGAGACAAAAAGGAGGAATAGAATTGATAAAGCAAAAATTTTGTAAGACTCCTGGTCATTACATAAACAATTGTCCTGATGAAGGAAGCACTAGTTCACATGTAACTTCAATTGTAATCTACTTTGTGAATTAAAATATTAAAGATTGTGTTTTTAATTAAAAAAAATACATTTTAATTATCTTTATTGATCTCCAATCTTTTTATTTTACTTAAGTTTGAGAATCGGTGAGGGTTGCAATTGCAAAGATTCGATACATTAATTAAATAATTGTAATGAGTAGATTAAAAAATATGTGTTTAGATTATTAATTAATAAAGATTCGTTAAGAAATTTAATTTAAAAGATCTGTTAGATTAAGTTTGGTAAAAAAACGTAATACACCCTAATAAGGGTAAATTAGACAATTCTTAAAAAAATATCTTGGTCTTATTTTAAAAAGGAAACTCATTAATTATATTTCTAGATGAACCCGTAAGGGCACCCGTCAACAAAACCCTTTTTGTAAACTAAAAGTTTTCAAAGCTTTCTAGTTTCTTAGAATTGTAAATGCGTTTTAAAGAGGTATTTTGATTTCCAAAAACTATCAAAGAAAAAAATTAAAAAAATCCTTTAGTTTTTTTTTTAATTTTATAATTTTTAAAAATAATTAAAATAAAAGTATGACTAATGTAAATTATATGTATTTTTTTATTAAAAATTAAAATACGTTTTATGTAACACTAAATTATATGTTTTATCAACTTAGTATCCAGTAAATTTTCCAAACTAAAACTATGTTACTTATAATTTCAAGACTACAATTGCATTTTTATTAAAATTTAAGAAATAATAATAAACTAAACTACTCATTGATCTTATTTTAACTAAAATTGCAGAAGGCATTTATCTTAGAGCTACAAAACGTAAAAAAATTTACAAATGAGAAGATATAAGAAAAATCAGATTGATCTTGCTTGAACAAGGGAAATATAAATCACAAACTGAGAAGTAAAAAAATTGGAGCATTTGCCCAACAATTAGATAGAAGTAGGCTAGAAAAGATAGAACGAAGAAAAAGAGGAAGACGTGAAATTCGAAAAAGAAGAGCGAAAGAAAAAGTCAAAAGATATTCTTATTCGACTTCTGTTTTTATTTTTTTTTTAAGGATGATTAACGTGTTAACCCGTTTTCAAAAGTTACAAGGAATTTGGAAATATTTTCATAATTTGCCTTTTTATTTTTTTAGGCTTAATTATCAAATACATCTTGAATTTTTTTTACCTATTTCCAATCTATCCTTAATAATATCATTTGTCACAGGTGTTCGCTCCGTAAGTGACCGCGGACAAGCCGGATCCAAACACGTTGAAAATCTCTTGCACTACGGGTAGAGGAGAAGACAGCAGATGGGCAGCCTTAAGCGGAAGCACTTATGGATGCCATCGACGAAGCCTTTGAGAGTGAGCAAGAACACATGAGCACAGAGAGAGCTTGAACGCTGAGATGCTTGAAAAGATAAATTGACAATATATATGTCCGTCTGTAGAGAGGTGTTTTTTGTGTAATGCCTAAGAATAGTTATTTATACTAAGCTAGACCTATGTATATATGGTAACTATGTATTGCACATATATTACGTTTCCTTTGCTACGAGTCTTCCATGGAATATCTCCTTTCCATATGAGCAAACTTGTCAACAATCTCCTTCCGGATCTCGAGATCTTATGGAGCCTTCCTTAATAGTTGACCGACCGACCGTGTCACCCATTGGCCTTCGCTGTAGAGTTTCCTCGCTCGCTCAGTATGACTGTCGCTTGTCGCTTCACCGACCTGTTGTCACCCGTCGCCTGGTAATCCCGTCGCTTGGTGATTCCTTCGCCCAGTAAACTTTCGCCTGGTGTGTATCCGTGGTCACCTCCTTCCTGGATTTTCCTTCATTGGGCCTATGTTCTGGACCGTCGATCCATAGATTGGGCTGAGATTTGTTACCCGGAATTTCTGTTGCTAAACATATAAGCCCTCCTCAAGGTAGACTGAGTAATCTGTCTCGCCTTGAAAGAGACCAATTAATCATTCCCCTGTAGCCTCGGTAACGTGTGCAGGCGAGTAATGACTCTAGACCGTCGATATCTCCAAATCGTATCGGTTGATATCTCCAGGACAATTGTTGTGATCTTCGAAATCTCTGTCATAATATCTCCCATCAAAGTCCTTTTACCCCTCACGACTTCACTATAAATTGAAGGGGTCGGATCATCTTCTGATGCACAAACCATCGTCCTTCGAAAATAGCTAGGTCATGAGGTTCCTGTCTTTCTTTTGGTATTCCATTCGGAGCTTATGCCCATCACCTAAGCTTGTTTGGGAGCCTATTCCCATCACCTTATGAGGGTGGTCTCCAACTCCTCGACTTTCCTCCTTCTGGAAGCCTGCACAAGCCTTCGGCGTTGTGTCGTGGATGTCGTCTGGTTGGTACCTCACTAAACTGGCCTTCCCGGTGCCGCCACACGATCTGATCTGCCGGGGGCCTATGTGATAGAAGTCATTGTCCCATCCCCAATTTGCCAGCCTCACGGGTTCTGGAAGATCCGACCAGGCATCAGGTCTTTAACCCCATGGCATCGCGTGAGGTTCTGTCTGGCGTCCTCAAAACCAGGGTCTCCAGACGCTTCTACCGATGGGAGGTGATTTCTCTTTGTAACTACGGATCTCTTTCGCAAGGCACACATGGACTGGTGCTCAGATTTTTTTCAGGTATATAAGTTAGAGGTGCGTGAGGATTTTAAACGTCAATGGAGATATTTTGTCAATAAATATGCATTGGGAGATAACAAGCATATGAATGACTTATGTCAAATAAAAAAATTTTGGGCGTTATCATATATTCGTGATTATTTTTTTGGTGGGATGACAATTACCGAAAGGTCGGAGAGCTATGCATTCATCAAGCCGCTTGTCTCTTCCGACTAGTTTGAGTATGTTGATCTTAGTTTTGATGATGACGTGTGTGTAAGAAATGCGTTGCTATACCGCCTGAGAAGTGTGTTGCTATACTACAGCAAAACTATTCTACACTATCGCGCTACAATTACTCAAACATGAGAAAAATTATTATTTCATCTTAATTGCTGTGATTTTATCATATTTATGAAAAATTAAATTATCTTAATAAGATACGTATGGGGATAGATAAGAGATATTTCAGAAATAAATATCTAATTATAGTAACATATTTTATCTTATCCTATCTATACCGTAGTTGATGAATAACTTCCTAATTAATATTTGCAAATGATTGCAACAATCATGGGTTATTATTCTGACAATGATAGAAAAAAATCATAGGAATCTAGAAAGATGACAAATATTACTTTCCTTTTTGGTCGTAGTGACCGTTAAGTAGCTGTCTGATGAGCCTGATTACAGCATGCTGAAATTAGGTGGGAAACAAATAATATGATTCATTCCCTATTAAAACAAGACGACATTCATACACCCTACAATGAATTTGAGTGGTCTGTTTGGTTGTCCAAAGCCTGTGTGATCTGAGTGAAGCTTTGAGGAGCGGTCTAAGCTATGTGATCGACGAAGAACGGAAGGTGCTAAATGATCGCCTGGTTCTTATCTTTCGCAACTGCTTGTAGGAGTGCCAAGGGTCATGTGCTACCTTGGTTGTCATGAGAGGGACTGTGTCCTCAGGTGCGTTTAACGAGCGGCTGACGAATCGTCTGAGGGAAGCTAAGTGAATACCTGTGCTTATCGCAGTAACCAATTGCTAACCCATCTGCAAGAAACCGCTCTTGTTGTGTCTTTTCTTAGGGAAGTCTCGAACCGAAAAAGTTTGGGAAGTTAGACACGCACTTGCGGGTGTGTGCCAGAAGTCTCGTACCTACAGGGTAGAGCGGGAGTTGGGAATGCCGCTAGAGTGGAAAGATGTCCTCCCGAGCACAGTGGTGCTATGCAGAAGTCTCGACCTCCTGATACAGAGGAATTTAGAAAATATTTTCATAATTTGCCTTTTTATTTTTTAGGCTTAATTATGAAATACATCTTGAATTTTTTTTTTACCTATTTCCAACCTATCTTTAATAATATCATTTGTCACAGGTGTTCACTCCGAAAGTGACCGCGGACAAGCCGGATCCAAACACGTCGGAAATCTTTGGCACTACGGGTCAACTGGTCCCCGGAGGATTCGTGAATGTGTGGTCGCCATATGAAATGAATGAAAAGAAGAGGAGAAGAAAGCGGATGGGCAGGCTTAAGCGGAAGCACTTACTGATGCCATCAACGATGCATTCGAGAGTGAGCAAGAACGCAGGAGCACAAAGAAAGCTTGAATGTTGGATGTTTGAAAAGATAAATTGACAATATATATGTCCGTCTGTATAGATGTGTTTTTGTGTAATGCCTAAGAATAACTATTTATACTAAGCTAGACCTACGTATATAGAGTAACATGCATTCGCCTGGTGATCCCTTCGCCCAACAAGCATTCGCCTGGTGTCTATTCGTGGTCACCTCCTTCCTGGATTTTCCTTCCTTGGGCCTATGTTCTGGACCGCCAATCCACAGATTGGGCTCAGATATGTGGTGCAGCTTTTCTGTTGCTAAACAACAGGACGAGACACACTTAGAAATTTTCTCAGCCCTGGCGGCGTCGTAACTTCCTGGGAAGGAATTGATCCACCAACTCTTTCTTTAACGTTTTCCATGTTTCGATCATTGAACGACCAGCACTCAAATCGTCCTGTACCCGTGTCCGCCTCCAGAGTTTGGCATCTTCGGTCAGGTACATTTCCGCGATCAATACCCTTTTTGCCTCGAGAACCTTAGCCGCTAGGAAGTACTGCTCCACGTCCCATATGAAGTTATCAAAAGATTGAGGCTCCGGAACCCGTACCTTTGTTCGCACCTCGCCACCTTGGGACAATTTCACAACAACCGCTTTGAGGATTGCAATCTCATTGCCCAGCTCCTCCTGCCGATCGTTCAGCTTTCCCATCATTTGGGTATAATTCGCCTGGATATCCTGCAAGTTTCCCTAGAAAGGCCGCTGATTGAGGACTCCTTGTTATTCAGCAACGTCAGCTCCTCACGAATCTGGCCCAGTTGTGTCACCAGAGGTGTAACTTCCCCGGATATAACCTCCTCCACTAGCTCTTCAAGGCGTCAATCATTTCAATGTTCGTTGGCCTCGCTGAACCCCACTTATGTGAAGTTGAAACTCCTTCTTTTCTTTTATTTCGATTAAGTCCCTAAAATTTGCCTAGTTGCAATTAAGTCTTATTAGATAATGAGAAATTTTTTTCTAAGTGGCTCTGATACTAATTAAACAGATACAAACTTAAGAATATTTTTCTAATTGCCTATTACGCGGACTTTCAACTACCCTCAACTACCACCCAAAGTAGGCTTAACTTAAAGAAGAAACCTCAAATTCACTCTAAATCATAGCCGATACTTCTAATTTCCTAGAGAACTTTCTATTAGCTTTGATAATCGAGTTGTCTAAGCTGATGGATTTACTAATCGATTCACTACAATGTTTAATAGTTCGTAGTATAATCTTTACCAACTTCGTGATCGAATGAAACAATTCTAGGTTTGGATAATGAGTAATAGAAATGACTCGTGCTTTTACACCACTTTAATTAATTTTCCTTAATTAAAATCTTCTTTCATAATCGAAATAAAAACATAAACGACTTAAACCTTTAAAGAATAAAAGTTGCTATACCTCAAGTGGGTAGCTCCTAGATTCACTTAAACTTCCGGAACTTTAGAGCTTCAAGAGTCCACTTTCCCCACTCAAGAAAAATGTGAGAGGGAGAGGTTCTTCTGTGTCGCAAAGAATGCCATTCCCTTGAGAGACTTATATAACTGACACTTTTGTTGTAACAAAGTTTCAGCCAATAGGCTTAACCTTCGGGGTTTCAATCAACATATCTAGCCTTTTGTTAGTTTTAACCAAAGTTTATGTCTCAGGTTAATTCTAACAATTTCACTTTTGATTCTTTAGGTATTCTAGAGACCAATAATAGAGCTTAAACTAAGAGAGATATGAGAGAAAGTTCTCAATTCAGTTTGCCTCTTCAAATATGGTAGATGGTTGAGAAATAAATACACAAAAGAAGTTATTGTTTATTTACTATTTGGCCGCTCAAAAAGTAAAAGAATCTAAATTACGGAAATTTAACAAAAGCTAGCTAGTGATCTTAGTAATTAACAAAAATGACCTTTCATAACTTTGTACTCTTTATCGAAACTTTTTGATATGTTATGATATTTTCTAAACTTTATCGAAAAGTCCCACAAAATGTATTTGATAATGTGACGTTTTGTTTTAACATTATCGCGTTTCCATAGAAAAAAAACTTAAAACCAAACAGCCCCTTTGGGACTTTGGACGTACCACCGGAGGGGGAACGGGGGGGGGGGGGGGGGGGGGGGGGTGGAGTTCAGTTCCGGGAAAGGTAAGGGAGGGGGGGAGAGATGGACCTCTCGTCAACGATAAAGCCCGTCCCCACTCCCTCATCCTTTCTTTTGGCCATCGATATTTCCGTCCACTCACACTCTCCTTCAATCCCATTCATATTCACAGGAAGGAAAGAAGGGGAGATCGTTGTTTCCGGTGTGAGTGGACTTGAGAGGACCTCCCCTACCCTCTTTTACTAACTTAACTACCTTACGCATAAACATCCCCCTGCCATGGCGGCATCGGCTCCGGCCACGGTTTCCCTTCTCCGCTCCGGCTCCTCGGCCACCCCTGCCGTCTCCTCCTCCTCCTCCTTCCTCCACTTCCCCACCACCCACTCCGGACTCCGCCTCCGCGGTCCCAGGCGCCTTGGCTTCTCTGCCTCCGACCCCCTCTTCGCCCTCCACGTCGCCTCCAGGCTCCGTTCCTTTGGCTGTAAGTCCGCCTGCAGAGGGGTCGTCTCCATGGCCAAGAAGAGCGTCGGTGATTTGACCGCTGCTGACCTCAAGGGCAAGAAGGTGTTCGTCCGGGCGGACCTCAACGTCCCCCTCGACGACAGCCAGAACATCACCGACGACACCAGGGTTCGAGCCGCCATCCCCACCATCAAGTACCTCACCCAGAACGGCGCCAAAGTCATCCTCTCCAGCCACTTGGTCCCTATCCCTTTCCTCTCCTCTGCTGTTTCACTCGTTGATTCATTTTGCTGTGTGGCTGACCTAACGGACGCCCCTTCCTTTGTTCGTGTTTCCAGGGACGACCCAAGGGCGTCACCCCGAAATACAGCCTCGCTCCTCTCGTCCCCAGGCTATCCGAACTCCTCGGGTTTCAGGTAGGGACCCGAGATTTGCTGTCACGGCCGGATTCCTGGTGTTTCATTTGCCCGCCCTGTCTGCGCAGGTCGTAAAAGCAGACGATTGCATTGGCCCTGAGGTGGAGAAGCAGGTTGCTTCCCTCCCTGAAGGCGGGGTGCTACTTCTTGAGAATGTCAGGTTTTACAAGGAGGAGGAGAAGAACGACCCCGAGTTCGCGAAGAAGCTCTCAGCATTGGCTGATCTGTACGTTAACGATGCATTTGGGACAGCACACAGGGCCCATGCTTCAACTGAGGGGGTCACAAAGTTCTTGAAGCCCTCTGTCGCCGGCTTCCTCTTGCAAAAGGTCCCACATTCCAGCCCCTATATAATTTTTCTTCTGCGCGATCAAGACATGTTTGGTTTGTGACTTTGTATCTCAAGAAATTCATACTCACCTACCTACTGGTTCGCAATTCAAATGAGGTAATCTTGGCACCAAAGATAGGACAGCTCCACATAGTAGTCAGATGAGAAGATTGTGAATCATCTGTGAATTGTTTCCCTGAGGGCTATACCCCATAGAACATATGGTTGTGTATGATACAATAGGATGGCACTAATTGGGGGGTTGATGATGAATTTTGTGTTGTCTACAATCACATTGAGAATGCTGGCTTTCTGATTAGTTGGATGTGGCAATGACCCGCAGCTTGAGATAGCCTCTCTTTGCTCACCTGCTTAGAATTGGGAAAATATGTGCCAGAATATTCCTAGAAAACCGAAGTCTATACTTGCGAATCTTCCTCCCTTTCATGCAGTCTGTTAAAACATTTCTTGATGTATACCCATAGTGACCTTTCTCCTCCTTCTATCAGGAACTAGACTACCTTGTTGGTGCTGTCTCAAGCCCAAATAGGCCATTTGCGGCGATTGTTGGTGGTTCTAAGGTCTCATCCAAGATTGGAGTGATCGAGTCACTTCTGGAGAAATGTGATATTCTGCTCTTGGGCGGAGGCATGATCTTCACATTTTACAAGGCACAAGGTCTGTCTGTGGGTTCGTCCTTGGTAGAAGATGATAAGCTGGAGTTGGCCACCTTGCTCCTCGAAAAGGCTAAGGCAAAGGGAGTTTCTCTGTTGCTTCCTACTGATGTGGTAGTAGCCGACAAGTTTGCACCCGATGCCAATAGCAAGGTAATCTGATAATTTTTGTGTAAACGTATTGAATTCAGAACAACACATTTGTGTTATCAGCAAGGAACATTTTTCCGGTTTTGTTTTTTAATCAAATTATACTCGTCTCGCTTCAGTGGAAAGCCTTATCATCTTCTTTGAAAACTGTTTCTGAAATTCGGTAGTTTACTCCAGATTGTGCCAGCATCTGGTATCCCCGAAGGCTGGATGGGATTGGATATTGGTCCAGACTCTGTTAAACTGTTCAATGATGCTCTGGAGACTACCAAAACCGTTATCTGGAATGGACCCATGGGTGTGTTCGAGTTCGACAAGTTTGCCATTGGAACTGAGGTGAGATTGCTCTTAGTTCATTTAGTTCCGGTTTTAGCTTATACCCTAATTTTTCATTACCCTTACATGGAGTTATAACCACGCAACATCCCTTCCCACTTCATATGGAAAGATGGAGGGAATGATAAAATGTGAAGTACTATTCAATTATATAGCACATGAAGTGTTTTGAACTGATATATGTTTGGGCGTTGGGAACAGGCGGTGGCAAAGAAGCTGGCAGAGCTTAGCGGGAAAGGGGTGACAACGATCATCGGAGGGGGCGACTCAGTGGCAGCGGTCGAGAAAGTGGGGGTGGCGGACGTAATGAGCCACATATCGACGGGAGGGGGTGCGAGTCTGGAGTTATTGGAAGGGAAAGAGCTTCCAGGGGTGATTGCCCTGGATGAGGCTGTCCCTGTAGCCGTCTGAGATACCCAGATTAAAAAAGAATAATTGACCCCCTTTTTTCTTATATTAAAAAAGAATATATCATTTCTTTTTACCCGCCGAATAAAAGAAATTTGATTCGATTATTGACTTCGAGCCCCTATTCTGCTGTTCACCTGAATCCTTTTAGAGGGGGGAAATAGGTATGCACTTGTCTTGTGAACTCCCCCCTCGAATCTTCTTCTGTTTACCCTTTTTGACAATGAAATCGGAAGGTCTGAATCAATCATTTCTTTTTTTTTTTTCACTCTCTTGATTTTTTCGTTGAATAGTCCAATTTGTATCTTATCAATGGAAATATCAGATTTCCCAAAAGAAATGGAATGGAACGACAACAATGTTAATTGGATTGCTTTTTCATTGTAGTTTGACTTTTAAAAAAGATATTTTTATTTGCGGATACAACAAAAGTTCATGATTTTTGTTATTCGTTGCCAATGCGTTTGATTAGTTTTTGAATAATCAACATACGATTGATTCCATTTGTCCACGACGTTTATTTGTCCCTAAAATACCAACGGTCATAGTTGTTCGTCAGAACTACAAAACACAAAGGATTGTGTTCTCTACGTGATAACGTCTCCAATTCCAAATAACTATTTCCAATAACGTCTCCAATTCCATTCTTTCAATATTGCAATCTACACATAAACGTGTTATTGTTAATGGGTTCGTCAGGCGGTGCGGGGACACTAAAATTTCATGTGAGCACGACAACATTTTTGTGAATGAACTAGCGCTCTGATATGACCATACACGCCTAATACCCTCCTCCGTGTGGACACAACAATACTTGTGTGTCCAACTGACACGTGTTCGCGTCGAAACGGATCACGTCAGAAATATTTGGCAATAATACTCACAGGGTTTTTAGATGTGGTCGCCAGTAAGTAAAAGAAATAGATTGAGTTAATCAAATGAAGTCTTACAATAAGAAGAAAATGCTTACAGCCATGAAAAATAAAGTAAGGATGATAGTGCGACGTCGTAGACTTGCTGCCGGACGCTGCAGACTTGTGAATCTGGACGGTGGCGGCATCTAGACTTGCTGCCGGACGCTGCAGACTTGTGAATTTGGACGGTGGCGGCGTCGTAGAGTTGCTGCTGGACGCTGTGACTTGCGAATTTGGACGATGGTGACGTTGTAGACTTGACGCTGGGCGCTGTGGACTTGTGAATTTGGACGGTGACGTTGTAGACTTGATGATGGGACGTTGTAGACTTGCGAACTTGGATGATGGAATCTGGTCGCTAGGGCTTGGTGGACGGAGTGTGGTCGAAGGTAGTGACGGATGTGGATACCGAGACTACGGTTGCTCACCCTGGTGGTGCAACGAAGTCGGAAGTGGTTGTCGGGACTATGGTTGCTCGTCCTGACGGTGGAATGCTGGCGAAGATTGGCTACCAGAGCTACAGTTGCTCACTCTGGTGGTGGAGGTGAAGACCAATGAAACTTCACGAGTTTCGCCCAGGTCGGGGAATCCTAATAACTACGTGGTGACGAGCAATGCAAAGCTTCTGTTTGGCTGATTGATCGTGTCTCTCTTTGGGAAGATCTCCTTCCTTTTATATTCGATCTTATGAGTCCAGGATGTTTGTCACGTTCTCCGAAGATCCTCCCAATCTAAACTACCTTCTATGGATCTCGGAGTCAACAAACCGTTCTCTTAAGACGTGTGACTTGCGCAGACGTGGGCTAGGCTTGGCATGAGCACCACACCTTTTCTCATCCCTTATATTCCTCTCGTGGGCTTAACCCGTTCGGAAAGATAGGCCCAAGATGATTCAAAATGTGGACACACCCAATACCAACGATTTTGTGACGCACGGCTGCACATCTCCGTGATTTCAATTGTAGAATCCTATGTGCAAATCTGGGTTCGTCATAGTTGTTGTCAAGTGAGGTATATATAATTTTGGCCGACAAGTAGCCAAAGGACTTGAGATAATCCCTTGCAAAGCTAATGACACAGGGCCATGTCTTTTATACAATGAATCCATCGACCTGATGATAACTATTTAAATAGCATACGAAATGGATTAGGATTATTGCTCAAAATAAATATTAAATCCCAATGGCTTGCTGTGAATAAGGAAGTATGTTAATGATTGTAAGGCAAAAATTTCATCTTAAATTTTCTCTTCCCATTTATCTCTATATGCAGAATATTTAATAAACGTTATACAGATTGAACGTCACAGGAATATTGGAGCCCGACACATTGACGAGCATGACGCGGCCTCGTTGCGGTGTTCCCGACTTTCCCTCCAAGGATCCAGCTCACAAAATCATGCCGCAGTATTCTTTATTGCCAGGAAATCCGTCTCATCCACCTCACAGAAGGCGGCTCACGTACGCAATCAGCACCACTGAGATCGTCCCTGAGGATAGCCTAAGGGCGGCACTCTCGAGCGCATTCTCGAAATGGTCAGCCGAGACGAGATTCAAATTCCACGAGGAGTACGTTGTGCGAGACCCGAATGTTCACATAGGGTTCTACACTCGCGATCACGGGGATGGCAACCCCTTCGACGGCGTGATTTTGTGAGCTGGATCCTTGGAGGGAAAGTCGGGAACACCGCAACGAGGCTGTGTCATGCTCGTCAATGTGTCGGGCTCCAATCTTCCTGTGACGTTCAATCTGTAGAACGTTTGGAAAGTCCTCAGGGCAGACACCAATGCCTCGTCGTTGGTGTCGTCAAGCGAGGTATAATCGACTGACAAGTAGCCAAAGGCCTTGAGATGATTCCTTGCGAAGCTAATGGCATCGAGTTCAAGACTGGGGTTTATTATGGACAGTAAGAGAAGGAAAACAATTGGGGCCATGTCTTTGATACTTATGAATTCATCCACCTGATGATAATATATATCGAACACGAAAATTTTGATTAGATTAAATTCCCGATTAAATTCCATAATTCTCGGGTAAATCATTAAAAAGTAGGAGGAAATAAAAATAGAAATATCCGGAGGATGTATGTTTTATTTTCAGGAATTTACGAAAATTTCGTATTAATGCTGGAGCGTTGATCACGGGCTCCTTAAATTGATAATGTTGCCTTTTTGACAAATAATTATTATAATTAATGCTTTTGCGGCAGAAATACTCACAAAATTTAATAATTAGGAGAATTGAAGCCACTTATTATTTTCTACAAACCAACGTTGATTGCCATTATCTTTGTAATTAGACATCCAAAATCATTTCTTTAGAAAGTTCATATTCAACGGTGGGTCGTCCAAGAATAATATGTAAATATATTTATTTGTTAAAGATTGATAAAACGGAAAAGGAATAAAGAACAATAAGATTTATTTATATGTTTCAGGACTACAGTGAGATGTTAGAATTCTTGATGTTTGAGAGGACTATTCTTTATCTCAATTTTAGTCATTTTTACTAAAAATTGGTGGAATTATAAAATAAGGCCGTCAATCATCATTATTATTATTATTAAAAGAATAACTTAACCCCGTTTTGTCTGCCAAGGGGACACCCCAATCAATGGTAAGCATTCAGATTTTGTTCCGACCTGTTAAAGATATAAACATATACCAAAAAATAAAATATAATATTGCCCAAAAATAAACCAAGCCAGGTACACTCGGCCGACTAAGGCACATACAACTCAGTAACATATCCTAAAATAAATGAACAGTTTATTACATAGAAATCAAAGGATTATACAATTAAAATCAATAAATGGAAAATACCCAATATATTACATCAAATCAGTGAGTGCTTGTTCGAGATAAAGCAAATCATTTGTTACCTAAGAAATAAACAAAATATCCGTCTCTTGCCTCAAATAGGTTAAATTTTATCTGTCTCGACAACTTTAATATCTTTCCATATGTGGCCTGATTTATAACATTCGTTTTATTTCAGGTCTTAACGTAGCATTTAGAAAACAAATCCAAAAAAATTGAATAAAATTAATTTAAATCGAAATTAAAAAAAGGAAACCCAAATCACGGAAACCTTAAAAATCAAACACCTGGGACGGTGAAGCTCAGAGCAAACACTAAAAAAACAGAAGTTGTTTATACAAAACAAACTATATTTGAAGTCAAAATTAAATATTTTGCCTAAGAAATATTACTTATGAACATAATACAAATATTACATGGATTAATAAGAATATATTTCAACAAAAATAACATAAGCAATCTTTGAGATTATTCTAATTCATTGAACGAGTGAAAAGAAAAGATATAATTAATGGGATATAATCTGCAAGTGCAAATTGTAAAGAAATTTTTTCAGCAATATTTTTTAAGTATTTGAAGGATTAATTTGCGAAAATAAAACTTAATACTACAAATAAATTGTTGCATTTAAAATTCATTTACAGCAAAGTATTACGCACAAGGTATCACCTTTTTCATTTATGAAAATTATAATTATTCTTCAAGAACCATTTCACGTTCTTACGAAATCTTCGTATCGACTCTCAAATTTCCTATGAACTTAAGACTTTGAAAGCTATATCAACTCCTAAAATTACGATTTTGTATCATGGAGTATAACAAAGAACGGTGATTTTTCATATTTACTATTTATGCCTTAAGCTTCACAAGATTTCAAAGCGTAAGGATTTTAGAGTTCTAAACTGTTTACAATATTTAAATTGTTTCATAGGATAATAAAGAAGGGTATGAAGCAAGGTTTTTAGTACGAATTACATTTACAACATTATCATTGTTATATTCTAACATTAGTTATCTTCTTTCTACATGAGCGGTTGGATACAATTTCCTCCTGTTAAACACCAACGCTTTATTCTCCTGATTGTTTCTCCATTCTTTAAAATTGTTTCTCCCTTTTCTTTTCTTTCATCACCACCCTAATAGTTTATTAATACAAAACACATAATTCTGTTAGAATGATTTTGATTACATTAGATAAGTTTCTCCTATGTAGAAGGTAAGAACCTATAGGGACAATCATACTTCAGTACACCTTCTATCACCTAATTAACTATAATCAATTATTTAATTTGTAATCTGATTAATTAAATATATACATCGTATATTACGTAAATCAAAATAGCTTAAATTAATTTGATTAATGATTTATTTTCATGTGAATTGATATATATCTTTATGGGAAAACAAATCCCTTCAAATATGGAAACTAATATCTTGTAGATTGATTTGGGATTAGCCAATAATCGATAACCTTTTCTCTTGCACCCAAATACGTTCATATTCATTATGAATCATGACAAATGATGAGCCATCTAAATATGGACACATCCCACTTGTGTCTGTATACAGATGGTTTGCCAACTATGAAAAATAATATTTTCACGTATATAAGCCTGACGGAACATATATCTCAGATCATTCTGCGAGCACTATCTCTTTGGGATCAAGAACACAATCACGTTAATATGAAATAACTGATCCCCAATTACTGCAAAGAGTCTCTTATAATGAGGAAGCGATATATTTCGCTGACAATTTATTTCCTTGTTTTGCAAAACCTTGTGTTAGCAATTTTCCTTTTGTACATAATTTTGTAGTTTGTATAAGATATTTTTTCTTATTAGTTAGGAAAAGCGCGAGAGAGACTGGTGATCTTGTATTGTATCCTGAGTGTTGTGAGCCTTTTTGTTTCTTTGGGTGTTAAACATTCGGTTGCATAAGGCTTTTGCCCCAGGTGCAAGCTATGCTAGAAACGAGTAAGGCCGCGAAGGACTTGGCCGCACTATGGCATGGCGGACTCACTGCAGACTTGGTGGAGAAGTCGGGAGGAGTACCGACGGACAATGGGCAAGAGAATGGCTATGTTCAGGGGAATATAGTGAGGTATTGACATAAGTTGCTTGGTAATCGATTTGCTGGTGTGTACAGAAAATTAGTGTTCAAAGTATAAGCTGTGACCGAGTGTTAAAGAGGCTTGAAGGACTTGGCTGCACTGTGGCGTGGTAAACGTGCCTAAGGCTTTGGGAGAAGTTGGGATATAGACGTGCCAGGACACTAAGCAAGAGAAGTGTCGCGTCTAGAGAAACCTGCGAGGTACTAACATTAGCTGTTATGCAGGAAGGAGTGGAATCTATTGCATGCTTGGGAGAAGCCCCAGGGGTGCTGTTTGCTTCTGAAAAGCCTTGGTGATGAGCCAAGCAGGTCGTGGAGCCATTGGAGGGAAATTACAACCTAGGACAGATGTGTTGTCTACTTGCGTAGGATTTCCTACGTGCTTGCGTGGAGTTGCCATGAGTTAAAATCGACTTAGAGGCTTTTGAAGTTAGTCATCGTTCACAATACAAAACTCCAACCACAGGGATTGTGGAGTTAGTCACTATTATCAGTGCCGAATCTCAATTAGAGTGTTTATGGAGTCAAATAACAGGTCTCTGTGCACAACCCAACGGGTTACTGATTGTAGAAAAGTTGAATGACTATCTACATCACATTATTCAGAAGTATCCTAGTACCTTTTGTCAGTATTGCTTTATATGGAAAAGCCTCATAGCTATCTGCAATACCTTCTGCATTAGTGTCTTTGTATCTTTTGACGGTCTTGTAACAATTATAAGTGTTATATGGTGAATCTCTCCCAACAAGGATGAAAAGTGGACATGTTATTACCAAGCAACTATAAACTTTGTGTCTCATTTAATTTATGTAATAACGGTTAACTAACAATTCCGCATAATTCATAAACGGAAAGCCAAATCAATAGACACAACGCTACATTTGGGTACAGACCTCTATCTGCTACAACAATCTTTAAGGTTCTGACATTGATCCAATCGATTGAGCATTAGTTGATCACCACCTGGTAGTGCAGAAACCTACAAGGTTCTGTACCAACCTTCTACTACAGCAAGTTCCTTTTAGGACTTGGAGTAGACTTTGTTGATCACGCATCGACTGTTGATACTCAGGGTTCTATGGTCTGTTAGAAATAATAATTTCATTAGGTGGCCCGACCTTTATGTTCAATCATACACAAACTATCCGGATATTGGGCCTGATTAAGTGATCTAATTTATATCAATATTAGGAGGGTCCAATTGACGCCTCGTTAAGTATATGGGTATATTGTGCAGATACCGCAATAATCTCTTATTCTATGATGGGTGGAATTAAAGATATTATTAACCTCAGGGACTTAATTGTCCATGAGGGGTTATGGTCCCCAGGCCATGCGAATATAAGACAACTGTAGGGCATCCCATTACCCTAATCAGTTTTACATTCGTCAAAATCGTAAAGGCCTGGAAGACCAAAACCTAGGCGCTCAGGCTCTCCAGGTTTCCAATGGATTCACCAGGTACGCTTCCACATCTAGACTTTGACCTCGATAATTCGACATGTGTATTCCCAGTTTTTTGTGGATTAAATCTGATAAGTGGTATCAGAGCTGATCATATGTTCAATTATTGAGAATTGAGAATTAGGGTTTGAGATTTTTTTTATTAATCAGGAAATGGACGAATTTTTTTGTTGTGCTTTTATTTTTTCTAAAGGGGAGATAATTTTGTAGAAGGGGGATAGATCTTTATTCATCCACCTCTAGTTTTGGGTTCCCTTTTCTTGTTTTTTATTATTATGTTCGAATATGTTGTATTTTGTGTTTAATCCTCGTGTTTCATCAAGGGATTGAGTTTATGATTTCGGATTAGGAGGCCGAGCGTTCGACAAGGTCTCCGGCAGCTGTTACGGCACCGGATTCCACAACCGAGGTCCGTGGATTCGGTCTCGGGGCACGGTTTCGTTCGTCCGGTTTAATTTTAACCGGTTTAAACCCATAAAGTGACTTTCGGGTATAATTAAGTTAAGTTTCATGTTGAATTTGGGGGTTTCCAGTCCCGATTTCTAGCATTTCAGATTAAATTTTACCGGTTGTTTAAAATTGAAAGGTAATGGCATATTCTGGAAGTTTGTATTTTAAAGTGGGTGGACTAAAGCGACATCTCCCCTCGGAGCTCTCTCGTGTAGGGAAAGCCATTTTGAATATAAGATGGCATGTTTGGTTTTCATGGGAACAGTGATCGGCCCCTCGGAAGGCACTGTTTGGTCGAATTCCATACATGCACCTGTAGTATTAGATACGAGACTATCATTTGGATATCCATGTGAACATTGAGTCGGCCCCTCGGATGGTTTATTTGTTTGACAGAATTGACGGTCTGTATCTAATTGCTACATTGGGACACCGCTTGCAAGTTGACATCGCGGTCCTTCGATAGGGTGTTAATGTTGCACTGGTGTCTTAATGGGACTTGCCATTATTCATATTTCCCTTTATTTGGTTATTGATTGAGTGAGCTGATACATTTACTCTGTTTGTTCTCTGTTCAGCTGTTACTCCTGCTACCAACGTCAGTGCTGCACTGAACTCCATCCCTGTACTTAACGGCACAAACTTCAGACCCTGGAAAGAGCACATTGAGATCAATCTCACTGTCTTGGATTTGGACATACCTCGGGTTGATCGCCCCGCCGCTCCTTCAGATGATAGTTCGGCTACTGTTAAACAGAACTATGAGCGGTGGGAGAGGTCTAATCGCCTATGTCTGATGATCATGAAGCGTGCTATTCTAGACAGTTTTCGGGGCGTTATGTCCGATGCGACAGACGCCAAACAGTTCCTAGCCGATATAGAGAAGCGTTTTGAGAAAAACGAAAAGGCTGAGACGAGTGTGCTTCTAGCGTCTCTTTTCTCAAACAGATACAACGGCAAGGGGAACATACGTGAGTACATCATGGAGATGTCTAACATCGATTCCAAACTTAAGGCACTCAAGCTAGATCTCTCGGATGATCTGTTGGTGCATCTGGTTTTGATATCCCTTCCTGCACACTTCAGTCATTTTAAGGTCAGTTATAACTGTCAAAAGGAGAAATGGAGCCTCAATGAGCTCATTTTTCTCCTAGTGTAGAAAGAGGACAGAATGAAGCGAGATAAGACTGAGAGTGCTCACTTGGCGTTCGCACGTAAGGACAATGCTAAGAAGAGGAAGAGCATTCAGGTTACTGCGGTTGCCCCGCAACAGAAGAAGCAGATGAAGGAAGTCACTCCTTTGGATTCTGATACCTGCTTCTTCTGCAAGAACAAGGGGCATAAGAAGATTCAGTGTGCCGGATACCGTGACTGGCGCAAGAAGAAGGGTAATCTTCTCACTTTGGTTTGTTCTGAAGTTAATTTAGCTTTGGTACCTGAGAGCACTTGGTGGGTAAATTATGGTGCTACTACTCACATTAGTGTCTCTATGCAGGGTTGCCTGAACTGGCGAGCTCCAGTTGATGCTGAAAGATTCATCTACGTGGGAGACGGCAAGTCAGTGAAGGTAGAGGCCATTGGGACTTTTAGGCTGTTATTGAGGACTGGTTCCCATCTGGACCTGAAGGAGACTTTTGTAGTACCGTCTTTTAGACAGAATTTGATTTCTGTTTCTGCATTGGACAAATTTGGTTCCTTCGAAAATTGTCAGTTTAGTCTCTTTTATGGTTCCCATACTATTGGTACCGGTTCATTATCAACGTATGACAGACTTTATTTATTGGATATAGTGGCCTCATTTAATGAAACCTTGTGCTTCAGTTCTCGTGGTACAAAGCGTAAATTGACTGATAAGAATTCTGCCATTTTGTGGCACAAGCGTTTGGGTCACATTTCCGAACAGCGCATTCAGCGGCTTGTGTCGGACGAAATTATGGATATCCCTGATATAGCGGACCTACAGGTCTGCATTGAGTGCATTAAGGGGAAACAGACAAACATTAGGAACCTTAATGCCAACCGGAGTACGGATGTCTTAGAACTTGTGCATACAGATATCTGTGGGCCTTTCCCTACGGCATCCTGGAATGGCCAACAGTACTACATTTCTTTCATAGACGACTACTCTCGGTTTGGCTATCTATTTCTGATCAGTGAGAAGTCTCAGGCTCTGGACACGTTCAAGGCGTATAAGGCTGAAGTTGAGAACCAACTAGGCAAAAGGATTAAGGCTGTCAGGTCTGACCGTGGTGGAGAATACTACGGCAGATATGACGGATCAGGTGAACAACGTCCAAGTCCTTTCGCTAAGTTCCTAGAGGAATGCGGTATCGTCCCTCAGTACACTATGCCGGATGATCCTACGATGAACGGTGTGGCTGAAAGACGAAATAGAACACTTAAGGACATGGTGAGGAGTATGATTAGTCATTCTACCTTACCAGATTCCCTCTGGGGCGAAGCACTTAAAACCGCAGTATATTTGCTCAACAGAGTGCCAACTAAGGCTGTTCAGAAAACCCCTTATGAACTATGGTATGGCAAGAAGCCAAATTTAAAGCATTTACACATTTGGGGTTGTCCAGTTGAGGCAAGGCCTTACAGGCCACATGAAAAGAAATTGGACTCTAAAACGGTTAGTTGTTATTTTGTTGGTTACTCTGAGAAGTCTAGAGATTTCAAGTTTTTTGATCCCACTGCTAGATCGTTCTTTGAGACGAGAAATACCTGATTTTTTGAGGACGTTGAGTTTGAAGGGGGAGATAAGGTTAAGGATGTCGTCTTTGAAGAGGAAACAATTTCTCTTCAAAGACGACTACTGTCATAGTGTAATGCACACATAATGATATATGATGTGAATTTCACAACTCAAGTCAAACCATTTATGGTTTTAAAAAACAAAAGCTACTCATTTTTTTAATATAAAGCGTTGGATGTGATTTACAGAGAGCTACCGATAATTTATTCGAAATGTTATAATAATAAAAAAAATTGTCCTTGAAGGTACAAGGCATGAATGCCATCGATATCATCGGGTTGAAGAACCCTCTTAATTGCCCCAGCAGGAAAAGTGGCAAACATCACTGCGCTTTTGACGGCGCTATGAGCGAGCCCGAGAAGGTGCCCTATCTCGTGCAATGCGATAGATTCCAGGTCAAACTGCTGGCCATTTGGGCTACTGCTCCATTGCTCATCCCCATCATAATGGAACCATCCATAAGTCGGAGGGAACGAGTGAGCTAGGATGCCACCAGGCCCGTCAAAGGGGTGGCCATCCCCGTGATCGCCAGTGTAGAACCCTATGAGCAAATCCTGGTATGGCATGTTCAACGCCTCTCGGAAAGTGAATTTCGTCACGGCGGACCATTTTGAGAATGCGCTCGAGAGGGCTGCCCTTACCTCTGGGACGATCCCTGGGGTAATACGGATCCTGTATGTGAGAGCCCTTCTGGAAGGTGGCCAAGAGGGACTTCCAGGCATTAAAGCATACCGCGGCTTGATGTTGTGAGCTGGATACTTGGAGGGAAAGTCGGGTACTCCGCAACGAGGCCGCGTCATGCTCATCAACGTGTCGGGCTCCAATCTTCCTGTGACATTCAATCTGTAGTACGTTTGGTAAGTCCTCAGGGCAGACACCAATGCCTCGTCGTAGGTGTCGTCAAGTGAAGTATAATTGACAGATAAGTAGCCGAAGGCCTTGAGATAATTCCTTGCTAACCTAATGGCATCGAATTCAAGACTAGGGTTTATCCACAGAAAAAGAAAGAGAACAATCGTGTGTAAGATGGAATTTGGGGCCATGCCTTTGATATTGATACTATGAATTCATCGATCTGATGATAATTTATATAAAACTCGAAAATTGATTAGGAGAAAAGGTATTAAATATCCAAAAAAAAATTTGATTAGCATCAAAGCTGTACAAAATATTGGATTCCAAGCTGAACTTCCATAATTCTCTGTTAAATCATTCGTTAGTATAGTAGTAGTAAATCATGAAATTACTTTTGTGTTTTTCTTTTAATACTAATAATGGAATGAGTTTCATTTAATTATGAGTATGTGGAGACGAAAGTTGTCATTTGGCATTTAATTTTCTCTAATATTTTTAAAAATGGTTATTTCTTTACCTTATTTCCATGTAAAGAAAGAGCAAATCAATTTTAGTCGGGAAGGTCAATTATCTATTCTGATCAATTTGAGGAGGATAGATTTTTTTTTTTGTTTTCAGGAATTTACCAAATTGTTTTTTTATTAATACTAGAGTGTTGATCACGAGCTCCGCACGTTTCAAATTGATAACGCTGTCTTTTGGACAAATAATTATAATACTTAATTTCTGAGGGTAGAATTACTTACAAAATTTAATGTTTTTAACATAAATTAATTAACGATAGATTATCACTAAGAATTCAAATTAGTTATCACTTGGACAGGGTGCTATTGATAACTTCATGGGTTTCAAGGCCTCTTCATCATTGGTGGTGTCACCACTCCCTAGAATGAATCACTAATTGAATGCCTACTACGTTATGTTTAAGAGAGGCTCTACATACGTATCAACCTCTCTTTTGCAAGAGTCATTCTTGAAATTATTATTTGAGTTCTTCAGTTTTTCCATCATGATAACAAAGAGTAGAAAACATCCATCATGATGATGTCTCGCTTCCACCCGTGGCTCCAACAACTCAAGAAGCTACTCATCCCCTGGATTTGGGGCTTCTAGACGTCACCTCTTCATGGAACAGTGGAACGGCTCCCGTGGCACCTATATGTATGCCAGCTCCTACTCCTTTACCTCCGATGATCATCATTGCCACCCTCAAATTATTGTCTGACAATAACCAGGTATGGTTGTCCTTTATGATATCCTATCTTCGTATCATCGACTTGCTGCCTTAGGTCGACGGGACTATACGTCAGCAGCCCCACCACCTTAGGACAAACATTCTGGCCACGATGACTTTTGAAATCATGATGGAGGTTTACGATATTTCGCCAACATATGAGTTCCAGTCGACACTTCGTGCACGGTTTCTACAAGCCACGTTCGCCATAAACTCGAACTGCACAATCTTCTCTCACTCCGATTAACAAACCAGTTGTCTGCCTTCGGGATCTAAAGGCTATTGCCGACCAACTTTCTGCAATCGGAAAAACCAATTTCGACGTTTGAGCTAGTGCTATACGCCCTTCGCTACGTGCCCAGATCATACGAGAGCCTGGTCGCCACTCTCTTTTACTTTACGATTAATCAGACGTTTGACCAAGTCCGTGCTATTCTCCTAAGCTACAAACAAAGATTGAAAGAACTTGAGCCTTATTTTGGTGGCTACCATCCCGATGCTTTATACTCGACGACCTCATTGTCTCGGCGTCGAGCATGTCGATTCCCATTACGTGCTTCTCTAGGATTGCTCCTTCCCTCAGCATTGCCTCAATAGCCGTGCGAAGCAACCCCACTCGCTACCGCACCTTTTTTTTTATATCAGCGGCGTTCATAGCGGACTTACTTTTTGCAAGCCCTCTCACGAGGCTCGTAGGCTCTTTGAGAAGCCCGCGAGCCTCAGGCCCGACCCATACTACATCCCCTCTGGGCCCGACTTGAAGCCTGCTTCCCTGTCAGTTCAATTTCAGTTGAGGCTCAAAGGCCCAATATGTGGACGGCTCTTGGGCTTTATTAGTCGTCACCTGAGAAACCAACCGTAAATCCAAGTGGAGGTGCATGGTTGGGTTCGAACCAGGAATCATGACAAGGTTCCAAACACCCACCACCCATCTTACGCTACTTGAGTGTCCTTGGAAGGACTAGCTCACCTTTGACCACAACAATCGTGGCCAGGCACCTACTCCTCGCCCCATCGTCTGCTACATCTGCAACCGCCGCGATCATGCGGCCACAACTTGCAATCTACGCTATAATCGTGCTGTAGGAGACATACCTGAAGCTCTCCCCGCCTTATCTGTTGACGATGTCGCGGCTGACATTTGGTATTCGAACTTCGGGGCCACATATCACATGACGTCTTCTATCGGTTTCAGCCACAATTTTGTACCATACTCTGGTCTACATCGTGTCCGTCTTGGTGACCACACTTGTATCTCCATCACTGGTTTTACTCAACTTGACCTTTCGGCCAACGGTCGTGTACTGCGTTTGGCTGACATTCTTTATGTTCCACGGCTTTACAACAATTTGATTTCAATCAAGTGGCTGTCTCGTGACAATTTCTGTTCGGTCGAGTTTTGTTAACCTTGTTTTTTATAATGAACTTAAGCAATGTGTTACTTGTGATCGGCAATGTTGCTTTACAAATTGTATGCTTAATTTTAGTGATGAGCTTGAGCAAAGTGTTGCTGAGCCACATCTAACATGAGTAGTATGTTGCTACTTTACAGTAAGCTGCTACTGTCTTGTTACGCTTGTCCATTGAATATATGAAACTTAAGCAACGTGTTGTGGTCGGCAATGTTGCTTTACAAATTGTATGCTTATCTTTAGTGATGAGTTTGAGCAAAGTGTTACTGAGTCACAGCTAGCATGAACTGTATGTTACTACTTTACAGTAAACTGCTATTTTCTTATTACGCTTGTTCACTGAATATATAGAAACAAATATCTCCTATTTATGTTATATTTTGAATTAATTCGGAATATATTTCAAGATGTCTAAATATATTGAATTTGATTTGGACATTCCAAATAATCTATTTAGGAAACTCAAAATTATAATATTAGCTTTTCAAGTTGAGATTTGTAAACAAAATATTTTATGGAAGCTGCTATTCATCTGCAGCACCGTTACAGAGATAAAGTATCAAATCAAATAATCTTAATTATGATTTGATGTTAATAATTGATCTGATAAGATTATCATTAGGTCAGTTATCTTATAAAACATGAAAATAAATAATCTCAATCGGATGAGATAAATTAACTAAGAGAATTTATCGTTTGAGGAGTTTCCTTCTCAGGCGCAGCGACCGTTGAGCAGGCATCAGCTTAGATCTGTCTGTAATTTGGAAATAAATCAACGGAATCGTTCTAATGAACCTGGACACCTCCCACGAAGCTTTCCCCATAAAAATAATGCAAGGCTCTGAGATCAAGTATCTATGTGAACTGTGTGATCTGTGTGAGCTATGTGGTGTCTGTGTGATCTGTGTGATTAGACGGAGAATGGAAGGTGCTAAGTTATCGCTTGGCTCTTACCTCTCGCAACTGCATGCGAGAGTGTCAAGGGCTATATGCTACCTTGATTGTCTTGAGAGGGACCGTGTGCCCTCGGTGCGTTCAGCGAGCTTTTGACGAATCGTCTAAGGGAAACTAAGTTTTTCAATCTCATCAAAATCAGGCAAATATGACCATAAACTTATGGTTTGGGCTAAACCTTCAATAAGCAAAATTAAAATTCTAGAATAAACAAACAAAAAACATAGTAGAATATTGACAATTGAACAAAGTTCAAAAATAAAAATCAATATTATATTATCAACTTATAGTTTACAAACACTTCGATTTTTTCGCGAGACGACGACGAGATGATAACAAAAATAAAACGTTTTGAAAGGGTGATGAGAAGAAAACTCTAATGTATATATTTATTTAGGCTTATATTAATTTAATGTGAAACGGGCTGGGCTTAAAATAAAAATAATTTAAAATTATTATTTTATTAAAAAATATGTGAGTTATACAAACCCGAACCCGGACACAGATTTTGTCGTGTCTAATCGGGTCTTGACCAGTTTAGACAAAAGATACATTTAATTAAACTCGAACTCGTCTTATATCACGTCGGGTCGTGTTCGTGTCTGAAATTGCCACCCATTTATTAAAAAATTAGTAAAATAGGTAGAATTATAAAATAAGGCCGCTTAACAGTTGTAACTTAACCCATTTTCGCTATCACGTCGCTTGTCCTCAATCTCTTCTGATCTTTGTCATAACATTGAATCCGCATTTGGATGAGGTGAAAATGTTTTGTTGTTAAAGATTTAAACATATACCAAAAATAAATTATAATATTGCCAAAAATAAACCAAGCCAGGCCAACAAAGGAATGAAACCTTTAAAGATTAAGACAAATCATAAGTCATTTTGGTATACTAAACGAACAGCTTAGAACAAAGACATCGAAAGATTATACCATTATAATTAATAAAAGGAAAAAAAACAATACTGAAAATCAAATCGATTAGTGGTTGTTCGAGTTAAAATAAATCGCTTGTTCTTACATAATCAAATATTCGTACGTGGCCTTAAATATAGATTAAATTTCATTTATGTTAATAACTTTAATATTTTTTTTTTCATTTGTGGTCTGATTTATATGATTGGTTTTATTTGAAGGTTTAATGTAGCCGCGCCCGCGTCCCTTGCCTGGTCTAGCAAAACCTCTTTTATGGCCAACTTGGTAACTAACGTGTAATTTAGAAAATAAATTCAAAACAAATTAGATTAGATTAAATTAAATTAAATTAAATCGAAATCGAAGAAACCCAAATCAAGAAAAACCTAAAAATCGAACACATGGAACGGTGAAACTCGGAGCAAACACCTACATAGGCTAAACTTTTGACCAAATTCCAATTTTTTGACACCCATCACCATCCAGTCCAAAACTGATGCAGCTGTCTGAGGAGGAAGGAAAAGGGGAGACAATGACAGTTAACTTGGTTGAATTAAAAGGATCGGGCTGCATTCCTTCCAGCTGGGCCGTGATGGGAAGGAAGAAGGAGGGCCAGCGTAACAAGGGAGAAAGCGAGAGCCCAGGGACGAAATTGGAAGGAATGAAGAATTATGAGGATGGAAGGAAGATTCGGGGGATCGGTTGCAACGGCCGCGCAGCACCGCGCGCAACAGAGGAGTTTGTTAAAGAGGGGGACAGAACCCCGGGGAGAGAGACAAGCAAAAGAATGGAAAAGGAAGAGAAGAAAGGAGGATGAAGAAGATGAAGGGTGAAGAGACGGCGGCCGGAGGAGGAGCCCTGTGTTGATCTAATAGTTAGTGGTGTTGGTGGGTGTGAGGTGTTTGTGTTGGTTTTTGATGTGTTCCGGTTGAATTACTCTGTTGATTGCTGTGGACCTTTGGCCCAGCTTCTGGTAAATTGATTTGGGTGGCTTTTTCCGGCACCAAAAACCCTCTCCATTTTGGCAATAATAACCTCCTTCTTGCTTCCTCTTGAGTCGCTACCCCACCTTCGAGATCCGAGTTTCACCTCTCCGGATAGATTTTGGATTTGGGTTTTTCCAATTTGGGGTTTTTCAATTAGATATCGATTTAATTAAGGTGGAAAGAGGTTCTATTAGGTCATGTAGGTACGCCTAGGTTCTGTAAGTTAAAGTAACCGTTTCTGAATGGTTTGAGCTTAACTTGTGAAAAGCTGGAGCTTGATTCAATTATAAACTAGTTGAACTCGAGATCGAGCTATTCTTTTTACAAACGAGTCCGAACTTGAGCTTGAAAATAAATGGCTCGAATAGTTCGCTAAATCTTATGAATTTAGTATTTTATCCTAAAAATTAGTATAATTTTAATTATTTTAAAATTTAATATTAATAATTATAAAAAATTACTTCGAGCCTAAATTCGAGCTCGAATCGAGCTTAAAGACGAGCCAAGCTCGAACTCGAGCTTCATATAAATGAACGAACCCGAACACGAGCCCTATGATCTTAAATATTATCGAGCTCGAGCTCGAGCCTGGAATAACTTAACCAAACTCAAGCCGAAGCCTAGTAATATTTGGACTCGGCTCGGTTCATTTACACCCTTAGGTACACCATTACTTTAAGGCTTGAAATAAAATTAATCTTATAGATCGGGCCACAAATGAAAAAAAATATATGTTTGTTTAAACAAATAAAATTTGAACTATACTCGAGGCCAATATTTTGCCTAAGAAATATTACTTATGAACATAATACAAATATTACATGGAATATAAAGACATTATTAAGAAGAATATATTAACAAAAAATAACATAAGAAACCTTTGAGATTATTCTAGTTTGTTGAATGAGTGAAATCGAATATAATATCCAAGAGCAAATTATACCAGAGAATTAAATTTTTTTAACCATAGCTTCAAAGCGCAAAGCCATTTTCAAGCCATAATTCGAAAGAGTTATTTGCGAAAACAAAACCTAATACTTTTGTATTTGCATTTAAATCTCATTTCACATGTTAAAAAGATATTATTAATTTTTTTTTTATTTTCTCTCAAATTGCCATTATTATAGACGTTTATGATGTTATTTTTATACATGCCATTTCTATCTAATTTATATCATTAATCAATTAATGCAATCACGACTCTAATAGAACTTAAGAGGTGACATTACTGGTCGAGTTTTCTTCATCCTTCGCAAACGTTTTTCGTTGTATTTACATTACTTTGTCTTAGCTAATTTTTATTCAAACATGTTTGTGAAAGGTTAAAATAAATTTTAGTAATTTGTTAATTTATCCATTAACAACAGCCGTCTCAAAAGCTCCCCACTCACTGTGCTTGTGTCTATTTGCACAACAAATATATTTTTCAAAGAAAGAGAAATGTACATAACTTGGACGTCTTAAGCATAAAAGCTTCTTATTCTTATTTCTAAACAAACTAACCCCTTCCATTTGAGTGAAATGATTAGCCGTCTTCGCATGCCCTTAAATTTATATCCCTCTTTTTTGCACGAATGTGTGAGAAAATTGACTTTGTACTTTCGTTGTCCCAACATTTCGGCCGACATATTTTCTGAGATTGTCTCATTTATAATGTTGCTTCATGGGCAATTCTCAATAAGCTACGCATGGAAAACACCTGCCATTTGGTTTACGCACGCATAGAGTATGAATCCTAATAACTTGTGACACATCAACCAACAAAAGTTAGGAAATAGCTTAAAATGTTGAAGCAAAATTTGTTTGTAATATGTCTCTTCTTGAGTACTTGTTCATAATGATGAAATATCGGGAAACCTAACAATGAAAATAAAGTTATCTAATTATCCAATTAGGACCGAGAATCATTAGCATATAAGAAATTTTCAATGCTCAGCGTAACTAACATAAGTCAAGACTACAACAAAACTAAATAAGCACCACGAGTCTCTCACAAGGATGATGATGAAGCCTAGTACATTAAATACGAAGAAGGCGTGCAATTAACCTAGTTGATGAGGCATAGTCGAGAAGATTTCCTGTAACCGTATGCAACATATTCCTTAAAAATCCGAAACATTCATCCTATGCATCATTCACATGAATAGCTAGCTATTCCAATCAGAATAGACGGCAACTATGACAAGCAATTACAACTACTATGCTAACAACACCCCAATTTATTTGCTACTAATTTCACGAGTATGTTTTCTCGCTCCGCGTTCACTTCATTCATAAAACTAAACCAATAAGAAAGTTATTCTTAGAAATGGGTATCCTATTTATTCCGAGGAATTGGTATCCTATTCCATGCGTGGGATATTTGTCGACCACAACCAAAAGGAATGTCCCTATATATATTAATAGATTCAAACAATAGGTCACTAACAAAGCACACATTCGTACAAGAACAACATAACCCAAATAATGGCAAAGAAGCATCCCGATGACCACAACCAAAATATTCAATTACCTATTCTCCGATCCATTATGGCAATCTTGTGAAGTTTAAACATCTGCAATCTAACATAAATTCAAATTTAAAACATATACACAAGAATAATAATTTTTCTTACTAAAGGTAAAACAAATACATTCAAAGAAAGATGGAAGTACCTAATTTGAATGTCTTAAGCATAAAAGATCATTCAAATTGCTGGTGTTACTTCTATACAAACTGACTCTTTCTCTTTGACTGTATCGATCTGCTGCCTCCTTCGAAATATTCACTTCAGTCTTGCTTAAATTTACATCCTTCCTTATCGAATGGATTTGTGAAAAACCGGACTCATTTATTGAGCTTCTGTTGCCCCATCTCCCATAATTTCTAAACGGTTCAAATCCTCCATTTGTCATGTTGTTCTTGGATCGTCTCATCCATGATGCTGCATCGTAGGCATTCCTCACTAAGTTACGCATGTTAAAACTCATGTTATTTGATTTAAGCATGTCTTGAGTATTCATCCTAATAACTTAGGACAAATCAACCAACAAAGTTAGAAACAATCTTTATAAAGTTGAAGTCTAGATTAAATATATCTCCAAAGAATAAATATATACCTGAGATAATCCAAAAGTCGATAATATATTTGTTCTCAAGGACTTATTCATAATCTTCTCAAAGATAAAAATAGGGAAACCTAATCATGACAACAAAGTTATCTAATTATCTAATTAGGACCGAGAATCATTAGCATATAAGAAATTTTCAATGCTCAGCGTAACTAACATAAGTCAAGACTACAACAAAACTTAGCACAATAGTTGCACGAATCTTGCACATGGGTAGCACAAATTAGGGTCGAAGGAATATTAGTAAATATTTGTGCTCTAAACTTAGAAAAATTCACAACGTTTAGCATTGTTTTACAATGCTTCTTGACACAACCCCAAGGTAAAGAAAGACGACATCCCGTACAACCCAATTAAAGGATAGTTAAAACATTTAGCCTTGATAATTGCTATAAAATTTTATTTCTTTTATAAATGTAAAAAGATGTCTTTCGATAAAATAAAGAATTTATATAAACCATAGTGTACGAAAACAAAATTTCTCTAAATATTAACAAGACTCACATTGTCATTGAATTGAAAGAGTCGAATTGTGTGTTAAAATATCATATTTTTTTATTCAAACGAAATGAAAATCTATTTAAATTTAATATCTTTTCTGGTGGAGTGGCTTCGGGAAATAGTCCCTTATCCATTAAGAATAGTAATCAGATTTTTGCTACACCATCCGAAATGACGAATAAATCTGAGCGGAAACGATGAAATGATAACGAGAGTAGTCTCCAACACCTAAATTAAATCGAATCAAGGATTGTTTCGGAAGATTAAGACTAACAAATATAAATGATAGAATTAAACATACCGAGCCTCATTTATTCTAATCATGGCATGGTTGATCTTGTTTTAAAAAATACTCTTTTCTTTAATATGTCCATTAAGTATCCCACCATATCTACATATTCTTCAAATGCATCACTGGTTAACATTTTATATATGCTTTGATCATTTGAGACAAGTAACAACATTATCAAATTAAAATAAGAATAAACATTGTAAAACTAAATTCACTTGGTATCATTCAGTGAAATTTAAAAAAAAAAAAACTCTCACATATCCACATTGAGTTTCTAGATAGAAAAAAATTCATAAATAAAATAATCGGTAAAATTAATCAAAATATATTACTTTAAATATTAATTAATAAAGTACAATAAAACTTTTAATTGGAGGGTAATAAAAGGCATCAACTTGGCATTTTATTTGACCCACTCCCTCCAGGAAAAAATCTAATTGGTTGTAGGTGAGTGTACCAAGTAAAATGTCAAGTTGATGGCACTATAGAAAGATACAAGGCACGACTTATAGCAAAGGGCTTCACCCAAGTTGAGGAGTCGACTATCACGATACATTTGTGCCGATACCAAAATTGGTCACAGTACAGTGTGTATTATCTATCTACAGTGTGTATTATTTGTAATGGTAAACAAAAGTGGGAGATCCATCATAGTAATGTAAACGATATGATTTTACACGGTGATTTGTACGATGAAGTATATACGCATCTACCTCATGGTTTTTCCTCACCGAGGACAAATGCGATAAGCAAACTCAGCAAGTACTTGTATTGATTATGATAGGACTTGAGGAACTCGTTTAGAAGTTTATGGAAGCATTGCAACATTATGGCGTTCATCATTCAGGTGCCGATCATTCCCTCTTTGCCTATACACGTGTGGACAAATTTCTTAGAGTTCTTGTTTATGTAGATGACTTGATACTTGGGAATGATCCTAGATGTTGTGCGTCATTGAAAATCTAAATGAATCGATCCTTTCATATTAAAGATTCTTTTGGAAACAGAAGTTACACCGATGGATTCGAAACTCTTTCTCAATCAGTGTAAGTCTACTTTGGATATCCTAACCGAATCCAGGATGGTAGACATGGAGCCGTCACACTTTCCCATGAAGCAAAATCACTAGTTGGTAGTCAGTTCCAATGCATTGTTTCCCGATCCGAAATGATATCATCGTTTAGTTGGCGGACTGATATATCTCATGATAATCAGCCAGAGCTTAGCTGCCCACCGCATATATGCATTGATCAATTAAAGGAGTCTCGATAAGATCCTTGAGATGCGTCTTTGAGAGTCCAAGTTGCTTAAAATAATCCCAATGACAAGGGAAATTTTTACCTCCAAAACTGCTTATATCTTGAAGTTTTTCGCGATTCGGATTGGGCCGGTTGCCCTTTGATGTGTAGGTCAATCACTGGTTATTTCATCACACTGTGAGGTTGTCCAATCTTGGAAGATGAAGAAGCAGATAACAATATTTAGATCCACGATCGAAGCGGAATATCCGGTCCTGTCTGCCACGATTAATAAGTTGATCTAGTTGCGAAGCTTACTTTTTTGTCTGGTAGTTCGGCTGACTGGAGCCGACAAGTTATTTCACGATAACCATGTGACATCATATATAGAAGCAAATCCAGTGTTCCACAAATGAACGAAGCATATACTAAGTTTGATTGTCACTTTTTCAACACATTATGGATTGGTTGCTGCTTCTCACAAGTCCTAAGGCACTGGGGTCATGACCGTTTTCCTGTTTCTTCTTTGCAAGTCGGGATTTCGGATCCTCCCGTGCCAACTTGAGAAGGAGCACTGGGAAATGTAATATCTTGTACCATGACAGTATTTATCATTTTAGGTAGCTTAGTTATAGGATTCTTAACTTAATATCGATGAGTTAATCAGCTCATTCTTGCCTAACATTCACTTGATTTTTCTTTTTCTTGTAAAAGGCTTAAAGCCAGTATGTATATCGCTCTACATACACGATTGAAACACAAATATATCAAATCTCCATTGAAAAAACTAAATAGGAAATTTGATGAAAATACTAATATAATTGATTTATCAAAATATTTCGTCTATTCTGCTATTTAATTCCGTGTTATAAACTCGAGCTTAAACACGATGGCATCACCCGATATTACTCGCAACAGTACAAGTACAACATTACCAGCCGAAAGTGTACTCATTGTTTGTATTTCGTAAGGTAAGTGTTAACCGAGTCATTGTCCATCCATTCATGACTAGCTTTAAATCAATTCCGTATCATAGTTTAATAAATCTTTGCTTATTGTTAATTAACAGTTTATATATAGTGTACATCCAACCTCCGGATTGATATAACACACTAAGCAATTACCAAGCAACATAGCTGAAAAATTTCATATCGAAGATTGAGAATTCAGATGACAATTCTCTTATAAGGGATAGAATGGCTGTTTCCGACACGTTTAGAAACCCGACCATCTTATCACGGGACTCTTTTAGACATTGGTAAGACGAGAAAAAACCAATTTAAGAGATCTCGAGAAATAAAACATTATCCAAAAAGCATCTCTAACCTTACCAAAATGACTGACACATCATTCAGGACGAAACTTTTGACCAAAGCCGACCCCAAGAAGGCCTATCGCTAGTGATTTATCGTCTCTATCCTCAAGAGAGGTACGAGGGGATGTCGTGGAGGGGGACAATATTTTCGAATTATTGATTTGATGGTAGCCACGAATTAAGACACCCAACAGTAGCATTAAATTTCGTGTGTGCTCTGCCTCAAGACTTCTCGACCATGCAACCACAAGCCAAGCTTCTACCCTTTCCTTGAGGGCAATGCAAGTGTAGCCATCACAGACACCTACCAGCTCAGCCGCGGTGACTCATTAAATGATCGAGATTCTTGCATGTAAATTATATAGGTATTTTCGCCACGTTCGTTGAATGAGGACAAATCGATTACGATCCTTTGCATCCTTGTTACTGGAATGGTAACAAGGTCTGAAATATGTGGACTAGCGATTGTTGACGACTTCTCGGGAATTCGCAAGCCAGTGTGGAGGAGGGGATTGATTGGCCACTTTGTTCATACACAATCGAGTAAAAGTGGTTGACATGCGGTGTAGAATCCAAAATAAACTTAGACAGTAAATGTCGGACCATGACAAATATTTTAAATCTAAAAACATAATAGAAAAAGGAAAAAAAAAAGAAATAACTTTGAAGTGTATTAAGGCATGTTTTGAAGAGGAGAATCTGGGTTGTTTTGTATAACATCTTCTAGCTGTCAGTGGTGTGTAATATATGTCCTCCACTTGATTTGGTTGACTGTGCGGGACCAGCAATTTTATATATAGTACATGGCTATGAATTAGGGATTGCAACTTCTGTAGTAAATGTCCTGAACGTTTCAATGGGTTCATGTTTTGAATCTTTGAAAGTCGATTTATTTTACCAATCGTGTTAAAATATGAAACTCGAGGCCTAAAATATTTAATAATTTATAAGATATTATTTAAAAGACCAAATATATATAATAAAAAAATTTCATCACAATCTAAAATTTCGATATGTTTATAGTTCAATTAAATATAATATAATAAATTTAGCAAATAGATTCTCAAACAAGGAAAACAATTTAAAACATAATATGTTTTGGAAAATTACAAAATTAACTTAAATCTGACAGCGATTGAGTAGATTTGCTACCTCTCTTAAAACATCTAGAAAATATTACTTATAAATCATATATATAATAACCTAAAATAAAACTAATTTAAAATTTTATTTTACATATTAAATGGTTTATACGCGTATTAAACCTGTCTAATTTTAAACACATTTAGCTAAAACCCAATCCGGTATATCAAATCACCGTCCCACTAGGCGTATGACTCAGGCATGCTTGTGTTGAATTTTGCTTTATTATTATTATTATTAGAATGTCTTGGGTTATAATACATATATTTTATGTTATAGATAAAAGAGTTTCGAAATACTTTTTTGAGATTATGGTGATCTTTTGTTGGACGTATTCAAAGCTTCATCATGATTGTGAATTAGACATGTGTTTTACATAAAAATATCGACATAAAAAGGCCCTCGGCACTTTAAATTAAGAGCTTTAGATGGTCTCTTCTTGTCGTAACCCTCGAAATACATTACACTATTTGTTGTGGAATGGCGCTCCATTATTCTCAGGTAACAACAAACTGAAGCACAAAGTTTATTAGCGCAATGTAGAATAGAAAGGCTAATACCTAAGAAATAATATATGTATATATCTTTAGATCAATTACCTTGATCATATTTTTTTAATTGAATTTTATTTGGTTGAGAGATAGATGATTGTGTTATAATCATGGGTTTTTGCCTTAATTTTTTATTTAAAAAAAAACTAAACTTTTGAACTTTTTGTTTCATTTAGTTTGGGTCATTCAAATAGAAGTGGAATGCACATATTTTTTAAATTAATTTTGCAAATGGGTTTATCCTTGTTCGGGGATGAATCCATTGAGTCGAGGAATGGAAATCATTCTGATTTCTTATATCCTTATAATTTTCATATATTGTGTGCCAGGTGGGTTATTTTCAATTCCTTTTGGGAATTTAAAGGTGCTTCTGAAATTTTGATAAATCAAGGAACAAAACTACAGGACTGATTTATGCATCATTTATGAAAACAAAAGACTAAAGCGAATCTAATGACAATGTGTTTTTACTGGCTAAATACCAAAGCAAATCTATAACAAATTTTCATAAAATACCTTGAGTTGAGTATTAATTCAGGATTTTTTTTACTTAAAAATTAACTTTAATTACATAAAACGTGTATATTAAAAAATATTTACTTGATAAAATTATATAGTTTCTTCTTAACTTACGTATGAATCACTCGAGTTCAAATTCTCAGGAATGATGTTTCTGTAGGCAATACATATCTACATGGGGTATTTTGGCAGTTAGTGAGAGGAAAAGTGCATTGTGAAGTGCTCTCTCTCTCTCTCCCATCGTTGGTGCAGGAAGAGGAGTCTGTCTTCCTTTCTGTATTATAAAAACTCCCTCTCCCCCCCCATCCTCCATTCATCCCATCTCAAACTTCTTCAAACTGCTTCTCTGGTTCTTCTCCCGCTCTTAGTTTCACCGATTTCATAACACCACTCCCTCTGCCACTATTCTCCCACTGTCCTCCTGTGCCGCCGCCTTCCCCAAACCCTGCCACCCAAGAGATTGATGGAGCTCCTCCATTTTGTGTTCGGCATCTTCGGTATGTCCCTGTCTTTCTCTTGTCTTGCCTTATTCAGTTATTTTCTGGGTCTTTGTCCCTTCGGTTTTCTTTCACCTGTTTCTTTATTATTTTCATCACAAATATTATACGGCCGCAGGAAATGCTACCGCCCTTTTCCTGTTCTTGGCGCCTGTGTGAGTCCCTCCTCCTTGGCCTTTTCGCACTCCGTCATTTCTTCCGTCTGTGATTTGCTTAATTGCTTTTTGCGGGTTGTTCCTTGACTAATTGATGTCTTGGTACTTTGGAGCAGGATCACATTCAAGAGGATACTGAAGAGCCGGTCCACCGAGGACTTCTCTGGCATTCCCTACGTCATGACCCTCCTCAACTGCCTCCTATCCGCCTGGTAGCAACTATCGTTACCATTTCCTCTTTTCCTCTTGATACGTGGAAAAATCCTCACCTCGACAGTATGGCATGTCGATCTGAGATACCTGTGGCCCCTGGCTTTTGAGTTGGAGACTTCGGGAAAGCCTATAACAATTTGTATCAAATGGCAACACTTCTTCAGTTTGTAGTGTTCGTTCTCTTGGCAACACTTTTTTAGTTTTTAGAGTTTGTTATCCATGCTCGATTTTTAGTGTTTGTTACCCGTGCTCGACTCACGGACGACTCCATCAGGTATGGACTCCCATTTGTGTCGCCAAACAACCTCCTGGTGTCGACTATAAATGGGACCGGAGCAGGGATCGAATCCATATATGTGCTGATATTCCTGTTGTACGCACCTAGGAAGGAGAAAACCAAGATTCTTGGGCTTCTGATTTTTGTCATCGCAGTGTTCTCCGCTGTCGCCTTCGTCTCCCTGTTTGCTCTCCATGGCAATAGCCGGAAACTCTTCTGTGGTTTCGCCGCCTCCATCTTCTCAATCATCATGTATGCTTCTCCTCTGTCGATCATGGTAAGATTTTAATTTTGCAAGGTCCAATTTTACATGTTAGACACGTCAGGTGTGTGGGACCATATCCATGGCCGGGTCATTCCAATCGCGATAATACAATTCGATGTTTGGTTACAGAGGCTGGTGATCAAGACCAAGAGCGTGGAGTACATGCCTTTCTTCCTATCTCTGTTTGTCTTCCTATGTGGCACTTCCTGGTTTGTCTTCGGATTGCTTGGCCGTGACCCTTTCGTTGCAGTAAGTTCGACTCTGACCTCACATGTGAACTAGACTTCCGTACATGACAGTCACATGTCCATGATTGATAAATGGGACCGACAAACTATAATAGGACGCTAATATGGGGCTAACTTCGCCTTTGATTACGAATTCGGTCCTATCTGTATCGGGTCGATCAGTCGAGAAGTCGGGTTGATTTTGTAGGTGCCTAACGGATTCGGCTGCGGCCTCGGAGCAGTTCAACTGATCTTGTATGCGATATACCGCAACCATGAGGGGGGATCGTGGAAGTTGGCTGGTGACGAAACCTCCATGGTTGAGAAGGTTGGATACGTGGAGAAAGCCCCGCAGGGCGTGGAAAAGAAGCCAGTTAAGCTCGTTGATGACGGCCGGGTCTAGGATGCATTGTGAAGAATCGTACTGGACCGACCTCTATCGGTGTGGTTCCAAGTAGCAGGATTTTAGTAAACGGTAGTGCTTGTAATTCGGGACTAAATGATCAGATGATGCTGGTGGAATGGAATGAAAACTATATCAGAATATGACGGCTATCTAACCATGATTAATTCATATATGTATATATTAATAACAAGACAATAAAACTCTTATCGTTGGACCAACCTACACAGTGGTGTTAAGGGATGACATTAGGACATGCAGATGAAGTGAACATTTGTTGGGTTACGTGATATTGACGTATATTTCTAAGCAGTCCGATGAGAAGAAGCCCACGGCTCAAATCGGCTGATTAATGTTAGGTAAGGTTTGATCAACCTGCGGTAGGTTCATTGTTTCGTGCATAACTTTTTGCCGTATTATCGAAGTTGAGTAGTGAAATTTACTTCATTATGCCCGTCACTTCAATACGGATCACATGACATCAATTGAGTTGAATTTGAGTTTATATGATGGTGATGTTTTAATTAATCATTGAGAGGGTAGGCAATTTGCTTTCGTCAATTTCCTTGAGTTTGCTTGCAAGATGCTAAGGATAAAGATCTAGACCATCGTTCGTATGTCACGCATTGTGTATTTGAGTGAATTAAAGCATATTAGACCATTTTTTGTGTCCCTTGCAAGTCGGATATGCATGACGGTTCCTCATTGTAACTTGATTTTTAGTGACCGGATTGAGCTGAAACTAGTTACAACGAATCTTAAACTCGATTACCTTTGATTTGTAACATCCGATCAATTAAAGACATGTAAGACAAGTAATGAGATTATTTAAATAAAATAAGAACAAACATGGGCGAGTTCATGACGTCGAGCTTGGTCTTTTTGGGCTATGTTGTGTCGGGAGAAGGCATTCGAGTCGATGAAATTAAAGTCCAAGCTATTCGAGATTGGCCTACACCCAAGTCACCTCACGACGTGAAGAGTTTCCGCTGGCTTGCTTCATTCTATCGGAGATTCATCAAGGATTTTAGCACCATTGCGGCCCCTATGACTGAGTGCTTGAAAGGAACGATCTTCGACTAGTCGACGACAGCTCAGTTGAGATTCGAGCAACTCAAGCGCCGCTTAAGCGAAGCGCCCGTGTTAGCTCTTTCCGACTTCGAGAAGGTATTCGAAATTGAGTGTGATGCTTCTGAAATTGGCATTGGTGGTGTACTTTTGTAGGAGGGACGACCAATCGCCTACTTCAGTGAGAAGTTGGGAGGTGCTCGACTAAACTACCTTACGCACGATAAAGAGTTCTACTCGATTGTTCGAGCTTTGGAAATCATGGAGCCACTACTTACTACCAATGGAGTTTGTCCTTCAGACTGATCATGAAGCGTTGAAGTACATCAATGGACAGACGAAACTCAATTGGAGACATGCGAAGTGGGTAGAATTTCTCCAATCCTTCACGTTCGTGTTGAAGCATAAGTCGAGTGTGAAGAACATAGTAGCAGATGCTTTATCGAGGAAGTCAAATCCGGTGGCTAGAATGGAGTAGAAACTCATCAGGCTCGAGATGCTAAAGGAGTTGTATGCAGCCGACATAGACTTTGGGGAAGTATACAAAACATGTGCGGAGAAGGCCCAGAATCCATACAACCTGGTGGACGGATTCCTATTTCGAGGAGTTAAGTTGTACATCCCGCTGAGTTCTATTAGAAAGCTGTTGAATCGAGAGGTGCATGGAGGAGGACTTGAGGGCCACTTTGGCGTATGGAAAACTCTCGAGATGCTACAAGAGCGCTTCTATTGGCCGAAGATGGCTAAGGACGTCAATCAGATGATTCGTCGATGCGCTACTTGCCAGCGGGCGAAGAGTCACGTCCAACCCCAAGGCCTCTACACTTCGTTGCCAGTTGCTGATCGACCTTGGGAACACGTGAGCATTGTCCTCGGATTACTACGCACGCACCCAGCGGCAAAAGGATTCGATCATGGTGGTCGTGGATCGATTCTCGAAAATGGCTCATGTAGATACCCCAAATTCTCACACCATAAATTACACAACTCGTGAAAAAAAAATGCCTTAAGAAATTTCGCTCATAAAAATTTTCTTATAATTGAAAAAATGATAAGTTTTTATTTTTTACTCATAAAACGAGTGATTTCCTTCTTTCCAACTAAATAATTATTTGTGACTTTGATGGAACATTTCTTTTCCAAAAGACAATATTTTACACACGAAGAGCGTACGATGATGGAAATTTAATAGCAAACATATCCTCTCAACTCCGATCACAAAGACTCTTCGTTGGACTATTGCTGTTGTTACCCTTCCTTTTATTTGTAAAAATAGAAAGACGGTGGAGAAAGGCATCCTAAGGTAATCATTCTCATCCCTGGAGTCACCTGCTTCATGATGGTTTCCTTACCTGCGGCGCCTCACCATGCTTTGGAAGATGGCTCCCCCAAGATATAAACCCGTCCACCGTCAGCAACGTCACCAACCTGACAACAGTGTTGCAGCTTTTTCTTGGGGCGCTCAATGGCCCTTCTTATCCATTTCTTCCTCTTCTACTTAGCCCCGCCTCGGCGAGCTCCACCCAGCAAGAGGCTTTCCTAAAAAAAAAGTGGGATCTCACTTCCCACCATCACCAACCGCACAACCAAGCCCCAAGGCAGGCCTGACTATCCGACAACAACCGAGGAAGGAACTCCTCCCCGTGAACTCGGACCCGACCAGCAGCTCGGCCTCCTCTCTCGGCAATAGCAGCAGACACCGGGAGTTCTCATTGGGGCTTCATTCGGTCCTCGGCCGCAACGATGATCCCCAATCTCTACGGCATCAATAGAAAATCTCCTGACTAAAACAAGCAGCGATGGCGCACTTTCCCTGGTTAGACGAAGTCGAAGGATCACTTCCAAACCCACTGAGCACCGACATCCCCCCCCTACACTAGCAGCAGTCAACATTCAATAGGAACCGAGGTCCCGATGTGGCCTCCTCGTGGCTCTAAAGTGGCAATGATTGTCGTTCCCCTCCTTCAACCACCGCCTCACCAAGTCCCGATTTCGATTCCTCTGTGTAGGGGTCACGGACCGGCTGTAGGTCTTCTCCAAAGAGATGCCTTCCCCTCCATCTCCGTGGTTGCAACGACGGGAGCCCGATGTCTCCCAGGCACGAACCTTGCTCTGACCGGAAATAATCCAACCCGTCCGCTGCGAGGCGGCGTCCCACGAAACTGAGTCTCTCAACTGGCGCCCCTACCCCGTGCATCAGCACCCCCATTGAGCGACCATCCTCACGCTCGACGACCCAACCACAGCCGCGACGAGTCAAAGCCTCTTCGCTAGGGCCTTGTCTCCCCTCCAACACCATCTTTACTAGTCCCAAAGTTGTCAGCCCCACTCTGGTTCGTGTGCCACCTCCCCTCTATGGCAGGCTCTGGCGACCAGACGGCGGCCATCCTTCTCGGATCTCGTCTTGGCAGGCTCAACTAGTCGTCATACCCAAATCCGACGGGAAGACGACCTCCCGTCCTCTGTTTGCCGCAAGGTCGCTCTGGACAACAATCGCGACCTCCCGGGTGGATCCCCACTCGCAGCCGCGGTGACGGAGGGAGTCGCGATCCTTGCATCCTTGCTCTCCCTCTCTCTGCCGTCGACTTCCCAGATCCGTCAACGGTGCTCCCCCGACTCCCCGACGTTGCTCAACCAGCCATAAATCCATTGCATGACCGTCCACGAGCGACCTTTGTCGACGCCACTGCCTCACCCGTCGTCCAGCGAAACCCCACCTCTACGCCCTCCTCTTCGATTCGTCCAGTCCGGGCATTGGCGCCAAACAACGTCGACTCGGCCGATGCTTTTCCAGTCTACAGCCTGTGCCTTCCCCAAGTAGCGGACCCAGTATTCTTCGAACCCTCGACCATCCGGACCCAGGGCCACCACCTCTGTCTCCTCTTTCCCTCCGGAAGTCCCTGCCCAGGTTTGTTGCACATCTCAATTTTTTTTCCTCTTCTTTCGATGTGTAGCGTTTGAGGGGAGGGTTGATTTACCACAATCTAAAAAAGGTTTCACTTATAATATTATTTTTCTAGTATTACTTGGAAACTTACGCAGTGTGTCGTCATTTATTCATTTTTTTTTTTATTTTCCTTGTTATGAGTTGAATTCAAGTCTGCTCCCCACTTGCTATTTGTTTCAATTCATCGGGACAACATGTTACAGGATTTAAACAAAAACTTCCGAATGTTTCGTTTCCCTCGATTAGTGATTAAGCATCAATTTTTCGGTCGCTTATCCTTATCACATTTTATTTATTTTGGTTTACATGATTAGTAGTATAAAAATTCTTCCTAAACGTTGTGATTTCCTTTTTAAGCGCATGAGCATTTGTATAAACTCAAGGCATAGTCTCATATTTTAACTCGTAATTTTTTTATTCCCACCCCCCTCATATCTTCTGTTTGCATGAAAATATGATAAAAAATTATGGGTTTATCCGGAGTATTGATAACGAGTATAATTGCTTTAAAACGGTGAGACATGTCTTACGTTTAATTCTAATTTTTAGCGATGTAAATCATCAAACGAATTTGACTAATTCTCTATGTTAATTTTTGTTTCCCATTGTTTTACGTGAAAAATACGAGGAAACACATGGGCCTCTCGAGGAATCCAAATCTGGTTCAATCACTTCGAGCGATTCGATCCAGCCATCTCCAACAGAACTCACTATCAATGACCTTATCTTCCTACATCAGGGGGGATCGACATTAACGGGGTACAAAATGCCCCATAACTCAATCATTTTAAACGGTAAGTCATGCCTTACTGTTTTAGTTCGGTTAAATTTATGTCAATTTAACCGTTATAAAAAAAGGCTTTGCACATCTCTTCCCTTTTCCTGTTTTAGATGTAAAACACCGAGGAATTATTACCAAGGAATGCATCCTCCGACGACGCGGACGATCGACATCAACGGGCTCACAACGCCCCGTAAGCATCGCTCTTATTTCATTAAGTCCTAATTATTCATTTCGATTTAAATTAGGACTTTCTGACCACTTCTTTATTTTTCTTCGCATGTACATCGAGTTATTAATCTCGGAAGGTCTACCCCAAAATTTCGAAGATTAACTTGAAGGCGCGTGTATCAAACCGCGTGGATCTACCCCGGCCTAAAAACCGCGGGCTCGAAGGCTTAAAGCGGCCCCAAACTCAATCAAAGGTACAAAGGGGAGGTGCGGGCCTCCTCGAATTTTTATTCAAATCCACTTGTAACGGATTGTGGGCCCAAGTGTATAGGCCCGCAATCACCGCCCTTCCCCGCCCTTTTGATCTAAATAATTGTTTGTGATTGCGCGTATGCTTAGGCTTTAGGCTTGACGTCGCATGATTGGTTTAATCAAACAAACCTAAATTCGGGTCCAACGCCCGTTAAAACGTCGATAAGAGTCCGGCCTACTCCCGAATCGGGCCCAATACCCGTCAATCAAAAGTCAAACTTTTTTTGGACAAATCGCCACCCTTTTCGCATATTTAGAATATAAAGGTCAGTAAATAGGAATCCCCGAACCCAGACTCTGATTTTTTCGACTTAAAATCACATCATTTTTTAAACTAAGTCGGTGGCGACTCCGAACAAATTTTCCAAAGTTAAAACTAAACCACACCCCATTTTTCGGAGCCATTTAGGATGAGGTGACGGCAAACCGAGCCGCTCCTTGGGCCCTCCTAAAAACCTCGCGAGTGAGGTCTTAACGCAGCCTTTCGCTCGCCACCTTCAGGAACTGGAGGTGGTTGGCGAAACGTCCCGCAGGCCCGTTCGCGAATAAAGGGAAGGCCCAACCCCGGATCCCTTTCCGCAGCGTCCGGCGTTCGAGCCGGAACGTCGACCGGACAGGGCCTCGGGGGAGCAGGCCCGGATCCTCGGGTTGTCCGAACCGCAGCGCGCGTGCTAGGCCGGAGGGCGCGCGTACATTTTATTCCCTGTAGGAAGACAGACGACGCCTCGTTCATTGTGGATATCTACTTTCGGGAAGTTATGCGTGCCCTCATCGATCGTGTCAGATCGAGATGCCAAGTTCGTGAGCTATTTTTGGAAGACCTTATGGCATAAGCTCGGCACAAAGTTATTGTTCAGCACTAGTTCTCATCCACAAACTGATGGACAAACCGAGGTAATGAACCGAACTATGGGAGCAATCCTGTGTACAATATTGTCCAAGAATCGGATGGATTGGGATATCAAGCTTTGCCATGCTGAGTTCGCTTATAATCTAGCTCCACATTCGACAACTTGGGCCTCCCATTAGGTAGTGTATGGGGTTAACCCAATGATTCCAGTTGAGCTTTTACCCTTGCCTCGGAAAGGTTTGGTAGAAAAAAACGCAGCTCGTCGAGCTGAAGAGATGTTGAAGTTGCATCAGAAGGTTCGTACCATCATTGAGCAGCAGAATGAGAAGTACCAAGCCCAGGCTAATCGCGGACAACGAGAGAAAGTCTTTCACCCAGGCAACCTGGTGTGGATTCATCTGCGGAAAGAGCGATTCCTCGCAAACCGAAAGAATAAGCTCATGCCAAGAGCTGATGGACCCTTTCGCATCGTTGAAAGGATCAACAATAATGCCTGCAAGATCGACTTGCCTGGAGAGTATGGCGTCTCGGCAACTTTCACTGTTCAGGATCTTGCGCCTTATGAAGATGATAAAGACCCCTTAGATTTGAGGACAAATTTTCTTCAGCAAACGGAGGATGATGCGAGATGGATGGGCTTGGGGGACAAGAGTGGCGTTGGCGTCGCCTTAATTGTGTCGACCGGGCGACAAACTGAACTCACGCTCCTAGAGTGGTCGGATCAAGCGACAGGTGAAGAAGCAACGCTTTCGGGCGAAGCGACACTGTCAGCGATGGAGGCTGAAGCGACGAGAAACCCAAGAGGCGGTTACAATCTGACAGCTCAGGTCTGGCAACTTTCAGCCTAAGAATCGCGCCTGCTCCACTACCCTACTCCACTATCTTTTCAGATCTTGTCGGGAGGAAATATTATATTTTTTTTCCTTGTCTTTTGATTTTATTTCCTTATCTTTTGATTTCGTTCCTTTGTTGTCTTTCTTTGGGTGGTCTATATAAGCCCTTACATTGTAAACCTTGAGGACAGCTTATTTTGAAATTTGATCAAAACCCAAAAACTCTTTGAATCTCTGTTTCTCTTATCACTCGGTGGATTCCATGTGTGGCGAGATTACCCGAGCGTTCATTACACCGGTGGTGCATAGCTGTATCCGGTCTTGGTGTCGTTCAACCCCGAGTCCAAATACGGTGGTGCTGTTGTTGTATCCATACGCGGTCTGGCAGGGCACGTCTATTCTTCGGTGGCGGCTTAGCTTGTATCCGAAGGTTGGCACGTCGTTATCTTTTACCCTCACATGTCACCGTTTGCCAACTTGGTTCATTGCCATTGAACAACCGAGCCGTCCCACCCCGTCCCCGCATCATATTGGCCACCAGTGACCAGAGGCTATCCTCATTTTGGGGGAGGAAATGTCAATGGGTGAACGATGGATTACTTCATAAAGCATATTAAGATGAAGTATGGTAAAGACATCATTCAAGACAACGGGACTCTTGTGATCCTGCGGAAGGAACCGAAAGAGCCAAGAGGGTACTGAGTCCGTGACATCTGGTTAATGTTCAAATCGACTTGCTTGACAAGGGAAATATCTTAGAGACAATGGTAAAGTTAGAAGAGCTAAATATGGACTTGTTCAATAAGACGTTCAGAACTGTGAGGAAGGTTATGGAGGATGCCTGGCTCAAAGAGTTGGACATCGACCAAGTTTTCCTAGTCAAAGGAAGTTCGAAGATCCCTATGGTACCAAGACTTGTGAATTCTTTGGTGGGAATGAAATTACAATGTGGGAGGTCACCACAATTACTTGGGGTAAAAGAATGGGTCGAGGAGGTTGTCCCAGGACGTCGTGTATGGCTTGACCGTGAACAACTTATATAAATACTTTCGTAATGAGGTGTATCCCGTGATAAACTTTAAGTATTAATTCCTTTCATACCATCGAATTTACAGCGTTAATCTTAGCCGATATTTATTTCTTGTATGAATTTAAATTTTCCTTTGTAGCCTTAAATTGTATTTGAAATCTTTTGTGACTTAATTATAACGTCGCAAGTCAAATGTTTGATTTACAGTAATGTAATGCTTCCATTATCCTATTGCCATATTTACCTTTAATTTTTATCTATGTGGATTGGTTTATGAAAAAAAATCATAATTCGAATCTATTATGTCATAGTCATTTGATGCACAACGGACCTTTTTCAGTGTACAAAATCCTTTCGAGTATTTGTATTAATAAAAGATCGAGGGTAAAAGTTAAATAAATCACGTTCAATCATGAAAGCAATCGATTATGATAGTCAAACATTTAACTTACGACATTATAGTTGGACGTTGAAAGATTTAAAAGTATCAGGCTACAAAAAAATTTTTAAAGTAGAAAGGAAAGTCAGCAAAAGTTGAGACCACAAATCTTTTTTTGTTAAGAAGCATAGCAAGTTTGGGAAAAGAAATGGCACATTGTGAAGTTAAGAATCTTGATATGTTCAAGAAATGTCTTGACATTTGTGGGCAAATCTATTTGCGTCATACATTTTCATAGTATGAAACAAAAGGAGCATCCGCCGGGGTAAAAACTGTCAGCAAAATAAGGGTTTGGTCCGAACCTACATGACTATACAAGCCAGAAGCCACTTCCAATGTCTCATTTGCCCACTTTCTAGACTATTAGTAAGAAATATCCTTCCAGGTGGATCAGAGGAGTGCTAGAACTTATTAACCTGAACACAATGTCATGGCGGCAAATGTACCTAAGCATTTACTGATCGAACAATCATACTACAGTCGCAAAAGTAACCTAACCTAGCCTAAGCATTCAATGACGGTATGATCCTATTGCCCACACAAGCCGTATATCCATCCAAGCAGATCAGAGAAGTGTTAGAATTCATCCACTAGAAACACAATGTCACGGAACAATCATAGTATTGAGATAAGCACAGCCTTAGCATTCATCAACTCATCAATCATAATGCAAATACAAAAGTAACTTAAGCATTCAATAGAGAGGTGCCAAAATTCATCCACCTGAAGCACAACGTTACCGAACAATCATGGTACAAAAGTAAAAAACTAGTGTAACCTTAGTATTCACTACCAGAACAATTCGAATTCAATAGCCTTAGTGTCACCAGCTGAACAATTATAGCACAGAGGCAAAAGTAACTTAAGCATTTCGTAACGTTAACAATCACCAGCAAAACAATCATAGTACAGAGATAAAAATAACCTAAGCATTCACAAGCAAAATGGTGATAATAGTACATAGACAAAAGTAACTTAAACATTCAACAACAGAGCAATATAAGTAAGTGTGATCTGCTTAGATAAGCCGAATATCCTTCTAAATGAATAGAGAGGTACTAGAATTCATCCACAACACAACATCAAGGAACAATTATAGTACGTAACGGACTATAAGTAACCTAAGCATGTCTTAGCATTCACTAGAAGCCTCTTAATTCAAAAGGAAAGTCCATGTCTATATTAATATATTGAAACAACAACACCCGACACGAAGACATTTTTACAAGAACAACATAACCCATATAATGGCAAATAAGTCAATCACAACCAGAAAGAATGTCAATAAATCGATAACCCATGACGAAGTACGACTACAACCAAAAGGAATATATAACCCACGACGAAGCACGCATCCGTACGAGAACAACACAAATTGATAAAGAAGTATTCGAATGACCGCAACAAAATATTCAATTACACATTCTCCTATCCATTATGACAGTCTTGTGAAGTATAAATACCTACAATGTGAAATAAATTCAAATTAAGACAAACATATAAAAATATAACTTTTCTTAATAAAGTGCCTAATTTGAATGTCTTAAGCATAAAAGATCATTCAAATTGTTAGTTATACAAACAAACTATTTCCATTTTAGTGAATTGATATATTGCCTCTTTTTAGAATATTCACTTCTTGCTTAAAATTTAAATCCTTCCTTATCGAGCAGAACAGTGAAAAAATAGACGGGTTCATTGAGCTTCTGTTGCCATATCTCCCAAAGTTACTAAACGGTTTAAGTCCTCCTATTTTTCTCAAATTGTTCCATAATGTCGCTTCATATGCATACGCATGGAAAAGCTCATGCTATTTGATTTAAGTACACTCGGTGTATTCATCCTAATAACTCGGGCTAGAAACAATCTTAAAAAAGTTGAAGTCTTGATTGCATATATATCCTAAGTACATACTAAATATATAACCTAAGATAATCCATAAGTCGATATTATACGGTTCTTGAGGATTTATTCGGAATCTTCTCAAGATAAATAAAAAAACAGGGAAATCTGAGAATGAGAAGAAAATTATCCAATTATCCAGTTCTCACCGACAATCATTAACAATACTCAGTATAACCAACACAACTCAAAATAGTAGAACAAAATGCTAATTAAAAACGCATCCCTTAGTATAAATAATATCAACTTTCCGTTTTCTAGTATTGAGGTTCGAAAGAATACAAGTAAACACCAACTATCTCACGTACTGATGCAGAAAACTCTACGACATTTAACATGGCTCCCTTAGTAACTCATGGACAAACCTTAGTCATTGGATTGAATTCTTCATGTGCCGTATTGTGCATGAGTAAGACATCATCATCTGATATGCAAAACAAACCATGTATGCCAATTTAATATTTCTTGTAATATTAACGAAATAATGGAAAAGTTACATAAGAAAATCTCTAAAAAACTTAAATGAAACTCGATCCATGAAGACTAACACGATCTACTATTCGAAAATCCCTCATGAAGGACAAGACTGAGAAACATTTGATTAAATAATGAGAATATAACACCTCATTGTATCTAAAAAATTAATTACAAAATTAGAAGATTTAGCCTAGTATAATATAAAAATTATACATGGTAATGAGAAAAGCCTTACCTCATTCACATGGGCCTCATTTATTCTAATTACAATCGTGTGTTGGTCGATCTCCTTTCCGCAATTACTCTCTAATAGCTCCATTGAGTTTCCTACGACAGTAGATGTACGTTATTGTCGATAAAAAAAATAGAGATCTTGATGGGAGGAGCATATCAAAATACTCCTTGCAATGAGCCACCGGATAGCATTTTTGATAACCTCTGATCATTTGTAAGACGAGTAATGAGATTATCTAAATAGAATAAGAACAAACATTGTAAACTGAATTCATGTATGATTCATACAATCCTGAAATTCTTTCTGCAGCAACTTTCCCCCATCCATTCAACAGGGTATCGAGATATTCTCTTGTCAGCACTTTAGTATGATTACGAGACTACAAAACCGACAAATAGAAATAAAATTATAAATTAAATAATCTAAAAAAACTGCTAATTAGTTTAACAAAACAATCATTCGAAACAAACATTAAATGAAATGAACTAAGATTGGTGATGCAAATATTTCGGTTATAAAGAACTAAGCAATATTTACTTCTACGAATTATTTCATTCAACTCAAGTAAATGAAAGCAAATAACTAACATTTTCCCATAGTAAAACAGTTCTACAAATGTCAAATTCATTATCCTACAATAGGAGGTTGAATTTCTTATCATGCTAAAACAATAAAGAAACATGGTTGAAGAAACATATGAGAAACTTTCATAATGCAATAATCTATTACATTAGCACTCAATCCCTTCCCTTTGACAGCCTATATTAATAATCACAATTATGAATTATTTAGTTAACAATTAGAATACATAATTAAAATGAAACAACAAGAACATAAAGCTAACTTACCATACAAGTAGACTTGGAAGGCCGCCTCACTCGTAAAAACTTTCAACTTGAAGTTCTCTCCTTTGAATTTGTCAATTTTTGTCGAAATAATCTCAACACTAAATCAAAAGCCCGATAAAAAACCGACAACAACAATTAATAGTTCAAAAATTACACATGTCTCATGATGTATGATAAAAAAGGCCCAGACCAACGCATACAAGAAGCCAGTATCTCATCAATTGACTTCCCACTAGAACTCAAGAGAAAAGCATGTTTAGTCAAAGGAAACTTCCTTGCTACTAATTCCTGTATGAAAATCAAATGAACTTATATCATTTGCAAGCCTAGTTAGCATTTTAGCAACTATATACACTAAAAACTATAACTCCAATGTCCAATAATCAACAGTCATTTTTCAATAATCCAAATTATATCCATCTTGAGTTTTGAAAACGAACAACAATTCTCACAACAACCATTCTCTAATCAAGACTTAAAGCAACTTTCTAACTCCAAACAGAGAAATTGAAATTATTATTATTATAAAAAAAATACAAACTAATCAATCATAAGCGCTTTGATGCCCTTGATGTCGTCACCCGTGAGTGTTTTCTTGGTCATTCCATATACAAAGTAATGGCCCAGTCATTATCACTGTGGGCAAGGCTGAGGATGTGGCCGATCACGTGAAGCGCCACCGATTCCAAGTCAACTTGAATTCCGGTTGGGTTAGTGCTCCAATCCTCGGCATTGTTGGAACGGAGGAAGCCATCGGCTGGCTTGGAACCGTGAGCGAATATCCCGCCTCTCCCATCGAATGGGATGTTGTCGCCATGGTAGCCATCGTAGACCCCTATCTCGATGTCTGCATCTTCGCCCGGATCAGCCTCGCGAAATAAGAATACGGAGTGCTCCTCCCATGTGCTAAAAGCATTGGCGACCGTTGTACACAAGTCTTCCATGAGCACGCGTCCGAAAGTCAAAAAGGTGTACGTCATGTCATAGACCTGGTCAACCGGCCATCTTAACTTGTATGCCATCTGTCCCGTTGAAGAAGGAATAAAGGGTTCCAATGTGGAGTGTGCCGTCATCGTAAAACCTCTATGGGTGATCGTCCCGTTAACTTGTGTTGATTATCTCACATCGGTTGTGAAAGGGGTTGGATGCTCACTTATAAGATTGTAGGAAAGCCTCACCCCATGAGCTAGCTTTTGGGTCGAGAAGGCCTATAGCACCCAACTCTAGTATCAGAGCCCGATTCGCAGCAATACACCAAAATGCTGGTAGAGTGCATGGTTAAACGCCCACCTGATGTGTGAAGGGGGTAAACTGGCACCCAACACGGTTGTGAAAGGGGCTGGGTGCTTACTTATAAGGTTTAGGGAAAGCCAGTGGTATTAGAGCCCGGTTCGCAACAATCCGCCGAAATGCCGAGCCCACTCTGATGTGCCCACATTGGTTGTGGAAGGAGCTGGGTGCTTACTTTAAAATGGTTGAGGGAAAGACTCACCCATGAGCTAGCTTTTGGGTCGAGAACAGTGGTATCAGAGTCCGGTTCACAACATTTCCCCGAAATGCCAGGAGATTAGAGGCTTAAAAGCCCACCCTGACGACGGCCCACCAGCACCTCCTCCTAGCCATGATCAAAGCACAAAAATATTAAGAAACTATAGTTGATGGGTTAGATTTTGCTTTGTTTCTTAATAAATATTATTGTTCTCCAATAGAAATGCCAAATAGAAATGCATTTATAAACCAAAATATCATCTCAAGGTCCACTTCCACATAAGTTTCAAATAAAAAGAAGAAATAATGGTTCCTATAATCCCAGTTATCCGCGTCTAAATATCAAAATAGGCATCACAATGATCATCATCAGTCAACGATCATCATCAAATTATCATCATCCAAGTCAACTTCAGTTTCAACCAAGTTATTGTCATTTCCAGCTTTTGAAACGTAACCACAAAAAATACATGTCACGGTATAAGGAAATTATATTTCCAACCGATATCCCTCTTGAAACTTCTTACTTCAGAATCACTGCAAAGATAGTTCGAAAATTATGACAGTTCACACACACAAAGACAAAGAAAAAAACAATTTAAGAACATCACTGCACGATCAACAAAGAACTCCCCCAACAATCCAAAGGAAGAACCAAACCTGAATCCATGGATCTGAAAAATCGTGCAAATCTAAAAAAATCATCTCATCAGGTCAGGAACAATTCCCCTGTCACTAATAGAGAGATCGAAGGTAAATGGGTCACGATTACACTAAGGGGAGGGGGTGAGTAGAAGATGAAGAAAAATTACCAACGGGTCTCAATTACACTAAGGGGAGGGAGTGAGTAGGTGGAACGCGTTGGGTGGTTTATATGCAGTAAGAAAATATAGTCGATGGATAAATTTCGATTTGTTTCTTAATAAATATTACTGTTCCCCAATTTTGTTTTTTCTTTTTCTAGGAGAATTTATTCCTAAAAAATTACGGTCGCCAAACATATTATTCAAAGGCACCTGAAGAGCCAAACATGAAAAAAATGTTGAGTAATTGTCGAAGCTAGCAATGGAGAAAAAACAGACTATAAAAATGTACAACTCCATCTTGGCCAAAACTTCTACTCGAAGTCACCAGGTGTTGGGGGAGAAGGGAAGGGAAGTAACCAAGGTGTTGGGGAGAAGGGAAGGGGGCTTTCTAGATGCAGAAAGCCAGGATTACAGAAGCAATAAAGCAAAGGCCAGTTTATCAAAAATATCCCAAAGTTACAAAAATTTTCCAAATTATCCTAAGGTTTAGATAATATCCTCACACAACCTAAACTTTTACCCTTTTTCAAAAATATCCATAAAAGCTTTAAGCTAAATTCTCGGAATGGCTGGAGAAGGAAAATCCTCAGGAAATCCTTCTGGAACTCCGTCATGATTGGAGTTCGTTCCAGAGTCTAGGTTATCTCCTTTTGGGATTAGCAAGAGTATAAATGATATTTTAACTCAGCTAACCATTCAAGGGAATACAGAAAGTCTAGAAAGCCGAAACCAAATGGCCAAGGAAGTAGGCTCTATAGTGAACAATATGCTAGACGCTCTAGAGAGAGAAAGAGGTTTAAAAAGGCCTGAAAACGAGGCGACCTCTGGACTGGAAAGTACAACAGGAAAACCAGTCGAAAGATTGAATCTGGGAGGAAGAAATTCCAAACAGAATCAAGGCAAGAGTGTGGACGAAATGTACAGAGACCCGGTGGCTCCTTACATTTTAGACTCACAAAGGCGAGATGCTAATCTGAACTCTCAAAGTGGAGAGTTGGCAAAAGACTTAAGGAAGGCCTTAGGTCTGGCAGAAGATGCTCCAGTTCATTTAGACAATCGAACGTTTAACGAACTGGTAACTGCGAAAAGGGAAATTTACAGGCCCGATTATCCCCATCAAACCAAACAAGAGTTTGTTCCTAGGGATAATGTATTAAAGCCTATAATTACCCCTGTGCTTTTCTGGACATAGATTGTGAGAAGCACGTATCTGAAAGGATAGATGAGTGGTTATCACTAATTCGAATGACTGCATCGGCAGGGATATTATCCCCTGGATCAGTTTATGAATTATGTGTGGCAGCACTCATGGGAACGGCGCAGAAATATTGGAAATCTTTGGTGGCGCATACAGACATCAAAGAAAAGATAGATCAGGCGCTAACCGTTGATGGTGTGTTAGCAATCATAGCTGATGCATTAAAACGGGAGTTCTATGGTTTCTCATTATCTACTGAGACTGTGGAGAAAGAGCAGTCATTGACCGCTTTGGTTAAACTACAGATCTGCGATATGTGCTGGTTTGATAGCTACATGTGTGAATTCCATAAGTATTATTACAATCTGGATGTAGTATCTCAACAGTTCATATTGGGAACATTTTTTGCAAAACTTCCAGAACCTTGGCCGGAAGTTGCACAAAAGGCCTATGAATTACTTCTGAGTGAGGAAAAGATAGTCTCTGGACTCGGAGGAAAAATTCAGGCGGTTAAGTACGCAATGCGGAAGGCATGTACTGAGCTCCAAGTAAAGGAGGCAGCTAAGAAGCTGCCATACTTGAATAAGAGCTGTTGTTCTCAAATCGAGTATGTACCTGGAAGGTATGGATGCGATACTCGCAGTACTTCAGGTGATTCGTTGAGAACGAAAAACTTTCCCCGGAATAGGAAGTTTGTTGGGTACAACAAAAGGAAAGTTTGGCTCAAGAAGGACTTCCAGCGAAAGCAAAAAGGAGGTTCTGCTTACAAACCCAGAAGGTTTGTAAGGAGACGGGATAACCTAAAAGACAAAGATAGGATCGATGCCTTCAAGCGAAAGCATGGCAGAGAGCCTAAGTGTCCAAAGGGGAAACCGTTGAGTAGCTGCAATTGCTGCTGGTTTTGTGGTTCAAAAGACCACAAGGCGGATAGTTGTCCAAGGAAAAACCAGAGGAGAGAAAGACTCCGTATGGTATTCTTAGACGACAAGAGTCATGAGGAAGAAGTCCTTGCTTATGAACCAATAGATGAGCAAGAGATATCCGACTTAGATTCGGAAGTAGAGTCGATTTACGAGGTAGTGTCAGACTATGATACAGACTCGGACGAAGGCTCTGATATCTGGAAAATGCATCTGTTCATGATGAGAGCAGTGCAAAATGGATATGGTGATGAGATGGTTCCTTTGGAAGCAACGAATCAGGTACTGGAGGAATCCCACCAGTATGAAGATCCATCCCAGTCGGTGCTGGAATGGAGGTTGCCCAATGTTAACGTGAGGGAAGTCTATAATATGTCGAGATTTAATTTTAGATCGATAATAGACATCTCATAAACAGAAGCAACGGCTCAAGTGACAAGCACGGAACTTGAGACTTTGGATATCCCATTACTCAACGTACAACGCATTAGGGAAACCATGCAACGTGCGAGATATACACATTGGGTTGATCCAAGTAGGACTGATTCCGCTGTTTCATTTACCAGCGGATAGTCCTGTGGTAACAGCTGTAATCAATAAACGATGGCGAGAGTTTAGAGATCAGCTGATATCAGGTATACAGGCCAACCTTGCACATGGCCCTGTATGGTTCCAGGTCCATCCGAATTTCATGATGGCCATGAACGATCGCTGTTTGGGAAATTCATTAACCTTAAGGATTAAATCAATGAATATGGATAGAATGAATTCCCAGGCCAAGTTTTTGGCGTATCACACTAGAGTGATTTACCGATTGGTAAATACCACTAGTCCTGGTATGAGGAACATCTCGAGACTTACCGAGTTGTTCGAAGAAGGTCATAATAACTACCAACAATTTCATAGGCGTGAGGTGAATCCATTGGAGTTAACCTGGCCAAGAAATTGGGTTATGACTGAGCCTGGTAGTAGCTCTAGACCGATTAGTGCGGCTAATATCCGACAAAGAGGTAACGAGATTACTTTAATGTTGGGAGAACCGTCTAGAGACAATTTTAGAGCTGATAGGCATCTGCCTATGAGGATGCCATTCCTAAGAGAGCCCAGATCTCATACGCTCTCTGAAGTTTCTTCTAGAACTAGTGATGTGGGAGATGACATAATTGTGTCCCGACCAGCAGAAGCATCTGCTCCAACACTAATAGAAGAAATGTCTCGAAGGTCTGTTGATTCGAGAGCCCCGTCGCAACATACGGGTAGAATCGTGGGATATAGACAGGTATCATTACCAGTCTATGAAGATCCAGTAGATCAAACGAGAGAGGAATCTATACGAATGTAAAGGGTTACCAGTATGGAATACTCTTTATCCAGAATTCCTGAAGTTTGAAAGGTTATTGAGCAAATAGCCGAGCAAAGGTCTATACCAATAGGCGAAATCTGGAGGATGATAGAACCATCCCAGGAAGTACCTAAGAATATTGGGTTTAGTGTCAGGAAGGAAGACTTGAGCACATACGTAGCTCTAACTTTCAAGTTTCCTGGATACTATGAGTATTCTTTAGATACTTTGATAGACACTGGGTGTAGCGTAACTTGTGCTAGACTCAATGCTCTATCAGATGAGTGGTGGAAACCACTGCAGAAACCTATCCACATGGTAAACGTAGATGGAATGGCGACAATAGTCGGCCATCAGGTCAATAATGTGCCTGTCTTTATTGGTGGACAACAGTTCATCATAAAAGAGATCCTGGCCCATTCTTTATTGGAGACAGACATCATAATTGGTAATGCCTTTCTAAAAGGACAAAAGGAAAATTTACCTTTTGTGCAGGATGTCCATCATGTGACTATTGGTGGGGTGAAAATCAGTGCTCTCCAAGAACCTAAGTTAAGGTTAAAATTTGGATTTTATCCAGTAAAACGGACTGAGTATTGTGGTAATACACCATGTGAAAGAGCTTTCAGAGTGCGAGCTCAACGTGGTGATATACGGTTGGAAGCGAAAGATTCATGGGAACAAACCCTGTTTTCTCCAACGGATACCAGGAGTTCTAACTGGTATGACGACTTGTTTCCTAAACAAGAAGTGTGTATGGCGGTATAGTTAGCTGGGACAAAATGGGATAAGTTCCTAGTAAAACTTGCCGATAATTTTAGTGAAGATCCACTAAAGTTATGGACTCGAAATGGCCTAAAGGCTATATTAGAGTTGAAGGATCCCGGAACCATTATAAGAGCCAGAAACATTACGTATACGGCTGAAATGGTTGAGGAGTTTGACAAACAAATTCCTGAGTTGCTTGGAAAAGGCTTGATTAGGGATAGTTATAGTCCACATTCTAGTCCGGCCTTTATGGTTATAAATCATGCCGAGCAGGTGCGAGGAAAAGCACGAATGGTTATAGATTATCGTCAGCTTAACAAAGCTACAAAAGACGATGGTTATAAGATTCCCACTGCGGGAGATTTAATTGATAGGGTTAGTCTGAGCCAACCAAAGTTCTTCTCTAAGTTTGACTTGAAAAGTGGATACTGGCAAGTCAAGATGGAGGAAGAGTCAGTTCATCTAACTGCCTTCAATGCTCCGCAAGGAATGTTTGAATGGCTGGTGATGCCGTTCGGCCTGAAAAATGCTCCAGGCGTATTTCAGCGCAAAATGGATAATACGTTCAAGTAAGTCCGAAAATTTTGTGCGGTCTATATTGACGATGTGTTAGTCTACAGTCAGACTGAGGACGACCACATGAGGCACCTTGATAAGGTGACTGATGTCTTCCGATAGGAAGGTATGATTCTATCGGAGAAAAAGATAGAATGGTTTAGGAAGTCAGTAAATTTTCTTGGCATGGAGATTGAGCAGGGAAAAATTAAACTGCAAAGTCATATTGCTGAGAAAATAATTAATTTTCCTGACAGACTTGAGGATAGAAAGCAAGTCCAGAGATTTTGTGGATGTGCTAACTATGCAAGAAAGTTTGTGAAAGATCTTTCCCGAGACCTAAGCAGGATTTCGAAGAAAACTTCTTCTACTAATCCTTGGACATGGGAAGATGAAGATACTCAATCTATTAGGAGGATTAAAGCAAAGGTGAAAAATTTGCCACAACTCGCTTTACCTTCTGACCAAGATGAGTTAGTCTTGGAAGTTGATGCTTCTGAAGAATTTTGGGGAGCAGTCCTTAAGATTAAAGGACGAAAACCAGAACCGGTGTGCAAATACTGGTCGGGAAGCTTCAAGGGGCACGAACTAAAGTATCCGATACATGAAAAGGAACTATTAGCCTTAAAATATGGAATAAAGGCTTTTTACATCTTTTTGGCACCGAAAGAATTTTTAGTGCGCTCTGACTCGACCTACGTAAAAAGGTTTATGAGTCTGGACCTTAAGGAAGCCAGGCAAACTAGGCTCTTAAGGTTGCAAGAATGGTTTAGCTATTATAAATACGAGGACGAATACATTCAGTCCGACCACAACATAATAGCTGACTCTCTCTCTAGAGAACTTGCAAACACCTCTCTTTCTAAAAACTCTGCAGATGGATCCTGCTGCAAAGAGAAAGATATGCTGGGGATGCAAGAAGGAAGGACACTCCCGAAAGGTATGTCCTAACAAGGGAGATGGTGAGCATAGTGATGCTGGTTCCGTTTCAGGAACGAAGGCAGCAGTTCTCTGCTGGCAGTGTAAGCAACTAGGACATCGTTCTTATGAATGTCCCAAGAAGCTGAAAACTGCGGATTCCCAGAAGGGGAAGGCTGAACTTAAGGAGAAGGCAAAAGCTGACTCCAAGAGTAAGGCGAAACCAGATCTCCAGAAGGAGATGGCTGAACCCAAATGAAAGGCAAAAGCCATTTCTAAGGGGAAAGCGAGAATTTCCCAGGAAGGGAACACGGATCTGAAGGAGAAGGGTAAAACCAACTCTGAAAGAGACGTGAAGAAAGATCTTCAAGAGAAGATGGCAGATCCAAAGGAGGAAAGCTCCAAGGGAGATGTGAAAATGGCAGATCTGGAAGACAAGGCAAAAGCTGAGTCACAGGAGAAAGCCAGGAAGAAGAGGAAAGCCAAGAGGCTTAGGTCTTCTGGTCCTAAGAGGGATGATTCTGCAAAAGAAGGTCCTAAGGAGGACGATAAGGACGCAGTACCTTGGTGGTTTCCATTAACCACGGAGCAGTTTGATTACTGCCGAAATCACTTGGCTAAAGAGCAGAAAATTTCTATCAACCAAGCTGTAAAATCCTACAAGGCTTTGTTACAAAGTAAGGAGGAGCAGAAAAACAGGATGGAAAGTAAGTATGCCGAAGAGGAAGCTAAGTTTAAGGCCTTAATTGGCGAGCCAGTCCAAGAGGTAAACCCTGAACCAAGGGTAGAACCTGAGGAAGCGGCTATGATGGAATGTGAGCAATACTTCGACTTTGGAAGTGCTTGCGCATCGTTGGAAGGAACTCTAGAGAAAAAGGAGAACCTTGAGGAAGCAATTCCTGAAAAAGACTCGGTCAAGGAGTCTAGTGAAAATGCTCATGGTGATAAAGGTCACGATGGCAAAGGCCATGTTGGAGAAGTCCAAAAGGATCTGGGAGGATCCTGGTTTTTTGATCAAGGCTCATTCGAGGATGAATCCCTAAGTTGGGATGCGTCTGTGGTCTGTGGAGGACTCATAGGTGGCATCAAACATGATGACAAGCGCCAAGTTAAGTTTTTCGCAAAGAAGACAATTGAGTACATCAAAGACCTGGAGTATAAGCTATCAATTATGGCTTCAGGTGAGGAGGAGCTGTCCAGAATGGAAAAGAAAGACAGCAGATATTCTCCACAACCATGTCTATAATACCAGAGGAAGTAAGAAATTACGAAGTCCCAAGGGTAGTAGTAGACATGAGTGAATCCTCACTAGAGGAGAACATTGTACTTCAACCGTATCTACATTGGATATCGGGGAAGTGGCCATCTCTGAGAATACATTCAGACATGGTGGGAGTAGCAGCACCTTATGTATATGCTGGGTTCGTAGCCATCCTAGAGATCGACAGATCTGAACCAGAGTGTATGGAACCACTGCCTATGTTGGTAAGGTACGTACTCGGATGCCTAGGCTATGGACCAAAATATGCCACGGCATTGATTACTAGCACGATAAGGGAGGAGGAAGACCATTCGCAGTATGGGAAGGTGATACTTCAAAATCTGCAAGTATGGGATATCCACCCTTGTGAGAGTAGACGTCTGGTGGAACCTCAACGACAGGACCTCGATCAGAGAGGTTTATGGCGAAAATATTACAAGGACAAAACAGTCCGAAAGGCCATAAAGGTTGAGTTCCTTAAGGATGTGTTGGAGCATGTGTTAGCCTGTAAGGACGATTACTACGTGCTCTGTGATGGCATCATAACCGTCACGATTCTTCGGTCAGATCTAAGTCTTATAGACGAACAAGTGGGAGACCGAGGATGGCAGAGAATGCTCGAACTTCTAGATAGTTTCTGGAGGCGAGAGAACTCTGAGCTGCATCTCCGAACCGACACCTTCGAGGTTTGGAGCAAGATTGCTGATTTCACAGATAAGACCACGATGGGAGACCGCAGATGCCGATGCCATGGCCGAATCATCTCCATCCGTACATGAAGAATCTTCAAGGCCCTTTCTTCCCCCCAATGCAACCGTATCCTGGCTACATGATGCCTAATATGCAAATCCCGCCTTCATACTTCCCAGGATCAGCAAATCGAGTAGGATGAGAGAGCCCAACAGATTCTCAAGGCAGTCCAAGAACCGCCGGGACTCTCAGAAGAAGAAGGAGTTGGCAAGTCTTCAGACGCCAACAATAATGAAGGAATCTCCCAGGATAGCGCACCAATGCAGACGGGAGAAGACAACTGTATAAAGTTAGACTATGACATTTTTTGTCGGTCACTAGGACCCCACTAATTTGTGACAGTTTAGATTCCTTTTGAGCTGGCAAACAGCGCATAGGCACCAGCTCCTTTGTGTATATATTCACAAGCCCTCTACCTCGTTTGGGGAGGCAATCTGAATAGAGAATTTTCTCTCTCAAAACTTTGAGTAAGAAATCTTTGATTGTCCTCCAGGAGAAAATCTAAAAAGAAAACCTCGATCTCAAATCTGAGTTGAAGTTTTCTCTGATTGTTCTTCGAAAAATACCTTAAGAAACCAAGAACGTTAGAATTAATCAAACCCGATTAAAACTAACTAAAGGTGAAATCTGCGGATAGACACCTTGAAGGATGAGTCATTTTGACTAAACCTTGTAAGGCTAAGCCATAGGGCTAAAACCTTGGATGAGGAGTGTCTATATAAGTCTCTCTTGGTATGGGCGTTAGGATAACACAGAAGAGCCTCTCCACTGCCTTCTCTAAATTCCTGAGAAGAAGACTCTTGAAGCTTTGTTTCCTGAGTTCTCTTGGTGCGGAAGCTTGGTGAACCCTCTGAGCAATTCGATTAAGGTATGATAAGCATCTTTATATTCTAAGGTTGTTTATGCTGCTCTTTCAGTTTTGAAAGAAGATCTTGATTAAGGCAACTTAATTAAGGTGGTGCATGTGCACGAGTCTTTCTATGACTGATTGTCCTAACCCAGATCTCCTACATTTAGATCACGGGGTTGGTAAGGATTCTACTACTGGTCTTCTTAATACCATAGTAGATCGTCTTGAACATCTATCTGCACAGATATCACAAATATCGAAGCAGATAGAGAGTTATTCTAAGAAATTAGAAGAATTGACTCTAGTACAGAGTGAATTCGAGGAATACTTCCTTGAAGGTAAGTCCAATCTTGGATTTACGGCAAGTTCAAAATACTCAAACGAGTATTTGAGGTTGGTGGAACGCCGACGACAAAGACAATTAGGAAAAACGTCTTAAGTCCGATTCCTGGCTATGCTGAAAAATATCTAGCATGCTGATATCTAACTCTTATTTGAGTTGATTTGTTTTGCTATTGTTTTTCAGTGTGTTTATTAGTATCAGAGCCGCTTAAGAAAATTATCTTTAATTGACTGCGAAAATCAGGATAAAATTCAAACAGGGCAAAAATTAATGATAGAAGAAGATATTAGTGGAACGATAGGATAAATCGGATAAAATCAGTAAAGTTGATGATATATTTGATAAATAAGCCTAAAGCAAACTACAGCTTTCAACATTAATTGCTCCTCACAAAAGAAAGTTCAATTAGGTAACAAATTAAACTTTTTGGGCAGTAAAACAATATCAGTAAGACACGTCTTGGTCATTGCCCACAATTACACCTTTTCTCCTGAATAATTAAGATATACGGTGTCATGGCACATCATTAACTACAGTCAATAGAAAGGTAAATGATAATACTCACTTGTTAATATTACCGGCAACAGAGCCCTGAAACTCTGTAGGTACCTTCAACTCTACCCGCATTATATTGGTTCTAATATTACAGGTCTAGCTGCTGAATAACACTGTATTGCAAAACCAACGAGCAATTTTTAGTGAAAACTTATCGTGGCCATGCTTTAAGATTCCTAAATACTATTGCAGTATCTGTGCCTTCAAGAAGCCCTCTCTATAGTCATTTTGGGAGGGACCATTACTTGTCTAAAGGCATAAATTGCAGCCACTTTAAACGCCCTGCTCACTGGAATCCACGGCGTGTGATGCTCCATCTGTCAGCACAACACGGAGATATTCAACTGGATGTCCAATCACGAACCTCTGTTTGGATCAGAAAGACGCACATGTCAAAGTCCAACAAAGACAACCATTTTACAGTAGTACTACGGATTGGCATTAGTCGTGGAGCAAAAGGAAGGCTCACGAGTTGGCAGCTTCTTTGAAGTCCTTCTCAATAGCAGGTATAAAATTGGATGGTATGGCCTGTCCCACAATCATGTTTTCAAACTCAAACTTCTCAGATGAGCCCGTGGGAAGTGGTTCAATATAACTGCCCGACAAAGGCCGAATCAATGAATAGAAACAGACTAGTTATAGTCGCTCAGTACACATCAGAAACTACTCATTCTGACAGAAACATTCATCACAAATGAAGCATATCCAGTTGATGATTGTTCCTACTTACCCACAAAACCCTCCCATATTGACCTTGACCTCCAATTTGCTTCTTATGCAAGTAATCAAACTGAGCCATATTGACCTTGACCTCCAGTTTGCTTCTTATGCAAGTAATCAGACTGAGCACGCTGCGTCACTGTTTCTCTGAAATTAACACGAGGCTTGCTAACAGTTGCATCAACATGTTAAAATGACAGGCTAACGTTTCTGAGGACTAGTGTCAACACAAGAGCATCCTAGTAATAAAAACGCTAGGAGCACCCACCTTATATTCCCTACAGATACGTTCCACATAAATGTCCAAATGCAACTCCCCCATGCCAGAAATAATCATCTACCACAGATATGTTCTTGTAAGTGCAAATTAAATGTTCAAAAGAGAAAAGCCAAAAACAAATCCAGTAGATAGTAACAATACCTGACCGCTTTCAGGATCCAAGCCAACACGGAAAGTGGGATCTTCTCTTTGAAATCGGTTTAAAGCTTTGGATGTACCTAAGATAATCATCAACGCCAAACTACAAGAATTTAAATGAGATAACAAATACACAAGAATAATAATTTTTCTTACTAAAGGTAAAACAAATACATTCAAAGAAAGAGGGAAGTACCTAATTTGAATGTCTTAGGCATAAAAGATCATTCAAATTGTTGGTGTTATTTCTATACAAACTGACATTTCCTCTTTGACTGTATCGATATGCTGCCTCCTTCGAAATATTCACTTCAATCTTGCTTAAATTTATATCCTTCCTTATAGAACGGATCCGTGAAAAACTGGACTCATTTATTGAGCTTCCGTTGCTCCATCTCCCACAGTTTCTAAACGGTCCAAATCCTCTCTCGGATCGTCTCATCCATGATGCTGCTTCATAGGCATTCCTCACTAAGTTACGCCAGTTAAAACTCGTGTTATTTGATTTACGCATGTCTGGAGTATTCATCCTAATAACCTAGGACAAAAAATGAACCAACAAAGTTAGAAACAATCTTTAAAAACTAGAAGTCTAGGTTAAATATATGCCCAAAGTCCAGACTAAACACATACCCCAAGACAATCCAAGAGTCGATAATATATTTGTTCTCGAGGATTTGTTCGTAATCTTCTCAAAGATGAAAAATAGGGAAACCTAAGAATGACAAAAAAATTATCTAATTATCCAACTGCCACATAGAATCATTAACCACATAACTAACACACGTCAAAATAGCATAAATAATATCTATTTACCCTTTTGTATTAGAGGGATCGAAGGAATATCCGTAAACATCAACTATCTCACATACGGAGGTAGCAAACTCTACGGCCTTTAACATGGTTCCTTTAGCATTGTTACCTGGCACAATGCCAAGGAAAAGAAATACAGGATTGCGAATAGCCTGATATCATTAAAAACAAGTTAAAAACTTATAGCAAAATTCCTTTCAACAAAAGAGCCTTTTAGATAAGGAATTGCTTATAACAAAAACTTTTCTGAAAAATGACAAACCTTAATCATTGGATTGAAATCGCCATGAGTTGAACTGTGCATGATTAAGACTTCATCATCTATTATACAACAGAAACCATGCATCAAAATTTAATATCTTCTTATGATATTAACAAAATAATGTAAGAGTGACATAACGAACATAAATTAAACCTGATCCATTAAGAATAGCAATCATATTTCTTGCTGTTCGACCATCTACAATTCGAAAATCCCTCTTTAAACCCACAAATGAAGAATAAGTCTGAGAAAAAAAAATGATAAAATAATGATAATAACACCTAATTGAATCAAAAACTCAGTTAGAAGATTTAGCCTAGTAGAATATAGAAAAGAAAGAATTATACATGGTAATACGAAAATTCTTACCTCATTCACAGGGGCGTCATTTATTCTAATTACAGTCGTATGTTGGTCGATCTCCTTTCCGAAATTACTCTTTAGTAGCTCCATTGAGTTCCCTACGACAGCACATGTACGATACTGTCGAGGAACAAAAGGAGATCTTGATGGGAGGATCATATCCAAATACTCCTCACAATGAGCCACCGGATAGCATTTTTTATAACCTCTGATCATTTTAGACATGTAAGACGAGTAATGAGACTATTTAAATAGAATAAGAACAAACATTGTAAACTGAATTCATGTATGATTCATACAATCTTGAAATTCTTTCTGCAGCAACTTTCCCCCATCTATTCAACTGGGCATCGAGATATTCTCTTGTCAACACTGTAGTAAGATTACGAAACTACAAAACCGACAAATAGAAGTAAAATTATAAATTAAATAATCTATAAAACTAATCTAGAAAGAAAACTGCTAATTAGTTAACAAAAACCAGTGATTTCAAGGCGCCAAGGCGCCACCAAGGCGAGAAGGCCTCTCATCGCCCGAGGCGCTAGGCGCTAGGCGAGGCGCTAGGCGCTAGATAAGGCGCTAATGCATCAATGTATAGATCATAGAACAATTTTTTGTAATTAAAATGCCAAATGTAACTTGATTGCTGAGAAAAAAACAAAACAGCAAGAGGGACAAGCCTCAGATCATGGGTTTATGTACATTTTTTGTTCTAATCATGTCTGTGTAGGATAACTATCCATGAACCTTTAAAACTTTTCTGCAATCTGTCCTAGCCGAATGATAGATATGTATTTTTATTTTAATCTTCAGCGGTTAAAATCATCTGCTTCATTGTCGATGATCCAATCGGCTGGAGATTAATGGGAACGCCCCCCGCTCCCTTATCTCCTCCTTCTCCCCTCCCCCCACTCCCTCTCCCCCTCTTTCTTCCCCCCCACGAACACTACGCCTACACATATCACTGTACAAGGCAATAAATTTCAAGAACGAGGCAAGCGAGAAGGAGAAGAAACCTGCCCGACGATCAAATACCCTAACAAGCAGTCTTCTTCCGGCGCCCTACTATGACGATTAAAAGGGTCCCGGGAGCCTGTGATCGAAGTTTCTGATTTGCAATGGAGGAGGAGAAACGAGGGCGCGATAGGAGGTGAGGGGGGAGATAGGGTTTGATTAAATTTGTAATACCTTTCTGGTCCTTCAATTTTTTTGTTTTTTACCAATCAAACCGAGACTCCAACAGGGAAGGGGAAAACACGGGGGGGGGGGGAGAGGCGCCAGCGCCTTATTGGCGCCTTGTCGCCTTGGCGCCTGGTGTCGGGCGCTCGCCTAGGCAGCGCCCAGGCCGTAGCGCCCGCCCAGAGCAAAAATGGGCGACGAGGCCTCGCCTCGCCTCGCCCTGGCGCCTAGGCGCTCAAGGCGCCTCGCCTTGAAATCACTGACAAAAACAATCATTCGAAATAAACATTAAAAGAAATGAACCAAGATTTGTGATACAAAGTTCATAATAACTAACCTGTTCCCATAGTAAAATAGTTTTGCAAATGTCAAATTCATTATCCTGCAATACGAGGTTGAATTTTCCTTATCTTGATAAAATAATAAAGATACAGAAGAATAGTTTAAGAAAATATCTTATCCGAGTAATAATATACTGAGTCAAAGCTCCAACCTTAAAACCATGACTGATATGAGAAACCTTCAGAAGGCAATGATCAATTACAGTAGTGCGCAACCCCTTTCCTTTCACAGCCTATATTAATAATCACAATTATGAATTATTTAGTTAAAATAAATTAGAAACAATTAAAAGTTAACAATTAGAATATATAATAAAATTGAAAAAAAGCTAACTTACCATACAAGCAGACAAATTGCTCTGTAACTGATTAAGTACTTGGATAGCAGCCTCACTTGTAAAGATCTCTCCTTTGAAGTTGCCAATTTCTGTCAAAATAATCTCAACAATAAATCCAAAGCCCAGAAAAAAAGACAACAACAATTAATAGTTCAAAATTTAAACCTGTCTTATGATGTATGCCAAATAAAGCCCAGATCATCGCATACAACAGGACACCAATCCACAAGTATTTCTTCCAATGGCTCCTCACCATAACTCGAGAGAAAAGCATTTTTAATCAAAGCAGGCGTCCTTGTTACTAATCCCTGCATGAAAATCAAATGAAATTTAGTAAGCTTTTTAACCAGTGTAATTAAAAGCGCAAAGCGCACTTGAAGCGCAAGGTTGCGCTTTGCGCTTTAGTCCGAAGCGCAAAGCGAGGCGCACGCTTCACCGTTTGAAGCGAGGTCGAAAATGAATGACCCTCCATAAATAAAATCCAGCATTTTTAGGACTCTCCGTAAATAAAATCCAGCAAAACAACGCGTCAATTTTGGCAAAATAACCCTCCCAAACATCCCCAGAGGTACACACAGCCAACACGAACACTACGCTTACACAAAACTAAAGACAAAGCCATCCAATCCGACAGACCACTCACTCAAACCATATCATTGTACGAGAACAGTCCACATGCCCAATCAAAAATCAAGAACGAGGCAAGAATAATCAAACCATATCATGACCGAACCAAGCGAGAAGGAGAAGAAACCTGCCCGACGATCAAATGCCCGAACAAGCTGTTGCAGCTACTACGATGATATCCAGTAAAAACAAACACAACGCACTATATTGGTGTTCGCCACCACACAATCAACCTCCGATAGCTCCGGCCAACCAAATCCTCACGCCAACACACCACCACACAACCGACCAACAAACAACCAACCCCCGCAACCTCTCTCCCTTCCCCTCTGTTCCCCACTATTAAGTTCTTCTGTTCTTCTGTCTCCTCTGCAGCAACGCCTTCAACTCCTCTGCAGCAATGCCACAGTCTTCTTCCGGCGCCCTACTATGACGATTAAAAGGGTCCCGGGAGCCTATGATCGAAGTTTCTGATTTGCAATGGAGGAGGAGAATCGAGGGTGCGATAGGAGGTGAGGGGGGAGATAGGGTTAATTAAATTTGTAATACTTGTTTGGTCCTTAGATTTTTTTATTTTTTACAATTAAGTCCTTAACGCTTCAAACGATGAAGCGAGAAAAGCGCACGCTTCGTCGCTTCGTCGCTTTTCCCCGAGGCGCACCCGAAGCGCGCGCTTTACTGATTGCACCTCGCTTCGGGGTCTTTGAGGCGACCCACGTCGCCTCGCCTCAAAGACCCCGAAGCGAGCGCTTTTAGTAACACTGCTTTTAACAACTATGATCTATCTACTATATTGACTAAAAACTATAAATTCCAGTGTCCAATAATCAGGAGAAGGTCTATATCCACAACTTCTGCAAACTTGATCTGTCATCCTTAAGATCACTTGTACTCTACTGCTAAGCCAATGAAACTTCCCAAGTGCTGGTCCGGTATCTCAGTCTTTAGACTGTTTACTAGATATTTTATATTGCGACACCAACTCGGTTAATTCCACCCCCACCTACTATAATGTCGTGGCAGTGATGACATTTCATGAGCAAATGAGCGGATACAAAAGGAAGCAAACAACAAGTGGTAGAAGGGACAGCATGGAGCGTTTCCAAGGAGCTTTGGAGAGACAAACCCTGAACGTGCAATCTACATGCACCATAGTCATAGCATCCATGGCAAAAAGGATTTCAACTTCACGTAGAGATAATGAACCTTAATTCGCCGATGTTCCCTTTGCACAATATTGAGTGAGTTATATATTATTCCCTCGCATAGAAACAATCGGCTGCAGGCTTGGTCAAGCTAATTCAATTCGTAATTTCAGGTCGAACAGCATGCGACAGGCCACGTCAATAATGATCATTTTCATAAATCGGACCCGCGGAGTGTTCAGCCTCTTTATTGATACACTGGTTCACGGATCAATGCCGTGGTGAGACAATCCCACATCGCAGAGAGGACTGCAAAGTAACATCCTCCAGCCCAATTACCTCGTCGTCCAGACGGTAAGCAATGGGACAACACAACAAGATAGTGGGCGACAATCATCCCGCCGGCGCCCCTGTTCCTCAGAGTACAGAATGGTAGGGGAGGTTCACGCTCGTCGCGATTCCTCCCATTCATCACCCCGGCGCCTGTCACTCAGCGCACGGGACAGCAGAGAAGGTTCACTCGTCTCACGACTCCTCCTCCGCCCACACCATTGAACCTACAACCGGCACCCAGGCTTACGGAGTATTAAGCTCCGGTCCACGCCGCCCACCAGCAGAGTGGTACGCTCCCCGAGCGACTCAGAATATAGCACAACCAGCCGGAACTTTTGGCGCCGCTGCTAGCAGCACGCACAGAGTACAAACCGAACGACGCACGCATCGTTCCCCCGCCTCACTCTCCTAAGACACACTGCTTCCCTACCTTCCCCTGGCACCACACGAAATCCTCCAACCGCGGCACGATCTAGTCACACATAATGAAGATAGCATTCAGACGAGACAGGGGAAGGGGGTGGGACGTACCTCGTCCCCGACGTTCTCTCAATCGAAACTGTGGCCAACGGGAACTCCGATCCTCGTCCCTTGCTTCCTCCTCCACAGACGTGCGCTTCTTCAAGAGAAGCCGCCTACTCGTGGCCATCTTCCGAAGCGGAGTCAACTCTCCGCGCTGCCAACCGCGGGAAGACGGCCAGGCACGCGTCTCCTTCCCGAAGAAGCTAAGGGGGATTTCTAGTCTGCAGCAATTTCCCCCTTTTTTTACTGTATCTGTCCTCACTCCGTCACCTCTCTGTCTGTCTGTCCTCTTTGTTATCTTCCTTTCTGCTCGTTCTATTATTTCTTTTGTTTTCCTTTTTTTCGTCTGATTCATTTACCAATCAATTGCTTATCTACAATCCCCATCGGACGGTGTTTGGGTGGTCCAGGCCTGTTCATTTTTTATTCCCCTATCCTACACTATACTTTGCCTTATCTCAAGTCCTTTTGTTCACTCTACATTCTTAAGCTCGTACTTTTGCTCACATAACTAATTATTAATTAAACTTTGTTCGGTAAAAATAAGCGACGTTAAACGAATCTTATCGCTACTCAAATTCGATTCCGTTTAGGTCCAACGTCCTCTTTCCCGCGTGACGTAATCACACGAAATCGAATTTAAAGTTTCGATAATATTTGATATTAACGTTCCTTGACAACGAAAGTATTAAACTCTCGAGCCACATCGGATTTTGACTCGGTCAAATGTTTTATTCCGGTCAACATACTAGTCAAAGTCATACATTATTATTCTTGAAATTTCGGGTCGTTACAATCTACCCACTTGTTTTAAATTTCATCCCCGAAATATCTCAGTAAAAAATAATCTCACTTGAATAGGTACGTATACATTTCTCTCATCTTAGATTTCTTTAATATGTCCATGTAACCATCGTACCCGCACCATCGGAACCACTCGATGACGGAGTTGTTTCTCTATCCTGTCAACTATCTCAACGGGCTCCGTGGTAACCTGCAAGTTCGGAGCCACCTCTATTTGCTCATCGTGCAGCACATGTCGAGGATCTGGGACGTACTTCCTAAGCATAGACACATGGAAGACGTTGTGGATGTCCGCTAGCCTGGGTGGTAAGGCTAGTCTTTATACCACATTCCCGATCTTCTCCAAGATCTCATAAGGCCCTATGTACCTCGGGCTCAATTTTCCTTTAAGCCCAAATCGGAGGTTCAGCTTTGTAGGAGATACTTTCAGAAGGACATAATCTCCTATCTCGAACTAGAGGGGGCCTGCGCCGTCTATCCGCATAACTCTTTTGTCTGCTCTGTGCGGCGCGGAAACGATCCTGAGTAAGTCTAATCATCTCTGTAGTCTCGCGAACCATCTCTGGTCCTAACTCTGCCTGTTCTCCATCCTCGTTCCAACATAAGGGAGTTCTGCACGGGCGACCATACAGAGCCTCGAAGGGAGCCATCTGAATGCTCTGTTGGTAGCTGTTGTTGTACGAAAACTCCACTAATGGTAGCTGATCTACCCAAGAGCCCTCCAAATCTAAGGCACAATCTCTCAGCATATCCTCAAGTATCTGAATGATACGCTCGGTTTGACCATCTGTCAGAGGGTTGAAGGCTGTACTCATGTTTAACCTCGTGCCTAATGACCGCTATATGGTGCTCCAAAATCGAGAAGTAAATCTCGCATTCCTGTCATAGATTATTACACTGGGCACCGTGAAGGCAAATTACCTCCTTCACCGCGCCAAAATCCCCGATTCTGTGGGGAGAAAAATGTGCTTTATATTATTTTACTCCTAGTCTAGCTAAACTAGTCCGTCCTTCAATTTAGTTGGGAATTATATTTGGGTCCTTTTTAAAACTTAGGGTCTTTACATTTTTAAACTATGATCCCTTAAGCATTTCCCATGAAATAAAAATTTAACTAACATGACTGTGCAACCGCCCTACCTCGAGATCATCTGGGCAATTGATAAGTCCCTTAACCTGACCTAATTAGCCAATTAGTGACATGATTTAGACATACATCTTAGTTTAAGTGAGTTATATATTATGGATTTTAAAATTTTAAAATTGTACATGTTATAACCAGAAATGAAATTATTATTATTATTATAAATAAATTCAAACTAATCAATCATAAAGAGCTTGGATGCCCTTGATGTCGTCGTCAGTGAGCGTTTTCTTAGTCCTTCCATATCCAAAGTAACGGCCCATAATGGCCCAGTCGTTATCACTGTGGCCAAGGCCGAGGATGTGGCCGATCTCGTGAAGCGCCACGGATTCCAAGTCGACTTGAATTCCGGTTGGGTTGGTGCTCCAATCCTCGGCATTGTCGAAATGGAGGAAGCCATCGGCTGGCTTGGAACCGTGAGCGAATATCCCGCCTCTCCCATCGAATGGGATGTTGTCGCCATGGTAGCCATCGTAAACTCCTATCTCGATGTCCGCATCTTCGTTCAGATCAGCCTCGCGAAATAAGAAGACGGAGTGCTCCTCCCATGTGCTAAAAGCATTGGCGACCGCTGTACGCAAGTCTTCCATGGGCACGCGCCCGGAAGTCAAAAAGGTGTATGACATGTCATCGAGCTTGTCGACTGGCCATCTCAAGTAGCCATCTGTCCCATTGAAGAAGGAATAGAGTGTTCCAATGTGGAGTGTGCCGTCATAGTGGAGGAAGCTACCTCTATGGGCGATCGTCCCGTTGACTTGATCTGGCATGCCGCAGAAAAATTTGGTCTCCGCGGTGGCTATGTTAATCCCGAGGGCATACACAAACAAAGGTTCATTATATATCTATACGGTTAGTATGAATCGAGAACAGGCAAAAAAATCGTACCTTCAAGTAAAGAGTAGGAAAATCCAAACAAGAGAACGACCGCCCACCAGCTGCTCCTAGCCATGTTCAAAAACGCGTTGGTTGGTTTCTGTTCCCCAATTTCTTTTTATAGGAGAATATATTCCTCAAAAGTTATGGTATCCATACTTTCGTGGATTTTAAAACTCTCCTTAAAATTCTAGCTCAGCTCTGAGTTAGCCTCATTTGGAAACTATTAATGTTAAAAAAAAAAAATTCAGCCTTCCTTATTCTTTCCCTTTAAGCACGATTTTCAAAAGTCGCTTAAAATAATCCATGATATTTCCTTCCCCACCCTCCCTTTTTTTCTGATTTTAAAAGGAGAAAAATTGTGTGGTTGATTTAAATTTATTTGATATTTATTTCATCTTTATTCTAATTACAAATTATGTAATACAAATACTACTACTCTGGGACCTAATCATTCTCTTATGTTAACAAATCCTTTCTCTATCTTCATGGGAAAAGACCAAGAATCAAGTTTTACCAAATTCTCTTTATTTTGTTTTTCATTTCTTTGTAGGTCTAACCCTTAATTAGATATAATAATACTTAATTAATCTTTTTTTAAGTATTAGTTCCGATTGATCTTAAAGAATTGAATGATATTAAAATTTCTATAGCTTAAAATTTCGTGTAATCAAATTTATTATAACCGATTATTCGTATAATCTTTTTCTTCAAAATAATTAAAGAAACAGATTTAATTAAAAAAAATATTGTGATATTTATAAAAGTAGGCAATTCGCTATAAGAGTAGCTAAAAATTAAGATAGGACTATAATTGAAGGCGCAGGTGAAACCTGAATGATGTTCGATAATTGTGGAAATATTTTAATGATAATCATACTTTATTAAAAATATATATATGGGGTGATTTTGGGCTGATCGGCACACAAAAAAAAAAATTACTTTTCAACCTCTCAAGTTCTAAAGTTTTAACTTTAAAAAGAGTTTGGGAGAACGAACTAGTTTGGAATAAATCTGTGTTATATATGAAATGGGGACTCCACCCTTCGTGGACAAACTCTTTCTCCAAGGAATTGAGATTGTCGTTCTAAACAAAAAATGACATTTCCTAAGAGCTCAGTCGGGCCGCCTAACCGCAGGCCACCCCACTGCCATTTCCTAGTCAAATAATCTGGAGATGGGCATTCCATTCCAGTGTTTTCGCCAGTGGAACAGAGGCAGCGACTCCATTGGTCTGGCCACCTAGCCTCATGTAAAAAACATTCAGAGTCCATATTCACGTCAATTGAAATCATCGCAACAAACCAAGACAAGGAAATGCAATAAAAAAAAACAAAGGATGGAATCAATATGCGTTGATTGATGTGGTGGGAGTGCTCTTTGGAGAAAGAGTCCCCTTCTTCTCCTCCTCCTTGCCGCAATCCTTTGCCCCGCTCCTGCTCCTTGCATCCAATGCCGCCAGAAACTTCTCGTTCCACCCCCTGGTCTCAACACCCCCCGCCAAAGCCCCGGCGTTCCCTCCACGTCCCTTACACGTGTGGTCTGCGGGGAACCTGTGCCTGAGGCACACTTTAACCCCGCACGTCTTGCATTTGCTCGTGTTCGAGAACGTCAACGGCTCCCTGCACCTTCTCACTGGACAGACTGATTTCTTCCTCCTGGAGGGATCGCATTCCCCCGAGCGCCCGTGCCTCGCGAGAGCCGCGACCTCGTCCTGGCCGGTCGTCTCGATGGACGCAGAGCAGGCCTCGCAGACGGCGACCCTCCGGCTCTGGCGGCCGGGTTTGGGACAGTCGTGGCGATCGTATGAGCGGTGCTCGAGGCAGTAAGAGGAAAGGCAGCCGTCGCAGGTGAAGGGGAGGAAATCCAGCTGGCGGCAATCGGGGTGGCAGCAGTGTTCGCCCAGGTTAGGAAAAGCCTCCGTCCCTCCTCCTCCCATTGTTGTTTTTTTTTTTCAGTGGGATTGTGGTAATTTCCTGAATGTTGAAATGCCCTTCAAGCACCAGAGTCATAGCCGGGACATTTTTATAGGATTTTGGGTTGGCTTGGGACAGAAGTCAGGATCGGGTGGGTGCCGTGTTCAGCATACAAGACGAAGAAGAAGAAGAAAAAGAAGATTCATTCATTCGCCCATCACGCGGACCGACCGACCCACCTTCATTTCCAGTTGGGTCGTCACGGTTGACGTCATCTCTGGCCCTTTGTTGTTGTTCGGGGGGCTTCTGGCCCATTATGAATGATGCGGCCTCTCGTTCGTTTTTAACATATACACGACAATAAATATTTCCCAGTCAAGTTTCCAGAAAATTCCAGCCGATGTAATTTTTATAATTTTAATATATATTAAAATTTAAAAAAAAAAACACACACACACACACAACTTACAAAATATATTAGATATTAAATCGCTGAATTTAAAACACTTTTTATTATTTCTTAACGGATGTTGTAAGGCAATAACCGTTAACAAAATAATTTTCATCTTCTTAACTTTGGAATCTTTTTTATTTCTCCTTTTTCTTTCTTACGAGGGTCGTTTTAATACCAAACTGTAAAATAAGAGGGTCCATTCTAAACTTTGAGAAACGTCAATAAGAAGTTTCTTGAGAGGACATAACAAATTGGCCAATCCCTCTCACCCGCCTAAATAATAAAAAATAATAATATATTAGACAAAGAGGAATTGCTTTTCCTTATTTCTTGTTTTTTTGACCTTTTTCTTTTCTTGCTAGTTTTGTTTGTACAGTCCAACTGGAAAGAAGGGGAGTGAGTGAGTGACAGGCCGTGCCAACCAAAGAGAGATGCATGTTTTTCCTTAGGAGCTAAGTTCAATCATCTCAAAAAAAAAAATGGTCATGCTGACATTAGCTGTCCTCCTCCTCCTCCTCCATGTAAAGTGCCCCCCCCCCCCCCCCCCCCCCCACCCACCCAAAAAAGATCAACACTAATCCCCTCCTGTTATGACATAAAAACTTTATGGAAAGTAGTGTCTATTTCATATGTTCACATTTATATATACTTATTTTTCTATAATTCAAATACGTTATATTAAAAATACTAAAAAATATACGTTACTTTTTCTCCTTCACATTGCCTTCTTCCCAACCCCGGCTAACATCCTAGATGATGTTATTGTTGTTGGCAGCTGAAGCTTGGTCATGGCCGCCTGGAAGTGGAAACTTGGCCGACGTGGAAAACCCGATTCTCGAGACGACTGCAGCATCCCGGCCGAGTTCCTCTGCCAGATATCAGGACGACCGATGTACGACCCCGTCATAATCTCCTCCGGCCAGTCCTTCGACCGCTCGTCCGTTCTGGCCTGTAAGTCACTTGGAGTTGCCCCCGTCCAGGGAGATGGTGTCCCCCTGGATTTGTCGTCCTTCTTTCCCAACACCAACTTGAAGCGCGCCATCCTTAGTTATTATGAAAGGCGTAATGTCCCTCCTCCTGATCCTCTGGAATTTCACACTGCCTGCGATATCGTCTCTGCTTTGGTAACAGCCCCCAAGGACGGCGCATGCCGACTGGTGAAATCCGATAATTACGTGGGAGTTGTTGAGAGTACGATTCTTGACAGCTTGGGTTCCTTTGCAGATTCTCCTTGTTCTAGCAATCGCTGCCTGTCTGACTTTGAATCGTTGAGCTCGGAACATGACAGAATCTTAGCTAAGTTGCGGTCTGCTGATATTTGCGACGTTGAAGAAGCATCTGTCCACTTCCGGAACATCAGTCATTCAGACCGGGACTGCCGTGTTGCCTTGTGCACCTATAAAATGTTGGTGGCTCTGAGGAGTTTGATCATCTCGAGCCACCAGCAAGTTCAGGTGAACTCGTTGGCGACACTTGTGAACTTGTCCCTCGAGAAAGTCAACAAGCCAAAGATTGCAAGGTCAGGCATCCTTCCAAACCTCATCGATTTGTTGAAGGGGTCAGGATCAGATGAGGCACGAGAGCATGCCTGTGCTGCACTTTTTAGCCTTTCCATTGAGGATGACAACAAGGCCGCCATTGGCGCATTGGGTGGCCTCCCACCACTCCTCCAGGCATTGCGGTCCAATAACAGACCCACCCGGGTTGACTCCGCTGCAGCTCTTTACCACCTCTCACTTGTCCGTGGTAACCGGATCAAGCTGCTGAAAATTGGGGCAGTCCAGATCCTATTGAGCATGACACATTTGGCAAACTCATCAAATACGAATCATATCGAGCACCAGCACTGCCACTACAGGCACATGATTTTGCTTGTACTTTTCAACCTAGGACAGGACAGAGAAGGCCGTGTCACGATGTTAGATGCTGGTGTGGTCGGGCACATGATAGGGCTGTTGCGAGGGGCTGATATGATCTCGGAGGTCGAAAGGGTTGCAATACTGGATGTTCTGTTTCAGCTGAACAGTGACGGGCAACGTTTTCGGTGGCTAGTCAAGGCAGCAGGAGGAGGGGAGGTCTTGCATGAGATTGCGACAGGAAGTAAGGACGGCAACCAAAAGGCAGTGAAGATACTGGAATTGATAGCGAGAAGAAAGGAAGAAGAAGATCATGTTGAAGAGGATGTTGATTGGGAGAAGCTACTCCTCGATTGATGCAGAGTCATTTTCCTGGCTAAACATGCCTCGACTCTTCTGTATTCCAGTCCCTGCAGTAAAACAGATGACAAGCCTCGTTATCACATGGACAAGCCGCGAGCCTTGTCATATACTTTCCACAGCCTTTTGGTTTGTATACCTTCATTTCATTTGGTCCCATTGCCTGGATCGTACGACGATTCCCGTCTTCGATATGATGATGTCTTTCTGTAGTTAAAACCTCGGAGCTCTTTCTCAGACCAAGCTCCATGCTTCCTCCTAAAGACAAGTGGAACTCGAAATGGGCGGAGGCGTGCTTTGGATGGCGGGACGTAGATATGTCCCAAAAGAAACGAATAAGTCGGTTTTGCCACGGCACGCCACACTTTGGCCGGAGGCTAATGCATCGTCCTTGCAAACCACGCGCGTATTCTCTTTACTTATTTTTGATTATATGCTTTCATCTACTTTTTTCCCGCCACTTAATTTCTTCCTGTTATGCTAAAAAATTATAACTAGTTAAATACTCGCATATATTTCACCTGTTGAAATTCGTTATTTTTTCCCTATAAACAACAAATTCAAATTGGTATACAAAATTGATCATGTCAAGATATTAAAGTAAATTTGTCTTCATTTTATAAAAAGGTAAATATAAAATCAATGTAATCATGTTTTGTAATTACGGTAAATTATGTATTTTTAACAAAGAAAAAGTTTAATGGAATATATTCGAAGTTAGGAATAATAATAATAATAATAATAATAATAATAATAATAATAATAATATAAATTTGAATGAGGTGAGTTGATAAATATATAAGAAATGTAAAAAAATGAAAAAGATCTCGCCATCTTTCCATAAATCAAACTTTAATTAATTGAAGTATAATATATCAATTAAATATTTAAAAACCATTCAGTCGGCAACTCAAGTAAAATCCCTTTGGATATAAAGTTAATGTAATGATAAATTTAATGAATGATTGTGTAATTCGATGGAGTTTGTATGGGAAAGATATAAAATACACAGAAATAATTATGGACCTAAAAGAAGGCATTTTAAGTTTCATTACATAAGGGAAGCAAGAGGCGTGCACACGTGATGTTCGCCATTGCTTCGGATTATATTATTACATCCGGGATCAAGATAAACAAACAAGCATACGAATAACATCTCAAAAGGTAAGAGCAGAAGGTTACGAAGACAAGGAGACTACAGAGGTTGTAGCATTGGAAGCCCTAGATATTTTCCTGTTGGTGTTTCTTCATGGGCACTTGATCTTCTCGTAGTGGCTGTTGACGACAAAAGTCCAGTTGTCGCACTTCTTGTAAGGTCCCGGGACACAGTGCAGCTTGCCACAGCATGTGGTGCAGCCCTTCATGCAAGGCTTCTTCTTCCTCGCCCCCGAGCAGTGCGCCTCGCATTCCATCACGCAGTTAGCTGTCCAGAAAAGAGTATGAAATTAGCATTGATGAATGAGATTTAAAAGGGAAGGTTTTGATTTTACGGGGATCTTACGATGTTCAGATGGGGGGGCCGTAGGAGGGTAAGGATGAGGGTGTGGAGGTGGGGCAACGACGGTGTGTCCTGTGGTGTGTGGCGGGGGAGGGATGGGAGACTTCTTGGGGGGATACACAGGTGCCTTCTTAGGAGGTGGGATAGGGGCCTTCTTTGGGGGATAGGCGGGTGCCTTCTTAGGAGGTGGGATCGGGGCCTGCTTAGGGGGATAAGCGGGTGCCTTCTTTGGAGGATAGGCAGGTGCCTTCTTAGGAGGAGGGATGGGGGCCTTCTTTGGGGGTGCATAGGGATCCTTCTTGGGTGGCGGAGCAGGGTTGTGGTGGTGATGGTCGTGATGAGGGTGGTGTGGTGGCGGAGCCGGGGCCTTGGCATAAGCCTGCCATTTCCATACATACAGCAAAATCAGCAACGAAATCAACCAATAGTATTACTACTTACACACTCTGTTATCAACGACGTACCTCTGTTACGGCTTCTTCGGTCGCGGCCTGTATTTGCACGAGCAAAACAATAACAACTCAGTCAGTATCACAAATGACTGTAAAGCATCGTAAATAAGAATCACTGCGGGCGGTTATACACTGAGGACGAAACGTCACACGCGACGTAATAGTACCTGGGCAGCGGCCGAGATAAGCGTGGCTAGAAGGAGGAAGCAGTAGTGCTTCATTGCCATGATGCTGTAAAACACACGCTTAGTGGCGATGGCTGTGCTTAGTTGCGCTGATATCAAAGTTGGGTGCAAATGGGGTTGTTTATATATAGTGTTGATGAAACCCCAGATCAGATCGGACGTCGTGATGATGATAATTAACAATAATATTATTAATATTAGTGCAAGCTGTCATTCAATTGGGCACATGAAGCTACGAAATTAAAAAATAATAATAAAATGCTACGATAAAATACTTCAAACTTGAAATATTTTGTCTAGTACTAGTACTAAAATACAAAAAAGTGTGTGTGCACAAATCTCTTATAATTCTCAAACATTTTACAGAATCAAGTCGGCAAAGTAATATTTATTTACGAGTTTTTAAAGATTTCGACCGGCTTTAAAGTTTTATAATTCAACATTAAAAAAAAAGGAACAATGTAAGGTGGTGGAATCATATTCAGTTTTTTTGTTGTCCGTTCGATTTCCGGAGCTTCGCTCCGACTAAGTCGGACTTAAGCTGGGTAGGGCACCTGACTATGGTGGGTGAGTCTTCCAACAAGGATGGCTACGTACAATAGATTTTTCACACGAGAACTCCTTAAGCGAATCCAAACTCAGCAACCCATGTTGGTAATCATGTTCAGTTATTTACAATCCGGATATGAGCTTCCCCGGTTGAAGGTGAAGAAGGTCAAAGAGGCAAAGGGCGGAGCAATTCACACCCGTGAAGTCAAAAGTAGTGGGGGGATTTTCAGTATCATCATTAAACACATTAAAATTTTTCATCCTGCAAAATTTGACTTTTAATGTTCATCATTTTATTAAGTCCTTTTTTTTTAATTCAAAGTCCGTATTCATATCCAGCGGACTGTCGGACATTCGTATCCAATTGTAATATTTACATATTGTGAAAATGTTAAAAAGTGGAGTTAGTGAAAGAGAAAGTTTAGGCGTATTGAAAATTATCTAACTCTTTCCATTTATACGAAAAAAAATGTTTCCAACATTTTCATTTTCAGTTTCTTAAATTAGAAAACTTATTTGGTAAAACATAAGAAGAGGAAATATCTTTTATTTGTATTCATTTTGTAAAGAAAAAGTATGACTGATGTAAAATTGTATCTATGATTTATTTGATTTAAATTTATAAATGAAATTATTTTACAATATGTTTCTCTTCTTTTATACTTATTTATTTATTATAATTTTTAAACGCGTTAACACGTTTATGAAATGATTTATGAACTATATGAACCGATACCCTAACTTAAGATCTAACAAAGTGATCTAATTAAATTAAAATAATAATCTATTTCGGAAAATTTTAAAAACAATTAGAAATTAAGAAGAAATAGAAGAATAAAATTGAAGAATGAAATGAATTGATTTTGATTGAACTAAGAAAAAATGAAATGTGAGAAGTGAAGAAATCGAATACCGGAGGAATGAGGTGTGGCCAATAAGTAAAAGGAATTTACACGAGAAAGGAATTTGCAAAGGACTAGATAAATTTAAGGCTATCGAGCATATAAGAGTGATACAGCGTGGTAAAATCTGGGAGAAGCAAACGGCGGAGTGAAAAATAACAAAATGCATTCATCAAATTTTATTATAATTATTGTTCGTTATAGAAAATAGAAAGAAACTGGTTTAACCCGTTTTCACCTCACCTCTTCTTCCTTTTTCTTTTATTTCTTATTTTTAAAAAATATCTTTCAAAACCAAACAACTTTTCAAATAAAATAAAAAGGCAAAAAAGTTTTCTACAACAATAAACCTCCTCCTCCATTCAAATTCGAGTTTAGTATTGAGTGGTGCTTTCGTATAAGGAGGATTAGGATGCCGAGAAACTCGGCTCAACCCTCACCACACCACGCCACGGTCAACGAGGTGGATTTTAAATAAATGAATGAATGGATTTTTTTGGGACAATGCAATGAACCCCAGTAGAAGCTTCCCTCTCGCTTGCCTCCGCCTTCCCCCCCCACCATTCCCGGTGCTCAAAAAAGGGCGGGTTGTGTTTAATCTTCTTGTCGGCACCACCTCACGGTTTTCAAAATTTCCATGAATTCGTTGCTTAAAGAGGTGGTTTGACTTTTGGTCCTCTTCCTCCCCCCTTTTTTATTCATCTCAAGTGGGAGGGAGGGACCCAAAAAGTTAAAAAATAAAATAAAAATAATGAATTTTAACTTTTGCCGAGGTAGGAGATAAACATGAACCAGAGAGTGTGAGCATTTTCCAGTAACATCTGAGGACGTCCTCGACTACTACTTGCCATGTCTCATGTTCACACCCCCCAACGACCAAACCCCAATCAATCATACGAAGGTGAATGAATCATTACGGAAGGAATAATATTGTTGATGCAAACGCAAGACACCCCCTACCCCAGTTGATAATTCTTATGTCCTATCTCATCCCATTACGATCCTTTTAAGGGAAAGTTCATGTGCACATATTAAGTGAGTGTTTTGAGCTTCTAGCTAACATTTACAACAACATTTTAAAAGACAGTATAAAAATGAAATGGGTTCTCACTGAATATATTATAATAATATTACGGGACGCGTCCCCCCTCCCCCCGGAGCACTCGTACAGATTTTGAGGGTATTATATGATATCTTATTACAACTAATTAGAATAGTGCTGTACAGACTAACATCGTTGACTTCGCCCGGTAATAATCTACTCATAATCACGACAGTGTACGTGAATATTGAATAGAAGGGGGATCCCCCATCTCGAGATATACGATTGATTAGTTGGATTTTTGTCATAAATTAATGTTCGAATTCGGCTGTCTGTCTGTCTACTAAAAAGAAAAAAAGAAAGTCAAAACTGTTGGCGAAAATTAAGCCGGAATCCCAGAATATGCCCCGGCCCTCATCGTTAATTTAAAACAGCGACTTTACTTTGCCTAGAATTATTTTTTTTATGAAATATTCCATGGCCATGCATTAATCGGGATCCACGAAGAAAGAATCTACGTCATTACACGTAAATAAATTATCAAATTTGGACACCTACAACTACGACTGCAACCTTCCTAGTCTATGTAAACAAGCTCATTATTTCATATTCAAAGAGTTAAAGCTATCCTAAAAAAATGGGCCTGAGTTTGACCCATCCTGTTAAAATGGGCTAAAATATGAGTTTGGGCCGAGGCCCCTTTCCCCATCATCCAGACCCTGCTTCCGTTATCGTAATCAGAGGTGGCTATGGGCCGGGTTGAACCACAATCCAGCACGTGAACAACCCTTGCTGACCCGTAATCGGCGGGTCCTCGGGCTCAACCCATAACAGTCGATTACGGGTGGGTTACTTGATTTTCGTCCCCTGACTTGGTGGGTCGACCCATCGTTTTAAAATAATCATACGGACCACTGGATTGCCTGTCACTCATATCGTTGGTATTGGACTTGCAAAATGTTAGCATCGTGATGTCTTAGAAGATATCGTTGATCAAATACTCCAACGAGACATTTATTTATAACATATAGGTTCAAAATAAGTACTTAACTTTAGATTTGATTCTCATTTTGCTTTGTGACTTAGAAGATGAAAAATGAAAATAATATAACTCTTATTTGATATTCAAAATATATGTTATGGATTTTGTTTTAGATCATAAGATTTAAGTTAAATGGATGACATGATTTTTTTAAAAGTTTATTATACAGGAAGAACAAACTTCTAATCAGGAGGAGTTACATAAAAAAGATTATAATATTTGTCATAGTCAACTAATTTCACAAAGTTTAAGACACTTGATTTAGCTCGTCTGATGGACAAGGAATTTAAATTTTTATTTTATGCTACGACATATGATACCAAATACGACTCAAGACGGAAGATTCAACAACGATAACTATGCAGGCATATAATCAATAAGTGAACTACATGAACTTTAATTCATTTGATTCATGCTCGTAATAACAAGATACATAGACAACTTAATTTCATTGGTAAGTGAATTAATTACAAGTTCTGCCTTTTTTTTAATTTCAATTTCAGCGTGGGAACTTATGGCGTAAGCATTTTAATATGAGATATTGGACTTATAGCGTACATAATTAGTGTAAAAAGAAGTAACAAGTTTGTGTTTGATTATTTTAATGGATTTGGGGAATAATATTACTACTTAAGAAATTACTATTTAAACCTTCTCTTAAAAACTTTACCGGGTGATATAAAATATGGGTAAAAAAGACATTGAACTGTTATTGTGAATAATAATATTTGTATTGTTTTTTTTTATTTGATTACGACGACATTGTCGTCCTGACCAAATTCCAATGAAAACAAGCACAGGGGAAACCGCCTGTGGGAAAATAATGGCGAACGGAAACGGCGCCGTTTCCAACCCCCCGACCCTAGACACTCGCTGCTGCACACCACGACGCAGTCCCCAGCCCACCCTCCGCCTCATCCCCCTCTCGCCGGCCCCGCCGCAACCCCACCCCCACTCCACCTCCCACGACCTACACAATTTCCGCTTCGTGGAGTAGAATCGCGACTGCTCCCATGCAGCGCCTGTGGAGGACAGGCTCCAGGACGTTGTGACCGTTGAGGCCGTCCCTGACTGGGAAAAGCTCGCGACTGTGGTTCCCGCCATGGACGCCGTCGGGAAGGTGTTTTGCCTCCACTCGGAGCCGAATTTCTCGCTTCCGTGGCAGAGGAAGTGGTAGTAGCAGCGGTTTCGTTGTCGGCGGGTGGAAGGTCTTGAGGAATGCTCAGACCGCGGAGCATCACACGCAGGTGAAGGTTAAGAAGTGGGGGTCCGATGTGAAGTACCTGGCGACGGTGCTTGCAATCGGAACCGAGTGTGATATCGGTATGTAGGCATCTGAGCCGTGGTCATAATTACTGTTTTGATTGGATTAAGGACTCCTTCATAATGAGGTTTGGTTAGTGTGAGCGATTGCAATTTTTTTTTGTTTTATTGCCAGGAATGTGCCAAAGATATTTTAGGCCTTGTTTATTTTGTTACTGTGTTCTTGATTGGAGTGAAAGGACTTTGGAGTTTTGGATCCAGAGATACAGAGTAGAGGTGGACGCTTCTCTAATGCAGCTTTTCTGAATGATTTGGTTTACAATCTAACATGACTTCCATCACTTAGACCATTTTTTGAGGCTCGTGATTTTGTCTAATTAATGTTTTGCAACATCGGAGTAGCTCTTGTTGTATTTGTTATTTCGGGGTTAAATTTTCCCGGAGTGTTGTATGGTATCGAATAGGCTGCTTCAACATTTTGTTGCTGCTCTTACGTACTTACTAATATGCTGCTTCGACAGATAGCGGTGCTACGGTCTAAAACCGCGGAGGCTACAACATCTGATATTCTTGCAATCCATCGCATAGCTTCTGCAATGTCCAATAATTTAGAATCCTAGTCAATTCTGGCGACACAACTATTTCTGGCAGATGACCCTCCGGGCATGTTGTATGTTCGGCCTTGAGCTGGCTTTCAAGGAGTGTCCTCTTTTTCTCTTTATTATAGAATATGTTATATCTTCGCTGTTGTTTTTTTGTTGTCAACACCAGAATATGTAATACTGGATTAGTCGTAGAACTCAAATTTAGTTGCAGAGAAGGGAAATGACTGAATCGGATGATAAACAACTCATTTTCATATGATACATGAAAGTAACACTGATTGACATGATTGGTCTCACGTGTCCTTAATAGAGGAACCAACACCAACTCAGTATATTTCTGAGTTGAAGTTCATATTTTCCTTCTTCTTCTTCAAGCCTGTTTTGCTGCTACACCAAAGGGATGAGAATTGTATTTTGCTGTAAATACTGCGATTTATATTTGTTACTTGCGGGTGAATCCTGCTGAGAGACTATATCATTGTTTGGGTACCGCTGATTAGCTTAAGCTGCTTTTGGGAACAAGTTGGTCAGATATGTAAACGCAGTTTCTGCAGACAGAACCCATACCGTGCTCATTCAAGCACATGCTTGAACTTGGTTTATTCATCGACTGATCGTTCTCAAGAAAGGAATCTGATTCAGATAAAATATCACGTCGAGAGGCGGCACTAACTCTCGTGAAATCCTTAGTCTGGTGGCATGACAACAGAAGGATTAGTTCTCTTATGCAAGGTTTATCGGCAAGGTCTACGGCATTTCTTCTTCTTCCAATTTCCTTCCAGTGCAACAACATTCAAGACTATCCATCAAACTCAGACAGGTCATGCGAATAGGGGCCTGCTGTGGCCCAGATCCATGGATGACTTACACGATGCAGGGATGGCTGCGTACCTGCTGGAGAAGTCCCTGTGGATCAAGTCCCCATTCTGCTCCGGCCCCTCATCGAAATTCATCGCGTTAACTCAAGGGATCATACCAGAACTGCTACCTTCCCTTCCTCATCATCCTGTTCTTACTCAGCCTCCTTATGAAGTTCTTCCAGCGCAGGCCAGCCACGACCTCTGACCATTCGCAGAACCGTTTCCAACCCCTGATCCACCAGGGCCCCTCTGGCAACCTGTCCGTGGCCTGTATCCTCTCCCACAAAGATGACGACGACGGCAAGGGCGATGAGCTCGACAGGAACGGAGTCCAGAAACAGCATCCCTGCTTCCTCATGACGACGACGCAGTGTCGGATGATGATCTTGAGAATTGGACTGTCCGCGTCGACATCTGAAAAAACTCGGCCCAAACACCGAGACAAGGAGGAACAAGCTATACCTAAACAAATTACAAGGATGGAGGGTTGCGGCGGCCGCAGCCAAAGAAGCAGGGGGTGGTTAGAAAGGAGAAACGGTAAATAACAAGCTAGAAACGGGAGCAGTTACCCAAACCCGGTAAAATCGTCATTTTCCCGGGTATTTTTCATTACTAATGGCACGGTGGAAATTGCAAAAATATTTATGGAAAGAGTAATTTTAAAATTCGTTAAATAATTTTTTGTAATCGGATTTAGAAACATTAATTATGTTTTTTAGGAAGTTATTTTTAGCAAATCAGATTTAATTATTGATGTGAACAGGAGGAAATCGGTTTTGTCACATCTCACACTGCCTAAATGAAGGGTCATGAAATCTGATTCACAAACATTGATTTCAAGTTTTCAAAAGTGAAAATCGAAGTTTATCAAATCTAGCTTTTTCGAAGATTTTGAAATTAAATATATTATTTCGTGAAATATTTTCGTAAATAATTTGGAAATAATTGTGATTGTTTGCTAATACATTTATTAAAGAGAACATAATATTTAAATAATAAAAATTGAAACAATAACAGTTTACCTCGTGTAGAGTCCTCACTTATCCTTTCTGTAGGAACGGGTTATTAATCTTATCAAGAAGCCTTTTGATGAACAAGATTTACATTTCCAACTGTAAAGTTCGTGTTTTTCATGTCCAGCAATGCCAACCCGTTTTGTATCGGACACCGCGCATCTGAATCCGGAGCTCTTCCACCGCTACGAAAGCTTTACAAGAAAGCATTGGGGTTGCTGCAGGTGACCGAACTGGCGTGAGACCATTCGATAGATGTTTCCGGAGAAGAGGCTTCCGCTTTTGTCGATATATCAAGGGCATTGACCAATCTTACGACGACTTGATCCATGGCTGGCCTTTGTTTCTCCGGCCCCGTACATGAGACTGCCAGACGAAAGGCAATGTCGAAAGCCTCGGTGGAGTATTCGCCAGACAAGTTTGGGTCCACGAATGCTGCCCTTCTGCCACCACCTTTGGCGAGGGCCTTCTTTGCCTAAGGAAGACACGACTCGTTCATCAAAATTCAGCGGCCTGTGCTTAAGTCACGTCAACATGAAGGAGCTGACACGTACCAATTTATCGAGCTGCATGGGTTTCCTTCGATCCAGGTTAATGACCTTTTCCCCTGACAGAAGTTGTAGCAGCACGATTCCGAAGCTGTACACATCGCACGACGGATTCACCTGGCAGTTGCTTTGAAGCTCTGGATCAATGTAACCAAGAGTTCCCCTCACCTCCGTGGTAACACAAGGCTCACCCGAGTCCAGCACTTTACAAAGACCGAAATCAGACACCTTTGCTTCGAAATTCGGTCCCAAAAGAATATTTGGCGGCTGCAAAAGCTTAACCGTTAATGGAACAGTCCAAGCCTATTGTTAGAATGGACCTGTTACACTCACTGGCTTCCTGACCTTAACATCACGGTGGATGATATGTCGTGCATGGAGGAAACATAGGCCTCGGGCACAGCCAATGGCAATGCGAAGCCTTTGAATCCAGGACAGATCTCTGTCCTGCCCTGCGATGCGTCAACCAATGTTGATTTTCAAAATGATTATGCAAGAAAAGGCTATTAAAGAGTGACTCGTGCGCGAGTGTTATTACCGAAAAGCCATTCCGAGAGGTTCCCATTGGGGCAGAGCTCATAAATGAGGAAATATGCATCTTCCTCCATGCAGCAACCCAATAACGCAACGATGTTCGGGTGTCTAACCCTGGACAAGCTCGTAACTTCTCTAACAACTGTCTCTAGGTTGGTATCACTGAGGATATGCTTGACTGCGACATGTCTATTGTCGGGCATTATTCCTCGGTATACCTTACCAGCAGTTCCTTCACCAATGATGTTTGATTCATGCAGGTTGTTGGTGGCGAGAAACACATCCTTCGTCGATAAGAATGGACAAGACACCTGCTGCAGCAGCACCTCCATCAATCCTACCGACCAGAGAGACCTTGGTCAGCAAATTAGAAAGAACACGCAATGAAATCTGGCATACGACCTTGAGTAAAACCGTAAAGGGACTTACTATCTCTTCTGCTGTGCATATTCGATTTACAAAAATTCCTGATCGAGAAGATCACGGCTGCACACGTAGTTACCGAAACTCCACCCGGAACACTCAAGAAGACCCAAATTCCCACATTGCATCTTCACTTGGAGTTTCTATCTACCATTCTTCCACTGTCTGACATTGAAGGTCATATGAATACCTGATTTTCGCTTTGAATCTCCATCAACGGCACTTTCACTGCAACCAGATGGAGGTAAGGTTCATCGGCCAGATTGTTGCGCAACCTTGGTTATTTTTCGAAGTCCTTGAACATGAAATGCACGATCGATCCTCTTCTCAGACATGCAAGTCGCGATTTTCTTTCCGGCGTGCTTGTCAAATTGGCACTTGAGTTTTTGGCCACATGGCGGATGATGAAGTCAGAACACCCACCTTGACCACTAACAAGCTTCTTAATCCTACTCTCGGAAAACTCAAGCAACTACTCTGTTCTCCGGGATTCCAAGGTATGCTCCCAGTCCAGTCCGCTTGCAAGCCGAGCACTAAAAAACGCAGCCAAGATGATATCCCACAGCACCACCCTCCCCACGGATAGCCCTCCAACTAACTCTACTGCTTCATTATCTGCAATTTCGGCCGTCGCCAAGAAACCAATTCCCACAGCAAAAACTCTGGTGGATCCAACTTTTGAGGAGACGCAAAGCTCAGGACAGAGAGGATCCGAGCACGTAAAACAGTCAACACAAGCGACATATCTAAATCCAAACAGGGTTCGTTTCGAATACGTTAACGGAAGTTCCACAACATTTCTCTGGATTTACATTAGCTCTGCATTGTACGGATCAACACGAGATCCATTCCATAATGCATCAGTTTCGTCATTGATCCTACAAGACAACAGACTGCCGGCCAACTACCCGACATATCATAACCAACACATTGCAACTGTCCTCGTTCTTGTAGGGTGAAGATGAAGTTAGGAACCAGCTGAGAATAGCCGCATTGTAGCCTGCCATAGGCCGGCGGGCTGGCCGGCACTCACACAAATGCCAAAAAAAGAAAGAACTGGCCGCCGTCGCAATCGCCAGACTAAGTGATTTTGGGAAGAAAAGTAAAAAAAGAAATGAGAATCGATATAATCGAGAAAACAAAAATAGATAGGATTGTAGTTAGAGAGTGGGGTCCATTTTGCTTCATCTTTGCATTGTGGGTCAACCAATCGTACAAACAAGAGGATGCGATAAGGAGGAGCTTGTTCATAATTAATAATGTGGTTTAAGGTATTCATTTTTCAAATTGTTGCAGCTTTCAAAAAATTTATTCAAACGATTCTCAAATTTTCCAAACATGATATTTGTTCAATGAAGGTCATTTATAGATATTATGAATCAACTTCTTCAATTTTAGTTTTTCATACTTTACGAACGATTAACGATTGTGTTTCGTATACTTGTACGAAGTCCATTAAAGATATTTCATAAAAAGCCGTACAATTGTACGAATCAATTACTAAAAAAGTCGGCTCATCGTAAACTTTACTGCTTCGTACTTTATAAACGATTTACTATTTCGTTTCGTACATTTGTACGAAGCCCATTAAGGAAATTTCGTAAAAGTCCGTACAATTGTATAAACCCATTACGAAATAATTCGACCCATTACGGAAAATATTTCGTAAAATGTGAATAGTAAGTAAACTACTGAAATTCGTGTTCGTAAAGTTTCTGACTTACTCGTTCACGAGTAATTAGACTCACCCGGCTAAGACACATACATTTCTTTGAAGGGAACACAGGCCTTATCCGTGTCTTTCTTCATCCCCATGAAATGAACTTCCTCATGGATGGGCTGACCAAAACTACTTGGGATTTTGCAGCCATCTGTCTTATCAAATTAGGTTCCTTTGAGAGTTGTGGTGAGAATGTTACGTAACCTACTACAATCTGAACGAACTTGAAACTTGGGCCATGATGATTGTATTTCCAAGGGCAAAATTTTGTAAGCCTCTTCCTTAAAGGATAAGGGCTAACCAGGTTTTTTGTGCTTTACATGGGACACTGTTACATTTTTACGAAACAATGCCTTACTGTATCGAATTAACGAAATTTTTTCGTAAATGGCCGACGAGATTCATCATGAATTTGTATAAATGTACATGTTTTTACGGCAAAAAAAAAATTTTGTAAATTGCATTGTTTCGTAATTTATGAAACTTGTGCTGTTTCGGACTCGTATAATTATACGAAGCCCATTAACCATTACTTCGTAAAAGCCTGTACATTTGTACGAATTCATTACGAAGCCCGATGTCCTTTTTATGAAAAAATTTCGTAAAGTTAGTGCAACAATGGTTCACGAAGCACGGATTGACCCGTGCAAGGGTCGATAGCCTCTTCCCTTCCTTAATGGGTTGCATATATCCGCTATATTTCATGTTTCTTTGTGGTTCAGGGAATGAGACACTATCGATTGATTCTTCGACTCATGGGCCTGCTGAAACCTCCATTGTTATGCATCGGTAGGTTATTGTTCTGATTTCTTCCATTGCAGCATGGCTCTCTAGTAACATGTCGAGCCTCCTCCAATTTCTTTATCTTGCTACCCATGTCTTGAAATTGGCCGTTGATCCACAGCATCATTTCTCTTTGAGCTCGCATCTCCTTGCAGAGTTCCATCTGTTGTTGCTGTTATTGCGCTAAAAAATCAGTCCATGAATCCTTGAGGTTTCTCTGAAACTCTTCCATGGAGGATTGCGATTTGGTGGTGACAACCATGGAATGATTGGCCAGAATTGTGCTCTAATACCGATTAGAAGGCACTTCTAGGAATTCGAAGAATCGAAGACGACAAAGGAACAGAAAGTAGGATTGATCAGCTCAAGAATTCATCAATCGAACTTCTTCTATTCATCAGTCGCAAGATTACAAATCAAGTCCAGAAGTACAGAAAGAAGAGGAAGGTGAATTACAAGATACAAACCACCTCAAATGAGAAGATCTTCCTTCTGTATATGTAATTCTAACTTAGACTTAGTAACTAGAATTGTAACTAACATCAACTAACTCAATAACAAATTCATAACAACTTCACACGTGACTTTAATTGTGAGCCCTTTCCCAGCTGCTCTTTTCTTTGTATCTTTCGGCCCACTGTTCTCGACTTGAGCTCTTCAGCTTGCTGCAGTCATAATACCCCGCTACTCTTAGTCTAATATTCCCTCCTTGTCGACATTATCTCAGCACCATCACCTGGCCTGTCTTCAGTTTGCAAGCCAAGAGTGCCTTCCTGAAGGTAGTTCTCCAAGACCACAGGTTGCTGTCTAGTTTCAACCATGCTCTCCGTCACCATGTCAACAGGTTGTGTTTCGGTGGGTAGGTTGTTAGGCTCACCTTAGGAGGTATCTGTTCTTACTTCCACGTTGGTTGAGACTGCCATCCATAACGGACCACAGGTTTCCGTCTCCAATTTGCTAGCTCCATCTCCATGGTTGTCTCCACAGCTGTAACCATTTTTGGCTTGTCTCACCTCTTCCTGTAGCTGTCGTTGTGCTCCCTCCTGGACTTGTACCTCTGCCGATGCCTGAACTTGTGTCTCTGCCGTCATTGCCCTTAAAAGACAGAGAAAGCGGAGAAAAAGATTGTGTTTATTTATATTATATTTTTTAATTAAATATTATTCTGACGAAGCAAATAAAAACTGCCCTTTCTTATTTTTCGGTGAAGGATTTTGAAAATTTTGGTGTTAGCTGGTAACTGCGAGATATTATTTTCCTTTTATTTATTAAGGTATAAATTATTAACTACATTTTAAAATTTGAACCTTTTTCGATTTAACTTAAAATTTGAAAAATATGAACTTACATTTCAATATTAAGACGTTATCTTAATTTTATGGCCGACACTAAGCTCTTCCCCGATCTCTTCCTAATCAAAGAATAGGAAGAGATGAGTAGAAAAGAGCAAACAAATGTAACCAAACTTTCAAAAAAAGGATATGCATAATTGCAATAATGTTGGGATATATTGCTAAATAAAAAAGCGTTAAAATTTAGAATATATTCGAAAATTTAGGATTTTATAAAATTCTTTTCATTTTAAAATGTGTGGATAACTTTTACTAAAGTTAATTTTATTGCTACAAAAAGTATCAGCGTACAGAATGTTGTGCTGGAAAAGATCAAAATTTAAGGGTTAGTTCATGAAGTACGTTTATAATATGAATAATTAACGATTGATCAATTTTTCAATAAATTAGAATACCAACAAAAAAAGATGATGTATTGCGATTAAAAGGAGTATTTAAAAAAAATTAAGAACACCAATAATCAAATTCTTTTTCCAACAAACATTCTTTTAAAAAAAAATGAAAACAAAAAACTGTCTACCACGGCCTCAATGTAACTTCCCGAATCACATATGTGGAAATCATGAATAGTTGACAGCAGGTTTGGGCTAGCAAAAGACAATAAAAGTTGTCTTCATTATTACATCAATATAAAAGTTGTCGATCTTAAATACTTTTGTCGGGTAGTCTTTTTAAACGTCGTGCACGCTGTTGGGTTCAACTTTTTAATAACAATCATTTCGTAAAGATCTACAATTATTTTGTATAATATTTGTATTATTTGTATGATATTTTATCTTATAGTGCCAACACAAAATATTCGTTTATTTCAGCAATTCATATGTATTTAACTAGTTATATTCATCAGTTTTATATGTAAATTTTTTTTGGTAAATCTGAAAAAAAAATTCGTTATTCGTAGAGTAAGTTTCGTTCCTTTGTTTTTTTGCTATTACTATTTATGAAAAAAAATTATTATACAAATGTTAATCTTGAAAAAAAAACCTACAAAACTGAAATCAAATATTTCATATAAAGTAGGTAATATTTAGTATTTGATGCTAATCATTTTACAACAATATTTATGCTATTCCTTAAGAAATAATTGCTCTAAAATATGAAGCATGTTAACAAAAACTGTCGTCATAACCAATTTTTTAGGCACTACTATTTAATTGATTAACTTTACCTAGTTTTCCTTTTTCGTGCGTATTTTATGTGACCGTTTTTCGTATAATTGCACAGTAGATTCACATTGAAAATATTGATGGACAAAGTTTCCGTATATTGCAAAAATTTTGTATATCGTTATGAAATTGTTATATGATTCCTTCGAGGCAGATATGTAGCAATATTTTCATAAATTCGAACATTTAATGCGGATAAAACAAATTTTATGTATACCTTTATGAAATTCTCAAATTGTTTTTTCTTGTGAATTTTTCTCTGTTATTTTGTTGTTATAATATTTTTGTATTTTTTTTTGTTGAAATATAGGTGAACTAACCTAAATTAGATTGTACAAATTATATGCATGCTACTACAATTTTTGTTCATAAAAGTACATAAAGAAAGTAGCATATCTTGTGTATACATTTTTTGTATGTACCGGTGCCAGTAAAAATAGCTGTATTTCTTTAATTTTATTTCGTAAATCACTACAAATATCTATCATACAACAGAATCATCGATTTATACGAAAAAATTTCGTAAAGTTAGTGCAACAATGATTCACGAAGCACGGATTGACCCATGCAAGGGTCGATAGCCTCTTCCCTTCCTTAATGGGTTGCATTCTCTCTACATACGTAATAAAGTAAGGAGTCCAATTTCGCGTGTACTGATTTTTGTACGATGTAATTTACATGACATTTTAATGATTAATACATGAAATTATTACTTATCATATATCGTCTGCCGACAATTCTGTCCATGGACAGGTAATTTTAATGTACATACAACTTTTTCGTATTATACTAAATAATTGTAAAACTTTACGAAATTTTAGCCTATGTCTTCACCCAGCAATCCTATAATATCAGGATTGCCACATTCTACTAAAATCAATTATATGAAGTACATTGTAATAATTATATGTCCAAACCAACCATTACAAAAAAGGACGAATGTTAAAATTTAAACAAGCATATGCCGCCAACTTTTTGTTTTGTCATTAACTTAATTTGTTATATAATTTTGTCACCAACATTTGTTTTTATTTTAATTTTGGCAAATATGAATTTCTTCTAGAGAAAGCCAAACAAGGTCTTAGTATAGTCTAACATGTGTCCTATAATAGTGGAGTATCGACATCTCATTCATTTGTTTCATAATCCACTTTATCCGTAATAGTTGCCCCCTAATAGAACATCATCCGACATTCATCGATTTTTCATATTTTTTGACAACATCAGAAACTGTCGTTAATTTCGGCTTCCAATTCACTTGATTTGTCCATCAAAATTTTATAATAAAAAAAATAAATGAAAGGCTTCAATATTATTTCATATTTTTTTATTTTTTTCTTTTTAGTTGATAAATGAAAATTTTCTATTAAGTTATGTTTGGTTTACGCACGATAAAATTCAAGATTGGTCAAAATCAAAATAAAAATAAAAGTTGGAGACAAAATTATATAATAAACTAGGTTAATGAAAAAACAGAAAGTTTTCTTAACGACATAAATTGATATTTTGCCTTTAAACAATCCGGCAATCCCACTTATTAAGGATTCCCGAGTAAACACGCATGATCCCCAAAACACCATCTACCGGCAATCTTATCATATAAGGATTGCCGGATTTATCAAAAAATAATTTTTTTTTTCAAAATTGTCAGCAAACTCTCTACAAAAAAGAATTATATAAAAAAAATTGAACCCACGAAATTTTCCAAAGGATATAAAGAAGCTCCCCTTTTATCGTAATACCAACCACCGAATAATATACGTACAGGGGCATGCATGCCAAATGTCATGTTACTGGATTGTTGTTCCCTAATAACTGGCAAGGACAAAACCACTTGTCTTTTGCTCCTTTCCCATTGGTGTGCCTGAAGACAACCCGATACCTCATTTGTTTGTCTTGTCTGGAGGAAAGAAGCAGACGACAAGCTTCGATGAGTGGAACCCTTAGATTTGCGTCTCTTCATTGGTTTCATATCACTTATGCGAACGTGTGGTCGCCTCGAGGCCGAAAGTACATCCCCATGATGAGACATTGGTAACGTGACATGGTAATGCGGCCACAGCGACATTATGCTGACGTTAACTCGATCATGTCGCGGAGAACATTGATTGATATTACATGTGAAATGGCCAGGATGATATGGTATCGAAGAAACTAAGGCCATCAGTTTGCATCGGAGTTTGCAGATAACTTTCCAGCCATCTTGATTTTCTCTAAGGAGACATTCGCGATGAGATCCTCAAGGGCCATCCATGATGAGCCACCAGGCTCGGTTGCCTTCCTGGCCATGTCCCTTAGCTCGGCCACCCTCTTCCCCACTGCCTCTCCCCTCTCCTTCTCCATGAGGTCCCTTACTGCTCTCTCCATCACTTCGCATGTCACAAACCCCCTGACTGACCCGTTCTCCGTCTCAACCTTAATGGCAGCACCTATCTCCTCTGTCAACATCCGTGCGTTCAGCGGCTGCTCTGCTGTCATCGGCCATGCGAGGAGCGGCACGCCCACACATATGCTCTCCAGGATTGAGTTCCATCCGCAGTGGCTCATGAACCCCTGTATGCTACCGTGCTGCAGCACCGCCCCCTGATCGACCCACCCTTTGACCACCACCCCCTGGCCTTTTACTTTAGCTTTGACCCCGGCGCCGAAGTCAAGCTTGGAACAATCCCCATCACAGTCCTCCTCTTCCTCCGTCGCCTTCTTCTGCATCACCCAAAGGAAACTCACCCCTGAATTCTCCAACCCGATCCCGATCTCCTTGATCTGCTTGTCCGATAGTTCCGCCTGGGAACCAAAAGCTACGTACAGTACTCTCCGACCTTGAGTCAGCTTGTCGTCCAACCATTTCCTTAGGCCAGATTCTGGCGACAGTTCCCGTGGCTCCAATGGGCAAAAGGGACCAACACACCACGCCTTTGGTCCCCATTTCGTATTCCACTTCTCCAAGAAAACTGACTCGAGCTCCTGGTAACTGTTGACCACCATGCCATAACTTTGATTCGTCGCCAAGACCGTATTCGCGAAGAAGTCAGCGTAAACTTTACCCGGTTTACGGAAATTGGGATCAAAATCATTCTTCGTGACCTTTATCCATGGGAATTCCTTCAGAGCAACAGGCTCATCGTCGGAGGCTGGCCCGTCAAAGAGTTCCTCCTCAACCACGGAACGCGACACAGCCATGGCATAGGTGTTCATGCCGTAGAACACGAGGCGGGGAATCCCAAACCTCGAAGCGGATTCAAGGGTCCACCAGAGGAACCCGTCGGATACAAGGAAGACAGGGGAGGGGCCTGCTAGAGACTGGAGGCTTCTCTCGAAGTGGGGCTTCATGGCGAAGGTGGCGGAGGCGAATTCCGGGAAAAGAGACATGGTGGGGAGCTGGTCGGTGCTCTCCACATGGGGAGGGACACCGGGGATGTCATGGGGAAAAGGGAGGGTAACGAGAGAGATTCTGTCGGGAGGGAGGTCAGAGAGGGAAGAGGAGACAAAAGGGAGGTTGGCAGGGGTGGTGAAGAGGGTGACGGTGATGATGCCGGCCGCCGAGTGACGGAGGAGGAGGCGTCGGGCCAAGTGGAGGATGGGGATGGTGTGGCCTTTGGACATGAACGGGAAGAGGAGGACATGAGTCTGGGACAATGGTTGGGACATGCAAACGCCCTCACAATTCATCCTTTGTTCTGTTTTTTTGTCGATTGTTATCGGTCTTTACAATCCGTAATTAGTTGACTATATACAGAATGATACGCGACGACGTGTACTAACTCGATTCGAGGGAATGAAAAGATCAAACTTGTTTTGATGATGATGAAACATCATGGATTATATCTTTGTCGTTCAATTGATTATTTTTTAAATGCTGTCGTTTTTATAACAATAATGACTGCATTAACCGACTATAATATTTTTTCCATTCCGTGAGATTCGAACCTTATTAAATTTTTATGATTTCCTCGTTAGAACTCATGATCCTTTCAAATCTATATTTCCTTAAAAAAAGATGTGGTATATTGACGAAATAGGGCATACATTCAATCTCTCAAAATACAAGCTACTAATTATCTAATCCATCGTAAAATTTATCACTTCTTTTTTTTTATGATATACATAAAATTTGAGTCACATTCCGAATATATATTGCAATAAGTTCCAATTCCAAGAGCCTTTTCAGGGATTCCAAATCCACACCATTTGAAAGGGAAGTTCCTACTTGATCCAATCCTTAAATGCCAATGTTCTTTATATTATTATGAAGTGTTCAATTTGCATTTCTTTTCATTATTTTTTCCTTAATTATAAAGGATAAGATGTTGATAGTTTTATGGAATTGTATTAATTAGAAGGATAAGCAACACTTTTGGTATGCAACAATTTTAATTAAGGCTGCCCTTTTTTGGGGATATTAGTTGTGATGTACACGAAAAGGATTTGGAATTAGGGGCGGCAAAACGGCAAAACGGATCGGGTTTGTGTTCAGGCACGATACAAAATACGTCGATATAAACACGACCCGTTAAGGTTTCCGTGTTATCAGAGTAGATCGAAACACAAACCGTTTTATAATGGGTATACACGAAATGACCTTTTTAGCAATAATATTAGCATTACATCATAATTCAACAAGAAAAACTAAATCAAATCCGTAAAAAATCCCATGATAAAATTATGAAAATAAATAATAGATCAAATACTCAAATTTATCATAAACTTTGACGCTTTTTTCCGATTTAGCCTAACATTTGAAAAATACCTTCTTCTATCCCAACGTTGGACCGTTATCTCAATTATATCATCCGTTAGCTGTTCCAGCTAACGGAGTCCTACGTGGCGCAGACATGGCAGTTAATGTCGTCAACTCCACGTTTAATCTATTTTTCTTCATAATAAATTATCAAATATATCCTAGACTTTGACATTTTTTTTTTCAATTTAGCCTAACATTTGAAAAATATCATCTTACATCCCGACATTAAGCCGTTATCTTCATTATATTTTATGTTAGCGGTCGACGCTAACGGAGTCCTGCATGTCGTTGATACGACAATTAACGCTGTTAGCACTACGTTTAATCTATTCTTCTCAAATTGAACCATAAAACCGAATAAAGCTTCAAATATATTTTAATCTCACTCTTAACGAATATTTTAATCATATTTCCGACTAATCCTACACCGGCACCCGACCACAATCTCACCCCGACCCTTAATTCCCAACCGCTATATCCTAACTCTCGACTCTCAACCCCAAAAAGTTGACATGTCAATAATGTTGGTATGAAGGTGTGCATTTGTATAACAATGTTGTCATACTTATATAGTGCTATTTGCTTGGATAATGACCGTGTGTTTCCCAAGATAATGTATGACAATGTTTTTGCGTGGACATGTCTTGAAATTTTAGTAATCTTGGATATGTTTAAAACATTTAACTTTGACTCTAATTAGAACAACTACAATTTGTTCATAATAGTTAAAAAATCTATTACAATATTTGTTCGTATTGGGGACGGGTACGGATTCTATGATAGAGATAACAGTCCAATGTTGGGATGCAAGAGGATATTTTTCAAATGTTAGGTTAAATTAGAAAAAAATGACAAAGTTTAGGATATATTTGATAATTTAGCCTGAGAAAAAACAGATAAAACGTGGCATTAACGACGTTAATTGTAACGTTAGCGTCACGTAAGACTCCGTTAGCGGGGATGGCGAACAGATGATATAATAGAGATAACGGCCCGACGTTGGGATGTAAGAAGATATTTTTCAAATGTTAAGCTCAATTGAAAAAAAAATTGTCAAAGTTTAGGATATATTTGAATATTTGGCCTAAATAATATGGTGTTCAAATTAATATAATAAAATAACTTTGAATGTATATTATGATCGTGCACTTGTAGATGGATTTCCAGTTCGTGCAAAAAAGTTTGTGCTCATATATTACAAAATAAAATTATAAATTATTTGCCAGAAATGTGTTGTGGGTTAAGACTGCTCCATAATACTCATTCAAATCCGAAATTTCAATGTGACTCAACCATGTGCTAAACTCCTGGTTTAATTTAAGTAGCATTCTGGATTTAGAATTTTGTTTGATTAGTTTTATTCTTTTTCCGCTAAAACCCAATTCGACAAATTATGCTGTGAATGCTAATATAAAATCAGTCCCCCTCCCCCCCACCACCAAAGGTGACGCACATTTAACGTCTTCTTTCTCTGTTGTGTTTATTCACCTAGGTTTGAATGAATCCTAGCCGTCGTTAGTCTCAAACTCCAATCCGTTCCACACTATTCTTCGGTGGGACGTCACTTTAGGACCAGTTATGGCCTATTCGTGACGTGCTTACCGTATGGGATCGGTATGCCAATTTCGTTTTTCCTGAGAAGTCAATCGTGCATGCCATTCTCATCCAACTATTTAATAAGGTTAGGTTTCTGTAGTGCAGCTGCGAGCAAGTCCACTTTGAATAGGTTAGGAAAAAAAAAACAAAAAAGAAATCTCAAAACTCGAAATCTGTACAAAGTCTTGTTGAAATAGCCCCAAGATGCTTGCAATTGATTCATCTAATTGTAGGAGACATTCGTATGTTCAATTTCGAGGCGATCCGCGTGGTTAAACGTCAAAGTGGTAAAAGGGACATCTAAAGAGAAGAATAGAGTGGTAATTATCATCAAAGCTACGTGCTCGGGAAAATGATCAGAAGACTAACAACACGTAGATAAATAGAAGACCGAAAGATACAGAATAGTTCAATCACCGAGAAATTTGATCTTAAAGTTGGACGAATAATAAGGGATTCGGGGGGGAGAAACTGAAGGAAAAAAAAAATAAGATTCTACCTAAATTTTTGGTTTTCCCACTTTCTTATCCATCCGAACCGACCTGACCTTTTTATATGTCAATACAAGCCAATCGGGAGGAGGAATTGAAGCATAACATCGGACCCAAACCTTATCTTTGACCATCTCCTCAATGTGAAACCTCATCCTGAATATTCCAAAATTTATTATCTCATTATTCTTCTTCTTCTTCTTCTTCTTCTTCTTCTTCTTCTTCTTCTTCTTCTTCTTCTTCTTCTTTTCTATCATTACTTATCGTATTCCACACATACATATATATTGCACCTTCTTCCCCTTTTTTTTATACGACGATCTACTTCTAGTATCGAATCACTTTATGAAATCACCCATAAAGACTGTGATGATAATCAAGTGGCTAGTACTAAGCTTCCATTGCTCAATCCATATGCTGCATACACTAAGCCTTTGGCCGGCCAAATAAGAAGTATCCGGACTTTGATCAGACAATCGGCCTCTCCTGTCCTTGAATATGTCCAGACCAGCAAATTCAATCAGCACCCCATTATGGGAACTCAAAGGGAACAATTTGTGATCTTACAATGGCCTATTGAATTTCTGGACGGATGGCTGAGAAAAGGATATACACATCTCCATTTTGGAGCAATCAGACTTGCCTTGACTTATCATGGACGTAAAGGACTGCCTGTGACAGCACGAATGGCCTTATTGGACACTAGATATCTGGAATATCAGCATGCAGTAATTGGGACGATTGAAACAACCCTAAATGCAGGAACTGTATTTGTTACTCTTTACCCTAACTTCTGCATGTCTCTTAGGGACGACAAGATCCAGCAGGCACTACAAGTCCAGATCCAGATCTGTGGAGCACCCATTGTCTCAGACTCCATAGAAGCAACTCTGCACTACCAAATGGCTTACAGAGTGCAGAACCATGCCCTAGACCTTAAACAACATGGATCTTCAGATGAAGCCCTGCTGATCACTGCTGATTATTATGATCAGAAGGCTCCAACTTGTGTTCATGTCCCAAGACAGATTCCACGAGCAGAACTGCTCAGATTACTCCCAGAAAAGTGGATTACCGACTATGAGCAACTCAAGCGGCGAACCGAACCAATTGCTCCTATTCAGTCGACCACATCCACCTTCATTAGAGATAAAGATGGTACTGTTACCATCAAGTTTGACAGGACAAAGGAGAAGGAACCATCTGCACCACCACTTTTCCCCAGTATGTTTATGGTACAGCCAGTACCCAAGGAAAAGAAACCAGATTCGCTCAATAAGTTCATCCACTCGTTTGATGGACAAGGAAATCCATCTTACTTCTTCAAGGATAGACACTCTGGTCATTGTTTTTGGGATTACTCCCAGTGTGACCCAAACTGCGACTGTGACCAACTAGGAGAATTTGAAGAAGACTATAGTAAGCGAAGAAAACGAAAGTCCTGTCTCAAAAGGAGACATCTCCCCGATCTTCATTCCGATGATGACAGTGATGAAGAAGACTCCTGTCCACAACATGTGAGAAGGTTGGAAAGACCAGGACTCCTTGGACAGCCATTTGGAAAGTTTGACTACATAGTTGATTACAGTATTCCAACTCCAGGTCCAAGCACAAAACCAGTTATTCCTACAGGATGGGATAATCTTGACAGACCAACTCCTCCACCTTCAGAACCAGTATGGAAGAGGAAACTTCCATTAAAGCCACCTATAAAGATTCTCCCATGCTACAAACCAATTCTGAAGTGGCAGAAGAAGCACCCTGAGGAACCAGTTTTACCATCTGCCCTGGTAGATCCAGAGGAACCAATTCTACCCTCTACCTCAGAACCACTTATGACGGAGACTAATGCACCATTAGCTTTTAAGAGTTGTTCTCAGGAGGTTCAGAACACTTCTCACCAGACTCTTCCGATGGTGATGATGATGAAGCCTGACCAGCAAAAGACTGATCCTCGCTGGCCTCACCCTCATCATTACACTTTCCCTCCAACGGAAGAATACACAATTAACAATGTAAAGTATATGGCCAAGATTCCAGTTCCAACAGCCAGAGATCAGGCTGGAAAACCGATGGAAAATAGTATGGCAGAAACGGTCTTGAACTGGCAAAGTCAAAATGCATTAATTCAGAATGATGCTTTGAGTAGCATAGATCAACAGATCAGCACCTTCCACAATCACTTCCTCACAGCTGAAAAAACGCTTCATGAGAAGCTGGATGGACAACATGAAATTCTCTATGAAAGGATGGATGCTGAAAGTGAAAAAATGCATGAAGTTCTTCGTGTTCTTCAGAAAACCCTAGATAATTTCCTTCAAGGAAATTATCCTTCTTACTTCCGAGCAGATCCAGATGAAGAAATTGTCAAGCTCCGAAGAAAGATTAAGGCCATTGAAGAACGAACAACTTCTACTCCTCACCAACCACCAGCAGATCCTTTTGGACTTCATAGACATGCCTTTTACTCTCCTTTGCAGGAACATGCCAAAGGATATAACCCCTTTGCTCCAACAGCAAAAAGAGATATTGCTGAACTTCGAGATATTGCCAAGAAATTGCAAAAGGATGAGAGGAAGAAAAAGGACATTAGAGAAGGGAAAAGGAAAATCCCCAGCTCAACAACTTCAGGAAGGAAGAAACAACCAAGTCAATCCAGTTCTACAAGCTCTCCAAGCCAACCGCTGCCCAGACAACATTTGTTCACCAAGGAAAGAGTACTTAAAGAAGATTTGCTAATATTCACTCAACCAGAAGTGTCAACAGATTCATCTCCTTCTGAAAATTATACAGACACTGAGGGATATGAAGATACCTTCTCAGATCAGGTGAATGAGCTTTCTCCACAAATCTTTATGACCAAATGTACTCTGCCAAATACAGATACAGACACTGGAATTACGTCATCAAGTATCTCTTCTACGGTGGAATCCTCCGACGAAGACTCAGAATCTTCTGAAGAAATGCCACCTCAAATCCTAATGGCGGATAGAGAACCAGAGATATATGAACCAGATGATGTTGAGGTATCTGATCAATCTGAGGACAGACATAGACAAAATCCCACTACTGGAGATAAGCATAACCTTCGCTTTACTTTAGACGATCTCAGATGGGATAAATGGGCAGACAGACTAAAGGAATTCCATTCCTGGTGTTTATTCAAGAGACTAACGGTATTCTCCTCAGTTGATATATTATCAGAACTAACGACCAGGTTTACAGGAATCCTAAAGACTTGGTGGGATCTTGTTCCAGAACCAACACAGATCCAGCTGATAAGTCTCCAGTTCCCAGAGTTCCTAAATCATGTTCATGCTCACTTTATTGGGAATCCAGATAACCAGATGGACGACATGCGACGAGAGTTCTTCAAAAGAAGATGCTGCTCTTACAACAAAAAAGAGATTAACGAGCACCCCTTCCATGGCGTTCTAAACACATCAAGGGTAATAACCAGGGCAGGCAGTAGGATCACCTAGATCTCTCACCAAAACTCTCTACCTTCGATAAACCCAAACAAATCAGAAAACCCAGAAAACCCAAAAAATATTTTCGAGCTTATGCCTTTCTTATTTCGTATTCATAGAGTGTTTATGATTATGTTCATTCTCTCACTCTTGTTCCCAGAATTCTCCAGGTTCTGCCTTACTCTATTACTCTACTGTTTATCACCTCTTCTCTTCATATTCCTCTGTTAAGCTTACTGTTGTGATAAATGCTAAGATAGTGTATTTCGCCAAACCACCATTATGAAACGAATGTTTGTTGAACGCTGTTAACTTAGTAAAGTCTCATCAGGGCTGGTAAAGCTATCGACATCGCCATAAAGGACCAATTGCCATTATAGCCAGGAGGGCTGCCAGGCGCCGGTCGCGGCTTGAGACTGATAGTAGGCAAGATGAGACCTCCACTAAGAGAACGACGTTTCCACAAACCTCCCTTTCCTGATAGTGATGTTTTGCGGAGCCACTTTCAGAGCATTTGTCATCAATATGATGAGCCACTCTGGAAGAAGAGAAAAACCCTCAAACACTTCACCCGTACCATCACCGCCTTAAATGAGTATATAGACTATAAGGCTAGAGGCTGTGTCCTTCACACTATACAAGCCCAGTTTTCTTACTTTGAGTGTATGAACCCAGGAGAGGAATGGATATTCCATAACCCTTGGGATCTATGTAACGGATGGGAAACCCTCCGTAGACATGTCCAGTACCGTAAGTATCTTGCTTGGTATGTCAAGCAACATCTATACTTATGGAATGTTTAAATCATCTTTTCTATAATTTGTTTTTATCATGTCTTTGTCTCCTTGGAAATACAGAGCCTATCCTGTTCAAAGAAGTAAAAACTCTTTGTAGGTCTCTTGTACTCTTTCCTGAGAAGATCTTGTGTCTTTTTCTCTGTATAGATTCAGCCTTCATTAATATTGTCTTAATCCGCTGCATGTTTGTTGCGCTGTTCTATACAGCAGTACCCCTTGGTATCAGAGCCCGTACAGGTCTGAGTACAAAAAAGCTTTCCTTTCGTTTTCTTCTTCTTTTCAGAGAGAGAGAGAGATAGAGATCCTTACTCCTGCCTGACGTTATTACCCTGCCTTGCCACCTGAGGTCAATTTGTAAGGGGCTATCCATGGTGGCAAGGCAGGGTAATAACGTCAGGCAGGAGTAAGGATCTCTATCTCTCTCTCTCTCTGAAAAGAAGAAGAAAACGAAAGGAAAGCTTCTATATTGCTCGAGACTCTTTTTTCCAATGTTACAAGTGATAGCTATTTATAGCTGAAACTAGAAAAGAAAACTAGGCTATGGATCTTCCACGAAGCCACTACTGTTTCTAGTGCTTAATGAGCTGGAAGATTCGTTCTTATCTTCACGCTTGTCTTTGGTGCTTGGGTGAGCTATAAACTTCTTCTGACCTTTGGGGCATTCTTTTGCATAGTGTCCCTTTTTTCCACAAACATAGCACTTGGAGGATTTGGTTCGCATGGAAGTTTTGCTCTTGAATCTGAGGAATCTCTTCCTCCTTTGAGGAGCAAATCTGACTGGGTAGCGTCTCGCTTGTCTCTTGTGGAACCTTTGTCGGTCAGGCATTGTAGAGTGTGGTCTGGAACCCCGGTTGCTCTTTCTCGGTTTTCGTGAGCAATTGCATGATTCCTTTTTACATGCAGTTTGATACTTCGGAGGCCTGCAAGCAATTTCAAGTTTTCTATCATGTTTTAGGAAAGTGCGGATTACCTCTTTCCGTTGACATAACTCATTAACAGCGAAGTGCACTGCTTGCACGATCTGTCCCATTGTAAGATTTAGGACTCTGAGGTTTTTAGCTGCTAGTTCCTTTTCTACCAGAGCAGATATATCCTCTAAGACCGAAGATAGGAATACTGGCTTTAGTGCGTCATCTGCTCCAAGGTTGAGGAATAAGTGGATCATGCGTTTGAAGTGCTTGTTTTTTCCGCTGGGAGGCCTTTTGGGGTTTGATGATGGGCCTGTAAGATCAATGGTGTAGAGAAAGTCTTCTGCTACTGCGTCCCAATCTGTCTGGGCTTGTGAAAATGTGTGCAGGGCCATTGAGAGGTTCCAGACATGATTCATGTTAATTCGTAAGATTCTTTGGGCCAAAAGGTCTTCATCTGTTGGCGGAGGACATGAGTTCAGGGCGCAGAGTTTTTCTGTGAGGCAATGTCTGGTGTATGATGCATCATGATATTCTGGAGTGCCTGGATGATATGAAGGTGGAACGGCATGTGGTGTCTTGACTTCAAGGTCTTCATATTGTGAAAAATCAAGGGCAATCGAATTAGGAAGACATGTGAATTCATCAACTGTGTTGATTGAAACTAATGAATGTGCTTCTTCACTATAGTGCCATTTCCTGCAAAACAGAAAAATAGAGTTAGCTGTGATCCCGGGCCACTTCTGGTAGCGGTATGCATGTTCTTCGAACCATATTCGCCATTGTACCAAGGGTGCAAACCATGATAGCACCTCAGCCAAGTAAGCATGGGGATAATGGTGTGGTGAGTATACAAATAGATCTCCAAAGCTGTCTAGGTACTGAAGCATCTCTGCAGCTGGGAACTCTAGTGCCACTGTATGTGAATGAAAGAAGTACCATAGAAACCATTTCAGATCTTTGGGAAATGTTTCTTCTGGTCTGATGGGAAAGAGATGTAAGAACGGATATGTAGGGTGTAATCCTTCCAGTGGGAAAAACATCTTTCCATATTTCTGGAAAATCTGTTCCAAGTAGTATTCCATCTTAGAGTATGGCTGTGCAAGTATCTCCATGGCATAATCAAATCTGAACAATTCATTCCACTTATGGATTTCTGGAGGCATAGATGTAGCTTGATTTCTGCGAGGCTTTGCCTGAATATGAGTAGTGAACATAGCTTGAAGCTTTGGATGTTCTAACAGCATAGGATTAGTTGTGTCAAATGGTCTTGACAAGAAATCAGCAACTACATTTGATTTTCCTTTGATGTGCTTGACTGTAAATGAATACTGTGAGAACCATTCTGACAGTCTTAGCAACTGAGCACTGGGCACAATCTTTGTGTTGAAGTTCATCATGGAGTCAAATGACTTGAAGTCTGTTTCGACTAGGAAGCGATGTCCTGCTAGATGAAACTCAAATTTCTTGATGCCATACTTGACTGCTAGGATTTCTTTGATTGAAGAGTGATAATGCTGTTCTGCATGGCTGAATTTTCCTGACTTGTATGCACAAACTTTTCTGTGACCATCCTTTTCCTCTAAAAGAATGGCAGCCCAAAATTCATTACTTGCATCTGTCTGAAGAACTCTGAGTCCGTCAGAGGGAATTTGAAGTGGAGGCAAATTCTGTAACTTGGTCTTCAAGATCTTAATTGCTTCTGTTTGAGCATCATTCCAAGGTAGTGCATTCTTCTTCAGTTGTTTTTCTAGCTGGCTGGTATGCTGACTAATTCCTGGGACAAAATCTCTCAAATAATTTACGATACCCAGAAACTGTTGTACTTGTTTGACCGTCAGGTGAGAATCAGGGAACTTGAGAAGTTCTTGTGCAATATGCGGTCCAGGGTAATATTGTCCGTCTGCCAGTCTCATACCTAGAAAGTCAATCGTGGTGGTACACAGCTGGACTTTCTTCTCAGCTAACATGATTCCGTACTGACTCAAGAGGTGAGCAAATTCTTTCAGCAAAGCTTCATGAGAGGTTAGATCATTGCTGAATAGCAGTATATCATCTATGTAAATGAGAGTAGATGATTGAAGGGATCCAAAGATATGAGTCATAGTCTTTTGGAAAAGGGAGGGTGCAGTCTTTAACCCGAACGGTAATACCTTCCATTGGTAGTGTCCATTTGGTATGCAGAACGCTGTTTTCCATCTTTCTTCCGGCTGGATTCCAATCTGCCAGAAACCACTCTTAAGATCGAATTTCGAAAATACCTTTGCTTTTGCTAGGGAGGAGAACAAGGCTGTTTTGTTGGGAAGAGGGAAGCTGACATCTAGTAGGAAATGATTCAATGGTTGGTAGTTGATCACCATTCTCTTTTTCCCTCTGGCTTGTTCTGATCTCTTATTAACATAGAATGCTTGGCATGCCCAAGGTGAATTTGATCTCTCGATTAGTCCTTGCTTTCTAAGCTCTTCGCATTCCTCATAGATGGCAACTGCATCATCAGGATGCATTCCTGGATGACTAGCTTTTGTAGGTGTGACGTCTTCATTCTGCTTGAATGGTAAGCTGACAAAGAACTGAGGATTTTTCCATAACGGATTTGGGCACTTGGTTAAGAACTCTTGATGGTTTTCTGCAAACATTGGTTTGAAGAGCTCTTTGACCTGCTCAGCTGGCTGGATCGAATAAATTCTTTCTTGTCTGACAAATGGCTTAAAGGATGACTTGTATCGAAGTCCTGTGGGCAACAATCTTAAGCTCGGGATCTTGTGTAACAAGTCCCATCCGAGGACTAGATCTTTCCCTGGAAGGTCAGTAGCAACAACAGCAGAGCTAATAGTGCATGTGGGGAAAATCATTATACTTATGATCTTTGTCCGAAGGTAGGTCGAGAACGTCTTATTGGAGGCCGCCTTGTATGTGTTTACTTCTGGCACCAAGAAGTCTGGTGGTATCATAGCTCAATTGGAAGCCCTGACAGGCGTGACTTTGGAGAATGCAGATGTGGAATCGATCTTCTCAATGGATGATGAGCCAACTATATGTTGTCTCGAAGACAGACACGGACCAGAAGATCCTGATTATCAGGAGATTTATGCTTTCACTACAATCTCTAGGCATCCTCCAAGCACAAGGGATAGAATTCCTTCTATCTACACTAGATCAATACCCTCCTGTGAATCCAGCACCATCCAGATAGAAAACCCCAAGGATGAAGAGGAGGATTCACCTATTAAAGGAAATCAGGAGAAAAGTTTACCAAAACCAGAACCACCGTTCATTGCGGCAACAAGAGTTTCCCCTCATATCAAGGTACAAATTTACCTTTCAAAGTATCATCGACCGATCTCGTACCCTCAATTAATTATTAAAATTTGGCAAATCCTTGAATTTTGACAAATTTTTTTATTTATTTAGAATTACGGAATTATTTGTTGTTTATTACGAATTACACGTACATCTTTTATTCAGAACAGAAAGAAAAATAATCGGGAAGCAAATATTGGCATAACCTCCCTAGTCATTCATTCCTGACAACAACGCTGATGGTCACGGCGGTTTCGTTGCAATGGGCTTAGGCAAATGATTTTTCTAGGCGTCCAAACACCAGCAGTAATAATCAGATCTCGAGATCATCATCAGCTCGTCGGGGCTCATCCTCTCGAGCTCAGCCTGCCTCCACGTTGCAAAGTTGTTGCGGTTCTGGGGGTCAGAGGCGAGGGGGTATTCATCCTTGAAGTGGTCCTGGCCACGCATCTTTAGGTAGAGCCTCATGGCGGCGATACAGTCGTCATAGGGGTCTTGTGCCCCGCCGGCATGGATGTCATACCCGAGATAGGTTTGGGACAAGTATTTGAGGGAGTTGCTGAGCCTGCTTGTTTTCATTAGTGGTGGATACTTCTCCGTGTCCCTTCACAAATGTATGAAAGAGATATCAAATACTAATTTGGGTTAATACCGACTTAGTTTTCTTTTCTCTACTTTTGAATATTTTTGTTAACTTTATTAAGCAGATGAAGGAATTTCAATTTGATAATGAGGTTATCGAACGCGCTAATGGTCTCTTTTTCTAGTTTTGCATTAGGAAAAATAAAGAGGATTTTACTGAAATAACAAAAACAAAATTTAGAGCAAGTTTGCTTAAATAAATAGTATCAAAGTGTCTTGTGTCCGACTGGTGATGGATTCATATTCTCATGCACGATGAAAAGATTGCAAACGGAAATTCCATTGTCGCCTTATTTTAGTTAAATATGCGTGCGAAAGCATGGTGAATATAGAGATCATATGCCTCGATTATGTTAGGGGGAGCCCAGTAATAACTTGCTTTTCGATGTAACTAGGTCGAAATAATACCTGATCATGGACTGAGGGTATTCGATCTGGAGGCGGTCGAGATCATGATCCAAGCCATGACCCACGAGAATCCTCGCTTTCCCACACTTGTTGCCTGGGCGAATCTTCCACATGGGTTCTCCATTGCATAATATGTCTTGTATCCTCTTCTGGACATGCTTCAGTCCCATCGCATCTCTCAGCATCTCTGGCCTTATCCCAGTCACCTCATACCTTTTGGCACCGTCATATGAGCATGAGTAGTTCGTCCTTCGATTCATAATTTAGGAAAAATCCTAGGGTGTCACTTACCTGTAATTTGTCACGGGTATCGGGGGCTTGACATAAGTTTGGAAGATGATGTTCTCGGACTCGTCGATGATACAAACCCTCCCACAGAGATCCAAGGAGCCATCACTTCCGCCTCCCACCATCTTGCACGCCATCGCAACTGCCTGTGGACCTCTGCCATATAGTCCTCCATCATTGCTCCTTATCCCCAGGTTAGCCATCCTAGGAATCAACGCCTATCCCAGTGGACAAAGAGGACGTAAGTTAATGAACTCCTGCATTAGTTCTTTGGGAGAAAGGTAACCCTCACCGCATTCGCCCAAGAGAATTGGCAGGTTCCTTCATGCGCTCGGCGGGAAGCCGGGGTATCTTGTATCGTCAGGCAAAACCGGCATCCTCGGATGCTAAATATGTTCCGACACTCGAGCTTCGGCAGTGGCCCTTTAAAAAGAGTTAGCTTAGCCATATTCGCACGCCAAGCATGATCTCAGGGTAGGAAATCTAATTGTTCAGTTACCAATCAAATGCTCCCTAAGGGAATCAAAGTAGCGGAAATGCTTGTTGCAAACACCACAGACGGGCTCGTGATTGGAGTGGAAAGACACCCTCATGTGCTCTACAAGGTGATCCATCCGGTTGAACTGCCGGTAACACGCGGCACACTTGTTCCTGGGGTTCCCCAAAACAGCCCGGGCATCATTATCGATCAGGCAATCAAGCCCAGCAGAGCTAACATGTCCATGTGAATCGAAAGGCAAATACCTTAGGGTCTCCGAGGAGTCGAACCTGTTGTCCATGGCTACGAAGACTCTCTTGACAACACAATCAAAGAGTGGAGAGTTTGGAACGAGTAAGAACGAAGACAGGTGGAAATGGAAGGCATTTATACGACTTTGGAGCGACTCAGTGGGTCCCCATTTTAATGGAAATATATATAGAATTCTATATAAATAGATTGTACAAAATTATTTTCTTAATCATTGATCAGAACAACTATATATTTCCTATAATTTGTTTTTTCTTTTTTTTTTTATTGTTGACTTCGTAGTTTCTATGGGATTTGCATAAAAACATGATTAATTTTACTTTTTGAAAAAAATTTAACATTCTGGAATTAAAAATAAAAGGAATATAAAAAGTTGAATTTTAGGAATTATTTTTTTATCTTCGTTAATGTTGAAAAAGGTGAGCATCTTGTTTTCATTCGAATTAAAACTTAAAATACTAATCATTATTACTATTATGTGATTTAATCTACTCATTTTTTGGTCTCGTGGTTAACTAATGCCAACTTTTTCACATTCATGAGATCTCCAAGAGAAAAAAAAAAGACATCGACTTTATGTACGGGAAAGGAAATGTTATGAAAGAGAAAAAAAACCTTTTAATTATTTTACGATTCCTTTTGACCAAAAAGGGGCACCACAAAAATTCCCCAGCTTTCGTGATTCGTATGCCCACAAAAGAACTCGGTATCGTCCACAATTTTACAGGAGAAGACATTTAATACATTTCTAGCAAGTTACTAGAATATGGTATAATATAATGTAACTTATATAAGGCACCTTTGATGAGGCCATTAACAAAAAATGACACCCATGTAATGAGTTAGGACACTGGTCCTGACGATTCAATGCCCATTCTTAGAGTTGCACCCATCACACCACCCATCAATTTTAAATCTTATTCAGTTTACTTTGTAATCATTCATTTTAGTTATTGGCTAAAATTTTAAAACAAAAAGTATATCCCATGAGAAATATTCCAATGCAATAACATCTCTGTATAATATTTATATCGTTTGCACAATTTAATCTGATGTAAGCAAAGTGCACCATGTAAGTTCTTGTGTAAACCAAAGTAACCTAAAATCGCATTATTCTTCTTCCACGACAATAAAGTATGACCAAAATACTTCCAAGAGAAACTTTAAATCTCTTGTGTTCTGGAAGTTACCCATAGCTTCGCTAACTCTTGTTTATGCAACCACAACACATAAAATACGTCTAGCTACTGGTCGTGTTATAGATGCCAAATCCCCGCAGTGGAAAAATGGTCCTGGACAGGAGCGCGAGAAAAGCAGGCAGGGGGATGACCAACAACGTGGTTGGGAGGACCATGGAATATTGCCAAGAAGATGTTGTGCAAACCACATGAGGATGATGAAGGAGGTCAGAGTGAAAAGAAGAAGAAATGAAGAACCTTTGAAAGGCCCCAAGGAGAAAAAAAGTAGTCAAAGTGCGAGGTGAGTGATGTTGCACAACACTAGACATGATCTTTTGATCTCGCCTTCGCATTGCTTTCGAGAATCCACCCTTTCATATCCTCCAAGAAAGAGGAGGGGCAGGGGAACCATAAGTATAGCCATCAACATGGAATATCATATGTTGGGCGCCAATCCACTGATGAATAATATTGACGGCCTTCAATGATACCAGTGACTCCCTAAAAAGCTTTATACACTCAATTCACTGATACCCACTGTTGAACAGAAGGAATGAACATAGCAAGGAGATGGAGGTTGGGCTACAATGCTCATGAATTGTGCTGGAATGAGAGTGACCGTAGAGTGCCATACTTTATAGCACACATCACAATGTTTTCTTAACAGAGGTCGAGGATCTTAACAGAATTTGTTATGAAAGTGTAAAGGCTATTGTTAAATGACTTGAATTATTATTAGCCGACCTGAATTATGACCCGACCCAAAGTTTAGGGACCTAGATGGGAATTTTCTAGACTTAGGGTTACTTGTGGGTTTGTAAAGGGTTATTGGGGGGACAAGGCAATTGGGATGACGGCCCTTGAATTAATAGAATACTCTCTGCCCGTGGATGTAGGCTATCTTGGCCGAACAACGTAAATTCCTGGTGTTTGTGTTTCTCTTGTTTTCTTTTCGTCGTTGATCTGGCTGCAATCGATAACAAGTGGTATCAGAGCAAGGCTTTGTTAGATCCAAGGCACTGTTGTTGAAGATGTCTTTTCACAAATTAGAAATTGAGAAGTTTAATGGTTCGAATGATTTCACGTTGTGGAAGGTGAAGATGCAGGCTCTTTTGGTACAATAGGGATGTGCAGCAGTGTTAGATGGATAAGAGAAATTACCAGCATCGATGGATGCGGCAGCGAAGGCTGATATTCTATCCAAAGCCCACAGTACGATCCTTTTGAGTCTGGCTGATGAAGTTTTAAGGGAGGTGCTTGGAAACAAAACAATGGCTTCGTTATGGAAAACACTTGAAGATAAATATCAAAATAAATCCTTGACAAATCGTCTCTATCTGAAGCAGCGTTTATATACTTTGAGGATGACAGAAAGTGCATCAGTTAAGGAGCACGTCGACAATTTTAACCGAATTGTATTGGATTTACAAGGTGTAGATGTTAAAATTGACGATGAAGATTAAGCTTTAATCTCTTCTGTGTCTTTGCCTAGTTCATATGAAAACTTCGTTGATACTATGTTGTTATGGAAGGGATACCATTTCTGTCAGTGATGTAAAAAGATGCGCTACAGTTGAAAGAATTGAAGAAGAAGGTCTTTGAATCATATAAAGGTGGATCAGAATTAGGTTTGGTTGTCAGTAAAGGCAGGAATAAGGAGAGGGATGGCAGAAAGAAGGGCAAGTCACTGCTCAAAATCTAAATCCAAGGGACCGAGTTGTTAATCACTGTAAAGAGCCGGGGCACATTAGAAGAGATTGTCCGCAGCGAAAAACTGGTAAAGAAAAGTAATGAATCAGATGGTAAAACAATTGCAAATGTAGTGCGTAAGAGTTCTGATGAAGGTGAATATGAAGGCAGTGATGTCTTGACTGTTGCCAACTTCCAGTCTTACAGATACATGGATCATGGACAGTGGCGCCTCTTATCATATGACTTTTAATAAGGACCTGGTTTAATTCATTTAAAAAATGGAACAGTTCTGTGAGGTTAGGTAATGATAAAGCAATTCCAGTTTTGGGCAGCTGGCTCAGTGCAGATCAAAATGTATGATGGGACTGTTAGAATAATCGACGCTTGGTATGTTCCGGACCTACGGAAAAATATTATATCTTTAGCTACTCTTGATAATCATGGATACAAAGTTACTTGGTGGTGATGGACAACTTAAAGTCACGAAGGGTGCCATTACGGTGATTGAAGGGTAAACGCCAACTATGGTATTTACATCTTAGATGGGGAATATAGTGACGTGAACTATGGCTGTCTCTTCTTATGAACAGTCTGTTGATTGTACATAGTTATGGTATTGTAGATTGGGCATATGATGTGAACAAGGTCTTACAATTTTGAGTAAAAATGGTTTGTTGAATGGAGCCGAAACTGGAAAAATGAAGTTATGTGAAACTTGCGTTATGGCAAAGCAACGCAGGGTTAAGTTCAGTTCAGGAAAGCACACTTCAACGGGTATCCTTGAGTATATTCATTTTGATTTGTGGGGTCAGCTCGAGTTAAGTCTTATGGTGGATGCAGTTACTTTGTTATGTTCATTGATGATTAACTCTAGAAAAGTTTGGGTGTACTTTTTGAAATCAAAGGATGAAGTGTTTGAGCGGTTCAAAGAGTGGAAGACTATGGTTGAAAACGTGTGTGGTAAACAGAGTCAAAACTCTGAGAGAACGGATAATAGTTAGAATTTTTGTATGCACCCATTTGATGAGTTCTGCAAGAAGGAAGCTATAGTGAGGCATCGCACTGTACGACATTATACCACAACAGAATGGAGTTGCAGAACGTATGAACCAAACACTAAGTGCAGCGTGCTCGATGCATGCGGCTAAAACGCTAGACTCCCTAAAGAATTTTTGGGCTTAGGCAGTTAATACTGCCAGGTTATTTGGTGAATAGATCCCAATCAACTACAATTGATTGTAAGACTCCGCAAGAAGTATGGTACGGTACTTCCCCTGATTATTCTGAGCCTGCGTATATTTGGTTGTTCTTGCATATGCTCATGTATAATGATGGTAACCTGGAGCCGAGGGCAATGAAGTGCATATTTCTAGGATATGCTAAAAGGGGGTTAAATGATAGTAGATTATGGAGTGTACCGAAAAGGATAGAACCTCCTAAATTTATTATTAGCAGAGATGTTACGTTTGATGACATCTGCTTATGTTTGGCCAGAAAAGGGGAACTTGATGATCTTGCAGGGAAAAGTGATCGTGGTGTTGTCCAAAAGGTAGAGTTTGATGTCGAAACTTCGAATAGGATATTGGAAAATCCTGAAAATCAGCCCATAGAGATGCAGCAAAATGAATATGAAAGTATTGCAACAAGCAGAGTTAGGAGGGTAACAAAAAGGCCTGCCAGTATGCAGATTTTGTTAATGTTGTGGATACTAATCCAGTTGCTTATGCTCTGGCAGTAGCTGAGAGTATAAATTCGGATGAACCTCGGTCATATAAAGAGGCAGTGAAGAGTATGGAAGCAGCGGAATGGTTGGTAGCCATGAATGAGGAGATGCAATCATTGTCAAAAAACAAAACCTGGGAACTTGTACCAATGCCAAACGGCGTTAAACAGTGGGATGCAAATGGGTCTTTAAAAGGAAAGAAGGTATTCCTAGGGTTGAAGCAGCTAGGTTCAAAGCACGGCTTGTGGCACAGGGGTTCTCGCAGAAGGAGGGAATTGATTATCATGAGGTGTTTTCTCCAGTTGTAAAACACAAGACTATAAGAGTTCTATTAGCCATGGTGAGTGCATTTGATCTTGAGTTAGAGCAGCTTGACGTAAAAAACTGCATTCTTGCATGGAAACTTGGAGGAGCAAATTTACATGTCGCAACCCGAAGGCTTCTTGATCCTGAGAAGAAAGATCACGTGTGTTTGCTGAGAAAAATCTTTATATGGTTTGAAACAGTCGCCCAAGGCAGGTGGTATAAGAGGTTTGATGCATTTATGATTTCTCATGGCTTTTATTCGAAAATTTGACTGATGCTCATTTGTGTATTTGTTGTTATACGTTGATGATATGTTAATTGCAGCTCGCAGTAAAGTTGAAATTAACAATTTAGAGGCTTTGTTGAGCAGTGAGTTTGAAATGAAAGATTTGGTGTAGCCAAGAAAATTTTGGGCATGGAAAATCTAGAGAGACAGGAAAGTAGGATTATTGTACTTGTCACAAAAGAAAGTACATTGAAAAATTATTGCAGGTCTTCCAGATGGGGGGGAATCTAAGCCGGTTAGCACTCCCTTTGGCAGTACACTTTAAATTTGATGCTAGTGCGTTACGAATACAGATGAGGAGAAAAACGACATGAGTCCGAGTTCCTATTCAAATGCCGTAGGCAAGCTTGATGTAACAGATTTAGCACATGCTTGTTAGTGTGGTTAGCAGATTTATGAGTAAGCCTGGAAAAACTCATTGGAAGCTGCTGTGAATGGATTATGCGATACTTGAAAGGTAAAGTGGTTTATGATTATTTTATGGAGCTGGTGCAACTTCTAAGGTCTTATGGGTATACTGATTCTGATTATGGAGGATCTCCTGAGAGCAGATCCTTGACATGTTATATTATTACTCTCTTTGACGGTGAGTATCAGTATGGAAAGCAACTCATACAGTCTACTGTTGCTTTGTCTACAACTGAAGCAGAATTATATGTCATTGACTGAAGGTGTACGGAGGGCATCTGGTTGCTTGGATCTTATTGGTAGTTGGGTGTTGGAGTGCAGAAACCCTACTATTTCCTGTGACAGTCAAAGTGCATTATGTTTAGCGAAGAACCCGGTTTATCATGAAAGATCGAAGCATATTGATGTTAGACTAAATTTCATCAGGGATGTTATTGAAGAAAACATATTCTCCATAGAGAAGATTGCTACAGCAGATAATCCAGCAGATATGTTGACTAAGCCACTGCCTGCAGAAAAGTTCAAGCATAGCTTGGACTTGGTGAATATTCGCATATCCCCATGCCCTTAGAGGCATGAATGGCAGAGAGTTATTCTGTGAGTTTCCTGGGAAAATTCAAGTCAAGGTGGAGATTTGTTAAATGACTTGAATTATTATTAGCCGACCTGAATTATGACGCGACCCAAAGTTTAGGGACCTAGATGGGTATTTTCTAGACCTAGGGTTATTTGTGGGTTTGTAAAGGGTTATTGGGGGGACAAGGCAATTGGGATGACGACTCTTGAATTAATAGAATACTCTCTGCCCGTGGATGTAGTCTATCTTAGCCGAACCACGTAAAATCCTGGTGTTTGTGTTTATCTTGTTTTCTTTTCGTCGTTGATCTGGCTGCAATCGATAACAGCCATAAATGCCTATGTTTGACAGAATGTTGCCAGGATTTTTCTAACAGAAAATCGTATACCTATCTCTGTCCATTCACCTCTTCTTTCTCCTGGTCACCGGGCTTCTCTCTCTTCCTTTTTCTAGTGTTAAACCTTATGGGTACATTTTCTGCTGAACTTTTGGACCGATACAGTCTTCCCTCTTCTACCCTGTTCTTCTTCATGGTATCAGAGCCGTGAAAGGCCTAGTCACGCGTGAACAACACAGGAAAGATGGGACGGCCAACAGCAGAATCAAGGTAATCCCTTGCTTTCACCCGATCCGCTTCAGACTCCAATTTAGGGATATGTGGTCATAGTTTACTTCAGCATGTTTCTGGTGTGCAACTTCCACCTGGAATCTTTGCCTCGATGATTAAACTTGCGGCTGTAACAGCCAGTGGATTAGAGGATTTCATCTTTGGTGTTTCTGTCTCTCCTCCACAGTTTTTTGGATGATATTATGGTTGCGTTAAATCCTTATTATAAAGTCTGGCAAAGAAATGATAAAGTTATAATGAGCCTTATGTTTTCTTCACTGTCATATGAGATTCTGAGTCAAGAGATCTGCTGTCAAACCTCGCATGAGGTATGGGAAACATTACGAGATAGATATGAGTCTGCCTCCACAACGCGGGTTATAAATCTCAGGAATCAGATGCAACAATTTAAGAAGGAAGGGAGATCTATGCAGCTCTATCTTAATTCCTTGAAATCATTGGCAAATCAATTAGTTGCTGTTGGGGAGCCAGTGAGGCATAAGGACTACATTTGGTATAGATGGAAGGACTCATCGCCGAGTACGATGCTGTTGTAACAACGATATATAGCAGATCAGATCATATCACTTTGGAGGAAGTGCATAATCTACTTCTGAGTTTTGAGATGCGTCTGGACAGGAGGCAGGGGAAGATAGCTTTATTCCTCAAGTACAGCTAACTACTTCTGTCCATGTAGGTGATGTGAGATCTCAATAGCCGTATCAGAAAATGTATAAGCCACCCTTACCATCCACCTATACACCAGTTACGCAGCCTTTATCATTTCCACCTTCCCTTGATCAAATTGGTCTGCTGGGTAGACCTCGACCCCAACCACATACACATCCTCCATTTGCTTTTGGACCATCCTCATATGCTAGAGGTCAACCAAAGCTAAAACCGAGGTGTCAAATTCGCTTCAAAGTTGGACACACAGCTTTAACCTGCTATCATAGAATGAATTCCACCTACAATACTTAACCTCAAGCTCAGTTTACCACCTTTCAGTCTCCATTCCAGTATTCTCAACCCCACCCACAAACTCCCTTCTTCAACTCTGCTCCACAACCATCATACCCTCAGCCTTATACACATCTCACTCCTCCGATTCCTTCAAACTTGATTCCCCTCTCAAGCCCGCAACATCTTTACCTGAAAACTGGTTGCTCGACTCTGGAGCATCACACCATGTCACCCCCACTACAACAGACCTTCATACAATCTCTCCTTATCAAGGTAATTCTACTGTCATGATTGGGAATGGTAATCGTCTGCCCATTTCTCATATTGGAAGTAGACCTCTACACACTGAGTCTGGTTGTCTTGTTTTGAATAATGTTTTACATACCCCAGCTTTAACTCAGCGTTTACTTAGTGTCTTCAAGTTATGCCAGGATAATCCTGTGACTACTGAATTCACTTCTAACTCCTTTTTTGTTTAGAACAAAATCACCAAACACATACTTCTTCGGGGACAGATGGAGCAGGGGGTGTATCGACTGTCTTTCAAGCACCACCCTAACTCTTTTGAGTCTCTTCCCCATCACTCCCAAGCCATATACAAGCTCCTCTTCAGTTGTAGCTTCAGTTTCGTCTCCAATATCTTTTTTTTCGAGCATCAAAACACCAGCAGTAGACATGACGGTCTGGCATCTTTGACTAGGCCATCCTTGTTCGGAAGTACTATCTAGAGTTGCAATGCCTTGTAAAATGTCTACTACTGCTACTTCTTCTTCTTCTTTAGAAGGATATGTGCTATGAGCAAACATCACCGTTTAGTGTTTCCACTTTCATCAACACAAGCTTCAAAACCTTTTCAATTAGTACATACGGATATCTAGGATCCTGCTCCTGTTAAGTCAGTAACAGGGGATCGATATTTCATGCTTCTAATTGATGATGCTACACGATTTACTTGGATCTATTTTCTCCATGATAAGTCTCAGGCTCTTCAAGCTTTCAAACAATTCCATGCTTTAGTTACAACTCATTTTAGCTATACAATTTCCTCTTCGATCCCCTACACAGATATCTATTAGCTCAAGGCATTGATCATCAAATTTCTTGTCCACACACACCACAACAGAATGGGAGAGTTGAAAGGAAGAATCGACATGTGGTAGAGGTAGGCCTTGCTCTGTTAACTCATGCAAGTGTACCAAAACAGTTCTGGGTCTATGCTTTCAATGAGGCAGTTTCTCTTATCAACATCCTCCCATCTTGGGTGCTTTAGTTTCAAACTCCCTTCACTCTGTTACATCAGTCAATCCCTAATTACTCTCTTTTGCGTGTTTTTGGCTGTCTATGGTTTCCATATCTCAGGCCATATACTTCTCATAAGCTCGAGTCTCGTTCTATGCCTTGTGTCCTATTAGGCAGAAGTGTCTCACATAAAGGTTACATTTGTCTTGATTTAAACACTGGCCGTATCTATATATCCAGGGATGTTCTGTTTGAGGAGACAAAATTTCCCTTCTTCGAACATCTGTCAGCACATTTACCCAATATCAACCACTCCTCTGGTGTTCCTTGTTTCCTACATCCTATTTTTCCTGTCAGTCCTACTGTGTCACCACCCCGTCCTACTTCTGTTTCACCATCTATGACTCCAACTTCTTTGCCAGTAGACTCAATGCAGAGGTCTTCCGATTCCACCAATTCACAACTGCCCATATCGGTCATGACAGAAGAACAACCCTGTTCTATTTCTCAAAAAGGTGGTAATATTCATCCCATGGTTACACGATCCAAGGCTGGGATCCATAAACCAAAACTTTTCCTTACTATATAGTCCCCTGCACCTTATCTTCCCTCTGAACCTTCTACTTTGCATGAGGCTCTTGCATCACAGGTATGGACGGAGGCTATGAAGGCTGAACTGTAGGCTTTGTCACGAAATAGCACCTGGAATCTAGTTCCGCGTGATCATACTCAGAAGGTGATCGACTGCAAGTGGGTTTATAAGGTAAAACTGAAATCTGATGGCTCTTTGGAACGGTGTAACGCGTGGCTGGTGGCCAAAGGGTATCATCAGACACCAGGAGTGGACTTTAAGGAGACATTTAGTCCAGTAGTAAAGCATCAGACTATCAGAATTATACTGTGCCTGGCGGTTACATTTAATTGGCCCCTGAAGCAACTAGATGTGCACAACGCCTTTCTTAATGGAGATTTGGTAGAAACAGCTTACATGATGTAGCCACCAGGTTTTGAGGATGCAGAGAGGACCTCTTATGTCTGCAAACTGCAGAAGGCACTGTATGGTCTCAGGTAAAGTCCTCGGGAGTAGTATAATAAGTTGATTTCATGTCTTAATGAGTGGGACTTTCATAATTCCAAGGCTGATGCTTCCTTGTTCTACCAGAACAGTTCTGCAGGTTTGATTATTCTCTTAGTATATGTGGCTGACATCATTGTGACGGGTTTCAACTCTGCTGGAATTACTGATATGCTTCCAAAACTGCATAGCAGGTTTGCTATAAAAGATCTTGGTAATCTATCATATTTTCTTGGCTTCGAAGTCGTGACAAGAGATGGCGTGTTGCATTTATGCCAAGAGAAGTATGTGAATGATTTACTGTGTAAGGCAGGGATGGCAGAGTGTAAACCTGTGGCAACTCCGATGTCTACGTCTGGGATTTTATCTAAATATGATGGCGAACTGCTGCAAGATCCCACTGAATATCGGAGTCTTGTCGGGGCTCTCCAATATTGCACTAACACGAGACCCGATATCTATTTTGCTGTCAACAAAGCCTGCCAGTTTCTGCATCAGCCTACCTCAACACATTTTAATGCTATCAAACGCATTCTGAGGTATCCTAAAGGAACACGTTCCCATGGTATAACAATTTCGGCAGCCTAATGGAACACGTTCCTTCGATATCTCTTGTTTCACTGATGCGGACTGGGCGAGTTGTCCGGATGATAGGAAGAGTACGAGTGGATACTACACAAACCTTGGTCCTAATCTCATATCATGGACCTCCAACAAATAGAAAGTAGTCTCTCGCTCTAGTACAGAGGTGGAATTTCACGCACTTGCAGATGGAGTTGCATAAATGCTTTGGATTCAAGGTTTGACACAAGAAATGCAGGTCTCAACTGATAAAATCATATTCTCTATTATGATAACCTGAGCACTGTACATCTCACTGCCAACCCTGTTCTACATGCGCGGACAAAACATGTGGAAATTGATTTTCACTTTGTACGGGAAAAGGTGGCTGCGGGACTACTACAAATACTACATGTCCACTCGGAAGATCAGTTAGCAGATCTTTTAACAAAGGTCAAACCAGTTCCACGTTTTCTAACTGTGCACAGTTACTTAACAGTGTCTCAAAGACCAAGAACTGGTATTCTAGAGCAAATTAAATGCCCCTATGCAGTGTAGCAGCAGGGTGATGAAAAGGAGTGTGAATTTAAGAAGCATGTTTTGCAGGGATGATTGGAAAGGTAGGAAGAGTGTTGTTCTTGCGGGGAAGTGTTGAATAGAAAGAATGAACACAACAAGGAGATGGAGGTTGGGCTACAATGCTCATGGATTGTGCTGTAATGAGAGTGGCCGTAGAGTGCCATACCTTATAGCCCACAGCATAGAGTTTTCTTAATAGAGGTTGAGGATCTTAACATAATTTATTTAGTATGAAAGTGTAAAGGCTATAAATGCCTATGTCTATACAGAATATTGCAGGATTTTTCTAACAGAAAATCGTATAACCTTCTCTGTCATTCACCTCTTCTTTCTTCTGCTTCTTCTTCCTTCTGGTCACCATCTTCCTCTTCTTCTTTCCTTTCTCTATGTTAAACTTATGGGTACATTTTCTACTGAACTTCTGGAATGATACAGTCTTCCCTTTTCTACCCTGTTCTTCTTCGGCAACAATGTACAAACCAAAACCGGAGGCTAATATTCGATGTCATCAAATGAACACAGTTTCAAATGCTATGACTTGTGGTCCTTCGAACAAGTATTCATGTCCGAGTGCTGTAAATAAATCAAACTGATGTAGGAAGAATTATGGCACAAGTCTCCGACCTTAACGAAGAAGCAATGGATAATAAAACCTTAGTGAGTCCTAAGATGTCCCAGGCTCCCTGTTTTTTCGTTAGGTTGGCGTGTAGGTTGTTCGCTCCGGAAGTGATCACTGGACAAGCCGGATTCAAACATGTTGGGAATTTCTATTAGCAACTGGTACTCAGAGGTTCGTTGAAATGTGTATAGTCGTCATATGAATGAAGAAAGAGAGGAGAGGGCACATGAACGACACCCTTTAGCGGAAACACTTACGGATGCCATCGATGATGCCTTCAGAGGGAATCAAGATTGCAGGAGCACAAGATTGCAAGAACGCTTGAATGCCTAAATGCCTGAATGCTTGAAGGTAAAAAGACTATATGTCCGTCTGAGAGGTGTGTTTGTATAGTGCTTAAGAACGATTATTTATACTATGCTAGACCTACATATATACGGAAATGAAAGATTACACATATATTACGAGTCCGTGTTGCCAGTGTTCGTGGAATATCTTCTTTCCATCCGAATCACCTTGGTAATCACTTATTTCATGTGTTGAGATCGTCCAAAATATTCCCATGGTCGATTGGATTACCCACTAGCTTTCGCTACACACTTTCTCGCCCTCTCGGTTAACTTTCGATTGATCGCCTTGACCTTCGTTGCCTGATAGCCTTGTCACTCGGTAACTGCTTCGCTTGCAAGCCTCCGTCTGGTGGGTTTCCACAGCTACTTCCTTATTGGGCCTTATTATCTTGGGCATGTATTCTGGACCATTGATCCATAGATGACATCGAGATCTGTGGCCCAGAATTTCTGTTGCTAAACATATAAGCCCCCTCAAGGAGATGAAAATAGGGAATTTAATTTGTGTGATTGAAAAAGACCAAGGAATCATTCCCCCACACCTTGGTAACATGTGCAGGCGAGCATTAATCCCCAACCGTTGATGTATTGATTGAGATCTCTAGGACGTCTGTTGAAATCCCCTAATCTCTGCTCCGATATCTCCTGTCATAGATATTTTCTGCCTCGAAACCCATTACAAAGAATGGTACTCGGATCGACTTCACAATCGCAAACCACCACCCTTTGAAAATAGTAAGGTTATGAGCTTTTTATCTTTTCTTCTTCTACCCTGGACCTATGTCCATCGCCTTAGCCTGCTTGAAAGCCTATCTCCACCACATTGTACAAGTGGTGTTCTCCCCTTCTAAAGTGTCCATGTTCCCTTACAGAGGAGCACGTTTTGAAGGGTAGAGGGCTCGAGCGGAGCTATGGCGAGACTGCCTTTAGCCTTGGGTCGTGTCCTAATTGGACTGACCTTTCCGGCTTAGAGGTTAGTTCACACCTCTCTGAGCCCGAGAATAACATGAGTGAGGCTGCTACCAGGAAGTTCAACTTCCCAACCTCACGACTCTTGGTGGGTCATATGTGGATTCAGATGCGAGAACCAAGGTCCTCCCGTTCCAAAGATCCAAGCTGTAGCAAAGCTTCCACCGTGCGATGTTCATGTACAAGCAAGGATCTTCTCCGTCTGAAGGAACGAACTGGGTGCTAGGGGTAACCATGTTCGTTCTCTATGGATAAATTCTTGTACAGCTTGCGTAGCCCAAGGGGTTTCTATTGGCCCAATTATTAAGACTAGGAGGGGGGTGAACCAATATTAATGCCCAAATGGTCACTTTTGAACTTTTATGCGAGGGTTCTGTTTGCTACAGAGGCTATCGAACAGAATCCGAAGTGATTTGTCGTTTACGTTGTTAATTAGACTAACGGAATGTTTTTTGACAACTTTCGAAACCTTAGATGTTCAAGGTTAAACGGACGTGTAGAACAGAAGTAGTGTAGCACCACCTCCTGTAACTCGTCAGTCAACCTTCTGTATGTGCACGGTTATCTTTCTGTTTGCTGCTTAAGTATGATTAACACTTATGAAATGATTACCAAACAAAAGTAAATGAGACACAAGTTACAGTGGTTCGATGGAGACTTCCTACATCCACTCTCACCCACAATATACGGTGGTTTTTCACTAACCGAAACATATCAGGGATGTAGAAGGTGATATAAGATCAACCCCCTATAGGAGATGTGTATTTGTACAATGCCTAAGAATGACTATTTATACTATGCTACACATACGTATATACAGAAATGAAATATTGGACATATATTACAAGTCAGTATTCTTCGTGGAATATCTTCTTTCCATCCGAATTGCCTTGGCAATCACTTCTTTCCATGTGTTGAGATCGTCCGAAATCTTCCTATGACAGCCGCTGGTCAATCAGATTATCCACTAGCTTTCGCTGTAGAGTTTCCTCGGTCGCCCACCATGTATCGAATTCCCTACTTTATTCCTAGGGAAGGAACTAGTGATGACCCATTATATTTAAGCCCTATATAGTTACCTAAGATGTTCCGATATATCCGTAAACTCCTTCACACTAAAGCTCGGTTTCCCAACACAGAGACTTTTTAGGCTATCCAATTCCAGATTTAACCTAGACTACTCTCCCGAGTCTCCCTAGATTATCTAATCAATGTTAAAGGGTGATCAGCCAAGTAACACTCATTAAAAACAGAATTGAATAAATAATTAATAAAAATCAACACGAGGTTTCATCATAGCCCTAGAAAAACGAATTAGCGAATTAGTCATAACTAATGTAAATGAAAGAATAAAATCAAATCCAAAAGTAATTGGCATAAAGTAAACTAAGAAAATATGGTTGGTGGAAATTGTCTCCGTCGTCGGCTCTTGTCTCCAATAGCCTCCTAGGTCCAATCTCCCCTCCTTAAAAGGATTGAAAAGTCTTTATATATGTCATATAAATAACCATAGAAAGTATAAGAAAATCTGAAAAAGAAATATTCTCGGCGTCCGTACGTGTAGCTGCGGAGAAATCTAATGCAGTTGCACCAACTGTTTTGTCCATCGGCTGACCATTCGCTGCAGCTGCACTGAACTCCGTTGCAACTACACCAAGTGTTCGGCCTCCTCTCTTGCGTCTCGCGCAGCTGCATAGATTTTGATGCAACTGCACCGACCATTCGGATCCAACTTCTTCCTCGCTCCTTCTTCCATCTTCAAGTCCTCTTCCTTTCATTTTAACTACCAACACAAACAAAGTATATGAAAGTGAGGAGACATTTACGCAATAAAAATACCTAACAATTAAATGACTAAAATGCTTAGAACTAACTAAAATCAAGTCTAAAACAAGATCCCTTAACTCTATATTCACAGAGTTATCACACCCCCCGAACCTAATTTTTGCTAGTCCTTAAGCAAAACGAAAGAAAGAAATAAACTCAAATGACACTCCTTAGACAACCCAAGTCACTCGATCAGGGACATCATAAAAACCTTTCAGATATGGCCAAAAGCTTCCTGTGTAGTTGGATTTCATTCACTGCCAGCGTGCTCAGTCAACACACCTCATAAGAAATATTTTCATCCCAGTAAGTTACACACTTAACATAAATGACTCGCAGAAGCTACAACAAACCACTCTTTCCACTAATCAATGGTTTTACAACTTTTCATTACACAACTTCACTTTTCTTTTTTTTTTTTCAGTTGCACGACTCTAAATGTATCAACTAATTCCTGGTCCTGTTGGACCAAGGCATTATGTGATTAGGCACCTCTCAGATTGATCACTCAAGCAAGAAATGAAGACTAACACCACAAGTACATATTCAGACACACTCCTTTTTTTCTTTTCGACTTTTTAAACCTGAACAATGGTACTCAGAGCCTTGGCAACCTTTTTTTTTCTTTCTCAACTCATATACCACATTCTTTGTTTCAAGAGATAGTCAAATGTCTTTACTCATCACTAGTCACCATGCATTCTAACAATACGTAGGCCTGTTGCAGCTAAGTACGCTCCCTACTGGGACATATGATAACGATCCGAAAAAAATAAATATGCTAAACTTAGAACTTCATCCTTGCCCACATTAGGAATGCAAGCCTTAAGCTCATCATAGAATACGGACATTCCACTTTCGAATTTCTAAGGTCATTCTAAGGAGTAACGACACAAAAGACACCTAAATTATTATAACTATTTTGTGTTTTTAGTTTTCTTCATTCACCGCCAGCATTCTCAGTCAACACATCTCACAAGAAATATTTTCATCCCAACAAGTTACATACTTAACATTAACAAATCCACACCCCAAATAGTTCATGGCAACCAAATGACTCGCAAAAACTATAAGAAACCACTCTTTCCACTCATCAATGGTTTTACAACTTTTCATTACACAACTTCACTTTTCTCTTTTTTTTTTCCGACTGCATGACTCTAAATGTATCATCAAATTCTTGCAAAAGCTCATGTAACGAGTTCTCAATCAATGACTCCTAGTCCAGTTAGACCAAGGCATTAAGTGATAAGGTACCTTAGATCAATCACTCAAGCGAGCAAGGAAGACTCATACTACAAGTACATATTCAGACACTCTTGTTCTTTTATTTTATTTTCTTTTCTTTTCGACTTTTACCTGAATAGTGGTACCTAGAGCTTTGGCAACCCTTTTTTTCTTTCTTAACTGATATACCATAGACTTTCTTTCAAGAGATACCAAGTGTCTCTACTCATCACTAGTCATCATTCATTGTAAGAAGATGTAGGCCTGTTGCAACTAAGTACGCTCCCTACTGGGACATCTGATAATGATCCAAAAAATAAACACGCTAAACTTAGAATTTCATCATTCCCCATAATAGGAATGAAAGCCTTAAGCTCATCATAGAGTACGAACATTCCACTTTCGAATTCCTAAGGTCTTTCTAAGGAGTAACGACACAAAAGACACCTAAATTGTTATAATTATTTTGTGTTTTTAGTTTTCTTCATTCACCGCCAACGTTCTCAGTCAACACATCTCACAAGAAATATTTTCATCACAGCAAGCTACACACTTAACATTAACAAATCCACACCCCAAATAGTTCATGGCAACCAAACGACTTGCAAAAACTACAGCAAACCACTCTTTCTACTCATCAATGGTTTTTACAACTTTTCCTAGACTTTTCTCTTTTTTTTTCCTGTTGCACGACTCTAAATGTATCATGGAATTCCTGCAAAAGCTCATGTAACGAGTTCTTAATCAAGGACTCCTGGTCCAGTTAGACCAAGGCATTAGGTGATAAGGTACCCCTCAAATTGATCACTCAAGTAAGCAAGGAAGATTCACATCACAAGTACATATTAAGGCACTCTTCTTCTTTTATTTTCTTTTCGACATTTTAAACCTGAACAGTGGTACTCAAAGCCTTGACAACCCTTTTTTTCTTTCTCAACTCAAATACAACAGACTTTGTTTCAAGAGATAGTCCAAGTTTCTCTACTCATCACTAGTTCTAAGAAGACGTAGGCCTGTTGCAGCTAAGTACGCTCCCTACTGGGACATCTGATAACTATCTGAAAAAATAAACGTGCTAAACTTAGAACTTCATCATTCCCCACATTAGGAATGCAAGCCTTAAGCTCATCATAGAATACAGACATTCTACTTTCGAATTTCTAAGGTCATTCCGAGGAGTAACGACACAAAAAATACCTAAATTATTATTATTTTTTGTTTTGTCTCTAGTTTTCTTCTCTTTTTTTTTTAACTGAACTGTCCCAAACTAAAGATGCATAACATATCACACTCCAACACCCCAAAACCTAAAGTAAGCAACACCCTTGGTGCGAAAAAATATGGCAAATTCATGAAAGAAATGAGGGAGAACGATACTCCCCTCCGCTGTGTCCTCAAAAGCGCCATTCTCATTTGCTTCATCAGTCACCGACGGTGGAGTTGCTTTTCGGCCAAGATAGGATAATTCCACATTCAATGATGCATCAATCATCCTCTGAATTATATCGAACCTTTGAGCAAGCGCGGATGGTGGGCGTCCTTGTCTCTCAACGGTGCCACATGAAACTTCTGTTTGACGTAGACATGAAAGCTTAGAATTCAAAATGAATGAGAAGAAAATAAAAATAAAAAGAAGCTTGGGTTGCCTCCCAAGAACCGCTTGGTTTATAGTCTACATCTCAACTCTCATGGTAGTTACCCTTCTTGCAGTTGGGTTGCGGTATCTCCCGGATCAAATGGCACTCCTCGATAGTTCTTTAATTGTGTTCCATTGAACTTGAATATTGTCGCGCAATTTTCTGCCTTGACATTTACTGCTCCTTTCGAAAAGATTGAATCTTTCTTGTGCTCTATAAAACTCTGAAACGACCTTGAATTCTTTGGCAATTGGTTGAGCTCTTGGGTGGGTGGTTGTTCAATCGAAGGCTTCATGGGATTCACCGACCGCTCAGGATCATATCCGATTAAACATTTTGGGCCATGACATTTTGGTATTCACGGTAATATAATTTTGACCGTGCAAGGATGATAATTTTCATAAATGCTTTTGAAATTACTTGAGAAAAGTCACGACATGATTCTGCACATTGGGAATAGATGGTTTAGAGAATGAAATGCGAGGAGAAATGGAATTATAAGCGCGCCTTCCAACCTAGTAAGCCCGTGGTGGTTCAAATGACACGAGGATCCGGCTTCGTTCCCCTAGAAGTCCTCCGGTAGATGCCTTCACTCGAGCGTCGTGGCCCGACGGAATAAACTGGGGTCGACCCTCCCTAGATTTCTAACCGGGCCTACTCGGGCCCTCACAGACGGTCTTCAATTTCTTTGGAGGTGGTGGGGGAAAGACGGAGCATGATCCGAAGCGAGAACTTTTGGGAGGATCAGAGCGGCTCGTGTCGCATTCCCCTCATCCATAATGGCTCCAAAGGAAATTCATTTGTTGTAGTTTAACTTCGGTAAACTAAACGGAGTCGCCACTGACTAATTTATAAAAATGGTTTTAAGACGGAAAAACCGTTAGTTTGGAGATCCCTGATTACGAACTTTTACACTAGACATGCAAAACGGTGGCGTTGCTCCATAAATGTTTTCTCTAGTTACGGGTGCTGGACTCAATTCGGGCGTTAAACCATACTCATGTAATTGCTTTACGGGCATTGGACCCAATCCAACCTAGACTCATCTTATAAGGTTACGGATACTAGGCCCGATCTTGGCGTTGGACCTGGACTCATGTGAGATAACCACAAGCACAATCACACACAAGTATTTCGATTAAAGTAGGCGGGAAAGTGTGGTGACTACAGATTTATGCACTTGGGCTTGCGGCTCTTTACATGTGGAAATGAGATTGGTCTGGGAAGGCCCGCAACTCCCCTTTGTATCTTAGGCTTGACCGTGATGGCTTACATAGGCCGGGCTCATCAGTTGGGGTCGCTCTTGTGAAGCCAATCCTTCACAAGTTGCCTTCACACGTCACCCATTCTTAAAGCTTCAAGGATTTTCGATGTATTGAAGTCGACGATTTTGTGGCAATGATGGGCCACATGCACCTGTAAGCCCAATAATTTAGCAAGTTAAATGGCCCAAAATTAGATAATGAACTACTAAACAAAAATGTTGAACAATATGCTAACAAGCTCAAAAAATCATAAAATTATACAAATATGTCCTTAATCCAATAGGAATATGAGTTGTCAAATTTGGAATCAAGATGTTGAGCCTAAAGTAGCAGAAAATTCTACGAAGTTGGGTGAGGCCTAAGGAGATCAGATTGCAGACTACTTAGAAAAAAATGTGTAAGATCTGATAAGTAAGCCCAGATGGAGCAATACTAGTACCAAAAGATGTTTAACTTGAGAAATAAGTCTATAAAATTTCATGGTAAATAAATTCATAGAAATGAAATGGCGTTGGGTTTACTATACCCAAACTACCAAACAAAATCAAATTTTATCTAACAATTGTCCTGAGCATATTTCAGTCCAAACGTGTCGAGATTCAATAAGATAAAATTTTATATGTTTCTTATAACAAAAGAAACAACATGATAGAAGGGGAAAATTGTTTGCCATTTCTAAAAGTTTTTATGAAATTTTGAGTAGGCCAAGGTCCGAAAACTAGACTAAATCATGACAAATTTTCAAGATATTCATAACTTTCAAATCAGAATTTTAATTGTGATGCACAAGATATGGGAAGCTTATGAATAGTAACAATTAGTAAAAAATGTATTGCACTCAAAAGGCATTCAGAAGAGTAAAAGTGAATAGGATCAAACACTTTCATCGTTCCAGCATGCAGAACCAAGAATAATTAGCCAAAAGTAGGACAATTCAACATAATTGACTCAAATTTCATTATAGTCAGTAAGGAATTGGGACAACCTGATTTTGTCTGATTTTGACATTGGATGAGAAAGTTATAGCCTGTCGGCTACCCCCTTTGCATTCTAGCTGAGATTACGGTACTATGTTGAGGCTCGATTTCGTATTCCCACATCACTTGCGACGAGTTCAACAAATAAAGAAGGTAGCCAGTCATGCTCTAAGATGAAAGAGAGACTTAATGAGTATGAGAAAAAGGATTCAAAACTCACCCATCGATTGCCTCGCTTCGGGATGGACCGGGGAGGAAGAAGGATGTCGGGAAGTCTGTTAGGGGGCCGCTTTGGAGCCGATTCTTCCATATTTGGATTGTGGTTGTGACAGGAGGGGGCCAGAAGGAAGTGTGTCAGCTGATCGGGAGGCTTTGGCTCGTCAGCATTAGAGAGGAAGAGTCCTTTGCTACGACTTCGTTAGGAGGAGTTCGCTTTCGATGTTTTATGTATGGAGGAGTTGGCCTCCGATTTCCTTTAAGGAGAAGGAGAAACGTATGATTGAAGATTGTGTATTTATCTGATGTGTCTCGAGGATGATTCCTGACGGGTTGTCCGAATATTTATTCCCCGAGGAAAATTAATCATGTGTGATTTTGTTCAATAAAAAATCAAATATGTCTTTTTCTCGTTTTTTTTACCTTTGGTTTCATTTCTTATAGAAAACAAGATAACGTTTTCCTATTTGATTTGGTTAATTGATTGATTAATTTTTTTAGTAATTAATTTACTAATTTGAGGTATTACAGGAATAAAAATGAACGCCTATTAATTATTTTAATATAAGAACTGACGTGGAAATGTTAATACGTAGCAATGGAATCAAATCTTTTTCATGGAAAACACAAATTTCAAAACAAAACACACCATTGGAATAAGAATGGCATTCAAAAGCCAGAATTACCGATGAAACTTTGGAGCAGCCCGACGAGTTCTTGTCAATGGAGTAATTTCAATAGAGCCCATGTGATAATCATCAGTCTGGTTTCGATAGTGAAAGTCGACTTGAAGTTTCGCGGAAATCTACCAGTTTGACCATCCATGCGTTTTACTCTAAAATGTTTGAAAAATTATATCAATAACAGTGCTCATCATCCTCGGTAACTCCTGAAGATTGATTGCTTTGCTAATATGACTAGGAACAACAAATGTGTTAGGAGGGTGTTCGCATCGAAACGGATCGTGTCGGAAATATTTGGCAATAATACTCACAGGGTTTTCAGATGTGGTCGCCAATAAGTAAAAAACATGGATTGAGTTAATCAAATGAAGTCTTACAATAAGAAAAAAAACGCTTACAACCACGAAAAATAAAGTAAGGACGATGGTACGACGTTGTAAACTTACTGCTGGACGCTGCAGACTTGTGAATTTGGATGGTGGTGTCGTAGACTTGCTGCTGGGCGCTACAGGCTGGTGTATCTGGACGGTAGTAGCGTCGTAGACTTGCTGTTGGACACCGCGGGCTTGCGAAATCGGACGATGGTGACTTCGTAGACTTGATGCTGGACGCTGTGGACTTGTGAATTTGGACGGGACGTCATAGACTTGATGTTGGGGCTCTGTAGACTTGCGATCCTGGAAGGTGAAAACTGGTCGCTGGGGCTTGGAGGACGGATACACCAGCCTGTAGCGCCCAGTAGCAAGTCTACGATGCCACCGTCCAAATTCACAAGTCTCCAGCGTCCAGCAGCAAGTCTACAACGTTGCACCATCGTCCTTTCTTTATTTTTCATGGCTGTAAACATTTTATTCTTATTGTAAGACTTCATTTGATTAACTCAATCTATTTCTTTTACTTACTGGCGACCACATCTAAAAACCCTGTGAGTATTATTGCCAAATATTTCCAACGTGATCCGTTTCGACGCGAACACTTTTTTGGCGACCATAGTGGGAGCACAAGAAAATTTAAAGTCCACAGATGGCAAAGAGTACCAGGAGTGGAGCTAATCGCGACTCTCCACCTCCATTAGATGGAGACGGTCAGTTTATGGTAGGAGACGTAAATAATGTAGAGACCGTGGCTCTAGGAAGCCAATAAACAGCAACTCAATCTGATTCTGGGGTACATACCCCTTCTGAGTTCATATCCAGGATTGAGTTCTATAAAGAATTCAATGACATGAGGAACCTAGTGGACAGACATATCACTGGGTTACAAGATAATATAACTCAGATTTTAGAGTAACTCAGCGCTTTAAATAGGCCAAACGCCACCGCAAAGCCAAACGCCCGTAGACAGGGAGAACTCTTTTATGGGAGATGCCCGATGCATAGAGAGACGCAATGTGTTGTTCCAAGAAGATGAGCCCTGGGGAGGCGCTAATCAGTGCGCTACAGAGGCTTGCAATAGGGACAGGATGTCCCCCTCAAAGCCTACTTTCTCTCTATCTCTCACATCTTGGTGGTCAAACGCTGTGTATGCAATGAATCAGTTAGACGATGATTGTGAAGCGCAGGGTGAAACAAATAGGTATGCAACTTGCATACCCCCTCGCCGACCTGGTAAAGCTCCTATAGAGGAGATACCGCCAGGGGAAGCTCCGTTTATGGGAGGTCTACCTCGGGCAGAAAGCTTCTACACGAATGCTTTATTAAACCCGCAGCCATCTCAAGTCGCCGGAAGAACGCCTTATCCCCTAGAGAGATGGAACCAAGACCACGCGCGAGAACAGTTTCGTCATTTCACCCCGCAAAATTTGAGGGAGGCAATCGCTCAAGTCTTGGAATAGATGGTGCCTGGAACTGTCAGGTAGGACGACCCTTGTTTATACAGGAGTCCATACCCTGCCTATATCGCCAGAGACTTTCCCTTGCCTAAGGGGTACCGAGTACCCGACTGCACCCGTTTTTCAGGGGAAGATGAGATGACGCCTATAGAACATATAGCTCGGTTCACCCATCAAGCCGGATATGCTGCAGCCAATGACTTTCGGAAGCTGAAGTTATTCCCGAAGTTATTCACTCACAGGAAATGTCTTCACATGGTATGCGAGTTTGCCTCCCGGGTCAGTAACATCATGGGCGAAAATGTAGACTTTCTTCATGAAAGTATTTGCTCGGCTAGATACACCCATCTCAATCTTCGAGGTAATGCGGCTGAAACAGGCCGCCGGGGAACACCCAGGATAGTTCCTTATGCGTTTACGAAAAGCGTTGCTTCGTTGTAGACCTGCAATTCCTGAAAGGGACCAGTTGATGATCGCGTTAAACGCATTGTCAATTCCTTTCAAGAAAAAGCTACAAGGGGAAATGTTCAACGATCTTTATGACTTGGCCAGGAGGGCGACTGAGTATAATCAGTTGTTAATAGAAGAGGCCCAGTCTAAGCGCGCATATCAGTTGGAAACCTTTAAAGTAGACATGGCCGAGTTCGTGAAGGGCGAAGCAACGGTTTGTGAGCCATTAACAAGGAAAAATTCAAAAACAAGACCATATCAGAAATCTGGCGAAGAAAGAAAGTATTCTTTCGACGTAGACAAGGGAGATGCAATTTTTTACTAGCTTTTCCGACGAAAACGGATTAAGCTAAAGCCGGGTCATAAGGCCCCTCAGACGGAAAGAGAGAAAACTAGGAATTATTGCAAGTGGCATGGTTCGTTCACACACACGAACATGGATTGTTTATCATTTAGGAACATAATTCAGGACCTCATAGAGTCAAAAGAGTTAAGCTTCCCCGAAGTAGACGAAGTCACTATGGTCGACGACAAGCCTTTTGATGATGAAATAGCCATTCATATGTTTGATGTTTCTGATGCCGTCATCAATTTCATTGAAACTAATACTGACTTTTCCCTATAGGATATAAAGATCCCCGTGGCGACCATGATAGCGAATGCCCTTTTCCGCCGTTTAGCCGATAAAGGTGCAGTCACCTGCCCAGTCAGGGAAGTGGCATGCAATATCTGCTGTTGGCATATGGACGACACGCATACCACTGATAGGTGCAACACTTTTGAAAGTATCTGCAAAATAATCAAGGGGATGTCTGGTATGATTTGACTCTGCTTGAGGAGGTGGCAATGGGAATAGTTTCTCCGAGTTCGCGAAGAGCCTCTAATAACTTGCAGAGAGGGTTCAAGAGCCTTCCAAGTGTGGAGCGCAGGCCAGCAATCCGAGGAGGAAGGGGTGGCCCCCATGGTCGGGGCAGAGCACCCAAACAATAGCTCCACACTTTGGAGTGCCCCAAACAAAATCTAGAATTTAATGACCCGTCCTTCTAGCAAGGGGCAAAGGTAGGACAGGAGAAAACCAATTACACTGGCGAGACATGCCCAGGAGCTGCAGAAGGGAGCGTTTCCGACAGAAATCAATAGGTCGAAAGATCATAGGAGAAGGGGGTCAAGCCAAGATATAGAACGCCTATGATAGACATCCAGGCACTTCGAACGGGACCACCAATAGTCGAGTTCCTAGATGAGAGGATGCTGTGTCAGAAATGCAAGCTAATAGCTCAGAACAGGATCTTGATTATTCAACTCTGCACCCCGTGCTGGTAGACCTGTCGTCAAATGGGGAGATCGTGATCGAACCGCTCACTCCGCAACCGCAGGTACTTTTGAAACTAACAATTATCCAAAAAACGCAACAGGTACCAACGCGGACAGTAGTGGGATATGATCCGTTCGCTGGAGACTTTGTCGAGGTATGTCGATCTTTGCCTTGTTCTAAGAAATCAAGGGTAATCAAAGCGGTTTATCCCTCGAAACATTGGCAGAGAGCTATTGGCAAAACCTTTTTGCCACCAAGGGCTCGTAAGAGAAGGGATAGACGTCTAAGTCACGTCGCTAAAAGGCCCAAAACTACCCTCTCAGGGGCCACTTTACCTGCCAAAGTGAATATGAAGGAGACGAACACTGAGGCAGAACATGTCGAGTCTACGGACCATTTGGAAGGGCCTGGTTCGAGTTTTGATTACACCCCTCTTCGGAATGAAATCCTAAGTGATGCCGATGGCGAAAAGAGGCCAATTGTGAGCTGTAACGCTCTCACCTTGTCGGTAGACTTCGCCAATAATCGGAAAGTGGAAACTATGAGAGGTAAGGTACCTCTTCCTTGTTCACCAATTTATCCGATAGGTTTTCCACTTCATTGGTTGAAGAAACCATCTGATAGCATGAAGCATGCATTCTTTGTACATTACCGCTACCTTTGATGTACTGTGGTGAGTCAGGTCCAGTAGATAATGGAGCAACGAAAAACGTGCTTCTGCTGTCCAGGTTTGGAATGCCTGGATATAAACCTCACGATTTGGTTAAAACCGATGTTATCGTTAGTGGTTTTAACGGTAGGAAATCTGAATGTTTAGGGGTCTTCTCTGTGCACCTAGAGGTGGGTCGCCAGGGAAAGGAAACGGCTTTCTTCATAATTGACATAATTCCCACTTTTAATGCTTTGTTGGGCCACGATTGGCTCCATAAAGCTGCAGCCACCACATCTACGTTGCATAGAGAATTGATGTTATGGCTTGATTCTGAAGTTGAAATTATTAAGGCTGATGAATATTCTTATTGTGACAAGGGTATCTTGCATGCAGAAATGAGCAAGACTGTCAAGAATCTTACGCTAGAGCAACGATATAAGCTGGGCGACCCTAGTGTAGGTCCTCTCGGTCGACTATCTGTAAAATTTGATGATATTGTGGATTATGAGACATCGCACCCTAAGCCGGAGATGGACCAAGTCGCTCCATCAGGATGGGGAAAAGCGCTTACTGCAAAAGACACAGAGGAAGTCCTGCAAGAGGTCAATTCAGGTTAAAACCCCGCAAGGAGAGATGCAAATAGCCAAAATGAAAACGAAGGTGGTAAACAAGAAGTTCTAAAGAGCCAGCAGAATGCTGTCACGGCGTTGGAGCCCGATAGACTCCTAAAGGAAGGGACTTATAGACTAGAGTGAAAAAGGGAACGAAGCGGTCGCTGATGTCCTCCAACGACTCCAAGTCTACCTGGGGAATCATTGCCTTAAACAACCTATTTCTTGGCTGTCAATAAATTCGGAAGCGCTTAGAGTGCCCGATGCTTGTAGTAAGGCCGTGTCTACTGATTTAGTTGGAACCGAGGGCCGCAAATCCTTGATGACGCCGTGTGATCCATTAGTTAGTGTCAATTTGTGAAGTGAGACTTCCCTTAGGTTCTTTTCATCAGTCCTTCAGTTAATAAGGAACTTTTTGATGCGATTAGAGGGTACTTGAAGAATTTAAGGACTGCTTCGCCTGGGATTATACTGAGATGCCAGGGCTAGATCGTAGACTAGTGGAACACACTCTTCCCATCAAGAAAGATTTTAAACCGGTGCAACAGGCACCAAGGCGTATGACTAAAGAAGTAACACAGTTGGTTTTTGAAGAAGTTAAAAAGCTTTTTCGAGCAAGGTATATAAAGACGTCACGTTATACGGAATGAATTTCTAGTATCGTACCCGTATTAAAAAAGAACGGCAAAATTAGAGTCTGTATAGACTTTAGAGATTTGAACCGCGCCACTCCAAAAGATGAGTACCCTATGCCTATTGCGGATGATCTTATAGACAAAACAACAGGGCATCAGGTTATGTCATTTATGGACGGTTTCTCCGGTTATAACCAGAGCTTAATCGCAGAAGAGGATATATATAAAACAACATTCAAATGTCCCTTAGGTATTTTCGAATGGGTAGTAATGCCGTTTGGACTAAAGAATGCCGGTGCTACATATCAGCGAGCAATGAATACTATATTTGACGCTCCTCTTGGCAAGACAGTGGAAGTCTACATTGACGATATAATCATTAAGTCGTCAAAGGAAGAACATATGTCGACCATCTCAGAAATGCTCTTATAAAATGAGAAAACATCAACTTAAATTAAACCCACTTAAATGCGCCTTTGGAGTTAAAGCGGGGCAATTTTTGGGTTTCTTAGTACATCAACGTGGCATTGAAGTCGATCAAACCAAGGTAAAAGCTATGCAGAATTTAGCAGCACCAAGAAGTAAAAGGGAATTACAGGCTTTCCTTGGAAGAGTGAATTACCTACGTAGATTTATCGAAAATGTCGCAGGGAAGACTGAGGCGTTTGCCAACCTATTAAGAGGGAAAAATGATTACAAGTGGACAGAAAAACACGAGGAAGCGTTCGACGCCTTGAAAAAATACTTAACACATCCACCAGTCCTGATACCCCCGCAGTTCGGGAAACCTTTGATTCTCTATGTGGCTGCTAATAAAACAACTATAGGGGCTATGTTAGCACAAATGGATGAGAGTGAACGAGAAAGAGTCGTTTATTACTTGTCGAGGCAATTGACACCAATTGATGTCAGCTTTGCTCTAAAGGAGAAGTTGTGTCTGTCGGTATTTTATACTATCATGGAACTTAGACAATACACCGGGAACAGCGAAGTCTACATCGTATCCAAGTCGCCCATTATCAAATATTTCTTTGAAAGTTCATTATTAGATGGACGGATTAGCAAATAGAGCTTGATTTTGTCTTCATACGATCTGAGATATAAGTCCCATCATCGGTCAAAGGACAAGCATTGGCTGATTTTCTAGTCGACCGTGACCCGGCCTTGTCTATAGAACAAGAAGAGGCAACTGAAGAAGTCTGGCAGGCGTGGTTCGATGGCTTGTCCACCAGGAATGGAGCTGGGATATGAGTTCATATAATATCCCCAATGGGTAAAGACATCAGATTAGCTTTTCGTCTACAAGTAATACCTACCAACAATGCTACTGAGTATGGAGCATTGATAACAGTACTAAAGGAACTCATGGCACTAAAGGCAAGGCAAGCCCGTGTCAAGGGAGATTCTCAGTTAGTTATCAATCAGGTTAACAAAGAGTGCACGTGTCAAGGCAAGCTGCTGCCCTATTTCAAGACAGTACAGTGGCTAGTCTCACGATTCGAAGATATAATTTTTCAATTTGTGAGACATGATGAAAATGTAGTAGCTAATAGCCTAGCGTAGTTAGCCTCAGGATTCAAAAACAGGACCGAACGGGATAACATACCCGAAATAGGATCACATCTGCAGTCAGATGACAACGTCATGGCCGTAGACGTAATGAGCCAATATGAAGACTGGAGGAAACCTATAATAGATTTCTCATCAGACCCCTGTCGGGAGGCTAAGCAACGAATCAAAGTTCAGGCGTTATCATACATCCTTTTGGACGGTGTTCTATATAGAAAGGATACGAGCGGAATCCTTTTAAGAGGCGTAGACTTAGATGAAGCTACTCCAATAATGTTGGAAACCCACGAGGGACTTTGTGGGTTGCACCAGGCAGGGATAAAAATGTGTTGGATTATTCGTAGACATGGTTTTTGCTGGCCATCAATGATGAAAAATTGCATTGAGATGGCCAAGGGATGTCAAGAATGCCAACGACATGGCCCGATAACTCATGCTCCAGCAGCTGACCTTATCCCAGTGAGTAAACCTTGGCCTTTCAGGACCTGGGCTCTAGACGTGATAGGGGAAATTCATCCTCATTCTAGTCGAGGGGATGCATTCATTTTGTTAGCAACAGATTACTTCACCAGGTGGGTAGAGGCACAAGTTTACAAGAAAATTGACCATAATAAAGTCTTTAGTTTTTTGCGGACTTGATCATTTATCGATTTGGCATTCCTCAGAACATTGTCGTAGACAATGGGACGGCTTTTAACAACACAAAAGTGAGGGAGTTTGCCGAAGAATTTGGCTTCTCAATCCTGAACTCCACTCCGTATTATTCTCAAGCGAATGGACAGGCTGAAGCCTCCAATAAATTAATTAAAAATAATATCCAAAAGATGGTCGGGCTTAATCCAAAGAAATGGCATGACACTGAATGATATTGTGGGCTATAACAGTTACCAAGTGCGAAAACACCGGAGAAACACCATTCGCGCTAGTCTACGTTCACGACGCAGTATTACCCATCGAAATGAGGTATAAATCGCTTCGTGTCAGCCAACCTTGTCTACAAGACGAAGCTATGCATATAGCCTTACAAGAGTTGGAAAGAAAGAGATTGAAGGTTGTAGACAATATAGAAGTGCACAAACAGGGGATAGCCCGTCATTACAACAAGAAAGTAGTTCATAAACACTTTCAAGTTGGCGACCTGGTTTGGAAGACGATCTTACCCTTAAAGTCTAAAGACAAGATTCTAGGAAAGTGGTCTCCGAATTGGGAAGGACCATATCAGGCAAGTGAAACCTTCTCGGCAAATAGCTATAGGTTGTCAACCCTTGAAGTATTCAGACAACCTCTAAAAATTAACAGTAAATACTTGAAACTCTACAGAAAAACCATCTGGGAATCTCATAAAAAAATTCTAAGAAAGCGCTTCCGAGTTATATGGAAGAAATTACTAGGAATTAAATTTATAAGTATACTACACGGCTGTAGACTAATGAGTTTATTTAGAGGGTGTCATCCCTTGAAGCCTTGTGTCTACAGCCGGTAGATGAAAAGAGAATTGAGTTTGTTTTAATGGTGTCATCCCTTGAGACCTAAAAAGAAAAAAATGAAATGACATCACCTCCTGGGGACCTAGGAGCTTGAACTCGCTGCGTCTTGTCTAGGCACCATACGTTCCGCTTCCACAAACAGGTTAGTGAGAACCCTGGATCAAGATAGTTTTGTGATTAATTGATTAGTTAATGATTAATTAATCACGAAATAATTAGGATCAAGATATTATCTGATCAATTTAAATCGCTTACGTTTCCAAATAACTCCATTAGGGATTATATTTTCCATAGAAGGAAATATAATCTTCTATGTATGGCAAGGTTCTGTAAGGGTGTCAGCAACCTTCTCTGGTGTTATACGACCATCATATGACCGTTATTTGGGATGTCAATCATTACCATCTTTCTAGATACATTCATTTGAGTGTGCTGAACAGAATGGTTTCGGTTTCAACTCATATGGACGTTATTCTTTGATTATTTCAATTTACAGAAGGTTGTTGACCAAATCAGCCACAACCTTCTATAGCGCAGTATACATGGCAATTTTATCATATCTAAATCTTAAATGCTATGATTTGATTACCTAAACGTATGTATGCATGGGAATGATGCTTTTGTTAATTATTTATTTTATTTTTATCTGATTGCTCGGTTTCCTTATTTTGCAAAAGGCTGATCGTACAATTCTTTATTCTTTCACTTAGACAATTCTTGTATAAATTAAGGCACTCAGTCACGAATCTTAAGTGTAACTTTTTCATTATTTTTGAGAGTGTGTGCTGAGAGTTTGTATCCTGTTCGTTCGTTTGAGTTAGTCACACGAGGAGCGCTAGCTGCAGAAGGCTGCATCGTTGATGAAATCTTCTGGGAGAGTGACTCGGGGGGCCACGAGGGACTCAATTGGAAGCTGCAGGAGACGTTGGTGAGAAACGCAGCTGGATGCTGTGTGGCCAACGTGCACTAGGCCAGAGAGAAGGGCAGAACCCCGGGAGCACAGAAGGTGAGGGACTAACCAGTTTCTGTGGTGTAGTGTTCTGTGTGCAGGTTAGCCTTGGGCAAGGGCTTTGTGTTTGCTTAGCCGTAGTCTCGAGGGACCATGCAGGAGAACCTTGGGCAAGGGTTTTGTATTTGCTCAGTCGAGATCTCAAGGGATCGCGCAAGGGAAGTCACAGCTGGGTGCTGTGCAGGTGGAGACGCCGCCGGAGTGAAAACTCTCGGAGGAAGTCACGACAGGTAGTTGTGCAGGAGAGGACACGCCTGAGGGAAACATCCTACAACCGGTTACATTTGTTAGTCACTGCAGTACAGAACCTTACGGTCTGTTCTTTGAAATCCAGTCACCTTTGCTACAGACCTTACGGTCTGTGCAGTAGATGGTTGACATCTTTAGTACCTTTTAGATCGGTGTTGTGAAATTAGTCATTTCTGATACATAACCCCCTGGTCTGTAGAGGTTTGATATCTTTGGTAAAGAACCTTACGGTCTGTGCTATAAAACCAAGTCATCTCTGGTACATAACCTTTTAGGTCTGTGCTATAGAAGGTTGACACATTTGGTACATGATATTTTGATATGTGTTATAGAAGGTTCTGGTCTGTGCTGTGCAACTTACTCACTTTAGTACAGAACCTTCTGGTTTGTGCTTTGCCACTCAGTCTTCGGTGGTACATAACCTTCTGGTCTGTGCTATAAAAGGTCTATTGTTGATCATCTTCTGTAATTGTTACGAAGTTAGTTCTGAGTGAATACCATCCAAATTCTTGGTGAAGAGTGGATGTAAGCAATTTGCTGAACCACTATAAAAAGCCTTGTGTCCATCGAACAAATTGTAATCACACTCGTATGTTCTGTCTTACGGAAACCTGTCTCTATGGTTCTGGTTTACAGAAGTTTTCTTCCCTGTGGGGTTTGTCGAAAAAGTGTTAAATATTCATAATTGGATTATAACACTATTTCACTCCCTCTTAATGTAACACATTGCAAACACAAGCGACTATTCGGGGTCAGCAAACGGGAACTCGGTGCCTTCTTGTTCAATATTTTCATCCTATGCCAACTGTTTGACCTCCTTAACTTCAAAGTACTTGATGGTGTGGAACTGGTCGATGGCGCCGAAAGTAACAGCAAATTCCTTCTCTTTAGCATCGGGCTTGGCATCAGGCAGTGGTGCTGGAAAGTGAGAAATGGATGCGTTATGGTTACAAAGTGGGGTTTGAGTTTGAGCTTGGAAGGACGGGCGTTTACATGTCATTTTGGACTCTCTTTGACGGGCTTTGGAGGAGGCTAAGATCGATACTGCTTGGAAGATTGTTAGATCGACAATGTGATGTCAGACGTAGTCAAGGATCGAGGCTAGTAGAGGAGCAGATCGACGAAGTGAGGATCAATGGTATGACGATGGAGCGAAAGCCGATGGTAGCACTACGTCGAAGACTTCCAGTGATGAAGAAGGACGGCAAGGATTAAGGTCGATGCTCGAAGGGCTGACGTTCACAAAGTATCGATGATCGAGTCATCCCTCTAATTAGATGATAGTTAGTTTTACATTAATTAGCACGTACTAAATGTGCATCGGTCGATAGTTATTAGTTAGCGTCTATAAATAAGTCAGCCCCGGTCGATTGTAAACACACGAGTATCATTCCATGACCCCGAAGGGCTGCTTGATTGTCAACTTATCTGTTCATAATCGTTTCAAGTGCAGGCCAAATATCAGGAAAACTTCTTGGAGTTACAAAAGCAACTCCAAGGAATAAACATCAGGAACAATGCTGAATTTCCCCCGACACCGTGGCGCGAAGGGCTACTATTCGTGATGGGAAATGCAGGGTAAGTTTCAATCATGAGACCACCCAGGATCCTCTCCATTTAACTCAGGACTATCGACAGACTGAACCAAGTAGGTCACGTTTTGTCTCTGATGATCGAGGCGATTTTGTCACACCTGATCAATTGAATAGCTATAATGAGTTCGTTGATCTTGATGATGATGTGCAGGACCCCTATCAACCACAGGTATACGCTCCTCCTCATTGTCGAAGGGAGAGCCATTATTCGTGATCCACTATCGATACCCTGTCCGCGGACCACCTGTAGAAGGTCACTTCCCAAAGAGAAACCTTTTTGGTGATGTCCCTAGGGATGTGCCTACTTTCGATAGGGAAGCTGATAGAAATCCGTTGGAAAGAGAAGTCCCCAGAGTTTCTCTAAGGCCTATCGATCCTGTTGATTACAGAGTTGTGATCGCTCGAGTAGTTGAGCAAATGGTCCCAGGAGCGGTGCGTCGAGAAGAGGTTAGCCTTTATAGGACACCTTATCCTGAGTTCATCGATCGAGATTACCCTTATCCTAGGGGTTACAAGATCCTCGATTTCACTCGCTTCTCTGGTGAAGATGAGATGACACCGATGGAGCATATAACACGATTTACTCATCAAACGGGTGAAGCATCGAACAATGACCATTGGAAGCTTCGGCTCTTCCCTAATTCACTTACTGAATCAACGTTTAACTAGTATATCCATCTCCCCTACAACTCAGCGGAGAATTGCCAATATATTCAAACATGGTTCATGCAAGCCTTCCCTACTCTTGATTCGACCATCTCTCTTGTCGAACTCATTAAAATGCGACAGCAGCCTGGAGAACTTGCAGCGAATTTCCTGCAGCGATTCCAAAAGGCTCGACTTAAATGTAAAACAGGCAAAAATGATGTGGTCAACATGGCCCAGGATGCTTTAGATATTCGTATTCGAAAGAAAATCCAGGGAGAAAAGTTTAGAGACCTTTACGAACTTGCTCTGAGAGCTACTAAGTATGAAAATCTATTCAGAGAAGAGTCGAGGGAATGTTTGGAGTATCATCTTGAGCCCACATTCGTCGAGGTTGATATGGCTGAATTTGTCAAAGGTGAAGCCACTGTTTGTGATCATTTGTCGAATAAGAACTTTAAAGCTAAGGCATCTCAGAAATCGAAGGAAGAGCGAAAATACTCTTTCGATGTTGAGAAAGCTGATGAGATCTTCGATTGGCTCCATAAGCTAGATCGAATCAAGCTAAATCCTGGCCGTCGACTTCCCCAAACTGATAAGGAGAAGAAGAAGAGCGATTGCAAATGGCATGGGTCTTTTACTCACGCCACATGTGATTGTCTAACTTTTAGAAACATTATACAGGATCTTATCAAATCAAAGATTCTTTGCTTTAAAGAGTCTGAGGAGTCGTCATCCATCGATCAAAAACTTTTTACTGATTGTGAAGTACACACATTCGATATTAACATTATTGATGTTGTTCGACGTGCTTTTCAGGGATCTAGTGTTTCAGAGAGATCTTCGTGGTCAACAAGCTGTTCAAGAGACTTCTGGACAATGGAGTTGTCTCTTTCCCTGTGGCCAAGTCGAAGCTGAAGAATGAAGTCTTCTGGAGGCATATGGACGAAACCCATACTACTGACAAGTGCTTCCCTTTTAAGAAGTTTATCCAGTCTCATCAGACGGAGGATTGGTTTGATCTGACTCCTGTCGAGAGAGCTGCAATCGGGATTTCTCGCAAAGCGCCTTCGAAGGCGTTCAATCGAAATCCCAGAGGAAGGGGGTCTTCCCTTTATGCTTATAAGGCCTTTCCTAAAGGACATGTTATTCAGAAAGCAAAAGCAGCACCTCGTTGCCTCGATAGAATACCCCGCTGCCTGCAACAGCGACGTGGATTCCTCTACTAAGTCAAGTGACTTGTCCAAGGAGACTGTCAAAAGAGGCAATGTTAAGGATCGCCTTCGACCCGCTCATGAGCAAGCTATCAAAGATGGACCTCCCATTGCACAATTTCTTGAGAAAGCTGATACTTGCAATCGATGCAGCCCTATTCTGAGGCACAAGATATTAATCTCTCAGCTATGCCACCTATGCTCGTACAATTACTTGCAGAAGCTGATCGTCATGTCCTCGACGAATAAATTCGATATCATTCTTGTCGACAATCCGATCCAAGGTATGATCGAAACAAACTCATTGTATTGCATGCCTGTTTTTTTTGAAAAAGAAAATGTAGGGCAAGTCCAAGGGTACGATCCTCAGAAAGGACAACATGTTCAGATATATCCTGAGTATTATCAGTCCTGTCGACGGCAACTTGATTTTCCCCGTTCTGATGACGATGAGTGGAGGCAGGTGAATAACCGACGATCTCCACCCATGTCTAAGAGCAGTAGGAAAAGGAAAGAAAGGCGTCGAAGGAGAGCAGAAGAGAAACAACAAAAATCCGTTGGTCTTACAATGGTCGAGGGTGAGAAGGTTGATCATGATGACTTGTTTATGGTTGATGATTCGGCCGCCCATGACATTTATAAGGATAAGGAAAATATAACTGAGGATGATGATTTGGAAGATACCTTCGATGATTCGGACTACAATCCAGTCCAGTTTGATGCTCCTGGTCACACTGTCGAGTGTAATGTTATTATGTTACCGACGGAGTTTGTAGGACCAACAATCAATCGATCTATTCCAGGTATCCTTAAAACCTCGACTCCTCAAGTTGTTCGTTGTCCTATAGGCTTTCCAATATATTGGTTTGATAGGCCTAGCCTTTCGATGCAATCTCAGATGCACTCTTTATACATCGAAGTAGAGTTTAACGGAGTCCGTCTGAAGAAAGTATTAGTCGACAATGGTGCGACGGTTAATGTGATGCCTTTACGTACCTCAAATACTTAGGGTATGATAAGGCTGTTGTTACTAACACCGATGTTGGTGTAACAGGTTTCAATGGTTTAATGTCAAAGTGTGTGAGAATTTTCCAGATCAAACTGAAAGTTGGGAGATCTGCAATGAATACTGCCTTCTTTATAGTCGATGTTGACACATCATTTACTGCTCTTTTACGTCGAGATTGGCTGCATAAGGCAGCAGTGATCCCTTCTACTCTTCATCGAGAACTTATGCTTTGGCTTGATTCTGAAGTTGTTGTTGTTAAAGCTGACTCATCAATTAATACTTGTTTTAACCCTGTCGAAATGTTTCATGAAATGTTATTGGTGCTGCCGATGATATGACCTTGAGAAGAGATACTCTCCCGGGGACCCGAACGTTCGACCTTTGGGAGAATTGACTAGAGAGTTTGAATATCTGGTCAAATATGGGGGTCCTCCAATCCTATAGTTGATGCCCCATCTGGATGGGATTCTGATGTAGTGCCTCCAGTCGTCGAAGCTGAAGCAAAGGCAAAGAAGGAAGCAGAACTTGCTGGAATTCTTCATTCTCTTAAGGAAGCTGCTGGATTACTCCTAGGAGATACCATCGAAGATGGAAACCTTGAGCCTGTCATCGAAGAAGTAAATACTCAACCCATCGATGGAGATAAGGATGCTGACTTCGGCAGCCTGGACTTGGAGCCCGAGAAACTCTTCGGGGAGGGCGAAGATCCTTGATACTGACTAGGAAGACATAGTCGCTGATGTCTTAGAGCGACTACGAGTGCATAGGCAAACTAGACCTAGAGTTAGTCTTGAAAAGCCTGTTCGCTGGACGTAGATAGTCCCAACCAGTGTGCTAAAGATGATGGGTCGAATCTTGGTTTAAAAAATTGTGTAGATTCGACTGGTATTGTTTTTCATCCTACTATGAATAAAACAACGTTGTGTGATAAGTCTATAGCTGAATCTCCTGAGGGTCGATGCACTTTAATTGTTCCTCGGGATCCTTTGGTGATCGTGAATTTGAGTGATGACGTGACCCAGCGACCTACCTTTATAAGTGGTTCGATGGATATTTTCCAATCGATTTTAACCCTTTAAAGGAATTCAAAGACTGTTTTACATGGGACTATACTGAAATGCCTGGTTTGGATCGACGATTAGTCAAACATATTTTGCGTACTAAGCCAGATTTCAAACCTGTGAAACAGGCTCCACGTCGATTACCAAGCGAGCATAGACAACAAGCTTTTGAAGAAGTAAAGAAGTTGTTCGATGCTGGATATATATGAACATCTCGATACACAGAGTGGATTTCTTTCATTGTTCATGTAAAGAAGAAGAATGGAAAAATTCGAGTTTGTATCGATTTTAGAGATCTTAACAAAGCGACTCCAAAGGATGAATATCCGATGCCTATAGCCGATAAACTCATCTTTAAGACATCTGGACATAAAATTATGTCCTTTATGGATGGCTATTCTGGTTAACCAGATCTTCATCGCCGAAGATTATATATATAAAACAGCATTTCGTTGCCCTTTTGGAATTTTCGAATGGGTTGTCATGCCTTTCGGATTAAAAAAACGCTAGTGCAACCTATCAAAATGTAATGAATCTCATCTTTAACCCATTGATTGGATCATCGGTCGAGGTCTACATTGATGATATCGTCGTAGAAAATCTTTGGCAGATCATTACCATGTTGAAGATCTTAAAAAGGCTTTTCTTCAGATGATAAAACATAACTTGAAGTTGAATCCCAATGTGTCTTCTGTGTTCGCGCTGGACAATTTTTGGGATTTCTAGTTCATCATCTAGGGATAGAGATTGATCCGGGCAAGATTAAAGCTATACAAGATCTACCTACTCCATCGACTAAGAAACAACTTCAAGCTTTCTTAGGAAGAGTTAATTATTTGCGACGATTTATAGGAAATCTTGCCGGTCGAACGACGGCATTTTCTGATTTGTTAAGAGGATAAGATAGTTTTGAATGGACTAATGGTCATTTAGAATCCCTCGAAGCTATTATGAAATACCTCATCAATCCTCCTGTCTTAGCCCCTCCAAAGAAAGATTGACCCTTCTCGCTATATATCGCTGCGGGCGATAAAGTCATCGGATCGATGTTGGTGCAAAAAAATAACCAAGGTAAGGAACGAGTCATTTGTTACTTATCTTGAATCCTTACTCCTGTTGAATATCGATTTACTAATAATGAGAAGCTATGCTTATCATTATATTATGCGATCATTGGGAGTATTATGCGTATTACATTGGGGGTAATACGATGTATGTGGTTTTGAATGCTCCAGTATTAAAAATACTGCTCGACAGTCCTATACTATCTGGTAGGCTTAGTAAATGGAGCCTTATTATGTCTCCATTTGATCTTCGATATTGATCACAAGCATCGATCAAGGCTAGCCGAATATACATATTCCAGGTTAACAAGTTCTCAATATCCAAAAGAATTTTGGGAAGTTTGGTTTGATGGATCGGTGTCGAGCGAAGGGGTCGGAGTAGGAGTTTATGTTTCATCTCTTCTGAAGGTGAAATATAAAATAACTTATAGAATCGATGATATGCTAACAAATAATTCCGTCAAATATGAGGCTTTGATCATAGCATTGCTGACCTAGATCGATCTTCGAGTATCATATGCGATTGTTCGAGGGGATTCGCAGCTCGTCATCAATCATGTCAAAGGTTAGAGTATGTATACCTTCGATCACCTCCAGCGATATTTGGATAAAGTACACAAATTGTCTTCTTTCTTTAAGGAGGTTCGATTTGAACATCTTCCTAGGGAAGATAATGCCATGGCAAACGAATTGGCACAACATGCTTCCGATTTCAAAATAAATCATCGATTGATGTAAGAAATTGGAGGACAAGTACATACAATAAAGCATCAATCAAGGGGCAAGTTTTAGCCGACTTTTTAGCCCAATATACAGATTCCAGGTTAATCAGTTCTCAAGATCCGAAAGAATTTTGGGAAGTTTGGTTCGATGGATCCGTGTCGAGCGAAGGGGTTGGAGTAGGAGTTTATGTTCCATCTCTTCTGAAGGTGAAACATATAATAAATTATAGAATCGATGATATGCTGACAAATAATTCAGTAGAAATGAGGCTTTGATCATAACATTGCTGACCTAGATCGATCTTCGAGTATCATATGCGATTGTTTGATGGGATTCGCAGTTCATCATCAATCATGTCAAAGGTTCGAGTATGTGTACCTCCAATCACCTCTAGCGATATGTGGATGAAGTACACAAATTGTCTTCTTTATTTAAGGAGGTTCGATTCGAACATCTTCCTAGGGAAGATAATGTCATGGCAAACGAATTGGCACAACATGCTTCCGATTTCAAAATAAATCATCGATTCATGCAAGAAATTGGAGGACAAGTATAGACAATACATTCTACTTTACACAACGATTCTCCAAAAGTGCAAGTCGTCAGTATTTTCCAATCAGCAATTGATTAGAGAAAATCATTCATGGAATTCTTCTCCAATCCTAGGAAGGGGGCAACCCGCCAAGTAAAGTTGTCGGCGCGATTCTGTACCGTAATCGATGATGTGCTTTATCAGAAACAGACAGATGGTGTTCTCTTAAGGTGTGTCGATACGGATGAAGCCATCCCTATCATGTTAGAAGTACACCAAGGTCTTTGTGGTCTTCTTCATTCTGGACCCAGTATGTGCTGGTCGATCAAGAGATACGGCTTCTTTTGGCCTTCGATGATGAAAGATTGCATCAATATAGCCAAGGGATGTGAATCATGTCAAAAGCATGGACCCGTATCACATGCGCCAGCAACTCATCTACATTATGTGGTCAAACCTTAGCCATTTCGATCTTGGGCTATGGGTATTATTAGAGAAATAAGACCAAACTCGAGTAACAGAGATTCTTATATTCTTGTAGCTACCGACTATTTTACGAAGTGGGTCGAAGCAAAGGCTTATAAGAGTATTACCCAAAGCGAAGTATCAATTCGACATTATATATATATTCAACATTCCCCAGAATGTAGTGGTCGATAATGCTATTGTTCTCAATGGTAGCTTGATTAAAGAATTGCTTGTGAATTCGGATTTGTTTTAACAAATTCCTTTCCTTACTATGCACAGTCGAATGGACAAGCTCTACCAATAAGATTATAAAAAATGATATTCAGAAGATGATCGATGATAATCCTTGATCTTTGCACACTTTTTTGATCGATGTGCTTTAGGCTTTACTCGTTACTAAACGAGAAAGTATCGGGCAGACTCCATACAGCTTAGTCTATGGATATGACGCTATACTACCAATTCGATATAAATCGCCGTGATTTTTGGCCCATCGAAACGATTGTCCTGTCGATTATCAAGAATCTATACACATTGAATTAGAAAACTTAGAAGAGATACGCTTTCAAGCATTGAATCAAATTCAAGTCTAAAAGGAAAGGATCGCTCGAAGTTATTATTAGAATGTCGTCTTAAAAAACTTCAATAAAGGAGATTTAGTTTGGAAACTGATCATCCTAATTGGGAAGAAAGATTTTTTCCTAGGAAAGTGGTCTTCTACTTGGGATAGTCCTTTTAGGGTCGATGAGGTGTATCAAAAAACGCTTACCATTTGACAGCAAACCTCACGCTTTAAAGGTTAATGGCAAGCAATTGAAACTCCATCGACCAACGTTATGGGATTTACATTCCAAAGAAATTCAGCATCTATGTCCCGAATTGTGGTCGCAATTAATAGGGATAGTCGACATTACGAAAAATCAATAAACAGAATCGATTCACTATGAAACGTTACAAATACAAGTTGATTAATACATATGAAATAAAATAAAGCTATACATTCCTTCGATATTAAGCACGTCGATTGTCGATTATTGCAGGCACAGTTGCCGACTCCAAGATCGATTGCTGCAGTCATTGGAGTCTCCGTTCAAGTCGTCCTACGTTTGGAGAGCATCCGCGCGTAGGGCTGCTATCAATATCCCCTGTATCGTTTGCTCCAGACCTACCTTGAAAGTCCGCCAGTATTGCGGCTTTAACAGCAGGTAATATTTGGAAAGGATATTCGAGGAGGCCAGGAAGGCCTCATGGCCTAATACAATGAAGCGACGTTTGCAACCTGGGCAAACTTTATGTCGCTTGGCTCAAGCTGATACTTGAGCCATGGTGCCGGGCGATGGAAGTGAACTCTCTACCTAAGGTTGATGACTTAGGCTCTCATGGCGTCTAAGGTTGAGAACCTAGGCTCTGTGTTTAGAGGGAAAGTTGATAAGGTAGGAAAGAAAGCTTTTCGGCGGGACATTGGAGTTGGGATTGTTTGCGAATAAGTGAACTTGTGGTTCTACGTTTCTATATTTATAGGCAGAAGTATTAGGCTGCATTGATCATAGAGAATCTCAACAATATCATAAAATCTTCACAGTTCCCGGAGAATCTCAACAACCTCATTAAATTGATTTATATTCCCGATCGTCGCATTTAATTGACCTAAATGCGTTTCGATTAGGAGTTTGGAGATATGAATCAGTCGAAGGGAAATGGTTCGAACATACTTTCGATTCAAAGAAAAATGACAAATACATCGATGGCTCAACATCGATAACGATCACGGGTCTTGGTGAAAAGAAGTCCAGCTAGTAGATCGGCGAACTAGGCTCGAGTGTTGTTCTTCACATTGAGCATATTCAAAGCCTTTTGGAATGAGATCAGGTTGTTCTCTCGTATGTGGGAATACAACTTGCTTCAACTGTTGCTTGGGCCTCTGTTAATTCCCTTTCACGAACAACCACCTCGGCTTCACCCTTTTCCAGCTTCGACGACAACTCCGCTATTTTAGCCTTCAATCATTGATTATCTTCGATCAAACGACGATGCTCGGCAGCAACTGCCATCACTTTGTGCTGAGCAGACTCTAAATCATTCACCTTCATGGAGAAATTCTTCCACTGCCTGTCATCTGCAAGAACCTTCTCCCAATCTTCCCAAGATTTCCAAAATGTTTCCTTGAAGCATTGACAAATGCCTAGCAGGTTGATGGGTGCCTTGACATGTCTCTCTATCGCTTCGATAGCTTTCATGATATCATCGAAGTTGGATTTCGATGGTTCTTCACGACGTAGTACCTTGAGCAGCTTCAGGGCGAGCGAAGTGGGGTCGCTTTGATCTACACTCACTTGGTTCATGTTACTTGATGAAGCAGCATGGCTGGTGCTCGCTGGGACCTTCATTGGTGACAATTCTAAGTTTTGCTGTTAGAGATAATACATATTTTAGTTTACATTTTCTAAATTAAAACATACAGTGAAACTCATTACTCGAAGCTGGTCGAAGAACTCGACTAAGACGGGATCTTCCAGGCACCTACTCCTTTCTGGTGTTCGACTCTCTCCTTCGATGTTCTCGGCGGGTGCTACGTTTTGTGGAGGAGGCATTATGTTTGTCGAGGGAGGAACCTCCACCTGCAAAGGTATTTCCGGTTATGAGTTAATGGGAACATCGTCACATTCGAACGATGTGGCCTATTTGTTCGCTCGGGAATGGATTCCTCTATAGTTGGGTTAGAAGAGAGTGAAACGACCTGCGTATGCAAAAAGTCAATTAAAATCTAGATTCCCTTGATGTAAGTTCAAGGGAAATACCTCTACATCTCGTTCCAGATCCACGTCTTGCAGGACAATCTCTTCCGCATTCTCAGCAGCTCCGTCAGTCGAACCTTCTTCAGAAATATTTTTCCTTATCTCTTCGAGCATACCTTTGACGATGGGAGGAATATCTTCTGTTGGAGGTAATGGGGGCATGATCAAATCTTCATATTCAGCATATGTATATAATGTGTGTTAGAGTCTAGACTTGTAATCATTAGCAAAGCAATTTTCATTTTACCATGTCGAACGCTTGATCTTTCTCTTTCGATTCTGAGGGGACTTTTTCTTCTCTGACGATCGAAGGACCAGCAGTTGAAGGATTAGCTATTGGACGATCGATTTCGCATATATCACCCACATGCAGAATATGTTCCTCCGCAACGGGAGCGGGCTTGGTATTTCTAGAACGCCGTTAGAGGTTCTCATTTTCCTTCTCTGCAGTTTCGTCACACAATTTGCCTTTGCTTGTCGATGAGGCCCGAGTGTTGGGTTTCTTCAATGCAGCTGCTGGCGGTGCCCGTTTCCTTTTCCGTCTCCCTTTCTCAGTAGTTGCCATAGGAATTACGTTATCCAATACTCCTATGAACATCGGTCTTCATTAGAATCGACATGAATCAATGTAGAAGCGTCCACGAATAGTACCTGAACAAAAAGATCTCTCTTGCTTCCCAATAAGGCCGCTAAGGAAATCGTTTTTTTCCAATAGCGATTCGGCACCTTCCCTCGGAAAGGTAGCCTTCGTTGTTTTCCTTTTCCGAATTCTCTTCCAACAAAAAATCGAACGCCTTGGTCGTGTTGTGTCCTTGTAACTTCTCCGAAAACATGACTTTGGAGATAGATCGATTGAGGATAGCAAACAACTGCAAAAGCAAAGAGAGTTACTCGTTGGAAAATGGCATTTTTTACCTTGTATTATTAGACTTACCCTGTCAGCATATGCGTTGATGATACTGACGCGCTCTTCTAGGTTGGTCTTGAAGGAGTCAATGAAAGGGAAAGGACAGCTATGAGCGAATCCTAATTGCCGTGCCACAAATTGAGGGTTGTAAACTTCGAAGAAAAGCCCTTTAGTGTCGCTACTGACTAGGTCTCTTGGTGTTAACACTTGGTCCCAAAACGGGTGAGGCTCCGGGGATCGTCGAAGCTTGAAAAAATCGATGCTGTCAAAGCAAGGCTGCCAACGGGGTTTGATCGAATATAGGAGTCGGTTGAGATACCATGTGGCGGAGTCTTTTCCCCAATTCTCGTACCGAAAGAAGCAAATAATCTCTAAACCTTCAAAATCTTCATCACTTGTAGGAAGTGTAAGTGTGCCCACGCACAGGTAATCCACAAGAGACTTGATGCTGGTCTATTAGGGAATGCAATTGGATTCTTTGGATCGACTGCAACAACTTCGAATTGAGCTCGGTATATTAGGCCGAGGATGAACGGAGCCATTACTGGTCATGTTGCATTCCCGAGAGAGGTCGCTACAGGTGCCATGTACTTTAGTGACTGTTTGCTGCGACTGCAATAGATGTACTTCGCAAGCCATTCGATCATGAATTGGGATTCCTCTTCATCGCCCCAGTCTTTTGGATTCCTCTCCTGATGCGCTTCGATGATTGAACCTAGACGTTGCCCTTTTTCGTACATGGAATCGTCGTCCTTCTCGATCAACCTAACAGGCTCTCCGACGGATAATAGCTTGTTAGGAAAGTTACGTCGGGAATGGTCACGGTCATGGGACCTTCTTGAAGGTAGAAGCAGTTATTCAAAGAATTCCACAGAGACAGGAGCGCTACAACCGATCGATGGTTGCACCTCATCGACTCTGTTGACACTTTGATCAAATGGTAGATCCCTATCTTCTCCCATTTCTCATGGCGAACCTTAGTCCACGAGTTTTTCAGAAGCCTATCCACACCCGTAGTGGGAAATCCGTACAGAACCTGGCTGGCAGTAGCTCAATCGCCAAGCTCGGGCGATCGACTCTTGTTAGAAGATTTTTTCTCAAGGGGTGGACACCAATTACCTGGATCGATAAAGTCGTCTCCACAGATCGGTAGGACTGCAGGATCGGGGAGGAGGTAGTCGAAGGACATGTGCTTCTCATCCTGTATGGTGTGAAAGCAGCCGCCTTTAAAGAAAGGACCCAAAGTAATTTGTCCTTTCGGCATCTCTTCTTCGTCGACGAAGTCATTAGTCTTCTTGGTCACGACATCCGTGGCCAGGCCCTTGACGCTTTTGAAATAAACACCGGACCCCTTTAGCGGCGTATGGTTGTAGTATGCTTGGGGAGCCATGAGAGGAAGAATTTTTTGCTAAGGAGAGAGCGAATTAGAAAAGCGGCGTAAATAAGGATAAGGATTTCATAAATGAGTGAGCAATGGAGCGGTAAGGTTTATATAGAGGGAGATGGAAGATGACGCGTCGAAGGAAGGGGGCTAAATGTTTACATAGTAAATGTCTACATAGTAAATGTCATTTTGGGCTGTCTTTGATGGCTTTGGAGGAGCCAAGATCGGTACTGCTTGGAAGATTGTACGAACGACAATGCGATGCCAGACGTAGCTGTTAAGGATCGAGGCTAGTAGAGGAGCAGATCGACGAAGTGAGGATCGATGGTAAAGATGACGATGGAGCGAAAGCTGATGGTAACACTCCATTGAAGACTTCCAGTGATGAAGAAGGACGACAAGGATGAAGGTCAATGCTCGAAGGGCCGATGGTCACGAAGTGTCGATGATCGAGTCATCCCTCTAATTAGATGGTAGTTAGTTTTAGATTAATTAGCACGTGTTAAATGTGCATCGATCGACAGTTATTAGTTAGCGTCTATAAATAAGTCAGCCCCGGTCAATTGTAAACACACGACAATCATTCCGTGACCCCGAAAGGCTGCTTGATTATCAACTTATCTGTTGTAATTGTTTCAAGTGTTATACAACGGTTGTAAGTCTTTCCTTTTGCACTTAGTGAATCTTTGTTCGTTCTTCCTTTCATTTACTTTCATTGGCAACCACATTTACTTTCAACACTTTGAGTCATCGATATTTCGCGATGTGTTTCGCCCGTAAATAATGGGGCATCGGCATCGCCATTGCTGCAGGGTCTTATCTGCTTGGATGCATAGTGGACTACATTCCCGTACCCGAGAGGCCGTTCTTTGACTACTTTGACAGGAAATTGTGCCGAAGTGAGCCCCAACAGACCACATCAAAATCCCTTGCTAGGAAAACTGTTTGTGGAATACCTTAGGAGAGGATGGGTCCAACTCGGTATTGAGCATGCGGGAAGCCATCTTGGCAATGAGGCAAGACGAGCTCTCGGCCACAGCAAAGAAATGACAGGGCACGTGGGCGAGTGGTTGAATGCACGCCCTCGGGCCCTCACACGGGGGGCAATTCGGGCCACACGAGGAGCCAGGACCACTCTCCCAGATGCCCACAGTCCGCGTCTCAACTCGGGTATCGAGATGCTGCGGAGAAAACCGGGTTGAATCATCCCTTAATTATAGAGCGAGCCTACCCGAGTCCTAGCTCGATCGTCTCGAATTCTCTGCGAGGAAATAAGAGGCGACAGGCGACAAACAGTACATGAAACGGTATGGCGCGTCTTATCATGTTGAAGTTATCGAACTAGATTTTGATTATTCGAGTAACTTCGTATTTTCTGGTTGTGTTTTCCTTGTAAACTAGAAACAACAGCCATCGGCAACATGTATCTTGGCAAAACATTAATTTATCTAATTAAATGAGGACACTAATGTGTAGATACCCCAAATTTATAGATGCCCCACCAAGCTGAACAAAAAAGCTTTGGTGATCCCGCAACACACCTCGGCAACCGCGGCAAGCCAACTCTCGCTCTAGTTGTTGCAAATTCCAACTGCTCATCCTGCTCCAGAAGCGATCACGTGTCGCTAACAGCTTCAATGCTCGAGCTCGGATCATTCACAGTTTGTCTTCATCACATCATGATTTAGTCTTGCTTCTTCTACAGCATGAACATCTTGTTGAGTCTGAGATACCATTGCATAGTCCACTGCATCCTTCTTCAGAACAACATACATCTTCCTCTTCCATACACAAGTCATAAATCGTCATCAGATTCTACATCTCATATGCATACCCTTGACTTGAGAAGGAGCACCAGATCACGGAAACTTTCTACATACCTTCAAGATTATCGTCATAGTCTCTTAACTTCTTCCAACAGGCTTGCCCCTCTCTGTACTCCAGTCTCTTCAGTGAGTTATCCTTTTGAATCTGTCGTCTCTTATTCTCGATTGTCCAAACCATACAAAGCTTTTCTTTTGTCCCTTGAGTCCCACTTCGAACTGCGAACCTTTCATGAAGCCAAGGATATACCTCATTGGCAAGGTGCCATGGCCGTTGGACTTTCGGCCCTGACAGACAATCACACGTGGGATGTTGTCGCTCTTCCTACTGGAAAGCGTGTTGTTGGCGTCTACAAGACGAAGCTACATGCTGATGGAACTATGGAGTGATACAAAGCTCGCCTGATGGCCAAGGGATATACACAAAGGGAAGGCTTTAATTACCAAGAAACATTCAGCCTCATGGCAAAACATTCCTCTGTGTGTTTGCTTCTAGCTATTGCTGCTATACAGGGCTGGATATTGCCGCAGTTCGATATTCATTATGCATTTCTGAATGATGACTTATCAGAAGAAGTGTATATGCATCTTTCTCCCGGTTTGGATATTCAGGGTGAGAATTCAGCCTGGCCTATGGCATGAAAACTTAGAAACCCAAAACAACATAGTAAATCATATACAAGAAACAAAAACACCAGCAAACAAAAGACATAATTAGAATATGCAGAAACATTATTTTACATCTTGACAGGGGATGGCAGTCTATGGTAGGTGGCATTGCAGTAAAGGGGTGGCATCTTGGCGATTGTGGATGTAACCTTTGACTGGCGAGGTGGTTGTCCACCCTCCCCCCTACTAGGAGGCTATTGGGGTCAAAGGCTGAGGAGGTCTCCTATTCACAGCGGCCAATTGCTGTTGGATCGGCCACCAATACCTCATGCGGCGGAGATAATCCAGGTTGTTCTTCACGGTTAGTTCCCATTGCCGTGATCTGTTGACATCTGTTGTGGCAATCCCTAAGTGTGAGTGTACCAATTGTCTATCTCAATGAACCTCAATCGACAGAGGTGGCAATCAACCGGACACTCTCCATGATGGTTGTATAGATTATTCCTTATTCCTATGCCTACAGGTTCGACGGACATCCTGCCGCCGCTGCCTTTCATCAGGGCATCATCAGTCACTTCCAAAGGCAAATCTTATGCAACACTTTTATATTGCAACCCAATCCTCTCATCCTTTCCTTCATCCTAGGGGAGAATTCTCATATGGCTAGCTTCCTGCATCGTGCTTATCCCAACTAACCACCATTCAAAGAGCCTAATCGCTTCAGATAGTGTTTAAAAGTCATTTTACTTGACAGCCCCTTCTTTACTTATTGTAGGAATTGCTTCTAAAGACAGAAAATGAGCTCTTTTGGTCCCAGTAGCGAGTTAATGTCACTACACAGCATTTGTCATGACCTTTTAAAAGTTCATCTTCATCTCTTCCAGCAATCTCTCTCCCCTCTACGTTTAGAACAGCTTCCAATGGAGTATGGTCGCCACATCCTTCACCTACCAAACAAACACGAAAAAAAACCCGAATTGCTACAACATCTGAACCGGATACCCATATATCATCACCGTTAACATCATCAGGTACTTTCAGAAAGAAAAGTAGCAACAAAAGCAGTAGCAGCAGCTTCAATATTCCTCAATTACAGATAAAGTACACAGGAGGGGAGCGGAGCACATCTGGTGACCTAGCTAACTCTCTTAATCTTTCAGACCGTTGAAAATCTGGAAAAGTTTCCTGTTCTTTCTCTTATTCTTTAGGATTATGAAGAAAGAGAGATGCGGGGATGGTCACTAGTCATGTTGTGTTTTCATACAGAGAGGGAAGCAGAGAGGGAAAACTCTAGCCCCCAGAGCTCGAAGCTCCCCTTCACGAAATCGTAGTGTCCTCCCTTGAGTGACAGGGTCTTGTTCACCAGCCCTTGCCTCACAAACGGGTAGCTCAGCAGGTTCCCGAGCGACACATTCACTGCCTCCTGCAATTCTCCCCCAGAAAAAAGGAATCCGATTGATGATTATTGCATGGTTTTGAAAGCATTTAGTTACATGTCGATGTTAGTTGTTATTTGTACCTTCTCGCAGTGTGCACATTGTTCCGGGAAAGAAGCAGAGCCGTGCTCGGCCTTCACCTTCTTCCTGGCTGGGAGACAGATCTTCACCCAGTCCTCAATGAATTCCCTGCGATGGGGAATGGTAAGACAGAGTGATTGGTTAAGGGCTTGAACAAATCGGGTGGTGGGATTAGTTCATTTGGGAAGAAGAGAGGTCACTTACGTGGAGGTGGAGCCATCCTCCGGAAGAGACATCAGCCCTTTGATTCCACCGCAGGCACTGTGTCCAATAACAACAATGTGCTTCACCTGCACCAGGCCCAAAAATTGTCTCCCGCCTGTCTTTGACATCGGCTGGAGAAAAAAATTGCTGAAGATCCGAAGCAGGTGCGTACCTTTAGGTGCAAGACCGCGTACTCGATGGCAGATCCGACCCCAGAGTACCTAGTCTATAATCCCAGAAACCTCAACTCATAAGAACAACAAAACTGCTGGATTCGTTCCAACTGCGACGACATGAGACGGGTACATTGTTTGCACCTTGTCATAAGCAGGAACCATGTTGGCTATGTTCCGGACCATGAAGGCCTCTCCCGGCTGCAAGTCCAGCACGTGCGAGGGGCAAACTCGAGAGTCCGAGCAGGCAAACACCATGTACTGCAACACAGATCATATTTCAGTATTACTTGAAAATATTAATTATTTCACGGCAATCAATAACAAAAGCAGTAATGTTGCTTCACCGGAGGGCTTTGTCCTTTCGCCAATTCTCCAAACAGAGCTGGGTTCGTGCTGTGAATTTGAAATTTAAGATAAACTGTGGTTAGCATATCTAATTACGACTAAACAAAAGCAAAGAAGAAAAACATTAATTAAGCAATTAAAATTCCATAAAAGCTTACTCATATTTCTCCTTCTTGAAGGTGATAAACCCGGCTTTGACCCTCTCGACGGGGTCGGCCGGCTTCCCGTCTGCAGTTGTGGTCTGCAGCGCCGCTGTTATCGCCTCCACCTTCGCGGCGGCTGTGGGTTTCAGGTCCCCCTTCTCTCTGCCGAATTCGTAAAACTCCTCTCATGTGTCATTCCGCATTAATTTTGTCGCGAAAATGTTACTTTCTCGTAATATTTATCACCTGAGGAGCTTCTGGAGAGCTTCGATGGCTTCCTCATAGTCATTCCCCATGGTTTCTTCTGATCTCTGAACAAGTTCATTGGAAAGCACAGCGTTATTGTAATGATTTGAATCCTTACAATCCTTACCTTCTTGAAGATACTTCTCAGATAATGCATGGACAAGTACAATAATGCTCCAAGAAACATGGAAATCCTCGCATAACCCGGAAAGAATTTGGAGCTCTTTTTTTATTTATCTTTCTTATTATTTTGGCTTCGTCCCGTGGGCTCGGACCTTCAAGTTCTTACAGCAACCTCATCGTCTGCCGACAAAAGCTAATCTGAATATCGGAGGCCTTTTACTCTGTTCTTACACCTGACTTTACATAACGTTCACGGACTTTAGCATGGACCTAATGTTCGTGGTTCTCCATTCAGATGGAGCGTATGCCGAAAGTGACTCTATTTAATACATCGTTGGAGCCAAATTCGGATAAGATGGATTGTCACGACCACATATATCTTACTTTACATATTACGTGGATCAAATGTAATTTGTTTTTCGGAACTACGAAAAAATGCTTAGGAATGCAAAAAAAAAAAAAGATAATGGTTGTTACCCAAGAAGGGGTGATGATGGGTGAGGGAGCGGTGAAAACGGGCTCGTTCCGGATGAGGGTCGGGACGGAAGAGGAGGAGGATGTGGTGTTGAGCTTGGCGGAGACGGAGGGCTGGCGGAGGGTGGAGAGACGTGTGTTAAAGGCGACGTGGTTGATGCAGAAGCCGTTTAACACAGCGGTCGACATTGTGGCCCGTTGGCCTCTAACTTAGGTGGATTTATACTGCCCATGGCATGTGAAGCCCGTAAATAAAAAGAACATGCGATAGAGAGAGACAGAATTCAAATGGGGATGGATAGAGTGAAAGCGATGGAAGAGTGAAGGAGAGCTACTTCTTCATTGTAGATTAGGTTTGAACGATGGAGATCCTAAATTGATGGATCCTCCTTAATATATAAATACTTTCTTTTTAAAAAACCTTTCTCCCACTAAATTTATTTCTTTATTTTTATATTTTTTTTTTCTATTGCATGAATTAAAAAAAAAAGGAGAGTTACCTTGATATATTTAATTAGGATTTATAACGTATTAAAATGGTGATAAAAGATTATTGGTGTAATCACTCATATTTAAAATTTTTATAAGTACGTTGTTTTGTAACATGATGTAATAACCATCATTTGGTCGCAGTGTGGCAGTAGGGTCCGAAATGCAATTACATTTCGCCACGTAGGATTCCGAGTTATCACTTCCCGGATAAAACTTTAGTTCCCCACCAGAAGTTGTTTTTTGTGAGCCAACGGTGGATTGAAATGTGGGTGGATGGATGGATGTAGAAAGTGAATTCGAAAACGAAAGATAAATGAATAAATAAATGTCTGATCGCAATGTCATTGTTATGCGTGTGAGGAAGAGTAAGGCCTCGGAAAGAAAGGATTTTGCTGCCTAAGTTAACGGAATGTAGCATGGATTTCAGCTCATTCGCGCTGGTCGACTCTGTCATATTACGAGGCCAAGATTGATAAGGGAGAGTGAGGATGGCGCAATATGATAATAATGCCGAATGGAGAATGCTTTGCAATGGGATAATGGCTGGCCGATCCAGAAATCAGCGGACCGATTTGGTTCCCGCGAATCGAATATATCCAGGGTTGACATGCTTGTACAGCGTCCAAACCTGGGCGGCCCGTCAATATTGATTCCGACAATTTAGTCATCTCCTCCAGCAGTGACCCATCAGTATGCGTCGAACAAAGCGTGTCTGCACCTCCATTCATGGGTCCATGTGGAGCCTTCCTCTCGATCTCTTTTGCCTTCTCCTTCTGTGAACACGTGGAGTCTCTTCAGCCTACTCATCGTGAACTCTCTGTGGCAATTTGCGAAGCATCTCCCGTGAAAACAATACAATTCATTATCCTAATAAATTTAGAATACGTACGAGAATTACGTATATGACGTTAATATACGTTTATAATAACCCGTTTATCAAGCATTTAACACAATCTCTATTTTAGAATCGTTGCCCGACGAAATCCGCAATACATAAGGCAAAGTCAGTAAATCTGGTTTATCGATAGCCGATAGAGCACCACTATTAGGGACAGGGTAAGTGGGAGTGGACCTAACACATATTAATATATGGTATGAGAGATCGTTTCATCATGGGCTTACGTCAACACAAAAGCCACATCAAAGTATAAACCACATTAATAATAAATATAAGATACGTAAAAGCCCAACTAAAATGATCACACTAACCTAATGGGCTATCATGCATAGTCTCGTATACCGTAACACAACTTATTTTATGAAGACGTAAATTGATAATTGATTATAATCCAAAAGGAATTTTATAAAATAAAATAAAATAATAAAACTAAAAATAAAATTCCATCATCTCCGTATGTTATGGCTGAGACCCTTCAGCCGCTTGGTGTATTATCTTGGGCTGCCAAAGATTAATAGACAAGCCATCATGTCGAATAGAATCATCAACTCCTCGACCTTCCTCAGCTTACTCCGATGTCTCTTCTTAAAGCACTTCATCGCATTTGTCTGCATTAAGACGCTGAATCTTCTTTCTCCCTTTTGCTTACTACTCAGCACTCTTTCTTGTATTAATCTTCTTCTCATCTTTGATTGTCCATTGGCCGCATTTGCTGGCACTTATAAAGCTAGCCGTGAATAAACAATCTCATAGTTGGAACTTTTGGATCGTTCAAGTGCACTAAGATGAGTTGAATTAGTGTTTATCATTTTTTCGGTCATTTCTCAATGTAAGCAAAAGTCCATTGTATCACAACAAAGCGTTACTCAGATAGTGAGACATGCTCATTGTAAGCATTACGATTTTTGGCCGAGTAGATATTTGTTAAGATATGTGCACGTTCGTAATGGACAAATTAGATTTATAGTTGTTCGGCTTTAATCGACGTACGTTCACTTTACACCAACGAGGTGATTCCACTATATAAAATATTATTGGTGCAAAATCACTTTACATTAGGCTGAGTTATCCCTCGCGAAAAGAGATTTAAAATCCTTAAACAAAATAGGAGATCCTCCTCAGGACAACGATAAGCTCCTCATTCAGTGGATGTCTTCTCGTTTTCAACAACAGAACGCTCATACTCAGCAGTTGTAAGCTCAAAGGGCTTTTGAGACTGCACGTTGTCGCTTTAGCATAAACATGTCTATCAAAGCACAAAGACAACGTAGATATCAACGTAATAATTATAAATACTCATAAAATATTCCTCACAGTAATAGAGTGACTTCTCAAGGAGCAACTCATTTCTAGTTCACAATAGAGGAATGCTTCGACACTTAATCGCTTCAAAGTATTTCCACACAGCTCTTATCTCATCTTAAGAAGAACCTGCCAATAAGCACAAGAGAGACAACCATGAAGAGTCACTTAGAATAGAGAGAAACATGGATTGGTTTCTCACATGGCGGAACTTGACTTCTCACACATCGAAGTCGGGGTATCTGTCCTACACACAGTTCAGACATGCATGGTTACCACAGCTGTGACTCACTACACTGCACACCTAGTGTCTAGGTGAAATCTTCAACTCTGGCGGCTACCACGCAACCTACTATGCTGTCACTCTAGGAGGTCCTAGCTCTATCGCTCAAGGGGAACTCTTTTCACTCTGGTAGCGTTCCCATCTCCTCCTCTACTCTGCAGGCACGAGACTTTTGGCGTGCACCCGCAAGTGCATGTCTAATTGCACAAACTCCATTGGTTCATAGCTTCCTACGGAAAGACAAAAATAGGAATGACTTCCTACTGATGGGTTAGCAATTTGTTATTTCCCAAAGATAATTCGCTAGCCGCTCTTGAACGCACCCGGGAACACACAATCCCTCTCAAGATGACCAAAGTAGCACAAAACCCTAGCACTCTCACACATGATAGTGAAAGATAGGAACCAAGCGATCACTTAGCACTTTCCAATTCTCGGCCAATCGAACAGATCATACAAACAAGAGAGCTCACATAGATCACACAATATGCTATTTTCCCTAATATGTGAGGTTTGTCTGGATTTATGAATGAAAACATCATGGGAATTATTCAGATTTATTAGGCAATTCGTTTGATTTGTTTCTTAAAATTGATTATCACAGCATCGGATTGTGTCAAGAAGAGCTGATCAATTGATGCGAGTAAATGAGACGCTTCTCCAATGATAATTTTCTAATTTTATCTAAATTTGAAATTTAATTTTCATATGTAAAAATAATTAATCTAATAATACTTATATTACTATATAATAGCAGCACATTTCTCAAGCTCGTAATTAAAGTAGCACCTTAATTCGTGAGTGCATCATCTAAATAAATTCAAACAGGAATAATACCACAAATGATTGTACCATTTTTCTTCCAAGGTATTAGGATCTGGATTCCCCAATTTAGTATCATAATGATTAGTATTATAATGATTGGATAGATCAAATCCAGCATATGCTTAAATGAATATTTAATTAAACTAACTGTTGTAGATGTCCATCCTAAAATTTCATTCCCTCTATGGTACCATAATCCATTGTGACAAAATTTTGAACTTGGCATAGTACTATATAACTTCATGATTTCTTCATTAAAATCTATAATTGTTGGAGCATGTAAGCCCTAGTATGTATCGAAACAGGATTTGATACTTGATAGAAAGTTAATTAAAACAATGAGACGTGGTGATCTATCTAATATTTGCAATATTGTTCCAACTTTAAATAAGAACTAAAATAATATTATCGAAGAAGAAGATTCATTATAACATTAGGATAAAGACTATCTCTAACCCACTTACTGTATTTGAGTATAAGATCTGTTTCTTTCTTTACTAAAAGAAAAAGAAATGTGTTTCCCGTCTCTCTCTAATCGGTATATGATTGGACACGCGTTTCTTGTATCTCTCTAATCAGCGTATGATCCGGATGCCTATATATCATATGCCACAAATTCTATCAGTTCTCTAATGATTTCAAAAATAATTCATATTATGTAGGAAGAATTTTAATCGAAATTCTGTTATTTTATATTATATTTTCATCCAAATAGTAACTTTAAAAAAAAAAGAAATCCCCACGTAAAAATTCTTGGAAGTGAAAGGAAATCGAATGGCTTATTTATTTATGATTTTATCTAATTAAATTAATAAAAGAAATTCTTATAAGTGAGAATAACATTTCTATTCATTTTTTTCTTTCTCTAAACCCATCAAAAGTCATAATTAATATAGTAAAATGCATATCTTCTAGAAATGAATGTTATTGAGAAGTTTCTTGTAAATTTTTAAAGTTCATGGAATATAAGTTTGTCTTGAAGTTAAAGAGAATTTGTAAAGTAGACAGCAAACTTCATAAATTATAAAAACGATTCTTATGAATTTTGTATGAATTAATTTAAGTTAATCTATTCATAATTCAAGGACAGGTACAAAAAAGAAATGTTTTCTAACATTTATTACATGTTTTAATAAAACATTTTCATTGAAAATATGTAAGCCGGGGATTTTGTCCTAGTCAAGTTCCATATAACATCGCCAATGTTTCGTTTTTGAAGAAGTACTTCTCCGCAAAGATTAACATGGACTCTGGACACACCTGAGATTTGTCAATTAGGAGCCCCTTGATCGAAAACGTCAATTTCTGGTGGAGTGATTTACGAGCGTCGGGTTTTTGTGAATCCTTTTCCCACTATAAAAAAAGATGGTAGATGAGAGGCACCAACACCTGCGTATTCAACCCGACACACCAATCAGTTCCACACCAAGGATCTTACAGAAACGGTCTTTGGTCCATGTTTGCCGTAGTATCGACGTAGCGCAGTTGTTGGCTTTCCATGGGCGGCGCCCAAGTGGAACTTGAATTTCCATCCAATAGTATAACTCAGCTTTGATTTCGATGTTTATGTTTCTCCATAAGTTTATCTGATCAACGAACGACACGGTATATAAGTTAGTCGATGGGTCCTTCCTATCCTACGGTACTAGCCAATTAATCACATATATTACATGACGTGTTTGTTCACACCCTAGCAATAGTTATTGGTACGCTGAATTCAGGGTATGATTTGATATAAAATATTGTTCCGCCTTTGATTTATTAAAGCATGGCTTCACACACTGCTTTCTCAAGTTACTGCAACAATTGCAACAATCGTGAGTTGGAATTTTATTTTAGTTTTTATTATTTTATTTTGTTTTATAAAAATTCTATTGGGCTATAATTAATTAATAATTTAGGTTTTTATAAATCGGGTTGTATCAAGCATGATCCCCCGTTCAAGTTTGTGTCATTTTTTATTTGGTTTTTTACGGTATCTCGATTTATTATTAATGTGGGCTTTTGTGGCATCTCGATTGATTATTAATGTAGGTTAGATAACTAAAATAGTATGCTAACATAAGCCCGTGATGCAAGGGCCATCAAACCAGGTGCTAGGTTCCTACTTGCCTAAACCTTAATAGACCGTGGGGTTCCATCGGCATTCGGCAAGTCTCTTGACGGCCAACGTGAGATCGTGATGAAAATAAAGTCTAAATCGTTTATAATCATGGTATTTACCGAGGTATCTTAAAATAGGGCACGTACTTTGTTTTTCCAACTTTTAGCGTCTTAAATTCGATCATGGTTATCCTGGTTTGTCGCCTTCTGTCAGATTGCAACCCGTCAGAACATTGGCCTACCCTCTCATCAAATCCATTGAACTGCTCTCGGATATAAAAGGACCAAAGAACACTACGCTTTTTAAAATCCGAAAGTATTTCCTTTCCATGGAATACCTCAATATCGACTGAACTAGGGCGCGGTACTCAGGTGAGACGGCCTTGAAAAGTAAAGCAAGGTAGTAGGTAAGAGGTCAATATTGAGTTTTTGAAATATTAGTGTGTGACTCGATCAAGATGTGGTACCCCCCATCATGCACCAAATCCCACCATAACCCAACCAAACCCTAATTTGAACGCGGGATCATTACCTTTCTCGCGAAACTGATTAAGTGATTGAATATGTTATTTGTGTGGGTAAGAAATGGTCGGTAAGCATCTGGATCAACGCATCTGCTACGGATGAACAAACCCTCTCCAATAATAATCTTTGTTTCCTTAATGTTTTCTGGTTGAACAGAACACGTCAAACTACTAAATTATGCTGTAATTGGTTGTTAAGACAGCGACGCCTCGACTGAAAGGAAGCCCCTGAGTCGATTTCGTTCCGACAAAGAAAAAGGTTATTGATTGAGCTAGAGACTCTAAATCCATCATCGCTTGTGAAGCAATCGGAAAGTCATTCGTCGGGGATTCAATCGAGCGAGTTTGAGACTACAACGGCCACTCGGCTGAACGGATGACCATTTGAGCCTTGCTTGCAATAACGCCCTGGAAAATCTTGTCCGCAAATGGGCTCATATCAACAGGCTGTAGTTATGAAATGAGGTAGATGTTTCATTCCATGCACAGGTTACTGGGAAAGGGCATAGAGCTACTCTTTTTTCATAGTGGGACAGACGCTTCCAATCTCATTGGAGCCGGTCCAAATGTTACAAAAAAAAAATACTAATTAATTTTTAAACAATAGTAAGATGAGCATTCACTATCAAAATTAAATATTTAGGGAGGACCATGAGAGAAAGCTTTGTAGGAACAAAGTATTAAGTGAAGCTCGTGCGCGGAGTTAATGGGCATTTGTCACTATAATGACCTCCCTCGATCTGAAAATGGAGAAATATTCTAAGAGAGACAACATGCTACTACTACTTGTTGCGTGCCATTTGGGATCCCCAATCGAAACTATTTCTTGTCAAGAAGAGGCAAAAGAAATGGGAAACGTGTTCGAGACTCGTTAAAGAAAGTGGACAGAACGTGTGGAGTATTACTGGCTGTGAATGAGACGACACCAACGCTTGCCATCTCTATTCTCTCCCCCTCTTCACACCAACTTTTGTACTTATTATAATAATAAAATTAACATGAAACAAGTAATAGAGGGAGGGATTAATTAAATTTTATTTACAGCCGGCCACAGAGATTGTAATTTCGAAAATGTAATTTTACGTGGGATAGAAAGTGTTGGTGGGGGAAAAAAAAAATCAAAGAGGAAATGGGAATTCAGCCGAAGGGAGGAAAAGTTCGTCCCAAGCTATTGACGTTGGCCAAGAACCCAACCAGATCTTGCCTGTATGGGAGGTACGACTTCCTCCTACTCCCACCCCCTCCTCCCTTCACTGCCACCCTGTTCCTTGTGTAGAACATCTCCAACCCCGACCCTGGCTTTCGCGATGCCGACGACGATGCCAATGTTGCCTTCCTCTCCGGGGCAATGCCTACCGTTGTTGACTTGCTGTCGCCGCTGCTGTTTCTTGCTTCTTTGGCTAAATTAGCCGCGCCGCCGTTCGAGGATGGGGTCAAGAACACGAAGGACTCCCTCCTGTCGCTGTTGCTCCTCCGGAGCAGATCGAGGAACCTCCACCTCCTCGACGACCTCGATCCCGTCGAGTTGCTTTTCTTGCACCAGCTCGGAGAGGACCGCGGAAACTCCCTGGCTGCCCACACGCAGTAGCTCCCCTCAGGGATCCCTTCCAGCTCCTCGTCAGTCTCGGTGGACTGTGGATCTCGATCCTCCTCCATGAATAGGTTCATCAGAGGAATCCTGATCGACCGCACGTCCCCTCCTCCTCCTCCTACTCCTCCCCTTGAATCGCGTCCGTCGATTCCGTAGCCATTCTCCAGCAACAGATCTCGATTAAAAACAGGGAAGACGGGACCGATCTGGTCGGAACTGATCATGAAGCCGTGGTCGAAAACATCTCCGGCAACAGGAGCAAACTCAAAGTCATCGACGGAATGGTCTTCCTCCTCTCCCTTGTCATGGAGGCAGTTGTGGGGAAGGAGTCCAGCGAGGGGATCGCAGGAGTAGCTGTTGAAGCTGGGGCAGGAGGAGAGTCCAGAAGGTTCTGTTGCTTCTCTTCCCGGGGGCGATTCCATGGTACGACAGTCGTTCTTCTTCACGCTTCCGGAAAAGAATGGGACGAGTGAATTTTGGGAGAGGAAGAGGGACTCTGCTTCCGTTGGGATGGAGGAAGGTATTTATTCATACTGAGGTTTCTTTTTTGTCTCTCTGAGATCACGTGATTCTCATGTGCGGAATGGATTTCCTTTCTCAAGTAATGTAATTTTTATTTCACTATTTTTCAGAAGTTAATTACTGGCTAATTCAATTTTCTTTTAATTTTTTTTTAATTTTCCCCATGAAAAGCCCATTAAAGAAAGGTGGGGGGTGGTTCTGGGTCCAGGTGATGTTGGTTTTGGATGGTTTCGGTAGTGACAAAAGGAAGAGGTTTAGGAGGAAGAAAATGGAAGAAACGATCAGGTAAGGGAGGCAAGGGCTACGATGACCATTTGTTGATACCCAATTTGATAAATAAACAAACGCCCACGAAAACAAAAGGTGATAAAAAAACACTTTGATAAATAAAATAAATTGGGATGGGGATTACGTGAAACGCGTCATCTATTTTTATGAGTGGGGCGACGTCGACTAGGCTTTTTGTTTGTGGGGGGGACAAAAGGTTAAATGCAAAAACAATGCACTCCCGGAACAAGATTTTTCCTCTTTTTTTTTTTTTAGTAAACTAGAAAAAATAATACGTTACCAATATTTATTATCCGTCTTTGGAAAAAGCCATTCAGCTGTACCATTTATTATTTTTGTCAACGTGTCCTCCTCGGTTACTATTTCTAGAAGGAAAATTTTAAAACGAAACCCCCCACCTACGAGGAGAGACCCCCGCAAAACCATGCGCCGCGACCTTAGCGCATCTTTCAAAAAGGTAATGCCAATATTATTATTATTATTAGGGTAGTTTTACTAAAGTATCAGTACATGACGACGAATACATGAATAGAATATATTGTGAGAGGGAACGCTATCCAAGCTTTTCGCACTAAACTACGCTGAAGAAGCGTCACCGCTCATGTAATTGATACCTAATCCCTACGCTCATTTTCTTCTTAAACCGTGTGGATCACGTAACAAAGGTTCAAGATGCGTCACTGCTTTCCCGTGAAACCACCAAAAAAAAAAAAAAAAAACCATAGTCCCACGACATCTTTCTAAAGTTATTTGATTTTAGAAGTATTCAAACTTATACCGATGACCTATAACATTTAATTTTTCTTTTATGTTTAAAAAATTCAAGACTTCTACAAATATCAAAATTTCATAATTCTTACTTTAAAAAAGTTGGCCTAGATTTAACTTCAACCCAAAATTTTAGGACCAAAATAACACACATCTGAAAGGAAATTTTTAAATAACATATATTACCACTAAACTCGAGTATTCTAAATATAAGATTTTTTTCTTTTTCTTTTTCAGAATAGATAACAATTTTTTCTTTTACTTCTCGTGAAAAGCATAAATAACAATATTCCTTTGCTAGGAGAAACTATTAAATGAAGCAAAACTTGTTCAAAACCAACCAACTTCATGCGCAAAATACGTGGAAGACAGGGAATCAAAATCACCTGTGTCTGCTTCCCAGTTGCTCCGCGAAGCAGGGGCTCAGTCCGTCCGCCAGCTGAGAAGAACATTTAAAATGGCAGAAGCAAGAAACATAGGTGAACTCAGGGGAAGACACCAGGTGGAAAGCCTGTGCTGTTGGCACGTCGGCAGTCGCATGTGCAGATGCTTCTGGACTCTTTCACCACACGCTGTGACCTCCTCGTGTGAAGCTTGATGTTAACTAACTTGCCTGCCATCTGATAAACAATAAAGAACAGCAAAAGTAAATTCACCGGATTCCAAAGATATTGCTCCAGAAACAATGCACCTCAAATCTATTAAACACCGTGGATAATGCTCATTGGCTGACTCGGTAGCGAGGTTAAATGGAATTCAGCACATCCTCGCGGCACGTTTTAACCATGCTAACATGCATGGGTGAAATATAACCAGAGTAACATACATGATTTAGCCAGAGATGTGCACGCTATTCTTTATTACCGGAACTCATTGATGCACATACGAATGCAGCAACAGTAACATTAACCAGGAGAGAGCTACCGACCATTCTCCAGGTCAAGTCTTCAGGACCCAAGGGATGAGCCGGATTCGAATAAATGAAATGCCGAGAGTACTGGCAAAGGCACAGGGATTAACAAAGGGGAGTTTGAAAGGAAGGCAAAATTACAGAAAAGCTGTTCCAAGGGGAAGAACTAATCAGAGATATTGCAGAGAAAACCCAAATGGGAAAATTTGCTCTTATGAATGAAGTAGATGAAAAGTTGGGACCTTGAACAAGTCACAAAAATTACTGAAAATCAGCAAAACCTACCTTGACAAGATTGTCTTGCATTATTCTGATCTGTGCGGAACTGACATTTCCAAGATATGACAAAAGCCAACCAGGTTGAAGGGCATCAATGGAGGAGACGAATAAAGCAATCTGCAACAGAGACATCAATTACTCTCAAAGACTTTTTACAAGAGAAACGTGCAAATATTTCAGTTCTTCTGCATAATTTCATGAACTAAACAAACTCAAAATGATGTGACAGTCAAATCAAAGTTCGATACCTTTCTATAATCAAGTATTCCTTCAAACGGGAGCTCCAATTCATCGCTAACTATCACAGGAATACACCCACTAACAATAGCATCGAATAGTCGAGCAGATGATGGAGTGTCTCCTGCTGGATTTAAGCAAAATATAGACCTGAAAATTAATATGTCGCAAGCAAGACAATTAGAGAAATCCAAAGTTGTAGGTATAACTATGGATACAGTAGGACTGAATGAATAAATTGCAAATTACGTGCGCATTCCATTTTGAGCAGCAGCTTTCCCAGAATCTCCAGTTGTTCCTTCCTCAATGACAACATCCTTTGCTTCAGTCAATTCAGTCACAAGTTTTGCACGTATCTTGCCTCCCTAAACTCAAAGATCAAACAGAATCCAAATAAAATTGTTTGATAAAACATGTCATCTCCATGACACCAACAGAAACAGAGCAATAAAAACTCACAGCATTTTACAACTAGTTACGGAAAAATGGATGCAGTAATATCTAGGAGAAAAGCATTATTTAAGCAAGAGAGCTTTATTTGCACTAGTAGGCTCTGTACCAAAAATGGCAGGTGAAAGGAGACAATCCAAGCCTATTCACTGGGACACTAAATAAGCCATGCTGCAGATGTCAGCATCATGGGTATCATGATCAGTCATGGATATCAACTTCAGAGATATCATCAGCAGCTGCAGCAATCATTCACTAGTGCACACACAAAAAATTTATGTTCTCCCCCTACGGAATGATTTTTGGTGTTGCAAACAACAAAATCTGTTACTAGTCTTATTTATCTTATCCCCATCCCTCAGAATCGCCACTAATCTCCCTCCATTTGAGTGATGTTGGATCTCTATATATGAATTATCCATCTACAATGATCATGCCCGACTCGTTAAAGAAACATTTGGAGATTCGTTTCTGGGAGTTGTACAAAAGACTGCAATAAATGCATTAAGAACATGTCATGTTGTATTGAGAGATAAAAGGCATTGCCCTGCTCAAAACAAAAATAGAGTAGCCATACCGCCCAAAATAGAAACGGTACGCAGTCGTGATTCATCAACGATAACTACGGTGAAGCTAGCTGTCAAAATTCAACTGAACACAAATAACTTTGCAGCAATTGATTTAACATTCATCAGTTTCACCAATAGCAAAACCTCACCGCATTTCTCTTTAGCCGTCCACGGAAAAGGAGCAAAGTGGTTCTCTTCGATTGACTTTCTCTCATGCACTGGGCATTACATTACAAAGGTCAACATTGGGGACATAGGGAAGAATCAAGTCCTTTTCAAGATAAACTTGTCCTGGCTTGTACCTGAATTTCAGTGATCGCATTTTAACTATAGCAAGTTAGGTAACATTTCCGCAGTTTGAAGCATCGAAATGAAATTACCAGTTTCCTGTTGAGTCCATGTCTGGAAGAAGCCAGATTGATTTCTTCATGTAACGTCGGACAGACTTGAAGGACCACGGATGGTGCACAGGAAGTATGTGATCCCTACCCTCTGACCGCTTCCATGCGGGTTGATCTGTCACCCACTTTAGCACTTCCTACATTCATGCGAGAATAAGATAAGAAATTCCATTATTTTTCTACTCCAAAAAATATGAAGAAACAGCCGAAAACATGTGCAGCCTTACCTAAATGCTATCATTACAGAAAGAGGTCATATCAAATAACAGATTGTGTTCATATATAGAAGAGCACTTATATCGATCAATATTCGATCATGAGAATGTTAAGTATAAGTCCATGCTAAAGAAATGTTGATAATTCAAAGATTTGATGAGGGCATGTCATCATCTAAGTTTCTTGATAGTTAGTTCTGATAAAACAGCAAGCATGTAATAACAAGAATGCACTTCACCCCAAGATGGTACCATGTACATTGTACAGCAACAGTGACCCTCGACATAAACAACAGTAATTCTTGCAGAAATTCATCAAGGGGCAGTAAATCCTCGATTCTGTTGAGCAATGTTATTGATGATGCACACTCACACCCTATAGAGCGCCTTGCATTGTTCCTTCTCCAGCAGGAAGAAACTGATCGTGGTAAAGAACGGGATGTAGAACAAATCAGCATCCTCTTGCTCATAAACTCTAACCACAGTGTTCCGAATCAGCCTCTCAGAATCTGGAGCTAGCAGATCAGCCCACAGCCAGTAATCAACAGAGTGCTGCGAACACAGCAGCAAAAATTTACAAAGCCAAACGAGATCTCACAAAGCATCAAACGAGAGAACAAGGGAAACCTGTTCGATGAGCCGATGCACGGGACTGCCATTGGAGGTGAGATTGGTGGTGTCTTGGTAAGTGTTAAAGAACAGTTTCAGCAAATCGTAAGTGAATTTGCGAGGCATTTCGTAAACATAAACCCTGACCGGGAGCGCCATCGGGTAATGCAGCTCCTCCGGCAGCTTCAGTCCCTCGCGCTTCGACACGGACTCATCGAACCTAGAAACAACCGCATCGTCATCGACGACTCTGGCTGTGTCATCATGTGAGGAAGGGTGATGGCTAGCTAGTAAGTGCCCAAGGGAGACGAGGAATGAAGTCTCAGGCTTCACGGAAGGGTAAGAGACAGGGGAGGAACTTCTCGCGATGACGGACGTACGAGAAGATGGGGCGGAGAAGGATAATATGAGGATCGCTGCCGCGAGGGAGACGAGGAGGAGGAGGAGGAGGAGACGGGATTTGGATCGAGAAGGCGGCGGCTGCCACTGTCGCCCCGCCATTTCCGTCGGCGAAAGGGGGAAAGATCGCCACTCTCGCTGGCGAATACAGTAAAACTAGATCAGAAAGGGAAATTACCAATCTACCCTCCAATCTAGGATTTGTATTAAATGTACAATCACTAATTATGGATAAATATTCAGTTAATCTATACGACTATAGTATATTTATATTATATATGGATGCCGCTAAATCTCCTGTGGAAACCGCTAAACAGTCTCCGAGTCCGTATTTAGCATTTAATACATTTTTATCTTCGTATTACTTCGTATAAATGTATAAGCTTTTATTAAATGTCATTAATGGGCTTAATAAAATTTAGAAAACTTTCTACCGTAAATTTTTAGTAATCTATGAAATAGTTTAGATGTAAGAAGTTCACGCATAGTAGGAGTTTTGTTCCTAAATAATGGTAGTCCGCAAACAATTTCGTTAAATATGGTATCAAGTTTTGAAATTCTTTGCTAATGTGGTGAAATCGGCTTTAAAATATCGACTTTGATCATGAAGGTAGTCGACATTTTTAAAGATAATTTTGTCCTTCCTGAAATGAAGTCGGCCTTATAAAGACCGACTTCATGTCATGCATAGAAGGAACACGAAGTCGGCCTTTCTAAGGCCGAAGGGGGATGCCATGTGCTTCTTTTGTAAAGCATTGCCCCAAATAATAATTATCGGCTAGAAAAAATATGAAATAACGAGCAGATGAAATGATTGCAAATAATTTTAAACACCTCCAATAAAGAAATCATTATCACTACTACTCCATCGTCATCTCAAAAACACAAATCCTTTTTCGGGAGGAATTTGTCAAATCCCCATATGGACCAAACCAGATGAAGATTACAAATAAGAATGAGTGATATTTCTTTCCCATTTCCAACGATCCCAAAAGTAGAGCAGGAAGAAACTCAGAGCCCTCGTCGTACATGTACTTGCAAGAAGTAACAAATTTATTAAATTTATTATTCACATGCATTGACTTGTTTTACACACTTGTACATAGACCACACAAATTACATTAGTCATTTCTACACTTGGGACTGTCATAAAACTGTTTATGCATTACGATGGAATTCATTTGATTGCAAGGAGGATTGGCCTAAATATCGTCTTCAGGGTTAATCTTAACCGTAGTAGAGTAAGACCCTATGGGCGTCCAAGTTCTATGCATATACACAATGAAATGGACATCAAGAAAAGAGTACGAAAAACAAGTTGTGAAATTTGTAGAAAAGAGGGACATAATCGATGTATTGTCCTAATAAGTTGTCTGATTGTAAGTGGACATTGTATATATTTGTGGTATTTTGTGGTTTCATGTTCAGTTTGTACTTGCTAATGTTAAACCAATTTGTTGCCTTTATGTTTCCAGGAAAAATGCACCCCAAACCACGTTTTCCAAATGTTTTAAGCGGACATGCATCGTTCTACTATCGTATGGGATGAAGGATATAAATCGGTATATTTACTAATATTTTATTGGCTAATTAATGGATTTTTCTTTACAGAACAATGTCTTAACTTGTCGTCACATAGAGAAAGCAGTTAAGCGGGTTGTTCATGATCCACGAATGGATTTTTACCTTCGTCAAGCTGGCTTCTATGGAGTTGTAAAGCTAATGCGATGGATTGGGCATTGATAACAACAATGGTGGAGCGTTGGAGGCCAGAGACACATACCTTGCACATGGTTCGAGATGAACATAACGTTATAGGATGTAGCGCTTCAATTCAGATTACTTGTGGATGGGAATGATGTTATTGTAGACACTTTTGTCATGTGTCAAGATTTGCTTGGTGTGGTTCTTGGAAAAAACGCCTTAAAGTACGGATGCCTTAAAATGTGTTGCTGGCCGAAAACTTTGATGTTCTTCCTGATTGGGCAACAAATGTTCAAATTCAGAGGCATACTAGGGCTTATATGTTTCAGTTGATTAGGGGAATGATGTTAACTGATAAGTTGGATAAGTTAAGTTATATAGTTGGGATGGTGCGTGTCTTGCATGATTATATAGGCCTCTACGCAAGGCTCACATCATAAGGCTTCACAGATTTCGAGACCCATTATCCTATTACAACTATAGGCATGGGATAGGTTTCCGCACATCTTCCCAGTTGAGTTCCGACACTCGCACTATACCAACACTTGTCTTTATGACATATATGGAGGCCTTTGATAGGCAAAGTGCTTATCAAGTACAAATTATAACCCTCTAATTTCTTACAAATAAGGACGTCGTGTTTTTAACATCATCTTTCTTGTTTGCAGGTTGTTTGGCATTCTTACCCCGATAAATTGATAGCCATGCTTCTACAACATTGTCTAGTTGGTTAACATTGTTGACGTGCTCGAATTCCATTTATTTGTTTCTTCATCGTGGAGTGGCATTTCCCATATAGGGTTTGTAGACGATAATATATGTGTGTCTTATATTCCTAAGAAAGGGCTATGGCCAAATATATTATAATTAGGTCTAATATGATGGCCCATAAACCAAATACACATAAAATGACTCAATATCAATGGAAATAATGGGTCAACCTTGATGAAGCCCATGACATGGCCACCAAGATGACATTGAATGCTCCGAAGCCTATAAATAGAGAACTCCCTCAAGGCATTTGGGCAAGGATAGAAGAAGAAAGGAGATTCTCGAATATAAGCTCTTGAGAGATTTTCTTCTTCCAACACTTTCGACGGGGTATGCGGGTATAAATATTTTCCGGTATTCTTCGTTGATTCAAGAAGTTTTACCAGAACAAGCCTATAAGGCCCTGGTGATTCCATTCCACGAATTCTTTGAAGCTTCAACATATATCTATTAAAGCTTCAAGATCATGCACACATGTAATACTTACTGAGGATCGAATCAAGGGACTCATTTGTATTATTATAAATTAGAGGTTGTAATCCACTGTACACTCAATACGAATATTTGTTACACTCTTTTTCCTCTGTATATCCAAATACGAAATATGGTGCGAACAAATTTCTGACACGCCCAGTGAGACCATCTCTACCCTCATCTCTTTCTTCAGAAGTTTAAATGGCACCGAAGAAGAGTGTTGCTTCAAAGGCTTCTCTTGCATATGGGCAATCAATTAGGTTCTCTTCTCTTTCTATAGTAGCATCTCCATCAAACAGTTCTCTCTCAAGGGCCAGGACTAAGCCACTTGCGAAACTCTATGAACATTCCGTAAAAATGGAAGAGCTTCTAAAGTCTCCAACATGAGTAACCTATCCATCATATTAAGAAGTTATTGAAGGACCTTTCTAGATACAACTTTAGTATCACCCCTACATTTGACGATTTTTCATATTGACTCGTCAAACAATTCCTCGTCAGAGTTGACTCAGGACATCACTGAGAATGGTTCAGTTGAAGACTCTAAGGTTATGCCAGTGATGATGGCGGATACATCATCTCTTGAAGACCAAGTTGCAGCTCTAACTAAACAATGGAGTTAATGATAAATTCCATAAAAGAAAAAGATCGACAAATTAAATATATTATAAACAGACTGAAAAATAAAGAACCTGGAAAGAAACCATCGAGGAGAGTTCTCATATACGTGAAAGTAGAGAAAACGACAACATAGAGATTAACAATTCTCCCGGTCATTTTTCTATTCTTGCTGATGGATCTATTCCTACAAAGACATTACAAGAATTGATAAAGGATCCACTAAAGAAGCAACATGAGGGAAATTCTTCAACTCATATAGCCGAAGAATAGAAGCAATGAATATGCCTTTCAATTATCAACCATCATACTTCCAACAATTTGATGAAAAAGGAAATCCATGACAACATGTTGCACATTTCGTAGAAACTTGCAACAATGCATGAACAAATGGAGATTTGATGGTCAAACAATTTGTTCGTTCTTTAAAAAGGAATGCTTTTGGCTGGTATACCGACCTCAAACCAGGATCTATTGATAGTTTGGAGCAATTAGAAAGATAGTTTCTTAATCATTTTTATAGTACTCGGCGTGTTGTTAGTATGATCGAGCTTACCAATACTGATAAATGGGAAAGCAAACCTGTGATTAAATGTATACATCGGTGGAGAAATTTGAGTTTGAATTGCAACGGCCGCTCGTCAGAAGCAAAGTGTATTGATATGTGTATTCAAGGAATGCACTTAGTGGCTTCGATATATTCTCCAAGGGATAAAGCCTCGATCTTTTGAAGAGTTAGCAACCCGGGCTCATGATATGGAATTGTCTCTCGAAGGAACTAGAATTGGAGGATTCCTGTTACTTGGATCGACAAAGAGTGTAGGAAGATAGTTCAACAAAGCCGGGGGCAAGCGTTTATTCGAAGATAATAATAAGCAAGTAATGACTACTGAACCCATGCCTGTTAAAGCCTCGACTGTTAAAGAAAAGGGACAAGTCAACATATCAAACTTTGTCATTGCCCCCAAGGTCGAGAAGAAACGTCTAACTCTAGAAGAAAGACAAGGTAAAAAAATATATTTTTCCCGATTCAGATGTTGCAGAAATATTTGATTTTCTACTATTGGCAAAGATGATTAAGCTCCCGCAGAGCAAATGTCCGGATCAGGCAAGTAAAGATGGGGATCCGAACTTTTGTAAATATTATCGTGTCTTAGGCCATCGTATAGAGAAATGTTATCTTTAAAGAAAAAATCATGGATCTTGTGCGCGAGAACAAAATTAGTTTGGGTCTCGATACGGTTTCATCCAACTTGGTTGATATAACAAGTAAAGAAGTACCCTCGAAGGAGGGCTGGACTTTAGTAACCTGTTACACTAAGAGGGGGGTGAATTAGTGTTAAAGTCCAATTAAGGATTTTTAACTCTTTTTCGATTAACCCCGCAGCGGAAGGAAGCTTCTGTAACACAGAACCTTAGAGATAGGTTTCTGTAAGACAGAACGTTGTTTGATGTACGCAAGACTTTTATAGTGGTTCGGCAAATTGCCTACTCCACTCTTCACCCAGAAACTTGGATGGTTTCCACTCAAATGTATCTCAATACAGATTACACAATTGATAGCAAACAGAGCTAATCAGAAAGTTCTGCACTGTAGAAGTATGAGTGGCAGAGCACAGACCAGAAGGTTCTCTATAGTAGAACTTGTTACACGGCAAAGACCAGAAGGTTCTGTACCTTAGAACTCTGAGTGGAAGAGCACAGACCAGAAGGTTCTGTATCGTAGAACTCTGAGTGGAAGAGCACAAACCAGAAAGTTATGTACCAAGAGTGTGTCAATCTTTAACAAACCAAAATGGTCCGTATAGAAATGACTTGAGGTAAGCACAGACCGTAAGGTTCTGCACTGAAGTAGATTTCACAGACTCGAAGGTTCTGTGCTACAGTAGGTTGTACAGATTCGACGGTTCTGCACTACAGTAACTCGATGCACACGTTAGTGTGACTAACAAAGTAACCAATGCGCAATCCCCTCAAGGACAACGACTTCGTGGCGTACCCACGTGAGCACGTAGCGAACCCTACGCAAGCGAACAGCAACCTCTGTTCAAGGATGGATTTTCCCTCCGGCGGCTCCACACGACCTGCACGATCTCCTCGAGATAGTGACTATGCAAACACAACGCCCTTGCACAAGGCTTCTCGGAGCATACACAACGCCTTTGCTCTAGGCTTCTCGAGCACACACAACGCCTTTGCTCTAGGCCTCTCGAGCACACAGAACACTACACAACAGAACCTGGTTAGTCCCTCACCTTCTGTGCTCCCGAGGTTCAGCCCTTCTCTCCGGCCCGCTGCACATTGCCCACGTTGACACGCTTCCAACAACGTCTCCTGCAGCTTCCAACCGAGTCCCTCGAGCCCCCGAGTCACTCTCCCAGAAAGCTTCACCAACGATACAGCCTTCTATAGGTAGCGTCCCTCGTGCGTGACTGACAAAACTCGAATCTAAAACCTTACGCTATCAGAATACAAGAAGGATTCGTTCCTCTGTTTTTCGTGTATTTTTTAAAGCATGAACTAATGTCCTATTAATACACAAAGACAAAAATGCTAAGTGTAGAAGGTAATCTGACGAATCAACCTTCTGCAGAACAAGGAAAGTAAAAGATTATATTATAATACAATATTTAATTTACAAATACGTTGCACTAGGCATATATTCTTTAGGTAAACGTATCAAATCAAATTAATAATAATTTGATGATTGTTTCCACGAATGTTGCGTCACAGAAGGTTCTGATTTGTCAGCAGCCTTCTACAAATGGAAATAATCAAAGATTAACTTCCTTAATGATTTAAAACGATGTCATTCTATTCAAGATACTTAAGTGAATGTATCTAGACAGATGACGTGGATAAACAACCTAGGTAACGGGTCTTGGTGATCGGATGGATTCACAGAAGGTTGAAACAACCTTGCAGAATGTTACCATAAATAAAAGATTATATTTCCTCCAATGGAAATATATTATTCTATTTTATTTCTTTGGCAATTATTTCGATCAGATAATTAACCTGATCATGTTGGATAATTCTCATGGAATATTCCCACTTAATTTCGTAATTAATTATTAATTACAAAATATTTCCTTACAGAAGGTTCCTGTCAGGATTAGCTTCTGTCGTGTAGAGGGTTGACTTCTGCTTTGCAGAAGGTCATTGCTCATCATCAAAACACCTCAACAATCTCCCCCTTTTTGATGATGACAAAACATTCATCGTTGAGGGAAATATTTTTGCAAGTAACTCCCCCTGACTCCCCCTAAATAGGTGCGAGTACGAGTCTTGCATTTTACAGAACCACGTGGTTTCTGTCGAACAGAGCATAGAAGCTTCTGTTATAGAAAAAACTATTCATAGAGCACAAAGCTTCTATAATGTACAGAGCATGAAGCTTCTGTATTTAGCCCGACAAAAATGATGAGTTTTCACTTTTGCACTCCCAGCAAAGGTGACTATACAAGATCACTATTCGCCTTCCCAACAGAAGGATGAATATGAGCTTTGATACCCATAGCCTTCTACACCCATTATTATAGAAAATCCATGATTTTTCTACAACCTTAATACAGAGCGAAGTACATAAAGTGCTTAGAACTCAGTACTCTCCCTCAACATAATTTCTCCCCCTTTTTGTCATATCAAAAAGAATTAAGGAGGACAGAACGTTATAACGAAGAAGCATGAGCTGCAGATGAATTATTCAAACTCAAATGCGAAAGGTGTGTCCATAGATGGCACTTATTACATCAAACCATGAGGCTATAAAAAGCAGTTTTTGGCCAAAGGTACTGATAAAGCAAAGCAACAAAAGAAGTGCATCATGCTTCATCCACAGAAGGTGCATTAGCAAGGTTATCGCGCAGAAGCTTGTCCTGGCGTTCCACTGTGCGAGTAAGGTCTAGCACCAAATGCTGGAGCACGCGAATATCTTCCCCATTCTCCACAGCTTGCTGCTTGAGATCATTGAGGAGTGAGCGGAGATCCGAGGGAAGTAAGACGTCCTCAGATGGTCCAGCTGCTTTCTGTGCAGCAGAGGCTGAAGTAGTAGAAGGTGTTACAGTAGCAACCTTCTTCACAGCTCTGGGGGCTGGAGGTTTCTCCTCAACAGCAAGGGATGATTCCGCGGACTTCCCTTTGAGAGTCCAAGTCAAACCCGACTTCACATAGTGCATGCTGGTGATGATTTGGTTCTCGAAGGTTCCAACCTTCCACTTCTCTTGCATAGCAGATGCATTAGAAGAAATTCCAGCAAGTTTCAAGAGGCCGGCGATTACCTGGCCATAGGGGAGAGCTTTTCCGGTAGTGTTACAGCACCTTTTCATGTGCTGAAAAACTAGAAGTCCAAGGTTGAAGGGGATCCCTTTCAGAATGTGCGCCATGACTAACGCATCATTTGGAGTAATGGTGTCAATGCTCCCACTACGCGGTAGAAGGCAGAATAGCACAGCCCTGTGTAGAATTCTGCATTTGATGTCCAGCCTCGTGGACTCAAGATACCTCGGCACTTGTGCCTTCTTTCCAAGGATGATGCTGTAAGAAGTAGTCCGGCCAAGCTCAGACAGTGGATCGTGCTCCTCACATCCAAACATCTTGTTCACATCATGAGCGGAGAAGACAAGAGTGATCCCGTCGACAACCGTCTTGATGAACTTAACAAGTGGACCATCCTCATGAAACGTGATGTTGGCGTAGAATTCTCTCAATTTCACTACGGGCAACTCAGCATATGTTTCGCAGAAGGATTTCAATCCAAGTTTCTCAAATAGAGGGGCTATTGCAAGATCATTAGCCGCAAACCAATTGAAGTCAATTCGCTTGAAGGTAGCTATCTGTCTACCCATAGCATCACAACTAGGCAGCCTAGTGTCAGCAAGAACATCATCAATCTCCTTTTGTGAGACAAGAGATGTTACCGAAGGAGTGAAGCCTTTGATGACCTCGATGGTGGCATCATCCGTGGGAGAGACCTTTGCCGGTGACTTAGGTTTCTTCACGTCGATCTTTGTTAAGGATGAGCTCACAGTCTCAGGAACTTTCCTTTTCAGCCGAGTGCGAGAAGCAATAGTTCTTGGCTTCATAGCGTCATGGAGAAGTTTGGCCTTTGGAGAGGTCGTCTGTATAAGAGACGCCTGGGATGCAGAGGCTTTGCCTTTCTGCTTGCGATCCGGCATGGAGAGCACTTGAGAGATGAGCTCAACCTCAAGAATCTCATCATCAGCCTCGTCATCAATAGAGGATTGCTTTTCCTTGTCAGAAACAGCATCCTCGACATCATCATCGTTGGGCGAATCATCGTCTCCAACAGCAGAGGTTTCCTCAACGGAGGGCTGGGCGACAAGAGGTTCATCTGTTGCAGTGGGTGGAATTGCATCCGTGTCTTCTAAATCCTCTTGGAACTGGACTGTAGGAAGCCCTAGATCCTCGGAGATGGTGTCCTCATCGGCTGAGTGCTCAGCAACGATGGCAGCAGGTGTTTCCTTCAGGGGAGATGGAGGTTTCTCCGATGAAGAGGGTGTGGCGGCAGCAAGAGACTTTTTCCGGAGAAATTTCGTCTTGGGTGCCATTGGTGTTGAGAGAATCGGAGAATGGAATGCAAGGGTTTCGTGTTTTCTTCTGGTGAAGATGAAACAGAGACCTCCGATTTAGTTTAAGTAAGCGAGGCTTCTTAGTGAAATTAGGAAAAAATTTATTTCCTAAAATTCAATATATTGAAAAGAAAATATTTTCTTCCTTAGTAAATATTTTCTGAAGGATTTCTTTAGGTTGGAAAAACTTGTTCCACCTAAAATATTCAGAAACAATATCTTTTTGGAGATTCTAACACGTAATTGGCTTTAATCTCCAAGATTTTGTTTAACGAACTGCAGAAGGTCCGCACTTTGGGTGGCTTCTGCTTAACAGAAGGATTCCTTCTGTAGATGCTTTCGATTCTGGAAAGCTAACGTTTGCTCGAATCATTTTGCAGATATATTTTCACAATATATCTTCTGCTTTAAACTTCCAATTTTATTTTTGGAAATTTTCAATTCGAGTTGTGTTTATTAAGGTATACACTTGTTATACCTTCTGTAGTGTAGAAGGAAGTACCTTCTGTTGTAAGTTTCTATATTGGATAAAGTACTTACATGACTTTCATTTGTCTTTTATAAGACGTTATAGAGGATGGCAGATTCCCAATTCACTTCTGAAAAAGAAAAACTTTTCTTTATCCAGAGGCTTAGTGAAAATGTCAGCCAATTGATGTTCTGTGTTAATGTATTCTACACTAACAGAACCCTGTTGTACATTGTCCCTCAGAAAATGATGTCTGAGTTCAATGTGCTTCGATCTAGAGTGATACACTGGATTCTTGGCTAGGCTTATCGCACTAGTATTATCACAATTGATCGGAATTTTTGTAAATGAGTGACCGTAGTCCTCAAGTTGTTGTCTCATCCATAGAAGTTGAGCACAACAGCTTGCGGCTGCTATGTACTCGGCTTCTGCAGTGGAGAGGGCAACAGAAGTCTGCTTCTTAGAGAACCATGAAATCAACATGTTTCCCATAAGCTGACATGTACCACTGGTACTTTTTCTGACAACCTTACATCCTGCGAAGTCTGCATCGGAATATCCAATGAGATCAAAGTTTGATCCTTTTGGAAACCAAATGCCTAGGTTCACAGAACCCTGTAGATATCTAAAGATTCTCTTGACTGCTATCATGTGAGACTCTTTAGGTGCTAATTGAAATCTAGCACAGAGACATACACTGAAGAGTATGTCAGGTCTAGAAGCTGTAAGATACAGAAGAGAACCTATCATGCTTTTGTAGAGCTTACTATCCACTTCTTTCCCGTTTTCATCCTTGTCTATTTGGGTATTTGTTCCCATTGGAGTAGACAAAGGTTTTGTGCCTTCTAGGCCAAATTTCTTCAGGAGCTGCTTTGTGTACTTTTCTTGATGCAAGAATGTACCTTCTGCAGTGTGCTGAATTTGTAAGCCAAGGAAGAACGTGAGTTCTCCCATCATGCTCATCTCAAACTCACTTGTCATGAGTTTGGAGAATTCGTTACAGAGCATTTCATTAGTTGATCCAAAGATAATGTCATCGACATAAATCTGAACAACAATGAGATGATTGCTTCTGTGTTTGAGAAAGAGAGTGGTATCTACTCTTCCTCTTTTGTAGCCCTTTTCAACAAGGAAGGAGCTAAGTCTTTCATACCATGCCCTAGGAGCCTGTTTAAGGCCATACAAAGCTTTGGAGAGTTTATAGACGTAGTTTTTGTGTTGCAGATCCTCGAAACCAGGAGGTTGACTTACGTATACCTCTTCTTTGATTTCTCCATTGAGGAATGCACTTTTTACGTCCATTTGATACAACTTAAAATTGTTGTAGCAAGCATAGGCTAATAAGAGTCTTATTGCCTCTAGACGTGCTACAAGAGCAAACGTCTCATCAAAGTCTATACCTTCTTCTTGAGAATACCCTTTAGCAACGAGTCGTGCTTTGTTCTTATAATAGCACCAAACTCATTTAGTTTGTTTCTGAAAACCCATTTAATCCCTATGATGGAACGGTTTTCAGGTTTAGGGACAAGTGTCCATACTTTGTTTCTTTCGAATTGATTAAGCTCCTCTTACATAGCAAGAATCCAATCTGGATCATCAAGAGCTTCATCGATTCCCTCTGGTTCTTTCTATGAAAGAAAGGCAGAGTGTTCATAGAAGTCATTTACAGAACGTCTTGTCTGTATGCCTCTGTTGATATCTCCTATGACTTGGTCTATAGGATGTCGTTTCTGATATAAAGCAGGTGCCCTAAAATCATTTTGATTATTCTGAGAAATTTCTTCAGAATTATCATTTGTTTGTTCATGATCTTTTTGAGAATCATGAACAGAGGGTTCACCCTTCTCTTTCGCAGAGGGTGTAGATTCTACAGCATCTTCTGTAGGTTCTAGTGATATTACATCTTTTGTATTATCAAGTTGAGGTAAGTCATTAGTCTTAACATTAATAGACTCCTCTATTGTAGATGTCCTTTTGTTTAGGACTCTATAGGCTTTGCTAGACAGAGAGTATCCTAGAAAGATGCCCTCATCAGTCTTAGCTTCGAATTTTCCTAAACTGTCCTTAGAAGGTCTCAAGATAAAACATGGACTTCCAAAGGCATGAAAATAGGAAATGTTCGGTTTCCTCCCCCTGTATAGTTGATAGGGAGTTTTCTCTAGTATGGGTCTAAGTAGAACCCTATTAGAAATGTAGCAGGCTGTATTAACAGCTTCTGCCCAAAGGTTTTGTGGAGCGTTGCTCTCACATATCATGGTTCTAGCCATATCTATAAGCGTCCGATTTTTCCTTTCTGCTACTCCATTCTGTTGAGGAGTATATGGTGCAGAGAAGTTGTGATCGATACCCTGTTCGTCACAGAAGGTAGCGAAGTCATGGTTTTCAAACTCTGTACCATGATCCGTCCTTATAGCTTTTACAGAAGATCCAATTTCATTATGTAATTTCTTAGCTAGCTTAATGAACATTTCAAAAGCATCGCTTTTGTGAGTTAGAAATTTAACCCACGTGTATCTAGAGTAGTCATCAACTACAACAAGACAGTATCTTTTACCTCCAATACTTTGAACTCTAGCAGGTCCGAAAAGATCCATATGTAGAAGTTCAAGTGGCTGTGTAGTAGAGACTTCATTCTTAGACTTAAATGAAGATTTGGTTTGTTTTCCAAGTGAACATGCTTCGCAGAAGCTGTCTTGCTCGAATCTGATGTTGAGTAAACCTTTTACCAACTCTTTTCTTGCAAGCTTGGATAACAATTTAAAGTTGGAATGTCCCAACCTTCTATGCCACAGATGGCTCTCATCTTTGACGGACAGAAGACAGTTTTCTGTAGTACATAAGCTTTCCTGTGTCAAGGTATAAATGTTTCTTTTCCGATTTCCAATGAAGCGAACTTCATTATCTAGGATACCAGAACACTTGTCTTGATCAAAAGTTATTTTATAACCTTTGTCACAATGATGGCTAATGCTCAGCAAATTATGCTTGAGTTCTGTGACCAACAGGACCTCATCTATGACCATGAAGTCAGGACTTCCAATGGTACCTTTACCAATGACAGAGCCTTTGCTATTGTCACCAAATTTCACAGACCCTCCATTATGTAGAGTCAGTTGTGAAAATTTTGATGGATCTCCGGTCATATGCCTGGAGCATCCGCTATCGAGATACCATTCACTTTCAACAGCTTCTGTTTGAAAGCAGGTATGCATTTCATTTTGAGTTTCTGTGTGAGCGGTGAGACACATTAGTGCTTCTTCATCCTCATCATCAGAATCATCAAGATCTGCCCAAGCAGCCGTTGCTTTCTTGGACTTATACTTAGGAGAAGGTTTCTCCTTTTCTTTAAGCAAAGGACATTTTGTTCTGTAGTGTCCTTTCTTTTTGCATTCATAACAAATGACCAACTTTGGATCAATTTGCTTTTCACGATTTTGGCTTCTCTTATTGAAGCGTTTCTTGGTGGCGAACCGTAGAAGACGTTTAGCTATCATTGCAAGTTCATCATCCGAGTCAGCTTCTGCTTCATCATCAGAACCTTCTGTAGGTTCTTCCGATGCTCTGAAAGCTATTGCTCTCTTTGTATCAGATTGAGAGGATCTTTCCATCTCATATGATATTAAGGAGCTCATCAACTAATCTAGTCGAAGAGTAGAAAGATCTTTAGCTTCCTCTATAGCTGTTTTCTTAGCTTCCCAAGATTTGGGTAGAGTACGCAGAACCTTTCGATCTATCTCAGAATTTGTATAGATTTTGCCTAAATGTGTTAAGGCATCAACTAGGATGTTGAGTCTCTGGAACATCTGTTCTACAGATTCATCAGCCTTCATAGTAAAATTTTCATATTGATGAATTAGAAAATTCATCTTAGTTTTTCTAATCTGGTTTGTCCCAACATACATGGTGACAAGCTTATCCCAGATTTCCTTGCCCGAAGTGCAAGCAGAAACTTTCACAAATTCACTTTCAGACATAGCACTAAACATTAGATACTTTGCCGTCTTAGTGAGTCGTTTGATCTTGAGGTATTCCCATGTAGGACGACCATCTCGATCATTTTGTTGGTTCTCTGGTATAGAAGGTGGACCATCTTCTATATAGGACCATAAGTCGTCGTCAATAGCATCGACGAATGCACTCATTCGAATTTTCCAATAAGCAAAATTCTTACCATCAAATATGGGAGGATTCCCAACATGTGGTTTTGGTATATGATAGTTATCAGCCATTAGTTCAATTCGTATAGAGTATCAGACTTCTATAGAATAGAACGTTGACGATTACTGTGTAGAACCTCAACGAGCTACAAGCTTCTGTTGAGTGGAAGTCAGTTATCAAACCGACTGTAAAGTCTCTAATAATTAGAGCACGTGTGTCAATATGACGAATTCGAATTTTCTTTTACGATAGTAGATGTCAAATTCTCACAAAGCTATAGGCTTCTGCAGAACAGAACCAAGAGGCGAATCGTAAAAGAGTATATAGATGGTAGAGTCTTTGTAAGATCACAACAGAACAATTAGCTTCCGTTTGATCAGAACTCTTATATCAATTTTTGGATTTTAACAGAACGTAAACTTTTGTTGAACAATATAACTCTGATAGAGCGTAGGCTTCTACAGAATAGAGGCAGATAACTTTTCACAAAACTTAAGCCTTCTGTGAAAGTAAATCTGATTCCTTTGATAGTCAAGTTCCAGATAGCCAGAACAAGAGTATCAAACTGAACAATCCAAACAGAAATAAATTTGATCTATTTAGATGATAGGCTTCTGCAGCGTAGAGTGTGTAGTTGGCACGAGCTTCTGTGGATCTACAACAAGCGGTTAAGCTACTGTTGGAACACCCGCTCTGATACCAATTATTACACTAAGAGGGGGGTGAATTAGTGTTAAAGTCCAATTAAGGATTTTTAACTCTTTTTCAATTAACCCCGCAGTGGAAGGAAGCTTCTGTAACACAGAACCTTAGAGATAGATTTCTGTAAGACAGAACGTTGTTTGATGTATGCAAGACTTTTATAGTGGTTCGGCAAATTGCCTACTCCACTCTTCACCCAGAAACTTGGATGGTTTCCACTCAAATGCATCTCAATACAGATTACACAATTGATAGCAAACAGAACTAATCAGAAAGTTCTGCACTGTAGAAGTATGAGTGGCAGATCACAGACCAGAAGGTTCTGTACAGTAGAACTTGTTACACGGCAAAGACCAGAAGGTTCTGTACCGTAGAATTCTGAGTGGAAGAGCACAGACCAGAAGGTTCTGTACCGTAGAACTCTGAGTGGAAGAGCACAAACCAGAAGGTTATGTACCACGAGTGTGTCAATCTTTAACAAACAAAAATGGTCCGTATAGAAATGACTTGAGGTAAGCTCAGACCGTAAGGTTCTGCACTGAAGTAGATTCACAGACCTGAAGGTTCTGTGCTACAGTAGGTTGTACAGATCCGAAGGTTCTGCACTACAGTAACTCGGTGCACACGTTAGTGTGACTAACAAAGTAACCAATGCGTAATCCCCTCAAGGACAACGACTTCGTGGCGTACCCCACGTGAGCACGTAGCGAACCCTATGCAAGCGAACAGCAACCTCTGTTCAAGGATGGATTTTCCCTCCGGCGGCTCCACACGACCTGCACGATCTCCTCGAGATAGCGACTATGCAAACACAACGCCCTTGCACAAGGCTTCTCCGAGCACACACAACGCCTTTGCTCTAGGCTTCTCGAGCACACACAACGCCTTTGCTCTAGGCTTCTCGAGCACACAGAATACTACACAACAGAAGCTGGTTAGTCCCTCACCTTCTGTGCTCCCGAGGTTCAGCCCTTCTCTCCGGCCCGCTGCACGTTGCCCACGTCGACACGCTTCCAACAACGTCTCCTGCAGCTTCCAACCGAGTCCCTCGAGCCCCCGAGTCACTCTCCCAGAAAGCTTCACCAACGATACAGCCTTCTATAGGTAACGTCCCTCGTGCGTGACTGACAAAACTCGAATCTAAAACCTTACGCTATCAGAATACAAGAAGGATTCGTTCCTCTGTTTTTCGTGTATTTTTTAAAGCATGAACTAATGTCCTATTAATACACAAAGACAAAAATGCTAAGTGTAGAAGGTAATCTGACGAATCAACCTTCTGCAGAACAAGGAAAGTAAAAGATTAGATTATAATACAATATTTAATTTACAAATACGTTGCACTAGGCATATATTCTTTAGGTAAACGTATCAAATTAAATTAATAATAATTTGATGATTGTTTCCACGAATATTGCGTCACAGAAGGTTCTGATTTGTCAGCAGCCTTCTACAAATGGAAATAATCAAAGATTAACTTCTTTAATGATTTAAAACGATATCATTCTATTCAAGATACTTAAGTGAATGTATCTAGACAGATGACGTGGATAAACATCCTAGGTAACGGGTCTTGGTGATCGGATGGATTCACATAAGGTTGAAACAACCTTGCAAAATGTTACCATAAATAGAAGATTATATTTCCTCCAATGGAAATATATTATTCTATTTTATTTCTTTGGCAATGATTTTGATCAGATAATTAACCTGATCATATTGGATAATTCCCATGGAATATTCCCACTTAATTTCGTAATTAATTATTAATTACATAAATATTTCCTTACAGAAGGTTCCTGTCAGGATTAGCTTCTGTCGTGTAGAGGGTTGACTTCTGCTTTGCAGAAGGTCATTGCTCATCATCAAAACACCTCAACATAACCCATAAGAGAAGCCGAAAGAATACTTCTGATCTCAAAAGAAAGCACCTCTTGTTCGAATAAAGGTTGTCAAAGAAACTCCAAGAATGATACAACTGAAAAGAGTAACATAAATAAGAAGTCTAGACTAAGACTTGACTTTTGAATATTTAACATAGGGGAGTGTGCATCAGTATGTTGGGTGTTCTTCCGTCGTGCGACCCGGCGGGTTATGTGCGACATGTGGCCCACGCCTCCTATTTGTTCAGCGTGGGCAGCGTGAACTCTGATTCGATCCGGGTATTCAACACCTCCGCTGAGATGCTCAGTTGAGTCCTCCCCCTTGATAGGAATATGGCTCAAACAAAAATTTGTGCATAAAGGTAAGGAACTTTGGGTGAACTAATGCTTATGGGTGTAAGCTTCGCTACTCGGAAACACCCAGTACTGACCACACTGAGAGACATGAAAGCGCAAGTAAGGCCAATTGGCGAAGTGGCATTAAGCATCCTTAGCGATACGAAAAGCGAGGAGTAAATCACGTATCCAACCAAATCTTTGACCAGGGAACAGGAGAATTCCCACTATCGCTCTACTAGCACACGTCCTTCGGCTGACTTCAAAGTTTGTTTGTAGCGCGCTAGCGCCTCTAACAAGTCATGCTCCTCTATGGAGTCGCACTCCTTGAGCCTTGTCTTCTCTCCAATGGCTAGCTTCTCTTTCTTGTTCCGATCCGACGACGAGGACGCTGCCCCGCCCTTCTCCTGTCGTAGAAAGACTTCAACCTGTGGTGGGGTTCAACAAGCTCTTGTAGCAGAGGGTACCCACAAGCCCCGAGATTATGCAGGATTATACACGAAAGATCCTTTTTTGCTCCCTTATGTCTGTTATCCCTAGGAGGTCTTCCTCCACTAGCAGGTTATTTCAGAAAACTTAATTTATTTTTGTGTGGGTGGCAGGCAGGCCTATACTTCTTGGTTCCAATAGGACTCCTTACAAGCGTTATTTCTATCTATTATTGTCTATAAATAATCAAGTTATAAATGACTGAATGAAACCGAGAAATAACATCTCGCGTGCGAAGTTATAGAAGATCCCTTGAAGATCAAATAATTTCGTCGAATTGAGTATGATTATATCTGTGATAGCATCTACTATATCATGAATATTAATGAACCCGATTATTTCAATTGCTCATGATACCTTTTATTAGCTTCCAGGATCTCTTTCTTAGTTCAAGATCCCCCTTACTAACTGAAATCAAAGAATTAGTAGATTTGTCCTGCCTAAAATAGGATAAGTTCATAATGTGACCAGTACATTGATAATATAATAGAAATAAACATCAGGGTTCCCAATAAAATTTTTGAATCTCCTGATGAGTCTTGGCGACCTTTTTACGAAGCTTATCTAGTGAGTGAAGGTCCACGCCATTAACTACTTTGGACTTCACAAGAGTTGACGGGGTCTTCCTCATGTCTGTGATTTCATCTCCCACATTTTCTGCTTAATGAGTGAAATCCTCAAGAAGTAAAACTAGCTTTGCTTCGGCTGCCTCATTTTCTAATACCTTTTTCCGTACCTCCATAAGATTCTCTCTCACCTCGATAAGTTCTTCCTATTTTCTGCTTAATGAGCGAAATCCTCAAGAAGTAAAACTAGCTTTGCTTCGGTTGACTCATTTTCTAATACCTTTTTCCATACCTCCTCAAGATTCTCTCTCACCTTGATAAGTTCTTCCTGTAAAGATATTTGTTTATCAGCTTGCACTCGTAAATTTCCATTGGATTTAGTAAGACGAACCCGGATCGATGAAATCTTTTGCTCGCGGCTGGTAGACGCCATTCCACTTTTGACGATGGACTCAAGTCGAGAATATTCCAGAATATCTTTGATATATCCATCAATTGTGGAACGTATTAGAGCGGAGCAGAGTTCATATGACCAAAGTTGTCCATGATGCCCATAATCTTCTGGAGTTCTTCATTGATAGCATGACCCTAGTTGAAAGGGGTCTGGGAAAACTTGCTTCTAATCTCCTCCCAATACTGGCCGCATATCTATTGTAAGCTCGAGAAGCGAAGTCATCAAGGCAGAAGGTGGTCGCTGCATTATTGAGAGTTGGCAGCAGGATGGAAGATGAACTACTCTTCTCTACAAAGGACTTTTGAGCTATGATTTGTCCCTTCTGCATCACGCATTGCATGCCTTTTTTGCATACCAAATCCAACTTCAATTCTTTGGATGAAGGCTGCAAAATAAGTTAGAAATATTTTATATTTATAAGTAATACTTCTAGTTTATGAAGGAATACCACAACAACTGGAGCATCGGGTGCATCATCATGTTGAACCCGTTTGTGAGAAGCAAATGTTTGAGGTCTCTTCATTTTAAAGTATTTGTCATTATCGGTGGCTGTGCTAGACCCTTATATGGAGGATATTACAAGAAAAATCATATATGGAACATTTACAAGAAAATGTTGATTTATTGAAAAATGGTTTCACTTATACCTCATAATGGGGGCTTCTTCATGGAAGATATACCCACTTGTAATGGCTTTTGAGCAGCATTGTCGCTCTTCCGTTGAGGAGGGCGACTCCCGAAAATTAATGAATCTATGCCATCTCTCAGATAATTTCCGAAGCTTGTCTGCAGCCATTCACAATATCCCATTGTCGAAAAATTCCCTAAACTCATGAAGAAGGTCATAGATATATAGTTGAGATCCAGTGTTTAATCGTGTATAGAGACAGAAACCTTCCTCCAATGAAGATGATTGAACATCCTTTTTTAAGCAAAATGGGGATATCTTGGCAAAATCTAAATTGACGACTGAAATAGGGCAGACAAATGGACTCCACAATAAAAGAGTCTCTCTGCCTTACTATCGAGAAACACGATCGAATACTCAAAGAAACTCAAGCCATGGCTCTTTAAAGAGGGGTCGTCTGTCATCAAGAAATTCGCTTTGTTGAAAAGGTTGATATTCCACTGAATGTGTTCCCTAGAATGAATTGGCTGACGAGAGTCAACATAGCATGCACCCCCTTCACCCGAATATTTTGTCATCTACGGGCCTTCCACATTTCTCGAAACTGTATAATGCGACTTGAAATACAACGCTAACCACTCATATATGTAGTGAGCAGGGAAGCAAGCTTTCGAATTTCCTGCTATGATCTGGCCGATGAATAGGTCAGCTCACGCAACTTCTTGCCAATGCCCAGTTTCTCAGATACACTCTCTTGAATTTGATCCCACGAACATTCTTCGGGTATTGGCTTAGATGTATTATGAGTGCTTGTGGGACGAATGACTTTCTCTGCACACGCTTGGGTGGTTTTGGGTATTTTAAAGCTCCTTTAAACCAGAACTCTATCCAACTTATAAGTTCGTGAAGGTTCCACAAACAAGTTAAAATAGCTCCGTTCAACGTCACAAGGGCATTGAATTTTGGGCACCATGTGATGTCCCACATCGGTTGGAGTGGGGAACAAAGCAGGCTTTATAAGGAGCTGTTGATACCTCTCCTCACGGGACGCGTTTTCGGGCCGTTGTGTCAAAAAACAAAACCGTACCGGCGAGGCCCAAAGCGGGTAATATCCCGTGGCAATGGTCTGGGCTGTTACAGATGGTATCAGAGCGAGGGACCGGATCGGTGTGCCAGCGAGGAAGCTGGGCTCCCAAAGGGGGTGGATTGTGATGTCCCACATCGGATGGAGAGGGGAACGAAGCAGACTTTATTAGGAGCTGTTGATACCACTCCTCACAGGACGCGTTTTCGGGCCGTTGTGGTGATATCCCACATCGGTTGGAGAGGGGAACGAATAAGGCTTTATAAGGAGCTGTTGATATCTCTCCTCACAGGACGCGTTTTCGGGCCGTTGTGCCGAAAAATAAAACCGTGCGGGCGAGGCCCAAAGCGGACAATATCCTGTGGTGGTGGTCTGGGCTGTTACAGACGGTACTAGAGCCAGGGACCGAATCAGTGTGCCAGCGAGGACACTGGGCTCCCAAGGGGGGTGGATTGTGATGTCCCACATCGGTTGGAGAGGGGAACGAAGCAGGCTTTATAAGGAGCTGTTGATACCTCTCCTCACAGGACACGTTTTCGGGCCATTGTGGTGATGTCCCACATTGATTGGAGAGGGGAACGAAGCAGGCTTTATAAGGAGCTGTTGATACCTCTCCTCACAGGGCGCATTTTGTGATGTCTCACATCGGTTGAAGAGGGGAACGAAGCAGAATTTATAAGGAGCTGTTGATACCTCTCCTCACAGGAGCGTTTTGGGGCCGTTGTGCAGAAAAACAAAACCGTGCGGGCGAGGCCCAAAGTGGACAATATCCTGTGGTGGTAGTCTGGGCTGTTACACACCAGGCTTCACAAAAAGCTTGAATGATTTCTGAGTTACGATCATAAGTATATCACGAAGAGTATATGGCGTCAAGGAAACGTACTTTTCTTATAATGCATTTGTTACGCGAAGTTGCATCTTTAAACCACTCCTAATACTTTGGTGTATAAATAATTCACCATGGATTTGGGGAGGAGTTCCCCCGTATGATTTTCCTCCTATGATCTTTCTCCCGCCGATGCACAGGTTTTGCGGGATGTTGATGCAATGGCAATCTCAATAACCAAGTAATAGAGTGTGAGGAGTCATTTGGAGCCTTTTCAGACCATTAGTTGAGGTTATCTCGATTAAGGTCAACTCACTATGGCGAGGAGCATACAATCCAATTTTCAGCGGAAGGATAAAAATCTTTATACAAGTATTTGCGTCCCGAAGAAATGATCTATCCGAAATAAACCATGATTCCTGCACAAATACATGCGGTGGGATTAAAACAAAATAAAAAAGTGAAAAAAAGATCAGGTTACAAAAGGGGTATTAAGACCAAGGTGGCTTATGGTTTAAGATCCTTTAGCTTGAAATCTTTGGGTGTAGAGGAACAATTACCTGTGTAACAAAAGGAATCAATGGATATCTAAAAAATGATTCTAAGAAAACATGCCCAGAATGTTCGAACAAAAGAATATGGTCAAGCTAAAAGGAGACATGACAAACCAGAATATTATTATCCAAAAAAAATAAAGAAATAAACTTGGCCATCTTACCAAGTTCTATAAAAAAAAAAAGGGTTGAATCTCCCCGACAGAAGCACAAGTTATCAAATCATGAACCCAAAGCTGAGAACAAGTGAAAGAAAGGCACAACGAATGGAGCACGGGGGTATGAAGGCTCTCCTATTTATAGTGAGGAATAATTGTCAAATTAAGGAAAATGAAGGAGTATGAGAATTTATGTCCAAAATTTATTTTTATAATTTAAATTTATGAAGAGCTGAAGGGTCCAACGAATTAATATATTTATGGACGTTAAACTACATTAGACAGAGAGTATTATCACCCAAACCAGATGTTAACTTTTCTGAGGCAACCAACCCCCGTCGTAATGTCAATGAAGACCTAGGGATATACACGTGTCCCCATTTACAAGGAGGGGAAAGGTCATTAAAAGGGAAGCACGTCACAGTTTTAAGGAGGTATTGAAGTTGGTAATCATTGGAAGGAATTTGATTCCTTAAAATCATAAGAAGGCAACCAAAGAGCTCTCTCTCTCTCTCAACGTAATAAGATGGAAAGGCAAATTTATTTCTCTAACTCAATGGTTATGAATTTCAAGGGACTGGATAACAAAATATTCCTTTGGTTATAAATAAGAAGTAAATATGCAGAGAAGAACAGGGTAGCAAAAAGGAATTATAATATAATATCCTTTCAATTTCAAGAAGTTGTAATGAGAAACCACTTGGTTATTACGTCAAGATTTGAAAGACAAATGTCATCGGAAGTTGATAAGTGCATCTACCGGTAACAAAACGGATATGATACGAGCGGAATAAGAGAAGAAGAAGTATCCAAGTAGGCAAAAAAAAAAAAAAATTGGATTTGTTATCTGGCCATTATAAACTAGTTGCAATTAAATGGGAATGTGCTGTTAAGAAGATGGTGCGCAGATTAATGCAAATCGAGAATTCACCCTGTTGATGTCAAAGATTACGCCTTTGGTGCAAATGGTGAATGTCTCTTTTGGACATTCATTGAATATATCAAGATATATTATGGATGAAGACCATTTATACCAAAAATATATATTTTATTATAATACTTTAATTCTTATCGCTCAATAACGATATGCCCACGAGACTCGAATTAAAGTGGGGGCATTTGTAGACACTCATATATATGTGTCTTATATTCCTAAGAAGGGCCTGACTAAATATATTTTAATTGGGTCTAATGTGATGGCTCATAAACCAAATACACATCATATGGCCCAATATTAATGAAAATAACGGGCTTACCTTGGTAATGTGCATGACCCGGCCCACCAAAGTGGCATTGAATGCTCCGAATCCTATAAATAGAGAGAGCTCCCTCAAGGCATTTATTTGGACATGGATAGAAGAAGAAGAAGAGAGGAGATTCTCAAGTATAAGCTCTTGAGAGGTTTTCTTCTTCCGACGATTTCAACGAGGTTTGCGGGTCTAAATATTTTTCGGTATTCTCCATTGATTCAAGAAGTTTTACCATAACAAGCCTACAAGGCCCTGTAATTCCACTCCACAAATTATTTGAAGCTTCAACATATATCTATTAAAGCTTCAAGATCACGAACACATATAACACTTGTTGAGGATCGAATTAGGGGACTCATTTGTATTATTATAAATTAGATATTATAATCCACTATACACTCAATACAAATATTTGTTACACTCTTTTTTCTATCTATATCCAAACAGGAAATTTGGTGCGAACAAGGTTTATCTGACAACTTGGAGATGAGCAACTAGTTATCAGTCCCTGCGATACAAAGAAGAACGTATATCGCATTGACTTATGAGGGAAGTTCATGAATAACTAGCAGGAAATTCATCAAGAGTACGTCGACCAGCGGAATGATGGAATGAATCACGTCATGTCGTTGTCGTGAGAGACATACATAGAATACTCCAAATGGTACGCAAGGTACAACAGAAAGTACATTTCACACACCAAAAAAATATTAGGCGCATTGATACATACTAACTTCACATTCTTTAAACTCAAATGTGACATAGATAAAACATATGACTAATTATTTGTCATTTATTAAATAGATGAACAACTTGCATAAAATCACACTTCGTGCTTCCAACCCAGAAGAGACAACCATTCCCGTCAGAGATGTAACAAACATGTTGACCCAGTATGCTCCATTACGCCTATATGGTCGTACCGGTGGCTTGGGGGACGAGCCTGCATTTGTAGTGCCACTACAAGAGGAAGGGGAGAATGCACACGAATTCAATGTACTAGAAACGGATGACCATCCACTTATACAACGTAACGTGGCGGACATGATGGAGAGGATGAGACATATGAAGACATGGATTATCAATAGGAGGGGTTGTTGATCTCTGATGTGACCCAACTAAGCGACGATTACTGCACGCCACACTTCGATCGGCCTTCGACTTCGACTCCGGCAGTACTGATGAAAGCTGCAAGGAATGTCGCATTCTTCCACTCCACAAGACCCTATATCTCAGATCACTCAAATGGATATTGGGAAATTCTTGTAGCGTGATGAATTATAACACGAACGACAGGTTAAGCATTACATGAGAAGAAGACATAGACAAAATTGAGCATCTCTTGTGGTTTAAATGTCTATGAACATTTTCTGTTTTGGAACATTGTGTTTGACACTTTAAAAATTTACGGCACTTTTATATTAGACAATGTTGTAGTTTTAATTTTTGGGAACATTTTTGTTAGAAAAGGTTTTGATGATGAGCCAGACCTCTGTGCCACAGAAGGTCGAACATTCTTGGCTTTGATGATGAGCCTGACCCTCTGTACTACAGAAGGTCGAACATTCTATTCTACAGAAGCTTCTTATGTTAAGGGCTTTATGTAAGAATTATTCTTGTAATTAAATGATTAGTTATCAATTATTTAATTACGAAATATATATTATCTGATTAAGATATTCGTCTAATCAGATTACCATGATTTGATTTTCAAATAATCATATTGGAGATAATATTTCTTGTAGAAGGAAATGTATCTTCTATATATGGAAATGTTCTATTATTTGGTCTACAGGCTTCTGTAAGCTTACTTGATCAACATACGAACATTATTTGATTGCAAATCACCACCACCTGTCCAGATACACTCTCACGTGTGTTTTTATCAGGATGGAATTGACTTCAAGTCATTTGGAAACAAATCAACGATTGTTTCCACCTGTAGAAGGTTATCAAGCAGAACCTTCTGCGATACCTTCTGTGGTGCACTATTCATGGAAAATATATCATGATCTTATTCTGATTTATTTTCTGAATGCTTGCACGTGTATATCATTCTGTTTATTATGTAAACTAACTTTTAATTTCTTATTTTGCAGATTACGTTTTTATATTTTCCCTTTTGTATTTTACTCTTTGAACCGTGTATATAAATAGCCATGCTCTCACTCCCATTGTATCAACACAAAATCAGACAATTCTTTTCTCCCATCCCATTCTGTCCAGAGAGAGCGTGTGCTTGAGTTCTTTCATTCTTTCATTCGTTCGAAGTTAGTCACACGAGGAGCACTACCGGCGGAAGTTGCATCGTTGGTGAAGCCTTTTGGGAGAGTGACTCGGGGGCTCGAGGGACTCGGCTGGAAGCTGCGGATACGTTGTTGGAAGCGTGTGTACGTGGGCAAAGTGCAGCGGGCCGGAGAGAAGGGCTGAACCTCGGGAGCACAGAAGGTGAGGGACTGACCAGCTTCTGTTGTGTAGAACTCTGTGTGCAGGAACCTAGGACGGAGGCTGCCGTCTACTTGCGTGGGGTTTGCCACGAGCTTGCGCAGGGTCTGCTGCGTGCTTGCGTAGGGTATGCTACGTGCTTGTGTGGGGTACGCCACATAGTCGCTATCTTGAGGAGATCGTGCAGGTCGTGTGGAGCCGCCGGAGGGAAAATCCATCCTTGAACAGGGGTCGCTGTTCGCTTGCGTAGGGTCCGCTACGTGCTCGCGTGGGGTACGCCACGAAGTCGTTTTCCTTAAGAGGATTGCGCATTTGCTACCTTGTTAGTCACGTTAACGCGTGCAACCTTCTGTTGTGCAGAATCTTCGGATCTGTATAACCTCCGGTAGAGCAGAACCTTAAGGTCTGAATCTACTTTAGTGCAGAACCTTACGGTCTGTACAACCCTCTGTAATACAGAACCCTACGGGTCTGTGCATACATTTTCCTTGTCACTTTTACTACAGAACCTCACGGTCTGTTCAGTAGAAGGTCGACTACCCTTGGTACAGAATCTTTTAGATCTGTGCTTCTCAACTAAGTCATTTTCCTATACAGAACCTTCTGTTGTGGATTGATATACTTGGTACAGAACCTTACGGTCTGTGCTATACCTTCTGTGATACGGAATCCTTGGATCTGTTCTATAGAAGGTTGACGTCTCTAGTACAGAATCACTTGATCTGTGCTATAGAAGGTTAACATATTCGACACAGAACCCTCTGTGTTGTGCCTACCTTCTTCGACACAGAACCCTCTGTGTTGTGCCTAACCTCTTCGACACAGAACCCTCTGTGTTGTGCCTACCCTCTTCGACACAGAACCCTCTATGTTGTGCCTACCCTCTTCGACACAGAACCCTCTGGTCTGTGTTGTGCCTAAGTCTCTTCGACACAGAACCCTCTGGTCTGTGTTGTGCCTTACCTTCTTCGACACAGAACCTTCTGGTCTGTGTTGTGCCTTACCCTCTACGATACAGAACCTTTTGGTCTGTATTGAGCCTAAGTTACTATAGTACAGAACCTTCGGGTTTGTGCTACATAACGAGCCTCTACGGCACAGAACCTTCTGGTCTGTGTTCTGCCACTCAAGCTTCTATTGTACAGAACCCTACGGGTTTGCTTTTGGTTGCTATCACTTGTGTAATTTGTACTGAGATACATTTGAGTGGAAACCATCCAAATATCTGGGTGAAGAGTGGACGTAAGCAATTTGCTGAACCACTATAAAAATCCTTGTGTCCATTAAACAAATTTGCGTACACAATCAAACGTTCTGTCTTACAGAAACTTACAGGCTCTGTTTAACAGAAGCTTTTCATTCCGCTGCGGGGTAAAACGAAAAAGGGTTAAAATCCACTTTTGGAGATTAACACTAATTCACCCCCCCTCTTAGTGTAACAATTGGTATCAGAGCGGGTTCAACAGAGGCTTAACAGCTTGTTGTAGATCCTTGAAAAGCTCTTTCCAACTACACACTCTTCTCCACAGAAGCTCTTAGCTTGTGACTGGTTCTATTCTGTAGAAGCCTACGCTCTATCAGAATCAACCCGCTACTGCACAGAAGCTTTAAGCTCTGTGAAAATCTACTTGATTCTATTCTGTAGTAGCCTACGCTCTATCAGAATCAACCCGCTACTGCACAGAAGCTTTAAGCTCTGTGAAAATCTACTTGGTTCTATTCTGTAGAAGCTTACGCTCTATCAGAATTTAACCTCTGTTCCACAGAAGCACCTGGTTCTGTGAGAAATTATTTGTATCTTTTCTGTAGAAGCTTACGCTCTATCAGAAGCTACTTTCTATTCAACAGAAGCGTACGCTCTGTGAATATCACATTTGGCATTTTGTTTCTGTTCTGCAAGCTTGCTGCTCTGCGAGAATTCAACAACTGCCACCTGAAAGCAAATTCTCTGTTCTGTCACATTGACACTCGTGCTTTGTTTAACAGAGGTCTGATTGTTGACTTGACGACTGACTTCTACCCAACAGAAGCTTGCTTCTTTGTTGAGGTTCTATTCGTCAACGTTCTGTTCTATAGAAGCGTAATACTCTATACGAATCGAACATATGGCTGAAAACTATAATGTGCCTAAACCACATGTTGGGAATCCTCCCATTTTCGATGGTAAGAATTTTGCCTACTGGAAAATTCGTATGAGCGCATTTGTTGATGCAATTGACGAAGACTTATGGTCTTATATAGAAGATGGTCCTCCTTCTATACCAGAGAACCAACAATTTGATCGAGAAGGTCATCCTACACGGGAATACCTTAAGATCAGACGACTCACTAAAACGGCAAAGTATTTGATGTTCAATGCTATGTCAGAAGGTGAATTCATCAAAGTTTCAACTTGCACTTCGGGCAAGGAAATCTGGGATAAACTTGTCACCATGTATATTGAGACAGACCAGATAAGAGAAACTAAGGTGAATTTTTTAATTCACCAATACAAAAACTTCACTATGAAGGCTGATGAATCTGTAGAACAAATGTTCCAGAGACTCAACCTTCTAGTTGATGCCCTAACTCATTTGGGCAAAAACTATCAAAATTCTGAACTAGTTCGAAAGGTTTTGCGTACTCTACCCAAATCATGGGAAGCCAAGAAAACGGCTATAGAGGAAGCTAAAGACCTCTCTATTCTTCGACTAGATCAGTTGATGAGCTCCTTAATCTCGTATGAGATGGAAAGATCCTCTCAACCAGATATAAAGAGAGCACCTGTTGGTTTCAGAGCATCAGAAGAACCTACAGAAGGTTCGGATGATGAAGCAGAAGCTGATTCGGATGATGAACTCGCAATGATAGCTAAACGACTTTTGCGGTTCGCCTCCAAAAAGTGCTTCAATAAGAGAAGCAACAAACACATGGATCCAAAGTTGGTCACATGCTTTGAACGCAAAAAGAAAGGACACTACAAAACAGAATGTCCTTTACTTAAAGAAAAGGAGAAACCTTCTCCTAAATACAAGTTCAAGAAAGCAATAGCTTCTTGGGCAGAACTTGATGATTCTGATGATGAGGAAGCACAAGTGTGCCTCACAACTCACACAGAAACTCAAAATGAACTTCATACCTGCTTTCAAACAGAAACTGTTGAAAGCGAATGGTATCTGGATAGTGGATGCTCCAGGCACATGACCGGAGACCCATCCAAATTTTCCCAACTGACTCTACAATGTGGAGGGTCGGTTAAATTCGGTGACAATAGCAAAGGCTCTGTCATCGACAAAGGTACCATTGGAAGTTCTGACTCCATGGTCATCGATGAGGTTCTGTTGGTTACAGAACTCAAACATAATTTGCTGAGCATTAGCCAGCTTTGTGACAAAGGTTATAAAATAACTTTTGATCAAGATAAGTGTTCCGGAATCCTAAACAATGAAGTTCGCTTCATTGGGAACCGTAAAGGGAACATCTACACCTTGACTCAGAATAGCTTCTGTACTATAGAAAGTTGCCTTCTGTCAGTCAAAGATGAAAGCCTACTATGGCATAGAAGGTTGGGACACTCCAACTTCAAATTGTTATCCAAGCTTGTGAAAAAGGATTTGGTTAAGGGATTACCCAATATCCGTTTTGAGCATGACAGCTTCTGTGAAGCATGTTCTCTTGGAAAACAAACTAAGTCTTCATTCAAATCTAAGAATGAAGTCTCTACTTCTCAACCTCTTGAACTTCTACATATGGATCTATTCGGACCTACTAGAGTTCAGAGTGTCGGCGGTAGAAGGTACTGTCTAGTTGTGGTCGATGACTACTCTAGATACACGTGGGTTAAATTTCTAACTCACAAAAGCGATGCTTTTGAAACCTTCATTAAGCTAGCTAAGAAATTACAGAATGAAACTGGATCTTCTGTAAAGGCTATAAGAACGGATCATGGCACTGAGTTTGAAAACCATGACTTCGCTACTTTCTGTGACGAACAAGGTATCGATCACAATTTTTCTGCTCCTTATACTCCTCAACAGAATGGAGTAGCAGAACGGAAAAATAGAACTTTAATAGACATGGCTAGAACCATGATGTGTGAGAGCTCTGCTCCACAGAACCTATGGGCAGAAGCTGTTAATACAGCCTGCTACATATCAAACAGGGTTCTACTTAGACCCATACTTGAGAAAACTCCCTATCAACTATATAGGGGGAGAAAACCGAACATCTCCTATTTCTACTCCTTTGGAAGTCCTTGTTTTATCTTGAGACCTTCTAAGGACAATTTAGGAAAATTCGAAGCAAAGACAGATGAGGGCATCTTTCTCGGATACTCTTTGTCTAGCAAAGCTTATAGAGTTCTAAACAAAAGAACTTCTATTATAGAGGAGTCTATTAATGTAAAAATTAATGACCTTCCTACTATTATTACAAGAGATGTTATATCTCAAGAACCTACAGAAGATGCTGTAGAACCTCTACCCTCTACGAAAGAGAAGGGTGAACCTTCTGTTCATGAATCTAAAAATGATCTTGAACAAACAAATGATAATTATGAAGAATATTCTCATAATGATCAACAAAGTGATATTAGAGCACCTGCTCTTTATCAAAGACGTCATCCTATAGACCAAGTTATAAGAGATCTTAACAGAGGCATACAGACTAGAAGTTCTGTAAATGCCTTCTATGAACACTCGGCTTTTATATCACAGAAAGAGCCAGAGAATATTGATGAAGCTCTTAGTGATCCAGATTAGATACTAGCTATGCAAGAGGAGCTTAATCAATTTGAAAGGAGCAAAGTGTGGTCACTTGTTCCTAAACCTGACAACCGTTCCATCATTGGAACTAAATGGGTTTTCAGGAACAAACTAAATGAGTCTGGCATTGTTGTGAGGAACAAGGCTCGACTCGTTGCAAAAGGGTACTCTCAACAAGAGGGTATCGACTTTGATGAGACGTTTGCTCCTGTAGCTCGTCTAGAGGCAATACGAATGTTATTAGCCTATGCTTGCTTTAACAACTTTAAGTTGTATCAAATGGACGTAAAAAGTGCATTCCTCAATGGAGAAATCAAGGAAGAGGTCTACGTAAGTCAACCTCCTGGTTTCGAGGATCTGCAACACAGAGACTACGTCTATAAACTCTCCAAAGCTCTATATGGCCTTAAACAGGCTCCTAGAGCATGGTATGAGAAACTTAGCTCCTTCCTTGTTGAAAAGGGCTACAATAGAGGAAGAGTAGATACTACTCTCTTTCTCAAACACAGAAGCAATCATCTCATTGTTGTCCAGATCTATGTCGATGACATTATCTTTGGATCAACTGATGAAACGCTCTGTGATGAATTCTCCAAGCTCATGACAAGTGAGTTTGTGATGAGCATGATGGGAGAACGTACATTCTTCCTTGGTTTACAAATTCAGCAATCTGCAGAAGGTACTTTCTTACATCAAGAAAAGTACACTAAGCAGCTTCTGAAGAAATTCGGCCTAGAAGGCACGAAACCTTTGTCTACTCCAATGGGTACAAATACTCAATTGGACAAAGATAAAAGGTAAAGAAGTGGATAGTAAGCTCTACAGAAGCATGATAGGTTCTCTTCTGTACCTTACAGCTTCTAGACCTGACATACTGTTTAGTGTATGTCTCTGTGCTAGATTTCAATCAGCACCTAAAGAATCTCACATGACTGCGGTCAAGAGGATCTTTAGATATCTACAGGGTTCTATAAACCTTGGCATCTAGTATTCTAAGAAATCAAACTTTGATCTCACTGGATACTCCGATGCAGACTTCGCAGGAAGTAAGGTGGACAGAAAAAGTACAAGTGGTACTTGTCAGCTCATGGGAAACATGTTGATTTCATGGTTTTCCATGAAGCAGACTTCTGTTGCCCTCTCCACTGCAGAAGCTGAGTATATAGCAGCCGCAAGCTGCTGTGCACAACTCCTGTGGATGAAACAACAACTTGAGGACTATGGTCACTCATTTACAAAGATACCGATCAAATGTGATAATACTAGTGCTATTAGCCTAGCTAAGAATCCAGTATATCACTCGAGATCGAAGCATATCGAACTCAGACATCACTTTCTGAGAGATAATGTACAACAGGGTTCTGTTAATGTAGAATACATTAACACCGAACACCAATTGGCTGATATCTTTACTAAACCTCTGGATAAAGAAAAATTTTTCTTTTTCAGAAGCGAGTTAGGAATATGCCATCCTATATAATGTCTTTCATAAGACAACGAAAAGTTAAGTAAGTACTTCAGAAACTTACTACAGAAGGTACATAAGTGTACACTCTATTACAGAAGGTGCAAACCTCTGTTTCTACACTACAGAGGGTACACATTCGTACACCTCACTATAGAAGGAAGAATATTAAACTTTCTATATAATAGAAGGTTGAATTTCATCCTCTATCAAACAGAAGGTACATACTTGTACACTTCATACAGAAGGAATAATCCTCTGTTTCTATACTATAGAAGGTACAACGTCGTACACTTCACTATAGAAGGTCGTATATTTAGCTTTCTACACAATAGAAGGTTAAATTCCACCATCTATCATATAGAAGGTACACCTTTGTACACTTCAAACAACCGAAGGTATAATCCTTCGTTTCATCTTTATAGAAGGTAGAATTATCCACCCTCTATTAAACAGAAGGTACAATTGTTTGTACACTTCATTACAGAGAGTTGATTAAACTTTCTACCTTATAGAAGGTCTTACGAAATGCTTACCTAAACTTTAATTTAGGCAACTTTCAAACTAAATATGGAGATATAATATATCATCCAATAAAAGATTTTGATGAATAAAATATTTATTCTGATCGAAATTTTCTTTGTTAGGAATATTAAAATCCTAATAAATTATACTTGGATACAAATATCCATTATATTTAGCTCTTCGGTGTAGAAGAAGCTTTAACAGAAGGTGACGATATCTTTCTTGCCTTGAAAAGCCATTCGCCTCACACAATCGAATCAAGGAAATAAAATTTCCTTTTCCCTGTGTTTCTGATGCATGACAGTTTGACATGACATCTCAAATAGATCACTTGAGCGGGAAAAATATTTTATTCCCATAAACCGCCTTTTTGTGCCAACTTAAAAACCCACAACCGTCACCCTTCTTCTTCACCACCTTCAGATCATCGCATCCCCTTTCTTTTTGCCCTAAAACTCCCAGACCTTCGTTCTTCATCATCCATGGCACCCAAGGCAAAATCCTTGAGGAAAAAGGCTAAGGCCGGAAGAAAGAAGGCTCGCGCCTCTGGATCGGAGAAGCCTGCACCATCTGCGAGCAGGACTCCATCCCCTTCCTCGCCGGAGAAACCCATCTCTCCTGCGAAGGAACAGACCATTCCTGCTGTTGTCGAGACCCACGATGACATGCAACCACTCTCCAAGGACAAGGGGCTTGAAAAAGCCCAAATCCAAGTGGAAGAGAAAGCACATGAGGGATCCCTGGTCGCTGCGACAAAGGAACTCCCTGACCCTGAACCCTCTGCCAAGGGTTCTACTGCGGCTGATGACATTGATGCATCAAAGGTCGCCACTCCTGAGGAGAATGCTGAGTCTGATAAGGAGGTGGAAGTGCCCCTTGTCGATGACGCACCAGAGGAACCAGATGAGGAAGCTCCTGCTCCTGTCATCTCTGTCTCCCCTGACCTCAAGCAGAAAGGCGTTGCCTCTGCTGCACAGAAGGCTACCCAGAAGCCTGCAGCACCCTCTGGAACAAAGCTTCTCCATGATGCCATCAAGTTAGGAGGTGTATCCTCACGGACTAGGCTGAAACGGAAAGAGCCCGAGACTGTCAGCACCTCTCTTGTCAAAGCGGCTGCAAAGAAAACCAAGTCCCCGGAGAAATTTGTGGACACCTTCACTGAGGGGCTGGATACCTTCATATTTCCGGTAAACCCTCTAGTCTCTAGAAAGGAGATAGAAACTGTGCTTGCCGATACCAAATTGCCCAAATGTGATGCTGCTGGTCGACAGTTCGCTGCCTTCAAGCGCATTGATTTTAATTGGTTTAAGGCAAATGATCTTGACATTGCTCAATTGCTTGAGAAAGTTGGTCTGAAAAACTTCTGTGAGACATATGCAGAGGTGGCCGTTTCTCGCCTGAGAGAGTTCTATGGTAACATTACGTTCCATGAACAAGGACCTCATGTCAAGTTCATCAAAACAGTGATTGAAGGGGTTCCGCTTGTCTTCTCTGCACATGATGTTAACCAATTGTTTGGCTGTGAGGAATATGACCCACTGTCAGATCTTGGAAAGGAGGAATCCTACAGCATCATCATGGGGGAAAGAGTCCAGTCGGACAAATACCTGGAGTCCACAAAGCTGGAACTCAAGACTCGTGTATTGCATCGAGTTGTGCTATTCTGCCTCTTACCAAGGACCGGGAGCGTTGACACCATCACCTCAATTGATGCGTCACTGATGGCTCACATCATGAAGGGAATCCCTTTCAACCTTGGCTTGCTGGTGTTCTTGCACATGAAACGTTGCTGCAATACAACAGGAAAGGCTCTGCCTTATGGCCAGGTAATTGCCGGCCTTCTTAAGCTTGCCCGTGTTTCTACTGATGCATCTACTTTCCAAGAGAAATGGAAGGTTGGTACCTTTGGGCACCAGATCATAGCTAGCATGCATTATGTAAGGAAGAGCTCCTCCTGGACTCTCAAATTGAAGTCACAGGACACCACTGAGGATGATGAGGATAAGCCCCTGTCTGCCAGAATGTCCAGAAAGGCTGCTACTGCACCTTCTGCTTCTGCCTCTGCAGCTAAGGCTCCTTCAGCACAGAGACAGCCCAAGTCCTCTGCTGAGATGACCATCCTCCTGGAACAAACTGCTCTCCTCAAGGACCTCCAGCAGAAGGCTGTAGCCAATGAGGAAGATATGCGCGTCCTACGCAAAATGGTAGAGAACCTGACTCGCGAGCTGGAACGTCAAGCAAAGGTTATCCGTGATAATCTTGATGCAGTCCCTTCTGAGGAGGAAGAGGAAAAATAAACTCTCTTGATGTTCTCTCTTTTCTGCATTTCTAGCTAGACCAAAAACTGATTTATGTGGTCTTCTAGATTGTAATAAGTGCCACCTCGTGGACACATTTCCTTTGAGCAGTATGGTATTGAACTTTCTGTTACACCTTCTGCACCACATTTTGCATGATGGTTTTGCACTCTCTGCTCTACCCTCTGCGAGAATTAAAACTACCTTCTGCATGTTGGTTATGAACGACATGTCATACCTTCTGCAAGAAATTTACTCTTCTTTATCACCCTACATTCATCTTCTTTTTGATGTGACAAAAAGGGGGAGATTTGTGTTGAGGGGGAGTACCTAGCTCTGTATTGGTAATAGAAAAATCCTAGATTTTTTATAACTCAATGGGTCGTAGAATGTTATACCGTCTACGGTGTAGAAGCTTATGAGACTGATACAGCTCATAATCACACCTTCTGCAGGGAATGCGATTCGTGATCTTTTTAAGTCACTATTGCTGGGAGTGCAGAAATGAAATACCATCATTTTTGTCGGGCTATATACAGAAGCTCCACGCTCTGTATTGATCACAGAAGCCTTTGTGCTCTGTACAACCTTCTTCATAACAGAAGCTTCTATGCTCTGTTTCACAGAAACCTTATGGTTCTGTACAAACGCGAGACTCTTACTCTCATCTATTTAGGGCGAGTTAGGGGGAGTTCTTGCAAACATATTTCCCTCAACGATGAATGTTTTGTCATCATAAAAAAGGGGGAGATTGTTAGAAAAGGTTTTGATGATGAGCCAGACCTCTGTGCCACAGAAGGTCGAACATTCTTGGCTTTGATGATGAGCCTGACCCTCTGTACTACAGAAGGTCGAACATTCTATTCTACAGAAGCTTCTTATGTTAAGGGCTTTATGTAAGAATTATTCTTGTAATTAAATGATTAGTTATCAATTATTTAATTACGAAATATATATTATCTGATTAAGATATTCGTCTAATCAGATTACCATGATTTGATTTTCAAATAATCATATTGGAGATAATATTTCTTGTAGAAGGAAATGTATCTTCTATATATAGAAATGTTCTATTATTTGGTCTACAGGCTTCTGTAAGCTTACTTGATCAACATACGAACATTATTTGATTGCAAATCACCACCACCTGTCCAGATACACTCTCACGTGTGTTTTTATCAGGATGGAATTGACTTCAAGTCATTTGGAAACAAATCAACGATTGTTTCCACCTGTAGAAGGTTATCAAGCAGAACCTTCTACGATACCTTCTGTGGTGCACTATTCATGGAAAATATATCATGATCTTATTCTGATTTATTTTCTGAATGCTTGCACGTGTATATCATTCTGTTTATTATGTAAACTAACTTTTAATTTCTTATTTTGCAGATTACGTTTTTATATTTTCCCTTTTGTATTTTACTCTTTGAACCGTGTATATAAATAGCCATGCTCTCTCTCCCATTGTATCAACACAAAATCAGACAATTCTTTTCTCCCATCCCATTCTGTCCAGAGAGAGCGTGTGCTTGAGTTCTTTCATTCTTTCATTCGTTCGATGTTAGTCACACGAGGAGCACTACCGGCGGAAGTTGCATCGTTGGTGAAGCCTTTTGGGAGAGTGACTCGGGGGCTCGAGGGACTCGGCTGGAAGCTGCAGGATACGTTGTTGGAAGCGTGTGTACGTGGGCAACGTGCAGCGGGCCGGAGAGAAGGGCTGAACCTCGGGAGCACAAAAGGTGGGGGACTGACCAGCTTCTGTTGTGTAGAACTCTGTGTGCAGGAACCTAGGACGGAGGCTGCCGTCTGCTTGCATGGGGTTTGCCACGAGCTTGCGCAGGGTCTGCTGCGTGCTTGTGTGGGGTACGCTACGTGCTTGTGTGGGGTACGCCACATAGTCGCTATCTCGAGGAGATCGTGCAGGTCGTGTGGAGCCGCCGGAGGGAAAATCCATCCTTGAACAGGGGTCGCTGTTCGCTTGCGTAGGGTCCGCTACGTGCTCGCGTGTGGTACGCCACGAACTCGTTTTCCTTAAGAGGATTGCGCATTTGCTACCTTGTTAGTCACGTTAACGCGTGCAACCTTCTGTTGTACAGAATCTTCGGATCTGTATAACCTCCTGTAGAGCAGAACCTTAAGGTCTGAATCTACTTTAGTGCAGAACCTTACGGTCTGTACAACCCTCTGTAGTATAGAACCCTACGGGTCTGTGCATACATTTTCCTTGTCACTTTTACTACAGAACCTCACGGTCTGTTCAGTAGAAGGTCGACTACCCTTGGTACAGAATCTTTTAGATCTGTGCTTCTCAACTAAGTCATTTTCCTATACAGAACCTTCTGTTGTGGATTGACATACTCGGTACAGAACCTTACGGTCTGTGCTATACCTTCTGTGATACAGAATCCTTGGATCTGTTCTATAGAAGGTTGACGTCTCTAGTACAGAATCACTTGATCTGTGCTATAGAAGGTTAACATATTCGACACAGAACCCTCTGTGTTGTGCCTACCTTCTTCGACACAGAACCCTCTGTGTTGTGCCTAACCTCTTCGACACAGAACCCTCTGTGTTGTGCCTACCCTCTTCGACACAGAACCCTCTGGTCTGTGTTGTGCCTAAGTCTCTTCGACACAGAACCCTCTGGTCTGTGTTGTGCCTTACCCTCTACGATACAGAACCTTTTGGTCTGTATTGAGCCTAAGTTACTATAGTACAGAACCTTCGGGTTTGTGCTACATAACGAGCCTCTACGGCACAGAACCTTCTGGTCTGTGTTCTGCCACTCAAGCTTCTATTGTACAGAACCCTACGGGTTTGCTTTTGGTTGCTATCACTTGTGTAATTTGTACTGAGATACATTTGAGTGGAAACCATACAAATATCTGGGTGAAGAGTGGACGTAAGCAATTTGCTGAACCACTATAAAGATCCTTGTGTCCATTAAACAAATTTGCGTACACAATCAAACGTTCTGTCTTACAGAAACTTACAGGCTCTGTTTAACAGAAGCTTTTCATTCCGCTGCGGGGTAAAACGAAAAAGGGTTAAAATCCACTTTTGGAGATTAACACTAATTCACCCCCCTTCTTAGTGTAACAATTTTCTATTTTCATCCTGTTTCAGAGCATTTTTGTTTAAACTAGTGCATGTGAGGAAAAATTGTATTTACAGGGAATAAGGCTAATGATAGTTTTGTATTATTGTGGCAAAAAAACGTCGTTGTCGTTAACTGCGAGACATACATAAGTCACGGTTGCTGGGACATTTGCCTACTTTGACAAGTGTTGCGGTCGCCAACCGTAACACTTCCTCAGTTGCACTAGTATCGCGATTAGGCCACAAAGTGGAAAAATTGGTCAAGTCTTCGTACGTTTCTCGAGCGCGTTTATGTAAAATGGCTCCTCCACATAATGTCACGATTCCGAACAGCAATGCAAACCTCAACACTTTCTTAGTAACACTAGTATCGCGGTTAAGCCACAAAGTTGAAATATTGGCCAAGTATTCATATGTTTCTCGACAGCGTTCATGTGGGATTGGTCTTTTACATATTGTCACGATTCCGAACAGCATAATGTCCGGAGAACTCAAAGTCGTGATTGGTGATTGCAATTTGTACGTAAAAGTAAAAAGGACCATGACACTAAAATCGGAGTTTTGTACAGAAATACGGTTAGTTTTAAAAAAAATTTACGAAATACGGTTCGAGTTTCATAAAATACGGTTTTATTGTCGAAGGAGTGCGGATTTTGAAAACGCGCCCCCTAAACACTTAGCAAAAATATTTATTCGTCGGGTGAAGGAGGGGTGCTTAACGGGGGGCGCGTTTTGAAAATCCGTCCCTTGTAAACCCGCCCCTTTAACTAAATGAACAAGGGGCGAGTTTTAAAAACGCGGCCCTTTAACTAAATGAATAAAACCCGCCTTTCGAAAGGTTAGACAAAAAAATCTGTTTAGCTTAACAAAAAATTTGTTATAATGGGGAGGTCAAGAGTTCAACTCCTGTCAAATCATTATATTTTTACCTAAAAAATAAAAAAATTATGATTCCATTAGGATTCGAACCCAAGACATCCCTGCCTATTTATATGAGGACCCGCCCTCTTTGCATTTTAAGGGACGTGTCTTAACCGTATTTTACGAAACTCGAACCGTATTTCGTAAATTTTTTTTAAACTAACCGTATTTCCATACAATTTTCGCTAAAATAGTACAAAAGTAGTTTTATAAGCTTCAACAATTTTTTTGAACTTGTTGTGCGGCCGTACAAACGTCTATGTTCCACAGCCACAAATTTGTTTTCCCACTATTTAACACCTTACGAGCATAAATTGGAGTCGCCGCCTTCTTGTAACCGCGTAGAAATATTTCCTGCGTCAAATCTTCTCCGTCCCCCCTCTATTGTCTCCCTTCATTCCGTTCGGTTTCCAACATCCAAGCCCCTCCCCCCTACCCCTAACTACACGTCCGCCGTCCCCGCGCCGCCCTCCTCCGTGTCCGTACTTCTATTCCTCCTGGTTCGACCGTTTTCCTCAAATAGGTGTTTCTTCTGTAACATCGCGTTTTCCTTTTGCTTAAACACCCTTTCGCCTCGCCGCGCCGGAGGACGCTTGACGGACATCCGTTGGACGATCTAGTGGTAGATCAGTGTCCCGACCCTGGTATTAACCCTATGTCTTGGATGTGTACGAAGTTAGGGTTTCGTAGCTAGTCTCAAGTTGTTGACCTCGAGTAATTTGTCTCATCGGTTTGTTAGATTGATCTATGTGAGTGACGCGTTTGTTCTGATTATTAGTGGAAGTAGATCTGGCTCTACGGACGAGGAGCTGGTTTCCGTCTGGCTTTTTGTTGCGTTATTTTTGCTTCCTTGTAGCAGTCTTGTTGTGGACTCCGCACTTGCTGTGTTTTCCCCCCTTGCTTTAACTTGTTCAGTTTCTCTGATTCTACATACCCTCTGTTTCTCTTCCCTGTAATTTGGGGCCCTTTTACGGGCAGTGAATCTAGGAACTTTGTGCGAACTTCTGTCGCACCCTTTGCATTCTGTGTTATTCATTTTGCCTCAGAAATCAAGCTATTCCCCTTGCGAAGTACTTGCTCAGCAAAATCATCGAATTTGATATCCGCCCTAGTTCTTAGTCTTACTGAAAAGAATCTGTTTTCAGATTATGGGCATTTAAATTCTTGTTCTGTTCGAACCACCTCTGACATGTTCTATGTTACCTTTATTTGTGATAATGTTCTATATTACCTTTATTTGTGATGAAGTACTAGAACGGAAACCCAAACATATATGAATGTGCCCTAAAAATTGACCGTGTTTCCTCTACCTTTGATGTTAAGATTGCCAAAAGTCTCAGCGTATCTTACCAAATGTCATTTTGTGCTTGTGATGATTTGTTTGGTTTATTTCTTATGTTTTTCTCGTCTATTGTTGTGTGATTCTAGTCGGGTCCTTTAACGAAATGGCTGCGACTGAAACGATTTCGGGGCCACGATATGCACCAGAAGATCCGACTCTTCCAAAACCTTGGAAAGGTCTTGTTGATGGGAAAACTGGCTACCTGTACTTTTGGAATCCGGAGACTAATGCCACCCAATATGAGAGGCCTACTGGATCAACAACCATTCCAATTGGCTCTACCGTTCATGCTCAGATGTCTTTGAACACATGGGCACTTGGTGATAGTTCAGATGATAGGTACAACAAGACCAGCAAATCTGATGATGGGTACAGAGGAAGTGAGGTATATTTTGTTTTCTTGTTGTTTTCTCCTCCTTGCGTTGAAATTACACAGCTTCTTTTTCAAGGAATCCTCTTATTTGTGCAACTTGTTAGATGGAATTTAACTTTGTTTTTTTGTCCTAGATATGTGGTTGGTAATCTTATCAGCTTAAATTTGTGCGCATCGAATATGTTGTATGTTGTATTATATCAGATGAGGGCTTTTTCTGCAATATTTTGTGCTTCCATGATTAGTTTTACTAGTAGACTGTAGCGTCTTATCTCTTTTGGTTCTTTAGCACCTGCTGTACCCTCTGAGATATTTGTTTTTAATTGAGAATATCTTTATTTATTTCAGTGTGATTGCCTGCAATATGATGACAAACTTTTCTTCCTCTAAGATAACTCTGGCATCCTTGTTGTGTTCAATATTTTCATTTTTTTTTCATTTTATGCTCACTCATGCATTCTTTCTTTCTTGGTCAATGATTTTCCATGCAAATTTATTTGCAGGGTTCAAGAGATTTGATGTTCAACTCTCAAAATGCTCCCCGCACATCTGCAAAAGAGCCAGTGAACAGCATGTCAGCTGATGCATACCGTCGTCGACATGAGATTACAGTCTCAGTAAGTGCCTTTTTTTTTGTAGTAAAAGGAGTTAATATATTAAACAGTGTTTAGGTTACAGCATTCAAAAGTAGGGGAATATCGCTAGTTTCAGAAAGCAGTAAGTGCCTTTTAGTTTGCATGAATCATGTACCTTCAGGAATTGGTCGAACTGCAAAGTGTTGTTTTGTCAATAAATACTGTGGTTGCCAGTATTATCATCTTAACTAGGAATGGCAAAGTTCTCTTTATTCAACTTGTTATCATCTGCCTACTAAATTTTATCACCATTATCCCAATTGTCTATTTACAACAGGGAGGTGATGTGCCTGCTCCTTTTACGTCATTCGAAGTTGCTGGCTTCCCTTCAGAGATTCTCAGGGAGGTACATGATATATTTCTCTCACCTTTAATTATATGCAAGTGAGTGTAGAACCTAGATGAGATCATGTAACTTTTGAAGCCTACAGCCAGGGGATGTTGTTTTAGAAAGTCTTTAATGTTCTCCAAAAGAGCAATCACCACTTGAAAGGTTGCAATGATGGTGCGACTCCCCGACATTTTAATAGCCAAGGAATCAGTCAAAACCTCAATCTGTCGATCTAGGCAGTTTCATCAGCATAATTATCGATTTACTAACTTCTTACTGACAAGGAAGCTGTTCTGATAGTCACCATGTGAGTCATGCTATCAATATAGACCAGCTAAGTAGATAGAGGATGAGATTGCTGGGTTTTTCAAAAATTCCTGGAGTAAATCGACACTGGTGAACATCTGGGAATAGTTTGCGTTTCTTTAAAAACTCTGCGACTTCCACTAACCCAATCTCCCAAAGTTATTGACCCATGAGATTGTTGGACCCAGAAAAGATCAAGTTTCATGGTTATGTTAATCTCTGTGCAATCTGTACTTTGTCTCAGGTGCGATATTTGCTCCTCGGAGGAGCCAATGTCGTACAATACGCTGTCCTCTCATGGGGGCTGGCATTTTTACTCGGGTGCCCTATAACTGATGGATAAGATTTTTTGGAGGGCTTTCAAGTCCCATGGTCCTGATTAGGACTCCTGCTGGTGATTGTTCAGTCTGCCAGTCGGTCCAAGCAGAAGAAGAAGCGGCTTCCCTCCTGTTACAGCTTTCACGAGCAAGCATCGGTGGCTGCAGACAGGGGATGAGGCTTCTTCTGGCTTTTGCCAGCAGGCTTTAAAAGAAAAGGAAATAAGATAATTCTGAAGCCATTGCCGGTCCTCATGGGGGCTGGCTGCTTTTTGCATTTTTCCAGGTGCACAATGCTGGGTTTCCTTCCCCGACACCAATCCAGGCACAATCTTGGCCTATCACTCTCCAAGGTCGTGATATTGTAGCTGTTGCAAAGACTGGGTCGGGAAAGACATTGGGTTACCTTATTCCAGGGTTTATTCATCTCAAGAATAGCCGCAATGATCCCCGCATGGGTCCAACTGTTCTTGTATTAGCTCCGACTAGGGAGTTGGCCACACAAATACGAGATGAGGCAGTGAAATTTGGAAGATCATCAAGAATATCTTGTACGGTACGTTGGTGTCTGCCTCTAAGATCTATTCCGTTGTTGTCATAACAGGGGGAAGATTGTTGTCTGGTAAGGTTGTTGATACATTGCCCGCAAGTGCATTTAACTCTCGATCTTTGGCTTGGTCATATAATGTGGTTTTGACCATAAATCTAGGGTCGGTCATTGTCTATTTCCTACTCTCCCTTAACTTTTTTTGTAAATATCTTTAATTTTATTGCTCTCGATGTTCCAGTGCTTATATGGAGGAGCACCAAAAGGTCCTCAACTGAGGGATCTTGACAGAGGAGTGGACGTTGTTGTTGCCACTCCTGGACGTCTGAATGATATATTGGAGATGAGGAGGATCAACCTGCATCAAGTCTCATATCTTGTGCTGGATGAAGCAGATCGAATGCTGGATATGGGTTTCGAGCCGCAGATAAGGAAGATTGTAAGGGAGGTTCCAGCAAGAAGGCAGACATTAATGTTCACTGCTACATGGCCAAAAGAGGTTCGCAAAATTGCAGCAGATCTGCTGGTCAAGCCTATCCAGGTTAACATTGGAAATGTTGACGAGCTTGTTGCGAACAAGTCCATTACTCAGGTCTGTAGCTGATGTGTTTCTTGCTGCCAAATAATATATATTTCTGCCAGCAAACTTGTTTTCTGAGTTCAATCGTACGTCATTGTAGCATGTTGAATGTTTGGCCCCAATGGAGAAACATAGACGTCTGGAGCAGATTCTGCGCTCACAGGAACCAGGATCTAAAATCCTCATCTTTTGTTCGACTAAGAAGATGTGCGATCAACTGGCGCGGAATCTCTCCCGCCCATTTGGAGCTGCTGCCATTCATGGAGACAAATCACAGAGTGAAAGGAATCAAGTATTGAGCCATTTCCGTACAGGAAGGTCCCCTATTCTCGTTGCAACTGATGTTGCAGCTAGAGGACTGGACATCAAAGATATAAGGTTTGTTCCACGGAACACGATTTGCCTATCGTGTTTTTCCTTTTGGCATAGTCTCTCACAACCTTGCTGTTCATATTCTCAGGGTAGTGATCAACTATGACTTTCCCACTGGTGTTGAGGACTACGTTCACAGGATAGGAAGAACTGGGAGGGCTGGAGCCAGCGGAGTGTCGTACACGTTCTTTGGCGAGCAGGATGCTAAATATGCCTCGGAGCTCATCAAAATTCTTGAAGGAGCAAATCAGCGGGTGCCCACGGAAATCCGTGACATGGCTTCTCGTGGTGGCATGATGAATCGGTTCAGGCGGTGGGGCTCCGGTCAAGGCCATGGTCGCGGGGATTCTGTCTATGGAGGCAGGGACTTTGTAAGAGCAGGCTTTGGTGACAAGGGCAGAGGGCGCGGATACTCTTATGATTCACGTGACAGGTATCAAGAAACTTGAGCACCTCACCGAGTCTTTATTTATATTATTTCCTTCGATGCTGAAAGTATTTGGTGTATGTAGCAGTGGTAGAGGTTACCAAAATGGATATGAGAAGGGACGAAGCAGTAGCCCGAACAAATCCAGCTGGACTGACCGTGATAGGGACTATCGAAGCCGCAGTCGCAGCCGAAGCCCGGGAAGGTTTGACCAGGGCCCCAGACGGTCCCCTGTTCGCAGTTTCCACCAAGCTATGACAGAAAGGAACAGGTCTCAGCACCATGGATCTTACAGAGACAACTGAAGTCCTCCCCGCGAGGACCGAGGGCACTCGGGGGGTGGCCACGATGGGGAATCATCACGTGGCTGGGGGAAACCATTATACTCTGGACGCAGCGGAGTCTTGGAAGAAGGCGTGATAAGGGATTGAGTGGCCCGTAAATGAGGGCATTCTTAATTAGCAAGGAATTTGAGGGATGTGGTGATAAAATTTTTGGAAGTAGCGGAAAGCCCAATAGGAAAAGGGTGCTACTGGTTTTGGTCCCCTTTTTTTTTTTAATTTTTGTTTTGAGGGGAGCTTTCCTGAACTTCTTAAATGATTGGTTGGACCTATTTATATTATGGATTCTATTGTATTTGTACCCAATTAGCATTTTAAAAATTATTATAATACTTTTAATTAAGATTTGTAAGTTATAGTTTAATAATTTGGATTTATGATTTAACATTTAGGTTTATGATTTACATATTTATACGGTATATTTTAGTGTTTAATACTTATTATTAAACTTACTTATGAATTAAATATTGAATTTTAAAATATATATGTATAATAATTTCATAATAGCCTAAAATTAAAATATTTTAATTATAATCATAAGTAGACTATTCCAAACTAGAAATAACCGTTAAAAACGTACCATGTTTTATAAAATTAAAAAATTAACTTAAAAAATTATTCTGCCTTATTATTCTACTCGTCAATTTATAATTATTTTCAAGTATTCATATAAAAGTCGAATTATTTTCGAGTAAGACAAACTCTATGGTAATAAGAGTGGAATTCAAAGCATTATTTTAAAGATTTGAATGTTTTTAATCAAGAATAAATTTGAATGCTTGGAATTTTCTTTATGGTTACATTTTATTATCCTCAATTTTTGTTTCTTAGTTTCAACAACTAAATATTAAGCTTGATCTTTTGAAAATTATATATTTTATAAATCTACTATAATAAAAATATATTCTTGTTCATCTTAACATTTTAATAGATAATGTCGACCGTTTATCAAATCTATACTAAACTTCTAGATCGTTTACTTGACATATCACATAATCTAATTAAATAAATAAAATTAATAAAAAGTGAACACATCGTCTAATAAAAAATGAACAAGATCACACTATCCTCCTCCGAGAGTGGGATTGTTCGCTCCGAAAGTAACCGCGGACAAGCCGGATCCGAACACGTCAGAAATTTCTGACACTACGGGCAAATTGGTGCTCGGAGGTTCGTTGTATTTGTGTGTGTGATCGCCGTATGAAATGAAAAGAAGAGAGAGAACATAGCGGACGAACACCCTTAAGCGGGAGCACTTACGGATGCCATCGACATTGCCTAAGAAAGGAGGCAGGAACGCAGGAGCACAAAAAGAGCTTGAACGCTAGAATGCTTGAAAAGATAAATTGACAATATATGTCCGTCTGTAAAGAGGTGTCGAGAACCTGATACAATGTCTAAGAAAAAGTATTTATACTAGGCTAGACCTACGTATCTATGGTAAAATAATATTGCACATTTATTACGTTTCCTTTACTGTCGGTCTCCATGGAATATCTCCTTTCCATATGAGCAATCTTGGCAACAATCTTCTTTCGGATCCTGAGATCGTCTAGAGCTTTCCTTAACAGCTAAGTTGATTGATCGCATTGTCCATTGGCCTTCGCTGTAGAATTTCCTCGCTCGCCCAACTTACTGTCGCTTGTCACTTCGTTGACCATGTCGCCCGTCACCTGGTAACCATGTCGCTTGGTGACTGCTTCGCCCAGCAAGCCTTCGCCTGGTGTGTTTCCGTGGTCACCTCCTTACTGGATTTCCTGTTCCTTAGGCCTATGTTTTGGACCATTGATTCACAGATAAGGCCGAGATCTGTGGCCCAGAATTTTTGTTATTAAACATATAAGCCCTTCAAGCGAGACTGAGTTATCTGTCGCGCCTTGAAAAAGACCAAGTAATCATTCTTCTGCAATTAATTAGCGTGTGCAGGCGAACATAAATCTTTGACCGTTGATATCCCCGAAATGTATCGGTTGAGATTTCCCATGGTAACTGTTGGAATCCCCGAGATCTCTGCCATGATATCTCCTGTCAGAGTCTTTTTACCCTTCATGATCTCGCTATAAATGGCGATGCTCGATTCATCTTCCAATTCGCAAAGATTGCTTCTGAAAACAACCAAGCCATGAAGTCTCTTCATTTCTTTCAAAATCTTGCCCAGGGGCTATGTACATCACCTTAGCTTGCTTGAGAGCCTATGTCCCTCACCTTATGAGGATGGTGTTCAAGTTTTCTACCTCGCTTCCTCTGGAAGGGGAGAGGCCCTGCACAAGTCCTCGGCGCGGCATCCTAGGTGACGTTCGTTTAAACCCCCCCTGTTCGTGGCAGCTTCTCCCGCCCGGTGGGTGAATCGGGCGATATGTTCCGCAGGCGAAATACCTTCTTCGCCCGAAAAACGGGCAAATTTATGAACGAGGTATCCCCTTGAAAAAGGATAATCCCGATCAATGTTATCAGGGTAGGGAGCCCGATAGAGTTGCACCTCATTAGCATCATCTGCCCCAGGGATCACCTGTTCCACTAAATGGGCAACGTAATCCCTGATCTCGGGTGCGAGATCTGGTGGCACTTCCGTCTCCTGAATCGGCATTCCCCTTCCATGTATGGGTCGAGGAGAGTACTCAGATCGTTCATGGTTTTCAGTGGAAAAAAATTTGTTATCCACCGGCCAATTGACATTCTCTCTCCTTCGAAAAAGGGGTTGATATGTTACATGATGACTTTGTTGTACAGCCGTCCCGTACACATTTATCACAAGTGGTGGATTGCTATGCATGACCTTCTTGGGGCCCGCTGGGATGACTGGGATATCGTCTTTGTCAATCTTTTTCTTTTCTTCCACAATTGAGGCCCTCTGTGGGTCATAATAAGGTTGCCACCTAGTGGCTGACTCCTCTTTCCTATTACTGGGGCTGCCCATCGGTGCCCCTGTCATAGTTCCTAGGTTTTGAAAGACTGCTTCCATTTTGGAATCAATCTTTTCTTTGAAAGCATCATGCTTCTGATCTATAGCACCGACTTTCTCCATTAAGAGTTGGAGAGTACTCATGATGGCAGACAGCTCTCCAACTGTGGCTGTGTCCGAGTTGTTCCCATCGTTGCTCTTTTCCCCATCAGAGTGGTTCTCTCGGAAGTTGGCCGAATTACCATCAGCTCAAGTTCTAGGCATGTTTGGCTTAGATTGCTCCCACTGTGGTCGCCAAAGGCGTGTTCGCTTTGGAAGTGATTGCGGACAAGCCGGATCCGAACATGTCAGAAATCTCTAGCACTATGGGCGAACTGGTGCCTAGAGATTCGTTGTATTTGTGTGTGTGGTTGCCATATGAAATGAAAAGAAGAGAGAGAAGACAGCGGACGAACACCCTTAAGCGGAAGCACTTACGGATGCCATCGACGTTGCCTTCGGAAGGGGGCAGGAACGAAGGAGCATAAAGAGAGGTTGAACGCTGGAACGCTTGAAAAGATAAATTGACAATATATGTCTGTCTGTAGAGAGGTGTCGAGAGCCTAATACAATGCCTAAGAATAAGTATTTATACTAAGCTAAACCTACGTATCTACGGTAAAAAAATATTGTACATATATTACGTTTCCATTGCTGCCAGTCTCCATAGAATATCTCCTTCCATATGAGCAATCTTGGCAACAATCTTCTTCCGGATCCTGAGATCGTCTGTAGCTTTCCTTAACTGCTAAGTTGATAGATTGCATTGCCCATTGGCCTTCGCCGTAGAGTTTCCTCGCTCGCCAGCTGACTGTTGCTTGTCGCTTCGCTGACCATGTCGCCAGTCGCCTGGTAACCCTGTTACTTGGTGACTGCTTCGTCCAGCAAGCCTTCGCCTGGTGTGTTTCCGTGGTCACCTCCTTACTGGATCTTCTTCTCCTTGAGCCTGTGTTCTGAATTGTTGATTCACAAATAAGGCTGAAATATGTGGCTCGGAATTTCTGTTGTTAAACAGGAATTTACAAACATTTCATTAAATCCTTGAATGACTATTTCTTCCGAAAGGAACAAACATATCATTTATTGCATAATCAATATAAAGAAAATTTTCGTTTTTATTTTACTGTAATGAGCATATTCTGCCCCAAAAGACTTATTGGAAGAAAACGACACGTCGTTTCTATATTTTTACATGGTTTTAATAGATTTTACGTATTCTCCATTCTATAATACACGGACAATTATATTAAGTAATCTTACCATTCTTCCTTCCTTCCTCGCTTGTCTGATACGAGATGCACCAGTGATAAGATTGGGCTTCTTCCTCTCTCTTCATTGTCCTTGAGCTTTTCCCGTTCAATCCATCACGGACGTAGAAAAATCACGTAATGAGGCCAAAGACGAAGCTTTCAGGAGGAGGAATAAGAATAAGAAGGCCAAAGAATCGGCCAGTTCATACGGAGGAGCATAGTCGTGGTTCGAGGGGCAAGGTATCCGCAGGGAGGACGATGGATGGAGATGGAGAGGGCGCCGGTGGAGGTTTACGAGTTCGACTACCAGAGCTTCGGTAGGGTCTCTTTGACTTGTTGGCAAATGACTTCTCAAAGGAAATGACATAGATTATATTATTCATGCATACTTATAATTAAAATAAGCAGTTATTAGGGTTGGAGCTAGCTGGCAGATCAGTGATAAGAAATTGGAAGTTGTTATTTCTAATTTTACTAGATTTAGGATTGGTGCAATATAACTACTGTTGGTCCCTCGGAGGAGGAGGAGAACAGCTACTTAACTGAGCAGGCTGCTAGAGATATAACAACTGCCCCCAGGGGCATGTTGACCGCTTCACCAGAGACTTCTCACCAACCAAAAAGGAGAGACATAAACAGGAGTAAAATCACAAGTATACGAAACTCCGCGACGTATAACTCTGTTCGCGAGTTACTGCACAAAGACACTATCGGCTAGCATTCTTCGCTGCACCAGCCACGCTTTCTATTGATCCACCAAAACAGCTTCACAAGCACTAGTCTAAACTAAACGGATATAATCATCTGCAAACTGCTGCTGCTGCTGCTACTACTACTACAGACGAACTTGGCTATAGAACGCCGACTCACCTAGGACGACGCTGACCCATCCATCGGAGGACTCGCCAACTCAAGCAATCCCTTTATCTCGTCTCTCAAATGGGATCTGACCTTCTTGGATAGTTTCCCACCAGACTTATCGAGCAGGGATGAGATATTCTCTAGCTTCCGCTTCATGGATTGTACTTCGGATGTGTCACCCGTCACTGTTGATGTTTCTCCTATGGCGGCATCAGTGCCAGCCTTCCGGGGCCTGCCCCGTTTCCGTGGAACTCCGACTTTTTGCTCATCTGTGCCGTAGGGAGTGGAGTTGGCGCAAAGAAGCTCGAACTCGGCCTTGGAAGATCCGAATGGACTAGCAGCTTGTGAGCATTTCAAGGCCTCCTCAGCATCGGATATCTTCTCAAACACAACCAGCGCATACTTACTGTTGTAATGCACTACAGTCTCATTCTCGTCCAACTTCCCGTATTTGCTGTACATGGTGATGAGATCTTCCTTCGTTGGCAAAGAAGAGGCTTGCTTGAACGTGACAAGAAGCCATCCGATGTCATCCTTAGCAGCAGCCTTACCAAGCAATCTACTCTTGGGGGTCGTCTTAGACTTGAGAGTAGTTGCGTCTTCGCTGGCTTTCTTCTTTTGGGGTTTAGCATCTGACTTTGGACCAGCCTCAGGGGTCTCCTTCCTCTTCCGAGGTTTTGAATCTGATATTGGAGCAACCTCATCTATTGCCCGCTTCTTCTGAGGTTTAATTTCCGACTTCCTCCTCTGAGGTTCACCATCTGATTTTGGAGCGACCACCTCTTCGGGTTCTGGATTTTGAGCAACCTCTTTGGTTGCTTCCTTCTGAGGCTTTATATCTGGACATTGGTCAATCTGGGCCCCCTCGGTAGTAGAAGGCAACTCTGTTTCGGGGCATTTCTTCTTCCTCCCGAGGTTGCCTTTCTTGAAATTCTTGCAGTTGGATCCATTGTTGGACACTGAACTTCTATACAAGGGCAATAACATCTCCACATCAGCCGACACACTCCTAGCTTCCATTGCATGGTTAGGATCAAGACTGGTGCCTCTAACTTCATTCAGCACGTTGCTGGCAGATGGCTTCAGTTCCTCAGCTTTAGCAGTCAAGTGTTGCTCTTCCTCAGATGTCGTGGGGATTCTCTGCTCTGATATCTCATCATCTCCTGCTTGACTTTCAAATTCAGAAACTTTCACATCAGCCTTCTTCTCAAATATTAGCGGAGTGCCCATAAGATGATTGGCAGCTCTCTTCATCTTCTCTGCCACTCGGGTTATGCCCGAAGCATTCAAAGGTTCGGCTTCTTTATCCTTCTTCTTGTGGCCCTTCGTCACATTAGTGAAGGGAGGAGATAAATACTTGCTCTTCTTCCTTTCCCTAAGGTATGAACCCTTATCAAGATCACCTTGGTTGCAATCATGAACATCCACCTTCGCTTCGCTCATAACAGGCCCCCCGGAACCCACTTTAACTTCAGATCCACCATTTATATCGCCACCCGATGCCTTTTTCTTCCTTCCTCGTCCTTTCATTTCTACCACGGATTGACCACTCACATCCTCATCCACAGTTTTCGAAACCACCTCATTTCTATCCTCCGAGGGATGTTCGTCTTCCATCTTCTTCATAGAAGTTTTATTATCTGCACCCTTCCCATTCAATCCCAGTATTTCTAGAATGCTCTTCTCCTTTCTTCTCGAGCTAACTTCCTCCCCAACCATCCCAGCACACTTCTTCAGTGTACTCTCCTTTTGAGCCAGGGATTGCCATTCTTCCACAACCGGGCCCTGAAACGGGACTCCCCCATTACCCATACCATCACCCAGAGCATCTCCACGGTCTTCCAACCCTGGTACTGGGACAGGCTCGTAGTAATCGGGCAACTGGGAGACACCTTTCAGTTTATAAAAAGGAACAAGCCAATTCTTCAGGACAGCAGAATAGAGCATGCTGGATGCAGACGGCGTACACGCCATTTTCCTCAAACTCAAGATCAACTCAGAAGTTCCCAGCCGACACACTGCGAGCTTCTCAATTCCATTGTCAGGGACAAAAGCACCTTCCTTGATCCCGGAATTGGCAACCAGTTTTCTCCTGCCGGACGAGTCCTCTGATCTACCAGGCACACACGGGCAAGTTACACTCAAGTTAATGACCCTGCATATCTCATTCAGGACAGCATTGATCGCATTGCTAAAGTTTCTTGAAGCACTCTGCCTTGAAAATGCATCAAAGTTTTCCTCAAAGGGCTTTAGCTGAGACGGATGGCACCAAGCGAAAGTTCCGTCTCCAAAGTAAGCGACGAGAATCTTATTACTACTCGTCCTGTGCTTAACCGCATATTGGGAGGCATCCACGGGATCGTAAATTTGCCCAGGCCACCAGGGGTGATTCTTGATTTTACCCCAGACCAAATCCCCTACTGAATACTGGTCCTCATAGACATCCTCGGCAAGTCCATCTGAATTCAAATCCAACGATGTTCTCCTGTCCCCTTGACATACTGACCCTCCATCCTCTCCAATCCCTCCATCTCTCGCCTTACCACCATCAAACTCTCCATCTATTGCCTTCTCGCCCTCGACACCCCCTCCCTTACCATCGACATCCATGCTGCCCAAAAGAGAGTTCAAGTTCTCGATTTTATCCCTGCCGGGCGTGCCCCTCCTATTACTCTCCTTCATTTTCAGCAAGGACGACACCCCATTCATCTCGAAATCGGCTAGACCGTCGTTCTCGCTGGTCGAACCGCCGTCCCTCCCGACCGGAGCCCCCTCACCTCGACCAGAACCCCTAATTTCTGGAATATCCTTTCCCAGACCACAAGTGGCGGCGGACGGGTCATCGTGGAACGGAGATTTCTGAGGTGAGTCAACTGTGCCCATTCCAAAACAACCCTCAAAGAACACTCCTTTGGCACCGAAACAAAATACCCACTTCACGAACAAGAACCCGCATCAATCAATAGGAGCTGAAACATTGGAAAAATAAAACCGCAATAATAAAAAACAAACAGAAGAGAAGGGAAAAAATGGAACAAGAATTAAGGAGCAGAGCTAGGGTTTTCTCGGTTTCGCAAGTAAAGGGAAGATGAAAATCATCAATCACCTCTAACAACAGCGAAAATGAAAAACTGATAAGAGGGGAAGGGAATTTTTACCCAACAACAGATAGATAGATAGATAGACGGGAACTGTGTTTGGTTCTTCTTGTTGTTCTTCTTCTTTTTTATTAGGATGCCATTAATTCAATTTTAACTTCGAACCCAATTTTTTATTTCCTCATTCTTCCTCTCCCCTTTTAATTTCGATTTTTTTTTTTTAATTTTGGTAATAATAATAATAATAATAATAATAATAATAATAATAATAATAATAATAATAATAATAATAAAGTGGCCGAAAGTAAATGATCAATTGTTTAAACTGAGAAAAAATCTACTTAAAAGAGAAAATAAGGACAAAATACGGCTTAATTCGTCTTACCTTCCAAACAAATATAAAATAATTAAAAATTAATTTGAGAAATTTGTAATGTTATTATTTATTTTCCCGTAGTTGAATTGCAGCACCTAGGTAATTAAATTTTAAAGTCTACTCAAATATAATTTAATTGTGATAATTGATAAGGTAAATAAATATGTTTGGGCTTTAAAACTTTATGGAAATAAAAAACTATTTAAATATTAAAAACTCAATTCCAATTAAAATTATTTAAATAATCCGTTTAAAGACTTTTTATTTATAGTGAAATTATCTCTAATATTTATCAATATTTTAGTTTATATGACAAAATTTTTAGATTTCCTCTTTCAAGTCGGGAAGTGATATAATTTTACAAAACTTATTTTTTAATTATTATTTTAGGATCTCTAAATTTTTGAAAATAATTTTAGTATAAAATAGTGCTATATGTGAGATTCTTCCCCGCAATCCTTCCTGTAACGGCTAAAGGCTCAACTGGATGTAATACCATCCATAATCAACTTATTCTAAGTTTAGAGGACAAAAGATAAACCATTGCAACATGTGATCAAAGTCACCCTTATTCCAACTATTATCTCATAAAGTTTTGCACGCCCCGTCGTCCCGCCAAATGAAAAGCGAAATAGAGAAATAGAGATGATATATATTCTGATTCAAACTCCCTTGTACGCGATATTCTCAAGCAGGTCTAGCTCCTTTTTGCCGTCAGCCATATTGTCGAAACCATCCATACCCATTCCGAGCTTCAACTCGTTGTCATAGCAATACTCATACCAGTCCCCCGCCAGAAGCTCATCCCCATACCCTTCATCTTCCTCTTCCTCCTCAGGGAACGTCGGCGAGAATTCAAAAGAAGGGCCACCATCAGACGAGGCTCCTTCCACCGGCTTCCCCTTGTTGTTCGGCACCAGAGGATTCTCCTTCGGAGGATGTGGGTGAAGGCTCCCGATGTAGGCTTCGAGGGAGGACGGCTCGGAGTGATCCGTAGAGGGTTTACGCATGGAGGAGGAAGAGGAGGAGGAGAGGAGCCTCCTCTTGGTAGCATACCAGTGGTTCTTGATGCTGTTCTCAGACCTCCCAGGGATAAACTTCGACATCTCCGCCCACTTGTTGCCCATCATTACGTGCGCCGTGACCAGGATCCTTTCCTCCTCCTTAGTCCATGCATTCTTCTGCATCAATGTATATCAAAAAACACACGGGTTCTTTCTCATCGACACCATTTGCAGATCAATATCTCGAACTCAAAAATTCTCTCTATTGCCTCGACTAGATGAACCTCAAGAACAACAATTCAAGTGATCTCGTCTCAATATTTCTCATGCATAATCCAATTGCTTTATGAAATGGGGGAATTGGAGGAGTTCAGATATACATTTGTGTCAATGATGCAAGCAGGCAATGTTTGTGTTCTCTTTTTCAATTGAAAAAAGAACGAGTCTGTGATTGTGACCAGCAATAACAAATAATATAAAGTATTGTTATTATGACAATAACATTCTTATTACATGACACCCCAAAAAGGAAACCGGAACCTCTTCACATGTTTGGTGTCGGGTTCTGTCTTCTAGCAATTAATTGGGGTAGGATTAAGTTGGCGTGATCCTCAACTAGAAAGCAATTAATCATTAAAAATATTTTTATAAATACTTACATTCTTCTATAATATTAAAATAAACTCGATTTTTAATTTTATTGTTTATGTCCAAACATCTGCAATTAATTAAATTCAATAATACCATTTGACTTGGGTTCAATGTTTTTTTTTTAATAAATGGGCTATAAATCTTTTGTTTTCTAGAAAGAAAAGAGAAGGTGTATGAGGAAGTAAAAATCACCAAATATGGCAAATGCCATTTTCTCATAGCAAAGAAAACTTCGCTTTTTTCAAATCATACTTATTACGGGAATACAAATGAACCTTTTTATGTCAAATTTATTATGTGCTTTATAGTAAAACATTGAATGTAAAGGGGAATACCAGTATCCCAGATCTATTGTCATGCTACATTTTTTTTATTAAATAAAAAAACAAACCTAGAGATATTATTATTTCTCAAGAGTCTAGAATATTTAAAAAGCTCAGTGCAGTTGTTATTCCTTAAGGAAAAAAAAATAAGTTTTTATTTTTCATTTACCACTTTTTTATTTGCCCTTTTCTTGGACAGACTACTTCTTTTTTTTTTTTTTTTTTGCAAATAACTTTTCGTATGTTTTATTTTTCTTAATAGAGAGATAAAGAGAAACGATTCAATGAGCAAAGAAGTGATCAACGAAGTAGAAAGAGATGCGCATAAGAAGAGGGGGAGGGGCGAAAGGAGAACCTTGATGTTGGGCTTCAGATGGTTGTTCCATCTCTCCCTGCACTGCTTCCCAGCTCTTCCTCCCATCAATTTTGCTATGTGGCTCCACTTTTTATCCCCATATATCTTCACCAATGTCGCCAGCCGACTACACATATCATTCATAAATAATAATAATAATAATAGTAGTAGTAGTAACAATAATTCATCACATGAAAAATAAGACCTCAAATACATGAAACATAAAAGTGTTGAAAATACAAAGGGAAAGAAATGAAAATTGAAACACTAACACTCCTTAAAAGAGGGTGGTTCCACAAAATTTTATAAACAAAAATTTTTTGGAAAAGGTTATAGCAGGATAAATGTTTTTTTTAATCGGGAATTATGGAAAAACTGAAAAAAAAAACTTATTCAAACGTTTGGGGTTTTACTTGTCTTCACTAGCATTCCACTGGCCTTTGACATGCTGTGATGTCGTCTGGGTTGAGATATCGATCTTTCCCTGGCCGTTTCCGACATTCCATTTTGTTTCGCCACTTCCATTCGCGTTTCTGGCTGTGTTGCTTTCCATGCTGTTGATCTCCAGAGTGCGATTGATGTTGTTCATCACCGGAGCTACATTCTCCGCCGATCCACGGCTGAGCTTCCCAAGATCATAAAAGTTGAGCGTCGGCACTGATCTACTGAACATTAAGGCATCGTCCCCATGGAAAAGGCTCATCCCATGCGAAAACTCGCTATTTTCGCCATAATATCCCAAAGTTGGCACCTGGTGGAATCCACCGTCCTGATAAGGGAAATTCAGCCGGGACCCAATCGTTCCAAATGGATTTGAAGAGGACCCTTTGATCGGCTGCATATGGTAGCAGTCAAAAGGTCCGACATTCGGAGGAAGCAGCCCAGGGTCACTAGGGAAGGCATGAAGGCTGGGGGATGCATAGGGTTTGGAGAATAGGCCTCTTGGGGCGGTGACGGCGGGGGTGTTGTCGGGGAGGTGTTGCTTGAGGTTAGGGATATCAAGGAAGATGGAGGAGAAAGGGAAATCTTCCTTGAAGTTGGTTTCAAGATCCATTTGCTTGAGAAGAAAAAATGTTTCGTTGTGAGAGGAAGTGTGTTGGAATTGTAAAACTAATTCCTCTTTGGGTGGTTTGGTGGATGATTGTGAGATTCTTATTCCATGCTGGGTTTTAATAAGGGAAGCTATCATGCACATTAATTTTCGTATAGAAAAATAATATTATATTCGCGATTGGAAAACATTAATGTCGTGGACATATTAAATACTCAAAATCGAATATGCTTTAAATCGAATTATTTAATATTTTGAATAAACACATGCTCTAAATAATTATATTAACATTTTTTTATAAGGATAACTATCGAACAAAAGTTATGGACTAGCAGAAAAAGTTAGATGGTTTCGTGTTTGTAATTATATCTATTTTCAACTAATTCAGAAGCATATAAAGCTTTAGAAATGTCAAATTTTTTAATTTATGAAATTCGAACTCGAGAAATTATTTGAAAAGAATTATATGTCAAACTAAAATAGTATCTGGTACATTTTGTAAATCATGGAATATTGGTTATGGAATGTCAACTCGTTTGGTTTTGAAAATGTTGTTTTCAATGTTCTTAGATTAAGTCCTCTTACCATCATGTTGGTGAGATTGCTTGTATCTTCACAAAGTAATTGAATTAATCATTGTTTGTCACATTTATTTAAAATTTATGAAATGTGACAATTACTTGGTGGATTTAATTGAAATAACATGGTTCAACTTATTTAAATTCATGTAACATAAACAAATAATACCTATCATCTACGATTATATTTATTATTTATGACAATTGTTTATAATTTATGGAATGTGACAAATTACTTGGTAGATTTAATTGAGATGGAGTGAGACTCAACTTATTTAATTCTTTTCATGAAAACAAATAATATTTATAGTAGATAGTATATAAGAATAAATAAGATAACATTTTTATTTGCTATTATAATTACCAACAAAGCTCATTTTTCAGTTTTTGAAATATAGTTAAGCACAAAATAACAATAACAAATTTAATGAAATGTGAATTTACTTTCAAAGGGCTTCACATTTTATAAATGTATTAGAATAAAAATTATTTGGTGCCCGTCATCTTTTCACAAATTTATATACACTACGAAACAACTTATATAACTTCCATTTTTCCTTTAACGGGAAAGTTACCATGGAGAGATAGATTGGCATAACAAATTCCTTCATAATTTCATCATGTAGTTTGTATGAGACATAAATGATTACCGCAAGAAAAAATGATCTTTATTATTCAGTCTAAAAAGTTCGCTATTATAATGTGAAATATGTGATTCTCATAGTGAGAATCTAAATTCATATTTCACAATCTTAATTGCAAATGCGATTCTTATATTGAGAATCTAAATCAGCAATCTAGACTTTCAATTGCAAAACAATGAGACATCGATCACGTAACATTCAATGTTACCAAAATAGAATCACATGATCTCCAATTGGAATATCGTTTGACAAGATCCCTATTTGAAAGTGAAGTATAGTTTATTTTCAGAGTAGTGCTCTTATGTACTATTTGTTTCTAAAATTTTATTGTTAAAATAAAAAAAAAACATTTCGGAATTCATGAAAATGTGGTGTCTTTAATACGATTTGAGTCACTTAAACAAACTCGTTTCAAATATTCAATTTATCATAAATATGCTAACCAATTAGAAACAAGTTTAACTTGTTGATCTCAATTATGAGTTTGTTGTAAGATGGTTGTTCTAATCGTGTCTTTGTTTGACTAAATATAAACATTTTTGCTTATCATTTCTTTAAGATTTCGCAAAGGCTATTCCCTTTTCGAAATACCCCTCCATCTCAAAACCGCTACTCCGACTTGCATATTATATGAGAAATTATGTGGTAGAAAATTATTGTCTAACTAATTATGCATACCTTGTTTAACTAGTTGGGTGTAATTGGTTTAATGATATTATTATTCTCCGTCATTTAACCTTGTTCCCTGGAATTTGATTATCAAGAGAAATTATATTTCAATTATCTAAAAAACTCTTGATCTTGTTGCTTATATTAACTTTAAACATTTAGTATTCATGAATGATATTCTCATTGAAGTTTGATCAAGTTGAATATAAATGTTGATTATCTCATGTTGGAAGATTATTTTGTCGTACAACGAAGTTATACGGTGTTAGAAAATTAAAAATTTATCATAGATATCCCAATTATGATAGTACTAGAATGAAACAAATGTTTACGTTTGCGGAAGAATATAATCGCGTTCACAATTTGAGATATCCTTCATATGTGAAAGCTTCCCAGGCTATAAGGTACCTCATTCTTGTATAGGTTTGGGCGTTAGACAAATTTTTGGCATATTACCCCTTTTAGATGCTGCACAATATATTGCAATGGCCTTCTAGGATCGCAGATCACAACCGAAGAAGACGAGGGAATGAAGATGGATTGATCAATAGGTAGAATTCAATTGAATCTGTCATTCCTGTCGAATGTATTGAACACAGCTCAAGAACAGAGGAAGAATGTTACAAAACTCTGAATGAATGCATCCTACAACTCCCTATCCTCCTTTATACAGTTGTAACTAACTAACCGAACACCAACCTATACAAAACAACTACTTTTATGTTAAATCCTTTCCGCCTCTATTCTCCTTCACACATCCCTTTGTCTGCAATCTTGACGAGCTGCACATTCCACAGACAAAGCTGCAACACTTCCACAGACGACTCCCCAGCTCCTCCCTTATTCAGCAGCCGCATTACTTCTGCATATAAATGAATTGCAGCACATGACAATCCATTCCCCTTAGAATATAGCTTGTCCTCAAGCTATCACGCTATGAAATCACCATAATTCTGCCTACACCTCACACCATAGTTCTCCCTTCACCTCATTCCACATGACAATCCATCCCCCTAAAAGAACAGCTTGCCCTCAAGCGCTCTGTAACACAAGTACTACTCAAAATCCGGAAAGCGCTGAACGAAATCCGCATAAGGTTCCCACGTAGCATCATTGACGGCCCCATTGGACCAATGAACTAAAACATACACAACAACTGCATTATCTTGTTTAACCAATTTCCTATCCAAAATGGTCAACGGTTGAGCAGATAGGTGATGTTGTTCATCGACCTCTGGCATAGAACAAGTTAAGGGAGGTGGGCCTTCATGCCTCTTCAACAGGGAAACATGAAAAATAGGGTGAACCTTTGCTTCAGTGGGCAACTGTAACTTGTATGCAACTGCTCCTATCCTCGCAATTATAGGAAAAGGTCCAAAATAACGCGGAGATAGTTTGGCTGACAATCTGTTAGCCATAGTCTTCTGTCGATAAGGTTGGAGCTTCACATAAACAAGATCCCCAACTGCAAATTCAACATCAGTCCTGCTCCTGTCTGCTTAATGCTTACTCCTATCCTGAGCACGTTTAAGAAGAAATTTTAACATCTGTAAACAGTCTTCCCGAGCCTGCAGACTTCTGTCAACAGCTGCCACTGCACTATCTCCTCCAACATATGGCATATGAAGAATTGGCGACTGCCCATATACAATCTCATAAGGAGTAGCTTTTGCAGAAGAATGATACAAAGTATTGTACCACCATTCTGCTAAAGGAAGCCAATCCAGCCAATCCCTTGGTCGTTCCCCAGTCATACACCGCAAATAGTTTTCTAAACACTTGTTTACCACCTCCGATTGGCCATCGGTTTGAGGGTGATAACTGGTTGACATAAGAAGATCAACCTACTGCAAACGAAACAATTCTTTCCAAAACAAGCTGGTGAACACTTTATCTCGATCAAAGACAATTGTCCTACGCATACCATGTAATCGAAATATATGATCCAGGAAAAGCTGAGCCACAGAGATAGCTGTAAAAGGATGGCTAAGAGGAATAAAATGCGCATACTTACTGAGCCTATCCACTACCACCAGAAGAGTATCTTTACCTTTAGACTTAGGCAATCCCTCAATAAAGTCCATGGAGATATCTATCCAAATAGCCTCCGGAATGGGCAAAGGTTGTAGTAAACCAGTAGGGTGTTGTAAAACCGATTTACATTGCTGACATATAACACAAGTTTTTATATAATTGCGGACATCCCGTTTGAGTTTCTTCCAGTAGAACAGAGCACTTATTCGCTTAATAGTGACCTGCATCCCAGAATGGCCACCTGCAGGAGAATCATGGAATAAGGAAATTATCTTTTTTCTGATATCCCCATTGGAACCCACCACCAACCTTCCTTTCCTTCCCAACTCGCCCTGCACCCAAGAGTAATGGCCTTTAGCATGCACATTCTGCAGTTGAGCAATTAAAAACTGCAATTGTTCATCCTCCTGCCAAGTCTTGTGTATCTGTTCTTTAAGATCTGTGCTGACTTGTGATAAAAGCAAAGACATTAACTCAGATCCTTGCGAAGAGCATCCGCAACCACATTTTCCTTGCCCTTCTTGTATGTCACCTCATAATCTAGTCCCAACAATTTGGACAAACATTTACTCTGAAATGCTATGGTAATTTTCTGCTCAAGCAGGTACTTAAGGCTGAAATGATCTGTCTTGATGATGAAATGACAACCAGTCACATATGGCCTCCATTTTTCAACTGCAAACACCATAGCCAATAACTCCTTTTCATAAGTAGAGCTGACTTGAGTTCTGGGAGAGAAGGCCATATAATGTAAGCGATAGGATGCCCATTCTGGGTCAATATTGCACCCATGCCTTTATCGGATGTATCAGTTTCTATAACAAAAGTGTCAGCAAAATTAGGTAATGCAAGTACTGGAGCTGAAGACATTGCAGCTTTAAGGCCATTAAAAGCTATAGTAGCAGCCTCATTCCAATGGAAGGCGTTCTTCTTTAACAGATTGGTAAGTGGCCTGCTGATGACCCCGTAATGCTGTATAAATCTCCGGTAATATCCTGTCAAGCCTAGAAAACCCCGCAACTCTTTAATATTTGCAGGTTGAGGCCATTGTTGCATTGCTGCTATCTTAGCAGGATCAGTTTGCACTCCCTGTCCCGAAATAAGATGGCCCAGATACTCAATTTCATCCACACCGAAGACTCACTTTGACAGTTTCGCAAACAGAGTGTTGCTTCGCAATAACTCCAAAACAGCTCGCACATGAATGACATGATCAGCTAAGGATTTGCTATAAATCAAGATATGATCGAAAAAAACTAATACATACTTGAGTAGTTGCTGCTTGAACACAGTGTTCATGAGGTGCTGAAAGGTTGAAGGAGCGTTTGTGAGCCCAAATGGCATCACAAGAAATTCATAGAGCCCCTCATGTGTTCTGAATGCGGTTTTGAGAACATCCTCAGGTCGCATCCGTATCTGCCAATAGCCTGAGCGAAGATCGATCTTGGAAATAATAGCACCATGTAATTCATCTAATTTTCTATAACTGGAGTAGGGAATTTATCCTTGACAGTGTGGTTGTTTAACTCTCTGTAATCAATGCAAAGTCGCCATGTGCCATCCTTCTTTTTTACTAACACAATTGGCGATGAGAAAGGGCTCTGACTCGGCCTGATAACCACTGCAGCCAGCATCTCCCTAACCATGCTCTCAATGGCATCCTTCTGGACCACTGGATACCTATAAGGTCTGACATTTATTAGGGAAGTTCCCTCCTTCAAATGGATACTATGATCATGAATTCTGTGCGGTGGAAGAGCAGTTGGCTCCTTGAAGATATCTGCAAACTCCTGTAGAACATCCTGAACAACCACTGGAGTTGGCTTTGCTGTTATGGCTGTCAAAACCGTGGAAGGTTGAACTGTGAGAGCGAATAGCTGAATTTCGCCAGAACTGTTGCCTTTCTGAATAATATTCTGCAACTGCTTCCCATCAATCCAATTCATAACACCCAATTTCCCACCCCTTAAGACATGTCGTTTACCATTATAGTGGAATTCCATCTTGAGCCGCTGAAAGCCCACAAAACAGGACCTAACGAGGAGTGCCATTGAATGCCTAAACCATATATGTGTTGCCTAATGGCACGATCATAATATCAGTAGTAAAAGTTTCGCCCTGTAATTGCCATGTAAAACTCTTGCACATCGACTTGCTAATAATTGTTTCACCATTAGCTACCGATACCATGATTGGACAACTCCCTTTAATTCTGTAGCCAAGCCTTTTTGTTGTGTTTTCATCCAAAAAGTTGTGTGTGCTGCCAGAATCAATAAGAATGCTCAGATTATGTCCGTGAACTTTCCCTGTCACCTTCATAGTTTGATATGCAGCATGACCCGTAATTGCATTTAAGGAAATCTGAGGTACCTCTTCAATTGTATCACCCCCCAGTTCCTCTGACAGAGAACCCGGATCCTCATCCTCTACCTCTGTCAATAACTCAAGCTGATGCAGCTGAGCCTTGCATTTATGACCCGGTGAGAACTTTTCTGGACAGAAGAAACACAAATTCTTCGCCCTCCTATTGGCAATGAATTCAGGTGTCAATTGCTTTCTCACGACCCCCTTTTGTGGATCACTGACAGATGGAGGTTTGAGTAGACCAGCGTTCTGCTGCTGCTGCTGTGAAGTAAAAACTCTGCCCAGCTATTTATCAAAAACAGGTTTGTTTCGTCTGGAAAGTGAAGATAATGTGTTCTCTTGCAGCCTGGCCAATGTATACGCATCTTGCAGAGTTTGAGGACGAAACATGCACACAGTATTCTGTATTTCTAGTTGCAAACCACTCAAATAACAACTGATCGCTTGCCGTTCGGATAAATCTGTCCGAATCAATAAAGCATCGAAGCGATCTTGATATTCCTCCATACCCCCATTTCCAGTTTGTCGTAGATTCACCAACTCAGATATGATACCACTTGCAATGGCCTTCTAGGATCGCAGATCAAAACCGAAGAAGACGAGGGAATGAAGATGGATTGATCAATAGGTAGAATTCAATCGAATCTGTCATTCCAGTCGAATGTACTGAACACAGCTCAAGAACAGAGGAAGAATGTTACAAAACTCTGAATGAATGCATCCTACAACTCCCTATCCTACTTTATACAGTTGTAACTAACTAACCGAACACCAACCTATACAAAACAACTACTTTTCTGTTAAATCCTTCCCGCCTCTCTTCTCCTTCCTTCATTGTTTTCTGAAATTTTTCCATTGCTGATTGTGTTTTGTAGAGACAACCATGGATTGCCAGGATCGAGACAATTGATACCACTTGCAATGGCCTTCTAGGATCGCAGATCACAACCGAAGAAGACGAGGGAATGAAGATGGATTGATCAATAGGTAGAATTCAATCGAATTTGTCAGTCCAGTCGAATGCATTGAACACAGCTCAAGAACAGAGGAAGAATGTTACAAAACTCTGAATGAATGCATGCTACAACTCCCTATCCTCCTTTATATAGTTGTAACTAACTAACCGAACACCAACCTATACAAAACAACTACTTTTCTGTTAAATCCTTCCCGCCTCTCTTCTCCTTCACGCATCCCTTTGTCTGCAATCTTGACGAGCTGCACATTCCACAGATAAAGCTGCAACACTTCCACAGATGACTTCCCGGCTCCTCCCTTATTCAGCAGTCGCATTACTTTTGCATGTCAATGAATTGCAGCACATGACATATATGTCGAGGAGCTGTTATTAGCATATCGAAGTGTTGAATTTGATATATCGGTTGTCCTCACCGATGTCCTTTCTATCTATAGGTATGCATTAGAACGATTAAACAAAGATAACATAATATTGATGTGATACCAAATTATTTTTATCCATGAATGTATATATTAAATTTGCATTCTCATATAATTTGTATGATAGCTTATATGAAACACGTACACCTAAAATTACCACCTTATTGTTTCGAGGGTCGACATTGTGGGCATATAGATGTGTACCTTTGTTTCTTTGTCATTAGTTGACACTTTTACGAAAGAGTTATTAGTCAGTTTAGAGATAATTAACTAGTGTTAACTAATTGTTACACACACAAATGTCTTAATTAGATCGACTTATTAGGGAATGTGTACAAAAGTATGAGTAATTTTTTTTAGTTCACGTGGAATGAGGGGCTAAATCGTATTGTTCCATTATAATGGGAGTATCTCTTGATATATTTCCAAACAATATTCATATCATACTAGGGACTTTTATATTTACCAATGACAAAACCAAGTAAGAAGTTTCAAGGGGGAGGGGAATATACTTTGTCAAGATTTTTTAACCAAATTGAAGATTTATGAACTATAAAGTTATTTACTTTTTACAAAAATTACAAGACTACAAAGGAAAAATAAAAGAATTGCCCCCCATGTGGCGTTGCCATGGGGTAAACTAATAAGGTTCTATCATTTAATGTGAAATCACACTTTATTTCTTAAAAAACATAGCGGAAGAATTGTCGTATAACAAGGACATTTTAAGTGTTATACGACGTATTGAGGGACTAAGAACAATTTGTCTGTATGGACGTTATGGAGACATACATGAAGTTCTCATTGAAGATGATCAAGAAGAGGAAAGAAATCATTAAAATGAACACCTATAAATGAACAATCAAATAAGCTTTGTAATTGAAGAGCCGGGACCACCCCTTAAGGTGTACTTCATTCCAGTGGTTTGCCATTGGAAATTGATGGACTTTTAATTCCTCATCGCATGACGATATTATAATTCATAGTGCAACTATTGTTGATTCCCTCAATAAATCATATGAACGATAATATAAGCAAAGAAACAAATGTTAATCATGCAAGAAAGGACATAAACGATGTATCAAACAAACATATGAGTTTTTTTATGTACTTGGATATTGTTAGTTCATTTCTTCCGTGTTTGGTAATAAAGAAAATTGGTGGATACTGAGAGAAAATAACGGATTTGAAAAACTTTTTAACTCTCACATAATTCAAAAACTTCTTTTGGTTTCCATTAGTTCGTTTCAGTCTTTCTGATCCAAATATGTTTTACTTATTTATGTCATACACATGAACCAGATATTTGTCATATTGTTTGATAAAAAAAATCAATGAGGATTTAGTCGCCATAATATATATGTAGTGATTTTGTCAAATGACTCTTGTTTGGACAAGCATTCCGTTATATACTGTAAATTTTAAAAACTCATGGCATGTTACTATGCCCCATGCCTCATTCAACCCCATCTAGAAAGCCACTCACTTCCCTACATTGCCTTATCCCTCAAATAACCAAAATTCCCCATTTCTCCAACCATCTCCGTCATCTTCCATAATTGATGACGAATTACAAGTTGAAGTGACAAGTTAAACTTTGTGTTTTAGCTTTATAAAATAAAATTATTGTTTTAAATATTGAATACACTTTTACCCATAATAAAATTTTGTAATTGCTTAAAAAATATAAAACGACTTCATTAAAAACCACGTGGACAAAAACACATTGTAATAAATCACAAGATTGCACAAGTCTAAGAATATTAAGTTATGCACTAATATGAACGTTACCTTGTCAACGTTATAAAATGAAGAGAAATAAAATAAGTGACTATGTGAGAGAAAACAAGGACAAAAAAGAGGACGAAAGCTTATTACTTTCTATATGTGTTGTTAAGGAGCCAAGGCACCAACTTCTCCGATCACCTAAGGTGTAAGGCGTTAGAGCCTTAGTAATTTAAGGCACACATGTATAATTCTAAAATCATATATTGCCCGTAACTTTGACATGTCAAAATAAAAATATTCATAGCATGATAATTCTTAAGTTTTAAAAACATAACAAATAATCAAAATAACCTTGGTCGCTCTCATGAATTTCATCATCATCGTAAATCAAGTTCTTCTCTAATAAAGGATATCTAATCTTCCTTTCAACCAGTTCTTCCATATTAAATCAACATCATCTTCAAGTAACTATCGAGTATGACCTGAACTACCATCTTCAAGTAACTATCAACTCTTGATGCTTTTTTCACATATCACCGTGTCAAAATATCATCATCAAAACTAACTCATCTCCTTTTTGCTCATTATCCATTTCTCAGATCAACCATTCATTATTAAAATTAATCTGGCTTTAAGCTTATGATTGTAATTGACATAGACAAGATCAAGTAGTCTATGATGCTCAAGGAAATATTTTGTCTTCATAATCTATAAGCAAGAAAGTATCAAAAGTTAATTAAGAATAACAACATTAATCTATCAATTAATAAATGTAACAAGAAACATACATGCTTAAATGTGCTCCGCTTGCGTTCACAACCATTTGTGCTATAAATGAATCTTGAAATTCTAATTGAAAGACACTGTATATTTGGATTATAACTCTCGAACAAGCTCCACCACTCCATCGTAATTTAAAATTTGAAATAAGTAACGCTACTAACCTATAATTAAAGAATAATGAAGCAACAAGCAACAATTACATGGAGATCTAGTTTTTAACGATCTAGGGACAAAATGACGAACCAATTTTCATTCTGCTCGCTTATTTTTGCTCTATACTTGGAACCAACCTCTCGATATAATCGAACATACTTGTCTTGTCCCTTTAGAATCCGATGAAATTGCGAATTTCACTCAAACTATGTTGGATTCAAGAAGTGGTCGTTCACATATTATAGGGAAGGATGAACTCAACAAATACATCGAGAATCAATGATCTTGAAAATAGCTTCATAATTCTCCGTTTTTTTTATCAAGAAATGACCTTAGGGTAATTTCTTTTGGCTTTTCCATTGTGTGTGTATACATGTCTTCTCATTATTTACAAAGCGAAGAAGAATTACTAATGACCCATCACCTTTGGAACACACGAAGCATTATTTCATAATTTTTGTTGTAACACAATGCCATAGGATCTTTTCCCTTTCACCATGTCGTATAATTTGTTCTTTTCCAATTTTGTGAATTGCGTCTTCTTCAACATATTCTTCAAGATACAAAGCCTCTACATAGTGAAATGCTCATGGCAAATCTAGTAACACCATATCATAATGACTCCTTCGTAGTGAAGCTTCTCATAGTATTCAACATGCTATCATGATTGTGATTAAAACCCACTGAAAAGATTGCATGCTCGATGGTTATCTTCACATGAGAATTCTTCTGTAATATCTTTACATATCAAATCAACGTAATAAAATGCACAAGGAGTGTAGTTTAATTGCTTTATTTTTTCTTGAAGTAGTCTTCTAATTATAATTCAAAATGACAATCGTTTTTCTAAACAAGTAATAGGTAAAAAAGAACTAATAAAAGAAATGTCTTACCAACCAACACATAGTGAGAATGTTGAGCAAGATATGGGAAAGAAGGAAATTATGACCACGAGAGGATTACAGACAAAAAGATTTACGTAGAAATTGGAGGAGAAGGTTTTGGTGGACGAATACCCAACTAACGTGGTGTTGAAGACCGGAGTTGATACTCTCCAAGACGTTTGTGAGAGATGAGTGGATACCAAAAGAAGGTACGAGATACACCTCTATATCAACTTCTTGAAAGGAAACTTCCCATATAGGTGGGAGGACATGGCCATGATCGAGTAGTGCTAGTGTACGCACTAATAAGCGAGGTCAGTTTGTTTATTATTGAGATGGACGATGTTCAAGTAATGCTGGTGTTAGAGAAATTCTGTTGTTGTGTCGAGCGTTGTTGGTGAAACTTAAATAAAAGGAACAACACACTCAAGATTTACTTGATTCGACCAAAAACCGGCCTACGTCCACGGGAGTTCCCCCAGAGATTTCACTAGATAATCAGGATTACAAAAGCCCCAAGTGTGTCGTTCACCCGCTCGAAAAACAAGAAAATCTCAAATCCCGAATTCCGTAGAAAACCCTCTACCCTAACTCGATGATTTTCTCTCTCGAAACACCACACACTTTGTGTCACACCGCCATGCTTAAAAAACTAGACAAACCACCTATTTATAGATGTCCCTCTAACATGAAATCTTAACCAAATATGATATTAGAATATTACCCATAATGTAGTCTAATATATAGCAATATTATTGAATCCTAAAAAACCTCAACTTTAGATAAAATCTTAACAATCTCCACCTTTGGCTAAAGTTATTGAATTCTCCTTCCTTAGACCTTCTGATCCCCGAGGAGTGCCCTTCATCTGTCGTGTATTCCCGAGTGCATTGTTACCGCTTGTGACAATCACTCTAACATCCACACGATCACAGTACTCGCGCTCCCGAGCAACCATTTTACACCTTAACTTCAGCTCTCCTCCACTTTCCGTACTTTTATTACTAAACATTACCTTCTTGATACTCCGAGAAGTCCCACCTGTCGACTGGTGCCAGACCTCTCCACCTGAAACTTTAGTCCGCTCCACCTTGCTCCTGATTTCACCATCCCTAAAAGATTCACCACCGAACTTCCTTATCCGTTTTGCCTTGCTTGACGCCCTCAAGCTCGTACACATCGCCATTACCCGGGTTGCTAGCTAACACTCCACCTCGACCAATAACCCCGAATCCACATCCCATCGAGCCACGTGAGAAGTTGCCACTCACGGCTTTTCTGAGAAGATGATAGATACCTCCAGTCTTTTTCACCTTCATCAACACAAGGGTTCCCTGAATAACCTTTAGGACTTTACCTCCTAAACAACTTCGGTATCCCTCGTCATCCAAGGCTTCAGGAGAAATCATATTTCTCTTTAGCTCTAGAACATGACATACCACCGTCAATAGCTCTAGAACATGACGTATCCCCGTCAACTGGCTCACTACACCGTCATACATCTTGATGCTCATTGTACCGACTCCAGCCACCCGACACTCTGAGTTGTATTCCATGTAAACATTACCCGAACCAACTTCCTAGTAAGCTGAGAAGTACTCCATGTGTGGTATCATATTGACAGTTACATCCAGAATCAAGCATACGTTGGTCACTTGTAAGGTTGATTGTAGTCGTAAGAACTTTGTCATCGCCATCGGTCGAGCTCGTCTCCGTGAATTCGGCTACATTCCCACTTGACGATCCATCTAATTTCCCCTTCTCCTTGCAATCCCTTTTCCAATGTCCCTTCTTTCAGCACCTCCAACACGCTGCGTGCTTCCTTGGCTTTGACCTCGATCGGTCACTTCTTCGACAATCGTGCTCGTTCCTTTCTATGAGCCCAACGTCGGGATTGGAATTCCCTTCACTATTCATTTTCATGTGATAGAATCCCAACAAAGCACCAACAATCCCAACAATATCCAACAATATTCTCGTAAGCATTCGTGCTTGGTAACGAATTCAAAACAATCAACGCTTTGTCTTCCTCGTCAAACTTCACATCAATCTTCAATAAGTCTCTGATGAGCCGATTGACATTGATTAGTTGGCTCAAATCCAAGTGCGCCTCCATCTTGAAACATTACAACTTCTGCTTGATATAGAGCTTGTTCGACAATGATTTTGATATGTACCTGGACTCTAGTTTCTGCCACATTGCTCCTATTGAATCCTCATCCGTCACATCGTACATCCCGTCATTTGCTAGACAAAGCCTGATGGTCGACACCGCTTTCGCCTCCATCTTTATCCAATATGCGTTGCTCATATCAGTCGGCTTTCTTTTTGCCAACACCTTTACCATCCCTTGCCGCACCAACAAATCCTTCACCCTTCACTGCCAAAGTCCAAAGTTTTCTATCCTGTCGAACTTCATCACATCGAACTTGGCAGGCGAAACCCCAGTCATATTCACGATCCCCTCTGATTCCAATTGTTAGGGAAATTCTGCCGTCGTGTTGAGCGCCAATGGTGAAACTTAACGAAAGAACAGCACACGCAAGATTTACGTGGTTCGGCCAAAAATCGGACTACGTCCACGGGGATTCCACTACATAATCAGGATTATAAAAGCCCCAAGTGTATCGCTCACCCGCCCGAGAAACAAGAAAATCTCAAACCCCAAATCCCGTAGAAATCCCTCTACCCTAATTAGATCATTTTCTCTCTCGAAACACTACACTTTGTGTTATACCCCACCATGCCTAATAAAGTAAACAAATACCCTATTTATAGATCTTCCTCTAATAGGAAATCTTAACCAAATATGATACTAGAATATTACCTATATATAATCTAATATATCATAATATTAGATAATATATGCTTGCAATATCTTTCGCAATATTGTTGAATCCTAAAAAACCTCAATTTTCGGACAAAATCTTAACAGCCGGACATGTATTGGCCAAGAGAGCACCATGTTTGTTGTTATTTTCTCTTTGGTAAGATATGGTTGGGATAGTTGGAGGGATTATTTGGGATAAGCTCGCCTAACCCTGTGGATGGTGCGAGGGGAGTCGATGAACACGTGCGACGAAGGAGGACCATCCAACCCCCACCGCAGTCCTCCAGAATTTACATAGGCATTATCAAGGACGCATCGTGCCAATTGTAGAGGTAATATGGGCACATGCACTTGAAATAGTATTCATACTTGGGAAATAGAAAGAAAGAGGCGTAGAAGCCACTTTGAGTTGTTTGAGAGGGAAATGGTAGTGAATGATGATGGTGTAAGAAAGGCGAGATCGTAAATCTCGCTATATAAAATAAGAAAGGTCAATCCGACCTTGTGTGAATAAGTCAATGTAAAGTGTGATGATTGACGAAATGAACAAGTGGTTCAACGGATTGGAAATGTATAATTTTAGGGACAAAATTCCCTAGAGGGGGAAGGATGCAGTTTGTTCAACACCCCCTTTTAATTTGTATTATTCAAGAATTCTTTTGAAGTCTCAAACTTCTTTGAGGACAACACCTTAGTAAAAACATGGACAGGTTGATAATTGGTGTTGACGAATTATAGAAGAATCTCCTTTTGTGAAACCATATATCGAATAAAATGATAACCAAACTCTACGTGCTTCGACCTTGCATGAAATACTAGATTTTTTCTTATAGTAATTGCAGATTGGTTGTCATAGAGGATTGTTGACTCGTCCACCTTATTTATAGCTGAGCTGTAACATTCTAAGCCAAACAACTTTTCTTATTGCTTTACATGTTGAGATATGCTCACCTTCTGCAAATTATAGAGTAACAATGCTTTACTTCTTTAAATTCAATGAGATGGGCTTCGTTCCTATGCAAAACAAGCATCATAACGTGCTTATGTAATTATCTAAGCTTCATACCCAATCACTGTCAACATAACCCATTAGATCATCATTCTATTCTTTTGTATACTTCATTGCAATTTCAATGTGCCTTAAGTGAGTTCTACAAAGGATGCTCTTGAATCTATACAACAAACTTACAAAATTCAATCCACATATGAGTGAAATAGATAAGAGAACTCACCGGATTTCTTTAGATCTTTCAGTCAAAACTTTTTATAGTCTTATTTTTACAGCTTCTCACTGAATGACATCAGAGGAGATACTCGGTTCGTCTTCTCTACGTGAAACTTTTTCAAAAGATCTACAAAAGTACTTCCGAAGGATAAAAATCACTCATTTTTTATATTTGAAAAAATCTGACATCTCAAACTCTTTCATCATGGCTTCTTTGAACCACTGCAACAAACTTCTATTGGTGTTCCACATAGTGAATATTATCAAATGACATAAAAACTTAACACTAATTTAATACTCCTTTAGTTCCAAGGTTCTCTTCTTTCATGCTTTCAAGGTGATTTCAGTGCTCAACCATCTTACAGTCACAAATTACCTTTAATCCTTCTAAAATTTCTTTCTAGAATTTATGTAGTTTCTTAATCACTTAATAATAATGGGCTTAGTATTTGCGACTAATGGTGGTGGTAGTTAATACATTTAAAATTAAATAAATTGATTTATTTTCAGTAACTTTAATCATAACTTTAAATAAAATTGTTATTTCAGTATCGTCATGTGATTTTTTTAAATATCTCTATCAATTATTCACCCCGCCTGCAATTGCAATATCTCTATCAATTCTGCCCCTTTTTGTTCAGTTAGACGGGTTCACGTGGCGGGACGAAAGTCAATATCATCCCAGCGAAATGTGACAACTCCTCGTCTTACGTTGCCACCAAGCAGTGTCGTTAGAGCCTTTGTCGTTCTTGTTCTGCAGCTCATCGTTGCAGGGGAAAAACCAGCCATAGCCGGGCATAAATTCACAAACCCGAGAGTGCCTGCCTATAGAGGCATCAGCATCGAATTCCACATTTGCCTGGGGATGCCCCCACACCTTCTTCACCCTGGCAAGGATAGAGAGTACCATCCAGAATGCAACACTATCCTATGAGCGAAATCCCCGATTGACTGAATCAATGCCCGCATTCCTTTACATGTGTTTTCACCGAACCCTTTGCTTAGCCAAGATATTGGCCACATAGATCAGTTGTTGCTGACCAGAAAATAGGATGTTACCATCCGGGTACTGTTTAAACTTCCCCTATTCCATACAAAGGAGACATACAACATCTAGCTAGGGATGGCAACAATTAATCTTAATCACATCAGGGACATCCGAACAAATTGAAAAGATGTTAATGCTTTTCTCTGGAAAGAAAAAAGAAGAAATACAAAATGAAAGACTTATATCATATTCCTCGATCCTTTATGTGAACAGTATTAAATTTTAAAAAATGATCTGTCCCTCTTCTACTCAAGTATCATCGACAGGTATAAATATATCCAGGTTTCTGTATTATTTTCTACCGTGACTTACTCGCGAGTTATGTGGCCTTAGCATCATGAGAATATGCGACGGATAGTCCTTGCAACGACACGAGAACACAATCTACCTGCCAAATCACCTGGGAGACGTACTAATTGCTGATGCGCTTCAGGCGGGAGCTGTGCAAGCAAACTAAGTGTCACTAAAAACCGATAGAGTTCAGGATTATAATTTCCGTAATTAAAATTAAAAATATCATAATAAATAAGTTCAATATACAAACATATTTCTATTTTATGATAAGATTTTCAAACAAGAGAAAACATATGAAAAGTATCCATTGCAGAATAACTTCATTTTTTAAGAAAACTTACAAGCGAAGATGAATAAGGATTTATTTTAATGAGATATAAGTAGTCAAAGTTTTCGCTCAATTTCCCCCCATCTATAGAGCTTTCATGAACTCATTCTTTTCTGATTTTTTTTCCTTCAATCTACATTCACTATGCATTACATGAATTTCGCACAAAAATTCACGACAGGAGTTCAGTATAATGAAGCAATATCCATATGATTAAGAAACAGGGCAAACTATCAGTGGTAAGGATGTGACTCGCCTCAGAAATAGCAGAGACTAGGGGTGCGATCTTTTGGACAGAAGAAAGCTGGTCCAGAGCCACACTCCCTTCACTTTGTGGCCTTCTGTATCCCTACAGGAGAGGACCAATTTCATGATGTTACATGAAGTCTGGAGCAACTCGAAGCATCATGAGGAAAGAATTAAGTGAATTCAAGGAAGTAATCTGACTCATGCTAAACTTGGAGAGCTTGGCATGCGATGGAAATTTGTCATCGAAATCATCCTTACCATACTAGGGATTTCACTACTGATGGACCCAGACATTAATGACGAAAGCCGGCGTAAGATTCTCAGGTTCTTTCTGTCCTCATCTGTCAAGAAGGATGAATGTGGTCCCTGAAATGGCAGATTTGAAGCTGCAACAGATGATATAGAATCCACCGTCACTAAACCCAGCGCATCCAGACCCTGCAGTCAACCCAAAAGCAAGCATCAGAAGATTGCTTGACAGCTAAGTCAAATAATAATAACTCCATAAAAGGAAGGTCAAGTATTTCTGCTAAAGTGACTGCTCGCACTCTAATAGTGTGTGTGATTTCAAGAATGGAAGATGAAATAGAATGGAATGGAGGAGGGAATGTTCAATCCTCTTCCAGACAAAAGCAATGCCCATTTCTTTCCAAGTACAATGAAATGGATTCCCATTCCAACCATTTCTCTGTCTAGTTGATTGTAAGTGGTAGGAATTAAATTGATTCCATTCCATTCTCTCTCTCAATCCATTAACTAAACATCCTGAAAGGATATCTAATCTCTACGCTTGGTACATAAAGCAAAGAAAGAGCCTTCTATCAACCAAGATTAGCGATATTATGCTAAATCCGACCTTGGCGAATTCTTCAAGTATGATGTCTCTGACAAATGTACCCTGCCCACAGATAAAATTACAAACGAGTTGCAAAGATGATTAGCATTCCCTCATAATAAGTAGCAGAAACATTCTGTAAAAACAGAGATGACTACCTTCTCTGTTAGCGTGAAAGAAAGAACTTGCTTGATGACCACCTTGTAGTTACGGTCATCCTCTGTCTTCACTAATGCAGCCTTCTCTGTTTTGGCCCTAAATGACTTCGACTCGAATAGGAATGAATGTATTAAAAACGCCGAGGATTCAACTGATAACTTTAATGTACATTGTTCTTTCAATTCGACTACCAGAGCTCCATGAGTGTTTAGACAGCAATAAGAGAGGAACCTATTAATTTCAGGTACTACAAAGATAATTACATTGAATTATCTCAATGCCAAATAAAATCATTTCTTATGAAAGTATAGATAATAGAAAATAATTACCTCTGTTAGAAGAGACTCCAAACGATCGATCCTAAAAGTACCGTCCTAGCAAGACATATTTCACAGTTAAGGAAAGAACATTTCCCAAACCAGCAAGCACCATACGTCAAAGATCTTTACAATTTACCTCATAGAGAAGCTCTTGCAAAGACGACCTCAGCTTCGGTGAGCTGTCAGAGAGCACTTTTTTTGCAATCCATGGGTATGTGCTGCCCAAGACTTTGTACTTTGGGTTGGAGCTTATTGCAATTCCCTCCAGCACAGCCAGACTAAAATGTGGAAAGGAAGAAAATATCATTAGGTACAAGTGCAGTAGTGGCAAAATAAGCACTCTTTATTCTTGTAAGATGTTCAACGTGTGGAGATGTTAAAGCCCATCCTGCTATGTCCAATCTAACAGAAGATTGGTTATTTAGTATGAATACCTGCGTATAACAAGAGAGAAGTAAGACGGTATCCGAAATTTGAATTTGTACCTGAAAAAAATGGCAAATCAATAAGTGAATATCCAAATAATTGCCAAATGATTTGTTAAACTATGGCAATAACAAAGCTTCATACTCACATTAGATAGATAATTACATCATAAATTCTAGATTAAGAACATTGGTCCAACACAATCAATTAAATGGACCTTGCAATCCAGCAATTTAACCTTTATTACAACAATGCTCTTGTTAATTCTGACAAAGCTTTACTTGCCTCTGCATATTGAATACAGACATCTTCATGCTTGTGCTGAAGATATTCAGCGAATTTGAAGTTTCATTGGAATATGTACTTTATTTATGGCCAGGCTGTACAGACATCTATAAGCCAGAGATAGTGACCAAGCCAGACTGAAATTTTATTGGCAAAGATATTAAACAAAGCAAAAATAATTGTCGACAATGGTGCCTCCTTGGGAGATTGCCTCCACATGCTATCTCAACTGTTCGTAGACAAATATAAGTGCTATATACTATTTAACTAGCTGGCAAATGGATATTCATCTTGATTGTGTTGTCAAATCAGAATGATCAAACAGGCTCTAATTGTACATGCTGTAATCATATTTGTAACAAATGTATTGGTAAGAGTAAACATGATTGCCCAACAAGGCAGAGCAGCTCACATTGTGACTCCCAAGTCTCCCAACAGGTCACCGAAGCTTATGTTACGTACTCCTTTTGCAACGGCATTTTGGAAAACACCTAAAAATATGAAAATATAGGAGATTATAGGAAGATGGTAAGGTTTAAAGAAAAGTCTGTATATTAAAAAAAAGAAAAAACACTTGTTAAAGCCTTCGTGACAGCCTCCTTGTCAGCAGTCGGAGGAAGAAGCCTGAAAATGTAAATGCCAACTGATTTTAAGCAACACAGAGCAGACAATAAATTTAAATTCTGTCCTTGTTTATTTCAGTGAGGAGGTATGAGTCTATACCCCAGAGTAATAAAGTCCTTTGCCAGAGAAACATAATCCCGGTTCACCAGATGGAGACAAGCTTCAATGAAACCATCACGTAGCTCCTGTTTAAATTCACCCATCATACCGAAATCTGCATGAAAAAAGTTCATTTATTTGACAGAGAGGTGATAACTGTAACAGGAGCAACAATGTGAGTCTCATATGGCACATCGTCAACCCATTTAATAATCTCGGTCAAGTTATATTATATTAACTTTTATAGCATATTGGCTTTGCATATACAGTATACCTTCTGTATACATCTTTTGAAATAAATCTATCGCCTTGACAATAGAGAATGCCTACAGACAAGTCATAATATTGGGTCTCCTAGAAACCAAACAACTTCATGATTTTGGCATGCACCTTCATCTTTTGAAATAAATCTATCGCCTTGACAATAGAGAATGCCTACAGACAAGTCATAATATCAGGTCTCCTAGAAACCAAACAACTTCATGATTTTGGCATGCACCTTCCATTCAGCCAATATTAAAGTTACTTCTCCTTCCGTGGAAAGATTGTGTTATCATTTACACTGATGAGAAGGAGGAAATACCTAGATACGCGAGTTTTCCATCATAAGTGCGAAGAAGGTTCCCTGGGTGTGGATCAGCATGGTAGAAACCATATTCCAGAAGTTGATTGAACGAGCAATAAACCCCCACCTATAAGACAGATTAAAAGAAGTTGTGAATCTTGGATAAACTCAGAGATTTGATGAATTTATCTCTCGAATAGGACTGGTGAAACAGGGAGGAAGAGAGTTACCTCAACCAAGTACAGATCCTGAACTTCCGACAACTTTTGGCCCTGCAGCAAGCTAAAAGTAGATTAAAGGACATATTTGAAATTGAAAAACAAGACCGAAGTGAAAACAACTAAAAATTGTATCTCCATCAATTGAGACCCTTGCTCATTTTTAATAACACTTTTATAAAGCAAAAGGGGAAGAGAAAAGATAGCTAAAAGATACCTCACTTAAGTAATAAGTAATAACCACAAATTTAACAGAAACATCTCCATAACAAGATATCCTAGCAAGATTCATCACCTAATATTAACTACTCGTGCCCACAAATTAAAATAAACAAAGGGCTTGGGTAAGGATTTACCTTTATCCATTCCATCGTAAGTACTCTCTGTGTTGTATACTCCATATACATTTCTGGAACCTTGACATCTTGTATGCCTCCATAAAGCTGTCTGTGGGATTGGGATTAGCTAAGATTTTAAAATCAGAATATCACATAGGTGCCGCCATCACAAATGACAAGGTCTTGCAAGAAACTTGAAACTCATACCTAAATTTGGCTCCATTTTGGGCTTCATTTTCGTAATCCATCTCCTGCATTCAATTGATTACCTGTATTCAATAACAAAATCTAAGAATGACTCATTATCTAACTTTGTTGGGTGAGTTCCATTATGGTCATGCATGATGGGATTATCATAAGGCTGCGTGCAAACTTATAGTTTCACATGGCTAACCGAAAAACTATGTTACAGAATCACAACTCTCTAAAAGGTATTTTATAATTACTTTAAAGAAGCATTCAATATTAAAATCAGAAAAAAACCACCCAAGTGGAGCCTAATTATCTTAACTCATGCTAGTTGTGACAAGACAATTGTCATCACATAACATCGCACAAATTATTTTGGGAAAAAGGCGTGTTTACACTCATTCACAATGTAAGTCCGTCCTAACACTACCGAGTTTTAAAAATATTGACAAAAGATTTAAGAGGAATGTTATAGGCATCAAGAAGAAAGACACATAACCAACTTAATGTATATTAATAGAATTAGGTCAATTGGAATATTAATCTACTCAGAAACACACAAACACCCCCAACAAATAACATAAATGGAATGATAAGCATACCCGAAAGAGACTAGATGCCCATTCGTCAATAACGGCCTGAAAGTTTAGCACAATAATATCAAGTAAAGCAACCCCAAGAATGACAAAACTAGCACTAAATTGTCTAAGCTGCACAACCAAGAATCCCGTTAATCACTTTCCATGATACTGCCCATCAGAAATGTAAACCTTCACCTGAAGATCAGTGTTCAAATTGCGAAATCTCCTAAATAATCCTGCAAAGAAACGCAAGATTAAGATGTCCAAGGATATAGCTGCTTGAACTCCTGGTCTCTGGACTTTTACAGCGACAACTTTTCCCCCACGTCGAAGCCTTGCCTGATAGACCTGCAAGAGAAGCAAGCTCGTCAAGGAAACAAGAAAAAATGGGGTAGTGCCAGATATAACAATTGTGTCTTTGAAGAACAATCCAACAAAAGACAACAAGAAAGTTAAGAAAAAGAACTGTCACAAACCTGACCCAAGGATGCCGCTGCTACAGGCTCAGGAGAAATTTCTGTGAATAATTCATCTAGGGGTGACTTAAGCTCTTGTTCTATTGTGTTAAATGCGATATCTGTAGAAAAGGGGGCAATTCTGTCCTGCAAAAGTGAGAGCTCTTCCAGGTATGATGGAGGTATCAAATCCTGCCTCAGAAGATTCATGAAGCTTGAGATCAGCTTTTGTTAGACCTTGAAAGGGCCAAGGTGAATCGAGCTATTAAGAAACTTTATTAGACCTAGCATAATTTATAAAAATAAAGATCAACCTACACAATGTCCAGTATTTATCATCAATGTCGTAGATGGAGGATTTGAAATTACATATCTAGGGAGATGATATCAGACAAGTTGGTCACATATATTTGAAACATAAATGCTGCATAAGGCAGTGATTAATTTGTCTATGTTCTCATTCAACCGTCATTCAGAGAATACAACATCATAAATTCCATTCTTATAACATAATCTTGAACAGCTTTGTGTAATATCTGAATAGAGTTTTCCCAACAAAAGATGATAAATATTTCTACAACAGATAAATAGAAGTACTAACTTACTGGGCGTGAAGATACGGCCTGAGCAACTTTGACGTATGCCTGCATTAACAAACTCAAGCATGAAACGCTAACTTGGGGCAGATTAACAAAAAGCAATGTCAGATTCAAAGTGGTGCATTTTAGGAATTTAAGCAGACTGGACATAACGAGTAAGCATTTATAAACCAAGCAAACATCACGTGCTAGTACACATCCTCTACTAAATCATGCATGATTTCTCAGTGTCCTCAACTGATGGGTGGCTGATTAGTCATCGGAATGAATTGAAGCATATTAATATCATTTCCGTTTAAGATGAGAACTAATTTTAGGAATATAACTAGGTCAAACATGTGATTGTGTTACGACAAAGAAAATTTACAAGAATGGCTTACAATTGTTGAATACTCAATGAAAGTAAGGCCCAGATAGCCACTTCAGCAAGATCAGTCCAGCAACTGATAGGGCAAAGAAAGAAATATCCACAAGGCATAGAATTCCCTAACTCTCACTTTTAAATGATTGGAGAGTAAGAACAAAAATGACTGGTTCACCAGCAGCACCTAATTATTTGGCATAGATAAAAAGGAGTGACCTCAAACATACCGGAGATAAACCATAGCTTAAATATCTTAACATTTTCCCCATGAAGATTGCATGAAAGAAGTGTATACTTCTGCGCGATAATTAATCCAACTCATTTTACCAAACAAGACGCTAATTCTCATTACAGAAGTTAGAACATGCAAAATAACCCTACATGAAAAAAAAAACATACCGGTCCTAGTTCTACAAGAATTTTCCGAAGTTCTTCTGCTCTAACCTGCAGACAAATGAAAACGTATGATTAAAGTACCTCTCAATATTCTAAATGAAATACTTATGTTAATGTTCCTGTAGCAGTAAAAACACAGTTCTCAAAGTACTTTAATATAATTTAGGAATTCCAATGCAAAGGAAAGTACTACTTCAATGTTCTTAACAAATGATCTAACGACATCAGTTAAAAACATCCTAAAACAATAAAAGACTTTCAGCACAAAAAGGAACTATTAACTTTTTTTTAGCCTCTACCATTCACAAAGGGTCCAATTTAATGCATTGTTTGCACTTTGAAGAATATTTCATTCCTTCAGAAATCCCATTAATGTTTCAAGGATTCAAACAGTCATTTGCATATTTTCTGGCAGCCCATATATCATCCGAACAACTATTTGTTTCCTAAGAAAACTAATATTCAGAGGCCGCAGATTGCTGGACACCCAGAAAAACCAACTATCATCCATGTTGATTGCAGACTAACCAACGAATTGACTTTTCCTTCCCTAAGCAACCAATCAACCAAGCCTGCACAGTTACTCCAACAGTCAATGGGGACTGCTGACAGGCTCCCACAAAGGCTAGATGGGAACCAGCATCATGTCATCGCTGCCTACGAAACGGCTTTCGATATCCTCACCTTCTATCAGATTTCCATCAACAAATCAACTATCTAAGCCATCTCCTCCAGTCCACCCTGCAACTCCTAAATTCACTTCACCCACTAGGCCGCAGAAGAAACTCCACAAACGCCTTAGCTACAAAGGCTCCGAATTACGAACCAACTCAATATCTTTGAAAAAGAACACGCACCTCGAACATCTGGTCAGAACGGTCCATCAGTCCATCAAGGTACCTAAGGCCAATCCACAGTCCGAACGTGCTACCAATCTGGAACAACCTCCGGAGAAGCGTGAGAGGCCTGCGCCTGTAGATGGAAGATATCTTGGACACATCGTATTCCCTAAGCGAACCGGCCTCCGACGAGGTCAGCTCGAAGAGGTACCCTGACTTCTCCGTGAACGTGTCCACGGCAACGTCAGACCTCGCGGCAGCGGTGGATACGCAGCGGAGAGGGAGGCCGGGGAAGGTGATGGGGGAGGGTATTGGAGGGAATAGAAAGGGTTTTGGGGTGGAGTGGGATGGGGAAGCAGACGGCGAGATGCGGAAGGGCGGAGGCGTGCGGTGGACGATCATTCCTCCTTCCGGTGAGTCGAGTGATTGGGGCGTAGTGAGAGAGAGGAGGGTTGGGCTGCTGGATTGGGAGCGTGTGGAGCAACGGCTTTTATTCTGATTGGCAGCAATGAGTTAACGTTTTACCAGTCCAAGATTACATCCTCCATTTATAAATATTTACATTATATTTAGTTGGATGTCTCAGTCCCCATTCCCTTGTAATTATACAATTTGTGTGAATTCTTGCTCCACGTAGTGACGCCCTCCAATTAGTGTAAATAATTACAATTTTTATGATTTTCATGTTTTATTTTTTTATTTTTCTGAAGAATTTTGTTTATAATTTATATTATTTCATAATAATAAGGAATAGCTATTATGGTCCAAGCATTTATGAGTCCTTAAACCAAACGAGTTGTTAATAGTACTAAGCGTTTTAAATGATATCTGAATTAACATATGTTGGGACGATTTTGATGATGAACCGGACCCTCTGTACTACAGAAGGTCGAACATTCTATTCTACAGAAGCTTCTCTTATTAAGGACTTCTTGTAAGAATTATTTTTGTAATCAAATGATTAGGTATAAATTATTTAATTACGAAATATGCATAATTTGATTAAGCTATTTATCTGATCAAATTACCACGATTTGGTTTCCAAGTAATCATATTGGAGATATTATCCTTCATAAAAGGAAATGTATCTTGTATATATGGAAAGGTTCTATTGTTTGGTCTACAGGCTTCTGTACGCTTACTTGACCAATATGCGAACGTTATTTGGATGCAAATCATCTACCACCTGTCCAGATACATTTTTACGTGTGTCTTTATCAGGATTGAACTGATTTTAACTTATTTGGAAGTAAATCAACGATTGTTTCCATCTGTAAAAGGTTATCGAGCAGAACCTTCTGCGACACCTTCTGTGGAGCACTATTTATGGAAAATATATCATAATCTTATTTTGATTTATTTTCTATCTGCCTGCATGTGGATGATATTATTCCTGTATATTAATTATTTTGTTAACTAATTATTTATTTCCGTGTCTTGCAGATTATTGATTTATATTTTCCCCTTACATTTTCTTCTTGGATTTTTTGCATAAATAGTCACGCTCTCCAATTCATTTAGATGACTCTTACAACTCTCTATAACGAAAACATTAATCCATCCATCCCATTCTGTCCAGAGAGAGCGTGTGCTTGAGCTTTAGTTCTTTCATTCGTTCGAGTTAGTCACACGAGGAGCACTACCGGCGGAAGCTGCATCGTTGGTGAAACCTTTTGGGAGAGTGACTCGGGGGCTTGAGGGACTCGACTGGAAGCTGCAGGATACGTTGGCAGGAGGCACGGCTGGAGGTCGTGTGATCAACGTGCAGCGGGTCGGAGAGAAGGGCTGAACCTCGGGAGCACAGAAGGTGAGGGACTTACCAGCATCTGTTGTGTAGAGTTCTGTGTGCAGGAACCTTAGGACAAGAGGAAGGTTGTCACCTTAGGACAGAAGGAAGCTGTCACCTCAGGACAGGAGGAAGGCTGTCACCCCAGAACAGAGGGAACGCTGTTCAACCTCAGGACAGGAGGAAGACTGTTACCTCAGGACATGAGGAAGGCTGTCACCCCAGGACAGAGGGCACGCTGTTCATCCTAGGACAAAGGATACGTTGTCCACCCTAAGACAAAGGGAACGTTGTCTACTTGCGTAGGGTTCGCTACGTACTCGCGTGGGGTACGCCACGAAGTCGTTATCCTTGAGGGATTGCGCATTTGCTACCTTGTTAGTCACGCTAACGCGTGCAACCTCCTGTAGTGCAGAATCTTCGGATCTGTACAACCTCCTGTAGAGCAGAACCTTAAGGTCTGAATCTACTTTAGTGCAGAACCTTACGGCCTGTACATAACTCAAGTCATTTCTAATACGAACCATTTTGGTTTGTTAAAGATTGACACATTCTTGGTACAGAACCTTACGGTCTGTGCTATACCTTCTGTGATACAGAATCCTTGGATCTGTTCTATAGAAGGCTGACGTTTACAGTACAAAATCTCTTGATCTGTGCTATAGAAGGTTAACACATCTGACACAGAACCTTCTGGTCAATGTCGTGCCTACCTTCTTCGACACAGAACCTTCTGGTCTGTGTTGTGCCTTACTTTCTTCGACACAGAACCTTCGGTCTGTGTTGTGCCTAAGTCTCTTCGACACAGAACCCTCTGGTCTGTTGTGCCAAGCTTTCTACGATACAGAACCTTCTGGTCTGTATTGAGCCTAAGTTACTATAGTACAGAACCTTCGGGTTTGTGCTACGTAACATTCTATTGTACAGAACCTTCTGGTCTGTGCTTTATCACTCAGTCTTCTGTTGCATAGGACCTATTGGTCTATACTATAGAAAGTTGTTTTCGTTACAAGTATTGTATTCGTTACCACATTGGGTTTGAGTGACAACCATCCAGTATTTTGGGTGAAGAGTGGAGTAAGCAATTTGCCGAACCACTATAAAAAGCTTTGTGTCCAATCAAACATTTTGCGAACACAATCAAACGTTCTGTTGTACAGAAACCTATCTAAGGTTCTGTGTTACAGAAACTTCCTTTCGCTGCGGGGTAAAACGAAAAAGTGTTAAAATCCGAATTTGGAGATTAACACTAATTCACCCCCTCTTAGTGTAACAATTGGTATCAGAGCGGGTTTCAACAGAGGCTTAACAGCTTGTTGTAGATCCTTGAAAAGCTCTTACCAGCTACACGTTCTTCTTCATAGAAGCTTTTTAGCTCTGTGACTGTTGCTATTCTGTAGAAGCCTACGCTCTATCAGAATCAACCCGCTACCCCACATAAGCTTTAAGCTCTATGTAAGTCTACCTGGTTCTATTCTGTAGAAGCTAGCGCTCTATCATAATCTAACCTCTGTTCCACAGTAGCACCTTGTTCTGTAAGAAACGATTTGTTGCTCTACTTTGTAGAAGCCAACGATACATTCTATAGAAGCATATTTTCTGTAAACATCACGGTTGGCATTTTCTGCAGAAGCCTGCTGCTCTGCGAATCCAACATCGGTTACCTGTTAGTTGAATCTCATTTTGTCATATTAACACTCGTGCTCTGTCTTACAGAGGTCTGTTTGTTAACTTGACGACTAACTTCTACCCAACAGAAGCTTGCTTCTTTGTTGAGGTTCTATTCTCTTTTCGTTAACATTATGTTCTATAGAAGTGTAACACTCTATACGAATCGAACACATGGCTGAAAACTATAATGTGCCTAAACCACATGTTGGGAACCCTCCCATTTTCGATGGTAAGAATTTTGCCTATTGGAAAATTCGTATGAGCGCATTTGTTTATGCTATTGACGAAGACTTATGGTCTTATATAGAAGATGGTCCACCTTCTATACCAGAGAACCAACGATTTGATCGAGAAGGTCATCCTACACGGGAACACCTTAATATCAGACGACTCACTAAAATGGCAAAATATTTGATGTTCAATGCTATGTCAGAAGGTGAATTCGTCAAAGTTTCAACTTGCACTTCGGGCAAGGAAATCTGGGATAAACTTGTCACCATGTACATTGGGACAGACCAGATAAGAGAAACTAAGGTTAATTTTTTAATTCACCAATACGAAAATTTCACTATGAAGGCTGATGAATCTGTAGAACAGATGTTCCAAAGACTCAACCTTCTAGTTGATGCCCTAACTCATTTGGGCAAAACCTATCAAAACTCTGAACTAGTTCGAAAGGTTCTGCGTACTCTACTCAAATCATGGGAAGCCAAGAAAACGGCTATAGAGGAAGCTAAAGACCTCTCTACTCTTCGACTAGATCAGTTGATGAGCTCCTTAATCTCGTATGAGATGGAAAGATCCTCTCAACCAGATATAAAGAGAGCACTCGTTGCTTTCAGAGCATCAGAAGAACCTACAGAAGGTTCGGATGATGAAGCAGAAGCTGATTCGGATGATGAACTTGCAATGATAGCTAAACGCCTTTTGCGGTTCGCCTCCAAAAAGCGCTTCAATAAGAGAAGCCAAAATAACATGGACCCAAAGTCGGTCACATGTTATAAATGCAAAAAGAAAGGGCATTACAGTGTAGAATGTCCTTTACATAAAGAAAAGGAGAAACCTTCTCCTAAACTCAAGTTCAAGAAAGCAATTGCTACTTGGGCAGAACTTGATGATTCTGATGATGAGGAAGTACAAATGTGCCTCACAACTCACACAGAAGCTCAAAATGAACTTCATACCTGCTTTCAAACAGAAACTGTTGAAAGTGAATGGTATCTGGATAGTGGATGCTCTAGGCACATGTCCGGAGACCCATCCAAATTTTCCCAACTGACTCTACAATGTGGAGGGTCGGTTAAATTCGGTGACAACAGCAAAGGCTCTGTCATCGGCAAAGGTACCATTGGAAGTTCTGACTCCATGGTCATCGATGAGGTTCTGTTGGTTACAGAACTCAAACATAATTTGCTGAGCATTAGCCAGCTTTGTGACAAAGGTTATAAAATAACTTTTGATCAAGACAAGTGTTCCAGAATCCTGAATAATGAAGTTCGCTTCATTGGGACTCGTAAGAGGAACATCTATACCTTGACTCAGAATAGCCTCTGTATACAGAAAATTGCCTTCTGACAGTCAAAGATGAAAGCCTACTATGGCATAGAAGGTTGGGACATTCCAACTTTAAATTGTTATCCAAGCTTGTGAAAAAGGATTTGGTTAAGGGATTACCTAACATCCGTTTCGAGCATGACAGCTTCTGTGAAGCATGTTCACTTGGAAAACAAACTAAATCTTCATTCAAAACCAAGAATGAAGTTTCTACTTCTCAACCTCTCGAACTTCTACATATGGATCTATTTGGACCTACTAGAGTTCAGAGTATCGGTGGTAGAAAGTACTGTCTAGTTGTAGTTGATGGCTACTCTAGATACACGTGGGTTAAATTTCTAACTCACAAAAGCGATGCTTTTGAAATCTTCGTTAAGCTAGCTAAGAAATTACAGAATGAAATTGGATATTCTGTAAAAGCTATAAGAATGGATCATGGTACTGAGTTTGAAAATCATGACTTCGCTACTTTTTACGACGAACATGGTATCGATCACAATTTTTCCGCATCATATACTCCTCAACAAAATGGGGTAGCAGAACGGAAAAATAGAACTCTGATAGACATGGCTAGAACCATGATGTGTGATAACTTTGCTCCACAGAACCTATGGGCAGAAGCTGTTAATACAGCCTGCTACATATCAAACAGGGTTCTACTTAGACCCATACTTGAGAAAACTCCCTATCAACTATACAGGGGGAGAAAACCGAACATCTCCTATTTCTACTCCTTTGGAAGTCCTTGTTTTATCTTGAGACCTTCTAAGGACAATTTAGGAAAGTTCGAAGTTAAGACAGATGAGGGTATCTTTCACGGATACTCTTTGTCTAGCAAAGCTTATAGAGTTCTAAACAAAAGAACTTCTACTATAGAGGAGTCTATTAATGTAAAAATTAATGACATTTCTACTATCAATACAAGAAATGTTATATCTCTAGAACCTACAAAAGATGCTGTAGAACCTCTACCCTCTACGAAAGAGAAGGGTGAACCTTCTGTTCATGAATCTAAAAATGATCTTGAACAAACAAATGATAATTATGAAGAACATTCTCATAATAATCAACAAAGTGATATTAGAGCACTTGCTCTTTATCAAAGATGTCATCCTATAGACCAAGTCATAGGAGATCTTAACAGAGGCATACAGACAAGAAGTTCTGTAAATGCCTTCTATGAACACTCGGGTTTTCTATCACAGAAAGAGCCAGAGAATATTGATGAAGCTCTTAGTGATCCAGATTGGATACTTGCTATGCAAGAGGAGCTTAATCAATTTGAAAGGAGCAAAGTGTGGTCACTTGTTCCTAAACCTGACAACCGTTCCATCATTGGAACTAAATGGGTTTTCAGGAACAAACTAAATGAGTCTGGCATTGTTGTAAGGAACAAGGCCCGACTCGTTGCAAAAGGGTACTCTCAACAAGAGGGTATCGACTTTGATGAGACATTTGCTCCTGTAGCTCGTCTCGAGGTAATACGAATGTTATTAGCCTACGCTTGCTTTAACAACTTTAAGTTGTATCAAATGGACGTAAAAAGTGCATTCCTCAATGGAGAAATCAAAGAAGAGGTCTATGTAAGTCAACCTCCTGGTTTCGAGGATCTGCAAAACAGAAACTACGTCTATAAACTCTCCAAAGCTCTATATGGTCTTAAACAGGCTCCTAGAGCATGGTATGAGAAACTTAGCTCCTTCCTTGTCAAAAAGGGCTACAATAGAGGAAGAGTAGATACTACTCTCTTTCTCAAACACAGAAGCAATCATCTCATTGTTGTCCAGATCTATGTCGTTGACATCATCTTTAGATCAACTGATGAAATGCTCTGTGATGAATTCTCCAAACTCATGACAAGTGAGTTTGAGATGAGTATGATGGGAGAACTCACATTCTTCCTTGGTTTACAAATTCAGCAGACTGCAGAAGGTACATTCTTACGCCAAGAAAAGTACACTAAGCAGCTTCTGAAGAAATTCGGCCTAGAAGGCACGAAACCTTTGTCTACACCAATGGGTACTAATACTCAATTGGACAAAGACGAAAATGGTAAAGAAGTGGATAGTAAGCTCTACAGAAGCATGATAGGCTCTCTTCTGTACTTTACAGCTTCTAGACCTGACATACTATTTAGTGTGTGCTTCTGTGCTAGATTTCAATCAGCACCTAAAGAATCTCACATGACTGCGGTCAAGAGGATCTTTAGATATCTACAGGGTTCTGTAAACCTTGGCATCTGGTATTCTAAGAAATCAAACTTTGATCTCACTGGATATTCCGATGCAGACTTCGCAGGAAGTAAGGTGGACAGAAAGAGTACAAGTGGTACTTATCAGCTCATGGGAAACATGTTGATTTCATGGTTTTCCAAGAAGCAGACTTCTGTTGCCCTCTCCACTGCAGAAGCTGAGTATATAGCAGCTACAAGCTGCTGTGCACAACTCCTGTGGATGAAACAACAACTTGAGGACTATGGTCACTCATTTACAAAGATACCGATCAAATGTGATAATACTAGTGCTATTAGCCTAGCTAAGAATCCAGTATATCACTCGAGATCGAAGCATATCGAACTCAGACATCACTTTCTGAGAGATAATGTACAACGGGGTTCTGTTAGTGTAGAATACATTAACACTGAACACCAATTGGCCGATATCTTTACTAAACCTCTGGATAAAGAAAAGTTTTTCTTTTTCAGAAGCGAGTTAGGAATCTGCCATCCTATATAATGTCTCTCATAAGACAAAGAAAAGTTAAGTAAGTACTTCAGAAACTTACTACAGAAGGTACATAAGTGTACACTTTATTACAGAAGGTGCAAACCTCTGTTTCTACACTACAGAGGGTACACATTCGTACACCTCACTATAGAAGGTAGAATTTTTAGCTTTCTATACAATAGAAGGTTGAATTCCACCATCTGTTTTACAAAAGGTATAACTACAAATATACCTTAAATCCAACTTGGTAATTTCCAATTATTTGGGAGTTTACGTCTGGAGATATCAAATATCATCCAATAAAATTTTTAATCAATATAATCTCTATTAGGAAATTAATAATCCTAATAAGTTATATTTGGATACAATTATCCATTATGCCTCGCTCTTCTGTGAAGAAGAAGCTCCAACATAAGGTGACGAAAGATTTTATTGCCTTGAAAAGCCAACGGCCTCACACGATCAAATCAAGGGAATGAAATTTTCATTTCCCCATGTCTCTGTTGCATGTCAGTTTGATATGACATCTCAAAAGATCCCTTGAGCGGGAAAAATATTTTATTCCCATAAACCACCTTTGTGAGCCAATTTTAAAAACCCATAACCGTCACCCTTTCTTCTTCACACCATCCTCAGATCATCACATCCCCTTTCTCTCTCTCGTTTTGCCCTAAAACTCCCAGACCTTCGTCCTTCACAATCCATGGCACCCAAGGCAAAATCGCTCAGGAAAAAGGCTAAGGCCGCAAAGAGAAAGGCGTGTCCTTCTTCTTCGGAGAAGCCTGCTTCATCCTCGAACAGGTCTCCACCCCCTTTCTCGTCGGAGAAACCCATTTCTCCTGCGATGGAACAAACCATTCCTACTGTTGTCGAGACCCACGATGACATGCAATCGCTCTCCAAGGACAAGGGACTTGAAAAAGCCCAAATCCAAGTGGAAGAGAAAGCACATGAGGGATCCCTGGTCGCTGCGACAAAGGAGCTCCTTGTCCCTGAACCTCTGCCAAGGGTTCTTCTGCGGCTGATGACACTGATGCATCAAAGGTCGCTACTCCTGAGAACGCTACGTCTGATGAGGAGGTGGAAGTGCCCCTTGTCGATGAAGCACCAGAGAAACCAGATGAGGAAGCTCTTGCTCCTGTTATCTCGGTCTCCCCTGATCTCAAGCAGAAGGGCGTTGCCTCTGCGTCTAAGAAGGCTACCCAGAAGCCTGCAGCACCCTCTAGAACAAAGCTTCTCCATGATGCCATCAAGTCAGGAGGTGTATCCTCACGGACTAGGCTGAAATGGAAAGAGCCCGAGACTGTCAGCACCTCTCTTGTCAAAGCGGCTGCAAAGAAAACCAAGTCCCCGGAGAAATCTGTTTCCGTGGACACCTTCGCTGAGGGGCTGGATACCTTCATATTTCCTGTAAACCCTCTAGTATCTAGAACGGAGATAGAAACTGTGCTTGCCGATACCAAATTGCCCTAATGTGATGCTGCTGGTCGACAGTTCGCTGCCTTCAAGTGCATTGATTTTAATTGGTTTAAGGCAAATGATCTTGACATTGCTTCATTGCTTGAGAAAGTTGGTTTGAAAACATTCTGTGAGACATATGCAGAGGTGGCCGTTTCTCGCCTGAGAGAGTTCTATGGTAACATTACGTTCCATGAACAAGGACCTCATGTCAAGTTCATCAAAACAGTGATCGAAGGGGTTCCGCTTGTCTTCTCTGCACATGATGTTAACCAATTGTTTGGCTGTGAGGAATATGACCCACTGTCAGATCTTGGAAAGGAGGAATCCTACAGCATCATCATTGGGAAAAGGGTCCAGTCGGACAAATACCTGGAGTCCACAAAGCTGGAACTCAAGACTCGTGTATTGCATCGAGTTGTGCTATTCTGCCTCTTACCAAGGACCGGGAGCATTGACACTATCACCTCAATTGATGCGTCACTGATAGCTCACATCATGAAGGGAATCCCTTTCAACCTTGGTTTGCTGGTGTTCTCGCACATGAAACGTTGCTGCAATACCACAGGAAAGGCTCTGCCTTATGGCCAGGTAATTGCCGGCCTTCTTAAGCTTGCCCGTGTTTCTACTGATGCATCCGCTTTCCAAGATAAAAGGAAGGTTGGTACCTTTGGGCACCAGATCATAGCTAGCATGCATTATGTAAGGAAGGGCTCCTCCTGGACTCGCAAATGGAAGTCACAGGACACCACTGAGGATGATGAGGATAAGCCCCTGTCTGCCATAATGTCCAGAGAGGCTGCTGCTGCACCTTTTGCTTCTGCCTCTGCAGCTAAGGCTCCTTCAGCGCAGAGACAGCCCAAGTCCTCTGCTGAGATGACCATCCTCCTGGAACAAACTGCTCTCTCCAAGGACCTCCAGCAGAAGGCTATGGCCAATGAGGAAGATATGCGCGTCCTACGCGAAATGGTACTGAACCTGACTTGCGAGCTGGAACGCCAGGTAAAGGTTATCCGTGATAATCTTGATGAAGTCCCTTCTGAGGAGGAAGAGTTAAAATGAACTCTCTTGATGTTCTCTCTTTTCCGCATTTCTAGCTAGACCAAAAAATTGATTTCTGTGGTCTACTAGATTGTAATAAGTGCTATCTGGTGGACACATTTTCTTTCAGCAGTATGGTATTGAACTTTCTGTCACACCTTCTGCACCACATTCTACAAGATGGTTTTTTGAACTCTCTGTTCTACCCTCTGCACGTTGGTCATGAAAACTATGTCATACCTTCTGCAAGAAACTTACTCTTCTTTTTCAACCTACATTCATCTTCTTTTTGATGTGACAAAAAGGGGGAGAAATTGTGTTGAGGGAGAGTACCTAGCTCTGTATTGGTTATAGAAAAATCCTTGATTTTCTATAGCTAAATGGGTCGTAGAAGGCTATACCGTCTACGGTGTAGAAGCTTATGAGACTGATACAGCTCAAAATCACACCTTCTGCAGGGAATGCGATTCGTGATCTTTTTAAAGTCACTATTGCTGGGAGTGCAGAAATGAAATACCATCATTTTTGTCGGGCTAAATACAGAAGCTCCACGCTCTGTATAAATCACAGAAGCCTTTGTGCTCTGTAAATAACCTTCTTTATAACAGAAGCTTCTATGCTCTGTTTCACAGAAACCTTATGGATCTGTACAAACACGAGAGTCTTACTCTCATCCATTTAGGGGGAGTTAGGGGGAGTTCTTGCAAAAACATTTCCGTCAACGATGAATGTTTTGTCATCATCAAAAAAAGGGAGATTGTTGGGACGGTTTTGAAGATGAACCGGACCATCTGTACTACAGAAGGTCGAACATTCTATTCTACAGAAGCTTCTCTTATTAAGGACTTCTTGTAAGAATTATTTTTGTAATCAAATGATTAGTTATAAATTATTTAATTACGAAATATGCATAATTTGATTAAGATATTTATCTGATCAAATTACCACGATTTGGTTTCCAAGTAATCATATTGGAGATATTATCCTTCATAGAAGGAAATGTATCTTGTATATATGGAAAGGTTCTATTGTTTGGTCTACAGGCTTCTGTAAGCTTACTTGACCAATATACGAACGTTATTTGGATGCAAATCATCTACCACCTGTCTAGATACATTCTTACGTGTGTCTTTATCAGGATGGAACTGATTTGAACTTATTTGGAAGTAAATCAACGATTGTTTCCATCTGTAGAAGGTTATCGAGCAGAACCTTCTGCGACATCTTCTGTGGTGCACTATTTATGGAAAATATATCATAATCTTATTTTGATTTATTTTCTATCTGCCTGCACGTGGATGATATTATTCCTGTATATTAATTATTTTGTTAACTAATTATTTATTTCTGTGTCTTGCAGATTATTGATTTATATTTTCCCCTTACATTTTCTTCTTGGATTTTTTGTATAAATAGCCACGCTCTCCAATTCATTTAGATGACTCTTACAACTCTCTATAACGAAAACATTAATCCTTCCATCCCATTCTGTCCAGAGAGAGCGTGTGCTTGAGCTTTAGTTCCTTCATTCGTTCGAGTTAGTCACACGAGGAGCACTACCGGCGAAAGCTGCATCGCTGGTGAAACCTTTTGGGAGAGTGACTCGAGGGCTCGAGGGACTCGACTGGAAGCTGTAGGATACGTTGGCAGGAGGCACGGCTGGAGGTCGTGTGATCAACGTGCAGCGGGTCGGAGAGAAGGCTGAACCTCGGGAGCACAGAAGGTGAGGGACTAACCAGCTTCTGTTGTGTAGAGCTCTGTGTGCAGGAACCTCTGGACAAGAGGAAGGTTGTCACCTTAGGACAGAAGGAAGGCTATCACCTTAGGACAGGAGGAAGGCTGTCACCCCAGAACAGAGGGAACGCTGTTCAACCTCAGGACAGGAGGAAGGCTGTCACCTCAGGACAGGAGGAAGGCTGTCACCCCAGGACGGAGGAAGGCTGTTCATCCTAGGACAAAGGATACGTTGTCCACCCTAAGACAAAGGGAACGTTGTCTACTTGCGTAAGGTTCGCTACATACTCGTGTGGGGTACGCCACGAAGTCGTTATCCTTGAGGGATTGCGCATTTGCTACCTTGTTAGTCACGTTAACGCGTGCAACCTCCTGTAGTGCAGAATCTTCGGATCTGTACAACTTCCTGTAGAGCAGAACCTTAAGGTCTGAATCTACTTTAGTGCAGAACCTTACGGTCTGTACATAACTCAAGTCATTTCTAATACGAACCATTTTGGTTTGTTAAAGATTGACATATTCTTGGTACAGAACCTTACGGTCTGTGCTATACCTTTTGTGATACAGAATCCTTGGATCTGTTCTATAGAAGGCTGACGTTTACAATACAGAATCTCTTGATCTGTGATATAGAAGGTTAACCATCTGACACAGAACCTTCTGGTCAGTGTCGTGCCTACCTTCTTCGACACAGAACCTTCTGGTCTGTGTTGTGCCTTACTTTCTTCGACACAGAACCTTCGGCCTGTGTTGTGCCTAAGTCTCTTCGACATAGAACCCTCTGGTCTGTGTTGTGCCAAACTTTCTATGATACAGAACCTTCTGGTCTGTATTGAGCCTAAGTTACTATAGTACAGAACCTTCAGGTTTGTGCTACGTAACATTCTATTGTACAGAACCTTCTGGTCTGTGCTTTATCACTCAGTCTTCTGTTGCATAGAACCTATTGGTCTATACTATAGAAAGTTGTTTTCGTTACAAGTATTGTATTCGTTACCACATTGAGTTTGAGTGATAACCATCCAGTACTTTGGGTGAAGAGTGGAGTAAGCAATTTGCCAAACCACTATAAAAAGCTTTGTGTCCAATCAAACGTTCTGTTGTACAGAAACCTATCTAAGGTTCTGTGTTACAGAAACTTCCTTCCGCTGCGGGGTAAAACGAAAAAGCGTTAAAATCCGAATTTTGAGATTAACACTAATTCACCCCCTCTTAGTGTAACAACATGAAATCCATAATAAAAAGGTATAATTATTGAATAAGTGTGGAAATCACAGCGGGAACCTAAGTTCCCCCTTTATCGTCGTTCAGTTTACTTCTCTGCTCGAACTCCGAAAGGCCCGTAGAGTTGATCACTCCATTCTTTATCATTGAGGCTTCTCGAGTCTTCATTTGTCATCCTCGATTTCTGAAGGGAATCAAAGACGTCGTGCCACAAATGGAGAAAGAGTAAGAAAAAAACGAGAGAAACTGAGCAGGCACATGCACACGCTATCCAACAAGGCGTCCGCGTCGAAAAATATACTACCTTGAAAAATTTAGATAGAATTGCCACTAACTTAATTTGAAATAATGGTTTAAGTCAAGAAAACTAATTCAGATTTGAGAATTTTGATTTATTAAATTTTCGCATGTGTAGTGGAGCTAATATCATGATGAGACTTGTGTCTCATCCAGTAGCATCGATACCCCAACCGCAATATCAAACCAACAAAATAAAGTGGGCATAAAAAGCAAACAAACCACGGATCAATCACAATGTGCTTGTAATCTTATTATAAATCAATCTAAAAATAAACTCGAAAAGCATGCTCTTCCTTGAACACCTATGACTAGGACTATTTTCATTGTGGTCCACCACGCATTATCCTGTCTTGTGCACCACCTTCATGGACTCCTTTCTGGGTGTACTGGGCTGGCTGTTGTGGTCGAGTTTGAATGTTGATTCGCCGTGTTATATCCTTGAACTCCCATGAATAAAGTATATGCAATTAACGCCAAAATGTGGTCAAAAAGTTTCAAACCAGAAATACATTAAATAATGATATTAACTGCATAAGGGAACGATACTTATGGCGTTTGTGCGGACATTATTGTCGATCCTCGGAGATAGTAGGGTGTGAGCTCATAATGGAAGACTTGAATGGGCCCTGTACTTCTCGAATCCATGCGCACATGATGGGAGACTCGTGCACGCTCGGGAGGGATTCCCAAGTCATAGGTCCATGATGAAAAATGTACATAAAATCTTGAGGAGTGCAGCTACAAGTCCTCCGCTTACGGGTGTCTGTTTACACAGAATTTCAAGGCTTTTACCCAGGCAAGCTCGTCGGTAACCTAAAAGCCTGGGCATGGTTCTAGGTTTGTAATCAACTCGAGCTAAGAAAATTGAAGAGATTCGAGATTCATTAAAACTCTAACAAAGAATCTCGAGATAGCCAACGATAAAGAATATATGGCCCAGAATTATGCTATTAATAACAATGTCGCCCGAACTTGAAGTTCATTAATTCGAGAAAAAGGTATAATGTCAGAGCGGTCGAATTTGAGAATGGATCATGATGACTAAAACTATTCAGATACTATCATTTCAAACACAACCTTTAGAAATTTCCTATAAAATAGGAACAACATTGTATGCATATATCCAGAGGATAACTAACCCATGTCTCTGATCATCTGATGGCTCTAACAGACATAAAAATGGAAGAAGTTTATTTAGAAGAAAGACATGACGTTGTGTATATATCACAAGCATGCTCCTCCAACGTCGCATCATCGATGATAATTGAGGCATCCTCACTGATGTCATCTAGTGTGCTTCGAGCTCATTATGCCTAAGAAGATCTACCACACGGCCGTAGTGATGCAAATACTTGTGTAGCCAGCGTTTACTTCTTAAGTAACCATTCATGTAACTGTGTATGCATTAATACCTCTGCGTGCTTGGCACCTCTCCCCAAAAATGACCTTACAAATAAATTTACAACCACATTCTTCTACATGCATTGACCTCCGTCATCCATGTCGTGCTTCCAATTCCATCTCATCTACAATCTCTGGTTTTTCTTTGCTGAACATTATGTTAGTTAGCATTTTCTTGTGTTCCTTGTTTCCAACGTGTCTAGCCAAATTCCTTGGAAATATCACAAGCACAAGAGATGACGGCTGTCCGAACAGACCTGTTGTAACGAAGCAAGAATGGCCTTGTCGGCATCAGATACAACGGAGCATGCATGTTTCCCCCATCACAACATCATTTGTGCTCAAGAATCATATGTCATCATCCATACTCACTGCTTTCATAAGGGTACACGCAAGAATAATCATCTGATGATGATGAATAATCTCGATAATTACTATCATCTGCATCCCGTACGCACTTATCTTGAAATTTGGATCAAATTCAACTACATCTCTGAAATAGTAGAAATTCCTTGCGATTGATGTTATCCGTGCAGTACAAATGCATTACCATTCCATCCTAGATGTGTGTTCATGTACCTTCACACTTTCTTACATTATTGGTACAATATCATAGTGTCTAGATTAGAGTATGAGTCCTTGAGGAATTGACGGCTCCGACTTGCCATATTGTTACTAGGTAAAAATTTTAGAGATGTGAAATTTCTAGGATAATACTATGTAAACTTGACAAATTGTGCAACTCAATTTTTAGGGCCGAACTCTCCAATAAATAGAATGTAATCCCTCACGCATATCTAAGCTCAACAGTGGTGAGCAGAATATAAATTCTTCTTCGTCTCTTCTTCGAAAGAAAAGTCTCCTTGAGTTTCATTTAGTCTCTCGATGGTTTGAGGAGGTATGATATTTGCGACTATCCTAAGTCGAGTCTTTAGGAAGCTAGTTCAACTGTCATACTTCCTTCCTTGCATGGTCCACGTGCTAACATTCGGGTCGATCGGCGGACCGCAAGCAGTCACATCAGCGATTTTCCAAATTTGTACTTCAAGTTAAGTGAAGAAACTGGTTGGTGAAGCTGAATTTATCCCCTTACCAATAAAACTTTTGGAGTTTAAATCGAGCAGCTGACGAGAGATTGCTTGTCAAAGTATCTCAAGCTTGATGATGTATTGGTTGTAGAAGATGGTTTATATTAACTGAGTAATACGAAAAGAGTTATGTGGAGGATCTCAACGGAGAAAAATGTCTATTGATGCGCTACCGCTACGGAAACGGGAATTAATACGACGACGGCGGAAATGGAACAAATGAGAACGTCGCAACAAAAGGGATAAGAGTCCGACCCCACGGATACAGCCAACGCACCACAAGGACCGTCACGAGGGTTGAACGCTACATAACCAGATATAGAAACACTACCGTTTATGGGGACGCTAGGATAAAATCTTGCCACGCTTGGAAATCCACCAAACGGTAATAGAAGTTGCACAAAGTTTAAGAAAGAACTTCACGGCTGTCAAATTTAGGGAAAATATGTTCAAAAGGTTCTGTCTAACCCTAAACACATGAATCCTATTTATAGAGGACCAATAATGGGCTAAACCAAGCTTCCAATTAGGCCCAAACTAGAATATCCAAAAACTAATTAACAACAAGTCCAAAATTATTAATTAAAGAAATTAGGCCTGACATCGGCTGGTCTTCCTTCACGCGAGTCCTGACTTGAAGCTTTCTCGAGTTCCCGATCTCGAGATTTCCCTTGAGCGAGCTGACGCATGATCTCGAGACGAACTCTTCCTTTTCAAACTCGAGAAAAGCTCGTCTTCTCGAGTTGACGAATCAACTCGACTACATCAGTATCGTGAAAGTACTCCCCGTCTTGAGTGCTTCTCTCAATTTGATCCCGACTTGTCCTTGTTCAATCTAACTCGCATCATCTATCCCCCTGAAAGTGGTGTTCTGTGTACTAGACTTAGGGGTGTTAATGAGTCGGGCCGGCTTGCGAACTATTCGGCCCGGCTCGACTAAAAGCCCGAGCCCGGCTCGAAAATATTCAAGCTTTTGCGAGCTCGGGCCCGGGCTCGGGTCTTATTCTTTAAAAATCAAGCCGGGCTCGGGCTCATTCATTAGCCCGACAAACGGTTTGGCCCGGCCTGACAATAACTATAATAAATAATTAATTATAATAAATATTAATTTTTAAAAAAATCTGAAACGTTCTCTCGTTTAATTCTTCATCCTGTTTGCCTCTTCATCTTCTTCATATCCTGTAGAAGCCGTGAGACCACCAGGAAGTTTTTTACATCGATCGCTAGCATAATACTGCTAGGTATTCGTTGTTCTTTTTCCCTTATGGGTGATTCTTAATTGCTTATTCGATTGATTATTTCAATCGCCGGTCGCTGGCATAACACTGCCCAGGTATTAGATCCAATGAGCCTTCCCTCCCCGAGAAACTTTCTTGTTTTTATTTGGGGGAGCACGCTTTTCAATTCCAAAGGTTGGAGTTGGGGGGAAGCACAGTTGTATTTGTTCTTTTCTTATCATTTTTGTCCGTCTTCTTGTCTTTTATCCTCTCCTTCATTAAAAAATTCGAATTCCCCCCAAAAATGGGTCCCCACCATCTTCCCTGCTGGGAACAAAGAATAACAACCAGTAGGGGAACCGGAGGTTGATATTTTGTCCTTGGTATTTTTGTTCTCTTTGGGGTGGGTTATTCCGTTTCTGTTCTCAATATCGAATGGATTAGAGAAACAAAGGCATCTGGGGAGGAGGGGAGAATGCCGATGTGATCTTTTTGGATTGTAATTCAAAGTAGGAAATTTTAGGTATACTCTGTGGATCCTCTACCCCATGTGTATTATTAAAGATTCATAAAATTTTAATAATGGCGAACTCTTGCATATGTTCTGATTAAGAAAATTTTTTAACTTTTTTTTGATTTATTTGTAGTATGTTTTTTATTTAAATTAAATAGGAGATTAAATTTGAAAAACACAAATGTGATATTGGTTAAGTAAAATCACTTCGTTGTCTTAAAATAAATAATATTGTTATGTTTTGTTTTGTATGTCTTTCGTGTCTCGCTGATTGAATATATTTTTTTTAATTGTTAGGTAGCTTAAATGGAATCAGGATCTCAATCCGAAGAATCCAATATTGGAGGAAATTCTTCAGTGGATGTCGCAAATGAAAAAGTTCAATCAGAAGAGTTTTCTATAAAGAAGAGAGCGAAAACTTCTTCTGTGTGGGATGGGATGACAATCGTAACCGATAACAATGGAGTCAAGAAAGCGGAATGCAAATATTGTAAGACGCGATTATCATACAAAAATTCAAGTACGAGCCACCTGAAGAGGCATTTAGACAGTTGTACTTACAACGTCTCCCTGCAAAGGCAACAAAAATTAAATTTCAAGCGCGATGATGCTCCTGCGAAGGTAACTTCTTCAGCATTTAAGGATGGCATTCTCGATATGGATAAAATGAGGGAGGTTGTAGCTCATTGGATAATGATGCATGAGCATTCATTTTCAAATGTCGAAGAAGAAGGGTTTAATCTTATGCAGATGTGTGGAATGCCTCAATGGCAAAGATTATCACGTCACACCGTCAGGAATGACTGCTTCAAAGTGTATGAGTTGGAAAAACAGCGTATCTTTAACATGTTTAAAGAAATAAGTGCAGTTAGTATCACTACTGATATGTGGAAGTCATCATGTCAACGTATTGAGTATATGGTAGTCACTGGCCATTTTGTCGATCAACAATGGAAGCTACAAAAAATAGTATTGAATTTCATTCATCTGCCTCCTCCAACTCGTGGAATAGACATATCAGATGCAATCTACAAACGTTTAAAGGAATGGGGAATCGAGAATAAGGTACGGGATAATTCCTAGTTATAATTTAATTGTTACTTATTATTCATTTCTCTTTTTTGAAAATATTTTTGACATCATTCATCTTATTTGTGACAGGTAATTTCAATAACTGTTGACAATGCTTCAAAGAATGATGTCGCATTGAGGTATTTAAGAGACTCTTTCTCAAGGAATAAGCAGTTGCTTTGCAATGGTCGATTATTACATGTGCGTTGTTGTGCTCACATCTTAAATATTATGGTTCAAGATGGTCTTGCTGAAATAGAGAAGATTATTGAAAAAGTACATGACAGTGTGGTATTTATCAACCAAAGTGAGGCACGACTTCGGATGTTTGCCGATATCTCACACCAATTGCAGATACCCTTCAGAAAACTCATCATTGAATGCAAAACAAGATGGAATTCAATGTTCGACATGTTGACACTGGCAATGAGGTTTAAGGATGTTTTTCCTCGCTATATGGAGCGAGAACTAAGCTATAAGGCTTGCCCATCCGCCGACGATTGGACAAAGGTGAAACAAGTTTGCGACTTATTGGATGTATTTAACTTCGTCACTAAAACCATTTCAGGTAGTGAGTATCCTACCGCGAACTTGTTCCTTCATGAAGTTTTTAGAGTGAAAATGATGTTGGATAAAAAGGTTGTCGAGATAACTGATGGGCATCATTTTCTGTTTAAGATGGTGAGAAGTATGAAAGAGAAATTTGACAAATATTGGGGTGAATGTAACTTGTTGATGGCTGTAGCGGCGGTATTAGACCCAAGAAACAAGTTCATGGTGATCGAGTTTTGCTTTCCAAAACTTTACTCATTAGAGGATGCTAAATACAATATTGAAGAGATTCGTCGTGCTTTACACAATGTATATGATGCTTATGTTTTGGAAAGTCAAAGTACGACTAGTGAGCATTGTTTGAAGGTAGAAGGTTTGACAGATGAAACCACTCAATTGTCAACCTCATATTCAGAGCCTTATTGGTCGGAGTTTGCGGAATTTAAAAAGAAGAAGCTCGTAGATAGCACTCATTCTCGGAAATCTGACTTGGATATGTATCTTGATGAGGATTGTCATATGAATGATAGAATTATTGGAGATGCTACTTTTGATGTGTTAGAGTGGTGGAAATTTAATACATCGAAGTATCCTATCTTGTCGAAGATGGCGCGGGATGTTCTTTCGATTCCCATTACTAGTGTCGCTTCTGAAGCCACTTTTAGTGCTGGTGGAAGAGTTATTGATGCATATCGTTCATCGTTACTTCCAGAAACTGTGCAAATGCTTATTTGTGGGGGCGATTGGCTTAAAAATCGACATGGAGTCAAGAAGGACAACAAGGTAATTTTTTTCTATGAGAATTTTCTTTTGAAATTTTTTATTTCAATTATAAATTATCTTTATATATTCATGTATTTACAGATTAATAAGGAGTCAATAGAAATCACGCTTCCAAATCCTTGACGGTAATAACATCATAGTTGAGATTGCTTTTTTATTTTTATTATAATGTTGATGTTGTTTTCTTAATGATAACAATTAGGGGCGGAAATGAAAGGAGGACAAGAAGAAACTCATCAGACTAGAGTAGGGGTTCTCGGAACCTCATAAATCAACGTCAAAGTATTCGATGCTTAACTGTCTTTAAATGCTTTTGAATTATTTTGGAGGTGTTGAAGCTTGAATATAATGAATAATTTGTTTGTTTCAATTTGGATTTGCCGGGACATTGTCGGGGCGAGGAATATTTCTGAATGTTATGATTTTTTATTTTTGTTCAATGTTAAAACTTAAACGGGCTCAGGCCGGGCTCGGACTCGGGCTCGGTCTGAAAATTTTTAAACGGGCTCAAGCTCGAGCTTGACTATATAAAGCCCGATCAAGCTCGAGCTCAGCCTCAAACCTGATAAAGTTTTACTCGGGCCAAGCTCGGGTAGGGGGTGTTTGAGCCCGGCCCGACTCATTAACAGCCCTAACTAGACTCATCGTCAATATCCATTATCTCTAATGCAAAGATAAGCACATGTGTAACAGGAGTTATAATTCTCCTTACTGGAGTATATATAACGGTTACAGAAGAACACCTCTTTAGATGACGATTTCCTTGTTGGAGATCGTTTCATTTGAGAGTACTTCTTAGGATAATTATCCTACAAGACTTAACGTTAATTCTTATTGAATTAACTCTAGATTCACCCGTGAAAGTGACTTACTTGCCAAGTTCACTCCTTGGTTATTTTGGAAAGATATTTTAAGAAATGTTTCCTAAACTTGAGTGATCCTTTCGTTATAGAAATTGACTATCCGATCATCATGTTGAAATGTCTCTTTGTAGTGAGAATAATATAGAGACAAGAACGTCCCATCCATAAGAAACTTAAGTGTCACCTTTATTACTTATTCTATGACTTAATAATATCTTCTCGAAACAGAGAGTAATATTACTTCTTTCTACGTTATATCTTTCCATAATGAAATTCCTTCTGGATATCCTCTCCATGCTGGGTATTATCCCTTATACGCTAGGTATTCTCCTTTCCATGCTGGGTATCCTCTCTGCGATTTGTATCATTGACCGACGCATGAAAAACATGCTTGTCCTCAAGCATGAATTGAGGATAACCCATCCAATGAACCAACACTTCTTGTTGACGCCTGCGGTTGCGAGACTCCAAAATGGCGAGTGGTGTTGGTAATGGATGACCGTCAATAACCTCTGGTAGTTTAGACTTTACTCCTTCACTTGACCCATGAAAGGGTTTCGACATGTGAAAGACTGGGTGTAAGTGAGAAGTTGTAGGTAACTCCAATTTGTAGGCCACCTGTCCAATGTATCGAGGAATCGAAAAGGTCCATAAAAATGGACAAAAAGTTTGGAGTGTTGACGTTGAGCCAATGATAGTTGATGGTAAGGGTGAAGACCTAGCAACACCAAGTCAACTTCTGATAACTTCACTTCCGTGGTTATGATCAAAATGGTCCTTCATGCATTTTTGGGCTTGCAAAAGACATTTTCTAATATGACAGATGACCCGGTCCTATTGTAGTAATTTCTATTCCACGGCTCCAATCTTAGATAGATAGTTGCCTAAGATAAGAGGCGGGGGTGGGGAACCGATCATAAACTACATAGAACGGTGACGTACGCAATGAAGGAAGTTAAGTTGTATTATAACAAAAATCTGCCCAAGGTAGTCATTTAGCCCAAGCCGAAGAACGATATAAAGTGAACAACGTAAGTACATATCGAGAGTACAATTGACCACCTCTGGGGTGATACGCTAAGTTGAATGCCAACTTATAGTCACACACACAAAATAACTTCTTCCAGAATATGTTTTTAAAAGTCGGATCATGATCACTTACTATAGACTCCGACATACCATGTAGTTTGATAATATTATAAAAAAAATGTGTGGGCCACTAATACAACAGAATAAGGATGGGTGAGAACCATGAAAAGTTTGTACTTAGAGAGCCTATTCATAACGATGGGAATAATGTCCTCCATTGTGATTTGGGTAACTCGTACACAAAATCCATTGTAATATCTGCCCATATTTGTGCTGGCATCGATAAAGGTTGGAGCAATCCACCTTATTGCGCTGGCAAACCATACAATGTCAGGCAAATTCTCGAACTTGCAAATTCATCCCGTTCCAAATAAATCTGAGTGCAAATGAACAAGAGTCAATTGGTAGCCTTCGTGATGTTGATTGTGAATAGCTATGGTAATCATTGAAGCCAAGGAAGAAGTTGATAATAAAAACACCCTTCCATGAAACAATATTAAATCCTCTTTAGTTGTTCAACGATCATCTTTCTCTTTGGCCTTAATTTTGCATACTGACTCCTAAAATGCCGATGATTGCATCATCTCTTCTCGAATAGAGTCCAAAAAACTCAGTTGCGACATAAAAATGGCTTGCAAGGATCCCATGTCCTCGCCTTGTTGAGAAAGTGCATCGGCCACAACATTTGAACGACCAGTACGTTGCTTCACCATAAAGTTGAAGCTAAGCAATTTATTGATCCAATGTTGTTTGAGGGGTTGTTATAATATGTTGTTCCAAGAGAAATTTCAAACTATAATGGTATGTCCGTACCACAAAAGCACGTCTCCATAGATATGTCGCTAATGGCGCACCGCCTTTGCTAGACCAATAAGTTCCTACTCATAAGTTGAAAGTTTATGATGGTGGTGGGCGAGAGCGCGATTGAAAAACACGATTGGTTTCCTGCCTAGTGAAGAACAACCCCTAAACCCCATTTAGATGCATCACATTCCATAATGAAAGATCGAGAAAAATATGGTAATGCGAGTATAGGAGTAGTAGACAATGCTTGTTTGAGGCATTCGAAAGTTGCGCACATTTCCATTATCCACTGAAAACCATTGAATTCGAGCATTGTTGTGAGCGGAAATATAATTAGTCAACAATCTTGTACAAACTTGTGATAATTGCCAGTCAAACCAAGGAACCCACGAAGTGCCTTGATAGTAGTTGGGAGCGGCCATTCAACAATGGCTTGAATTTTAGTTCTATCCACTGCTACTCCCTTGATTGAAATTATGTGACCAGGATAAACCACTTGCTCTTGGCCAAAGGCACACTTAGATCGCTTTAAATATACTCTCTCAGTTTGTAAACAAGAAATTATTGAATGAATGTTCTACAAGTGTTCTACCGATGACTTGATGTAGATAAGAATGTCATAGGAAAAACTAGCACATACTTGCAAAGACAGGATCGAAATACCTCATTCATAAGGGGTTGAAAAGTGGGTGAAGCATTCAAAAGGTCAAAAAGCATGACTAGGAATTCAAAATGCCCATGATGAGTACAAAACGCTTTCTTCTTTACGTCATTCAACAACATGCGAATTTGGTGATAGCTGGATCAATGACACCTGGATCCATGGAGCTCTTCTAGCACAATTCGTCGATGACCAGGATTGAGAATTTATCCTTCACGGTGCTCATTTAGTACTCTATAATCCACACATAGCCTTTACGTCTTATTCTATTTATGGACCAACATCACTTGTTGGTTGGTTGAGAAACATGTCCTCACTACTTCTCAAACATGATTTGCTTGGTTGAATGATTCCCCTGAGAAAACATGTCCTCACTACTTCTCAATTTCATATTTCTGTAAATGGGGATAATGACAAGGTTGAGCAACAATGGGCTTCGTTCCTTGAAGTAAAGGTATGTGATGGTCATGGCCGCAGTTTGGTTGCAGCCTCTTCCTTTGGTTCTTGAAAAACATCACCAAACTCCTGCAATAGAACTCAACTTCTGATCATTTGCACGATGTACGGTGCGAATTTGGGGTTGACTCATGAGGCACCCTTGACGTCTCTCGAACGTAACTGGCCTTCCCATACTCTAGAATGTCATGGAAAGAGTCATTAAGTCCTAAAGGACAGGCCTAATGAACATAACCAATTCACTCGACACAACGTCAAATCTTCCCAGGGGTAACAAAAAATAAGTCACACAAAAATCTCTTGTATCCCAATTGTCAAACCCACCGTCTTACATAACCCGGCACTTTGTAGCAGTGTTGTCAAAAGCGCACTTTAAACGCACTTAAAGCGCAAAGCACAGCGAGGCACATCCCCAGCGCTTCCCTCCCAAGCTCTGAAGCGGCCCGCATGAAGAACGCGCTTAGGAGGCACTTTCGGCTTTAAGTGCGAGGCGCAAAGCGCATCCAAAGCGACAAAGGCGTAACGGTCCCTATACTAAACCCTATTTTTCCTTTTTTTCTGTCGAAGCACTCCCTCCCAGCCCCAAACGGAAGACCTCCCTCCCTCCCAGAAGCCCTCCATCCCAGTGCCAGAACCCTCCCTCCCAGCACCAGAAGCCCTCTCTCCCTCCCTGAAGCCTTCCTTCCCGTCGCCTCGCCGAACCCCGTCGCCTCGCTGGACCCCATTCCAAACCCTCAATCTCTTGCTGTGATTTCTGATTTCTTATCTCTTGCATATGCGGGTTTTTATTTATGTGGGATTAATTTCTGTGGGTTGGCGTTTTGATTTATGTGGGGTTGATTTAAGTGGGGTTGATTTCTGGGGTTGAATATACTTAGCTCCCACTCGCAGCTCAGTTTGTCTCTTTTCAAATATACGTGGGTTTCGATTTCTTTGATTTCTGATCAAATCTTGTACTGTTTGTCGAGACTGATATTAGGAATTGATTTATCGGACAAATCTTCGAAAAGATATTAACATTGATGCCTACATATCGAAAGCGCGCTTTGTGCTTAAAGCAATTTGGGAGGTTTGCGCTTTTTGTGTGCTTTGCGCTTTAACAACTATCCTTTGTAGGTGATCTCTATGAGCTATCATTATTCGAAAGTTATCTCTCTTTGGTTGCAATCCTACTTTCTGAGCCACATGATGGTCGATGAAAGTATGGTGCTTCCCGAATCAATTAATAGCGTGACTCAAATTTCCTTCCAATTTGGCCATAAATTACATTGTTTGAGGACTCGTAATTTCCGAAATTGCATGGAGAGATATTCCAGGATCTGTTTCCCAAACTCCCTGTACGATAGTTTTTCCCCTCCTATATCATCCGGATCTTGTGCTAATTCTAACCAAAAGAGCCTTTTACATTGGTGTCGAGCAGTATAGGGTTATTACAGTTGAAACACAATCCCTTAACACGCATGTCTGCCATATTAGCGGGAGATAATAGTTTGACGAAGAAAGATTTAGTATGTGAATTTGTTTGGTCGATCATTAACGGACGATGGCTGATTGTTGAGGTCTTTTGTACGACTAGTCTCCTTTCAAATGAAGGCGACAAATTCATTGTCGTAGATTTGTCTACTTATACCTTGATAGCTTCTGGAAGGCCGCTTATATAAATCTCAATTTCTTATTCCGATTTGAGTGTGCCAGTTCAAATTAAAATTGATACGGTCCTGTCTCACAGATCACGTACATAGGGGACGAGCAGCTAAATGGCCTTGCGGCCGATGCGACGCATTTGAGTTCCGTCCTTGTCGACATATGATGATGATGATGATGAATTAGTGAAAAGTTATTCGAGAGAAATCTTCGATCTCTGTCTTATTGAATAAATGATGCCCTCTTCCTTCTTTCTCATATTCTAAGTCAGAATAAGAAACTTAATTTTTACCTTTATTACTTACTCTATGAGTTAGTAAATAAGCCTAATATTATTGTTACCGAAACAGAGACTTAGTATTACTTCCTTCTGCGATATATTTTTCCATAATGAGATTCCCTCTCCACGTTGGGTATTATCCTTTACACCCCGGGTATTATCCTTTTGACCCTGGGTATCCTCCGCGATTTGTATCAATATCTCCGTGAGAGCTTTTGAATCACAAGATCTATTTTTGAGAGATGAGCATAAATAATGAGGAAAAGGATTGAAGTATTATTACACATTACAAGTAAGAATAACATATTTATAATAGGGGGGGGGGGGGGGGGGTATAACACGTTTGTATACTTGTTTAAGTGGGGAGGGGGAAGGCGTAGTGCTACCAAAATAATTAACCCAGATGCTAAAAGAAAATTTGAGAAATATTCAACTTTCTACCTAAACTAACATAAAAAATAAATAACTTATGCAAGTACTTACTTCATGGAAATAATTGTTTTCTGAACGCGGTAGCAATATGTAAACTCATTAGGATAACACAGAGATAGCACTGCAATCCTGTTTTGATGATAGGGAACATGAGAAAACTTAAAGTTTGTCCAGGATGATTTTGTAAATCAACAATATTGGTGTTGCAAGAACTAGTCCAATGATCATACTGCATGTCACAATAAAGTAGCATGAATCAAAACATTGTAATAATAACCACAACGATAACCATAACAACCTTTAGAAAGAGATCATACCTCGTACTTACTAAATCTGGATAAACATCGTATTCTTGTGCAAAAATAAAAGGGGAATTGGCAAGCGGGAGGGCGGCCTGAAGTTCATTCCACGATATACATTTTATTAACAAAAATGAAAGCAAACATTTGTGACTAAAATAGATATAAAACATTTATTTACCTGCAAAATAGCAATATGGAGAATCGTTCCTCTCAGTCCGAGTGCGATAGATGTCACGGCCATGAGCATGGGACCGAGCAAGAATTTGGCCAACAACGAGAAAGCCAAAGACCTCACCCCGCACGATATGATCTTCAGTTGTAGTCCGATAAATAAACCTAGGACACGAAATGTCTTGAAATCTTGGATAAAAAGATAATGATAATAATGATTCAAAGTTTACATTGATTACCTATGCTAAACATCACCAAGCCGAGAACGGTACTCGAGTTGATAGATATACATCCTTGCATCATTATAGGCGTCTTGAATTTCAATCTACAACAAGCAAAACGACATCTCTCAGAAGACGAAAATTTGGCACGATCGAAGAATATCAACATTTACTTGAAAGTGATCAGTGACCAAACCAATCCCAACACAGATGCATGTGTGTTAGGATTTGTTATGAACTTCCGAAAGACCACCCCAACGATGCTCCTTGTACTACTCTTCATCTGTGAAGGGGGTGGGCCTTGATCATCGTCTCTGTCGTCAATGTCCACTGTATTTTCTTCATATCTACCGCTGCTCGCTTCTGCAGGAATCATTAATAACAATAACCATACTAATTTCGGATAGCAAATCTGAATTTGTCCGCAACTTTGTTTCACTGCCATCGATTTGCAATTTTAAAATAATATACTAATTAAAAAAATCATGACCTCCGAGGAGTGTTCAACATCTAATCACAAAAGCCAAAACAAATTCAATTACCTACTGTTACTTCTTCTGGAGCTCCTCCCTCCAGTGGGGAAACATTAGAAACCCCGGTTGCCTCGACTCTTTCCCCGTTCGAGGTGGACAGGACCTTCTGCGCGGCTTTGAACTCATACATTAATAGCACTATGAGGTTCCACACCATGCCTTGCAGAACGACGACCTGCACAATGAGAGGCGCAGAGTCTCCGGGATACATGGTCTCGATCAAAGGCATGCCAATCACCAACGTATTTGGTAGGGTAGTGATTGAGAATACCGTTATCACCCACTCAAACCTCCCGGACCGGCAGAAGACCAACCACGTGAACAAGCCGAACAGGAGAGCCACCTTCTGAAGAGAATCGGCACCAGCGAAACGCGAATCCATCACATAGAAGTTGGCTTGGCTTGTCGCCTTAAAGACCAACATCGGTAGGCCGATGTAATTAATGTACTTGCCAAGGCCGTTGCATTGCTCCGGCGTGAGTAATTTCCACCACTTAGCAGAACCGTATCCCAAGAACACAGATAAATACATAGGCACCAGTGTGGAGAAGATGACATAAAGTCCCTTCTCCTTCATCGGATCCAAGGGACAGGCCGATGTCTCCTCTCCGTGGAACAACCACCCCCTTAAAAGACCCGCTCAACAACCAAAATCCAATTCAAATCAAATATAAATGGCAAAATATTTATGGCCTTAATTTTGAGCCAACTTTCTGTTTTGTCCTTAACTTAGTTTGTTATATAATTTTGTCACCAACTTTTGTTTTTATTTTATTTTTGGCCAATCATGAATTTCTTCTAGCGAAAGCCAAACAAGGCCTTAATAAACAATTTTCATTTATCGACTAAAAAGAAAAAAGATTTTAAAAAATAGGAAATAATATTAAAACCTTTCATTTGTTTTTTATTATAAAATTTTGATGAACAAATTAAGTGAATTGGAAGCCGAAGTTAACGATAGTTACTGATGTTGTCAAAAAATATGAAAAATCGATGAATGTCGGATGATGTTCTATTAAGGGGCGACTATTACGGATAAAGTGGATTATGAGACGAATGAATGAGATGTCAAAACTCTACTATTATAGGACACATGTTAGACTATATTAATGCCTTGTTTGGCTTTCGCTAGAAGAAATTCTTGATTGGCCAAAATCGAAATAAAAACAAAAGTTAGTGACAAAATTATATAACAAACTAAGTTAATGACAAAATAGAAAGTTGGCTCAAAGTTGAGGCCATAATTGTATATTTTTCCAATATAAATCTCTTCACTTGTTTAAAATTTATTTTAAAAAAATAAATTATAATAAAAGAATAATATCAGATCTTTTAATATCTTTTGAAATAATTTGTGCTGTTGGTCTAAAATAAGTCATCAACGAAGAAATCATGGAATACCGTCATTAATGTCGTGTGAAATCCTTAAAAAAAAAGCTGCTCTTTTTCCGGATTCGTCTTCAAACTATTCACCTTTTTTTAACGTAAATTTGAAGAAAAGTAGGTTTCGGCTTATGGAAAATCCCGATCAAGAAATAGTCGTACTTTATTTACCGTAGTTACAATCCAAGAATTTACCTCAAGTAATACAAGAGGGTAGGGGGCATTCGTGGTCCGACACACACATCATCTATAATATCAAACGAACCTTGATCGTGTATTTTGATTTGATAAAATATCAAACATTGAATTCAATCCGCAAGCACGGTTGATTTTGGTTTGTCATTATTTTTATAATGTGCCACGCATTCTTATATTATTATATGATTATATCTTTTTATTAGATCACAACTAAAAACATTATTGGATGGTATGGAAATGTTTACTGGGATAATGTTTACACCGGATTATTTTAGGGCGTGGATTGTGATTTAAGTACGGCAACAAATGTAATAGTTAATAATGTAAAAAATCTCATTATCGACTGACAAAACTTGATTTAGTCGATGATTGATTGAGAAAATCTGACTTGGTTGATTTCTCATTCGATAGAAAAAATCTAACTTGAAAAATTCTCGTCGATGGAGAAAATTTAATCGATGGAGAGATTCGATGGAAGATTTTCCATAGAGAAAATCTAATCCAACCGATGGAAGATTTGTCCTGGACAAAATCTAATCCAGGAGATTTTCCCGTCGATGGAGATTTTCGCGATGGAGGATTCTCCGGAGAAAATCTAACCTAGTCGAACCAAAAAAATCAGCGGGAGAATATGATTTTATGGATAACTTTGTAAACAAAATTTTATAGGTGAAGATTTAAAACGTGCGAAAATTGAAGATAGGTCCGAAACGTGCGTTGAAGATCTGAAGATAACTGCCAAGTGCCAATCAACCACCAACCACAACCGAAGATTCTCTATATATAACTTTGTTATTTTAATAAAGAGGGACTACTGACATATTCAGACACTTTTATTTTAGTTTTAGGTAGAAACTCTTAGGCAATCTTCTTGTAAGCGCATTTTGTAATCAATTTCTCAATCAATGGAAATCTTCCTTCCTCCTTCTTTCTCTTTTTCTAGTTGAACCCAATGGGTTCGCCACGATTTGATCGCGACATGTTGCGATTTCCACCGGAAACACATTTTTTGGTGCAGTGAGTGTGGGTGGAACTGCAACGCGAATGTAACCTTCAATGAAAGATTTGTTCAATCGGCCGACGAAAATTTGAATGAGGCTTTGAAAATTGCCCTTCGAGAGTCGAATACGCAGATAACCTTAAAAAATGATCTCCGATTATTAATTGAGCAGATAAATAATATATGTCGCGAGTTAGAAACTTTGGGTTCGGTAATTCTCACAGCGACGCATGTTCGTTTGGAAACTCAACAAATAACCATTGATCCAAAGATATGTCGACGGTCCGAAGGGGTAGAAGGTGATTTCATCGTTCCCCGAGAAGGACACACCCTAAAGGTTGAGAGTTCCCTCATGATCGACATCAATCTAGAAACTATTACGTTATTTGAAAAAGTCGACTATGTGGAAGCTTATGTCAATTCCATTCGTCGAATGTTCCCAAGAATATGGTCTTTCGATTCAATTAGAATATTGTCTGGCTGATTGAAAAACTAACCATCGACTAGGCGATTCTGATTTCAGATATATCCATAGATGAATTACTTGGAGATTAATTGAGAAAATCTAACTATATCGATGGATGATTTTGAGAGAATATAATCAGTCGAAGGAAGATTCTCCTTAGGGAAAATCTGATTCGATCAAGGATTTTCTCATTCGATAGAAAAAATCTAACTTGGAAAATTTTCCCCACACATTCTAATCGAGAGACTCAATGAAAGATTTTCCCTCAAGAAAATCTAACCTAGCTGCCAGTTTCGGGAGATTTCCCTTGGAGATTTCCCCCGATAGAGGATTGCTAGTCGATGGAGAAAATCTAACCCAGTTGATCCGGACAAATCAGTCGGGAGAATATGATTTTATGGATAACTTTATAGATAAAATTTTACAGGGGAAGATTTAGAACGTGCGAAAATTGAAGATATGATCGAAGGATTTACACACGTGCCTCGAAGATCTAAAGATAACTGCTAAGTGTCAATCAACCGCCAACCACAACCGATTATTCTCTATATATAACTTTGTTATTTTAGGAAAGAGTGACTACGACACAGACATATTCAGAATCTTAATTTTAGGTAGAAAATCTTAGACAATCTTCTTGTAAGCGCGATTTGTAATCAATTTCGAAATCTTCCTTCCTCCCTTTTCTTCTTTGTCATTTTCTACTTGAACCCAATGGGTTCGCCACGATTTGATCTCGACGTGTTGCGATTTCCACCGGAAACAGATAAACTTCAATTTCAGTAGATAACCCGAACGGAAAACAAAGCTGAATCGCGTATGTATGTATATTTTTAAGGACGTGTTGTTTATATATATATATATATACACGTATATATATAAAATTCTAAAACAATAGTGCTAATAAAAAAACAACCTAATAACATATAACTACATATAATATGACGAATATACCTTTTACTTGAAAAACACATATAGAAATTTTCATAAATGAGAGAATAACTAATTTTATAAAATATTTTTTACTAACAGTATATAATCACTCAAAATTTATGATAGCGGATCTATCTCCAGTACATAATTATCTTGTTTTTTTATAGGTTGTGCCACAAAAACTGCCGTAAAAGGGTGGCTGAGAGTAATAAAGTGCACATATTTGCCGAGTCTATCTACCATCACCGAAATAGTATCTTTACCTTTGGATTTAGGTAAACCTTCAATAAAGTCCATTGAGATATCTGTCCAAATAGCTTCCGGGATTGGCAAAGGCTGAAGTAAACCAGCAGGCCGCTCTAATAATGACTTACATTGCTAATAGATAACACAGCTCTTGATATAATTGCGCACATCTCGTTTGAGCTTCTTCTAATAGAATAGTGTATTGATTCTTTTAATAGTGTCCTGCATCCCAGAATGACCACCTGTAGGAGTATCATGAAACAAGGAAATTATTTTCTTTCTTACATCCTCATTGGACCACCACCAACTTCCCTTTCCTTCTCAACTCTCCTTGTACCCAAGAATAGTGGCCTTTGGTATGCTCCTCCTGCAGTTCTGCAATTAATCGATGCACTTGTTCATCCGACTGCCAAGTCGTGTGAATTTGATTCTTTAGATCCGTATTCACTTGTGATAAAATCAAAGACATTAATCCAGATCCTTGTATTCGAGAAAGGGCATCAGCAACCACATTTTCTTTTCCCTTTTTATAAGTCACCTCATAATCCAATCCCAATAACTTGGACAAGCATCTACTCTGAAATGCCGTCATGATCTTCTGCTTCAGAACGTATTTAAGACTGAAATGATCTGTCTTGATTATAAAATGGCGTCCACTCACATACGGCTTCCATTTTTCAACTGCAAACACCACAGCCAACAATTCCTTTTCATAAGTAGAATATGCTTGAGTTCTTTGGGAGAAAGCTTTACTGATGTAAGCAATAGGATGCCCATTCTGTGTTAACACTGCTCCCATTGCTCCCATTCCTTTGTCTGAAGCATCAGACTCTATAACAAAGGTTTCTGCAAAATTGGGCAATGCAAGTACTGGAGCTGAAGACATTGCAGCTTTTAATCTGGTAAAGGCTTCAGTAGCTGCCTCATTCCACTGAAAAGCGTTCTTTTTTAACAGATTGGTAAGAGGCCTGCTGATGACTCCATAGTGTTGAATAAACCTCCGATAGTATCCTGCGAAGCCCGAAAACCCCTCAATTCTTTAATATTTGTAGGTTCAGGCCACTGTTGCATAGCTGCGATTTTAGCAGGATCAATTTGTGCTCCTCTTCCCGAAATGATATGGCTGAGATACTCAATTTCTTCCACGCCAAAGACACACTTGGACAGTTTTGCAAACAGGGTATGCTGTCTCAATAACTCCAAAACAGCTCGCACGTGGATGACATGATCAGCCAAAGATTTGCTGTAAATCAGAATGTCATCGAAAAAGACTAATACGTACTTGCACAATTGTTACTTGAACACTGTATTCATGAGGTGCAGGAAAGTAGAGGGAGCATTCGTGAGCCCAAATGGCATCGCAAGAAATTCATTGTGGCCTCCGTGTGTTCTGAATGCAGTTTGGGAACATCCTCAGGTCTCATCCGTATTTGCCAATAACCTGACCGAAGATCAATCTTAGAGAAAATGACAGCTCCATGGAGTTCATGCAAGAGTTCTTCTATGACTGGAATAGGAAATTTAATCCTTGACAGTATGATTATTGAGTTCTTTGTAATCAATGCAAAGTCTCCACGTGCCATCCTTCGTTTTGACTAACACATTTGGCGATGAGAAAGGGCTCTGACTTTGTCTGATAACTCCTGCAGTCAACATTTCTTTAACCATGTTCTCAATCGCCTCTTTTTGGACCACTGGATATCTATATGGCCTGACATGTGTTGGAGAGGTTCCCTCCTTCAAATGAATGCCGTGATCATGCAATCTGTGTGGTGGAAGAGCAGTTGGCTCTTTGAATATATCCTCAAACTCCTGTAAGACTTCCTTAACTTCCATTGGAGTTGTGTTTACTTATATTGCTGTCAAATTTATTGATGGTTGGACTGTAAGTGCAAAAAGTTGAACCCCTCTGAATTGTTTCCCTTCTGGACTATAGCTTGCAGTTGCTTCCCATCAATCCAATTAATGGCACCCAATTTCCCACCTCTTAGCACATGTCGTTTGCCTTTATATTGGAATTCCATCTTGAGATGTTGAAAATCTCACAAGACAGGGCCCAACGATGACAGCCACTGGATGCCCAGAACCATATCAGAGTTTCCCAGTGGAACTATCATTATATCAGTAGTGAAAGTTTCCCCTTGCAGCTGCCATGTAAACTCCTTACATATAAACTTACTAATAATTGTTTCTCCATTGGCTACCGATACCATGATTGGGCAACTTCCTTTAATCCGACAGCCTAATCTTTTTGCTGTATTCTCATCCAAAAAGTTGCGTGTGCTCCCAGAATCAATAAGAATGTTCAGATTGTATCCTCTGACCTTTCCCGTCACCTTCATTGTCTAATATGCAACATGGCCTGTAATAGCATTTAAAGAAATCTGAGGCACTTCTTCAATTGTATCCCCAATCAGTTCTTCTGTCGACACATCTGGGTTATCTTCCCTTTCTTCTGTCAATATTTCAATATGGTGTAGTTGAGCCTTGCATTTATGACTAGGTGATAATTTTTCAGGGCAGAAAAAACACAAGTTCTTAGCTCGCCGTTCTGCAATGAATTCGGGTATCAACTGTTTCCTTACTACCCCCTTCTGAGGCTCACTGACAGCTGTTGTTTTCACCACATTAGTGCACTGCTGCTGTTGATATGGAACAAGAGTTCTGCCCATCGGTTTATCAAAAATAGGCATGTTTCTTCTAGAAAGCGAAGATAAAATATTTTCTTGCAATCTGGCTAGAGTATACACATCTTGCAGAGTCTGAGGTCTAAACATACGTACTGTATTCTGTATTTCAAGCTGTAATCCACTGAAAAAACAGCTGATCGCTTGCCTTTCAGACAAATATGTCCGTATCAACAAAGCATCAAATCTATCTTGATATTCCTCCATTCCCCCACTTTCGGTTTGTCTCAAAGTCATCAGCTCAGACAGTGGATCATCATATTGTTGCGTACTAAACCTACTCAAAATCGCCAGTTTATACTCAGCCTAAGTAGGCCAACCTCCCTGCCTCCTAGTTTTGATCAAGGACTGATGCCACAATAAAGCCTTTCCTTCCAAGTGGATTGAAAGTAATTTCACCTTAATACTGTCACCAGTACCATCAACTTCAAAAAATTGATCTCATTTGTATAGCCAACCTTGCATATCTTCTCCATTAAACTTTAGAAAATCAATTTTCAAAAACCGAGCAAAGTTAGAATTGAAACCTCCTGGACTGTTAAAATGCAGGGGATTTGGCGATCCTTCATGATTCCTGCAATTTGGGCCTCTATCCCGGATCTCCTCCAAGTCACGAATCTTGTCACCAATCTCTTGAAACTGGTTGGTAATACGCAACATCATCTCACGTTGTGCACGCATTTTGTCACGCATTTCCCCTTGTTGTTGTTGATATTGTTGCAAAAACTCCAGCCACGAATCCTTCATCGTCTTCTGAAATTCTTCCATTGCTGACTGAGCTTTTGTGGACGCAACCATGGATTGCCAGGATCGAGACAACTGATACCACTTGCAGTGGCCTTCTAGGATCACTACCAGTCGAAGAGAATGAAAGATGGATTGATCAAACGAAGAACTCAATCGGTCAATTCATTCATCGGACGGATGTACAGCTTAGAAGGAGGAGAAGAAGAATTTACTACTTAACACAATGAATCTCCCACAACTTCCCTCCCTCCTATTTATTGTTGTAACCAACCAATAGAAAAGCAACTAACAAATTCTCTTAAATTGGAATACTTTTCCGCCTTTTTCTTCTTCTCCCTTTCTCCATGTTCTGCATCTTCACGAATTGCAGCACGTGACATTATTTCAAACAAAGGGCCGGTTTATATCAAATCATCGGTGGTCCACTTTCCATATTTAAAACAAAATTAATGGAAACGATTTCTCTAAAAAAAGAGATGGAGGCAATACTCCTTTCTCCAAATTTCCAAAAATAGCAATTTCACCTCAAATTAATAATTTCAGGAATAATGAGTTCTCTTTAAAATAATTGATTGGTATACCCATACTTATTAATAAGTATATTTCATTAGAAATTAACTACACAATTTATTTATATTTTCAATGAGAAAAGAACATATTCGATATAAAGATGAGGAAATAAAAAATATTTACAAAGTTGAATTAATAATTAATAATATGTAATTTTTAATAATTGTTTTTAAAATTTATAATTCCAGCCTAGGGATGAGCTGTGGTTGGTGGTAGGGGTGACAATTTCAGACAAGGACACGTTAACACGGACACGACTCGACACATTCAAAGCGGGTTCGTGTTTAACTAAATGTGTCTTTTATCCAAATGGGTCAAGACCCGATTAAACATGATAAAATTTGTGTCCATGTTCGTGTTTTAAAACATGACCGGTTTATAAACCTGTATAACCCATATAATTTTTAATAAAATAATAATTTTAAATTATTTTTATTTATTTTAAGCCCAATTGTTTCACATTGATGGAAAGCTCAAACAATAAATACATTAGGGTTTTGTTCTCGTCATCTTTTCAAAACGTTTTACTTTTGTTGTTATCTTATCGCGAAGACAAAGTGTTTGTAAATCGTAAGTATGTAATATAGTTTCGTTTTTTATTTTTGAACTTTTTTCAATTGACAATAGTCTAATATGTTTTTTTTTTTGTCTATTTTAGAATTTTGATTTTGCTCATGGAAAGTTTAGCCCAAACCCTAAGTTTAGGGTCTGATTTGCCAGACTTTGATGAGATTAAAAAATTAGGGGATGCAGATGAAGTTGATGATGTTAGTGAAACACAAGCAGAATCACAGGAAATAAAAATAAATAGTACTTAAGGGAAAAGACTAAGGAAGCTGACTTCAGCCGTGTGGAACTTTTGTGATCGTGTTAACGTGAAGACGACTGAAGGGAAGATGATAACTAAAGCCATTTGCAAGGCATGCAAAACCACTGTCATGTGCGATAGTAAGTATGGTACAAGTAATTTAAAGAGGCATATCAATGCATGCCCTAAAAAAGGTCGTGATGTTGGTCAAATGATCTTATTTGCTAATTTGAAACTTAAAAGCACAAAATTTAACAAGCATATATGTCGTGAGTTGATGGTTGCTGCTATTATTAGACACGAGTTGCCTCTTTCATTTGTGGAGTATGATGGAGTTAGAGCATTGCTAGAATATCTAAATGAGAATATTGTGTATATCTCTAAAAATACTTTGAAATCTGATTTGATGAAGATATTCATAAGAGAAAAAGTGAAAATAAAAACTATGTTGGATGATTGCCTGGGAAGAATATCTTTGACATCTGATTTATGGACTTCAGTAGTTACTGATGATATATATCTATTACGACACATTAAATTGGTAATGATTAGACCTTACAGAAGAAAATTTTGAATTTTTCTTACATGCCACCTCGACATTCTGTTATTATTTTAGCTGGTAAAGTAATGTCGCTGCTGATTGATTGAGGAGTAGATGCTAAGTTTTTTTTTTGTTACGTTGGATAATGCATCTGCCAATGATGTGTTACTGAAGCTATTGAAGGCATAGTTGAATGCATTGGGTGTGCTTATCTCTTCTAGTGATTTCTTTCATGTTCGTTGTTGTGCACACATTATCAATTTGATTGTTCAAGAAGGGTTGTAAGAGATCGATGCTGCTGTGGAAATAGTCAAAGAAAGTATTAAGTATGTGAAAGGATCTCAGGCTAGGAAGGTTAAATTTATTGAGTATGTGAATCTATTTAATCTGTGTGGAAAGAGAGATTTGAGACAAGATGTTCCAACACGTTGGAACTCTACACATCTCATGCTTGATGGGGCAATTTATTATCGACAAGTATTTCATCACTTAGAATTGAGTGATGCAAATTATAAGCATTGTCCTTCGGAAGATGAATGGGAGGAGGTTGAGAAAATCAATAATTTTTGAAGCTTTTCTATGAGATCACTTGCGTGATTTTTAGGACGAAGTATGTTACCGCAAACTTGTACTTTCATTTGTTCAGAGAGCATATTATATGCTGAAGAAGAGTATGACGAAGTTGATCTTTACTTGAAAGTTATGGCGACAAGAATGTTTACTAAGTATGAAAAGTATCGGTCAAAACTCAGCACAATCTTAGCAATTGCTTTGGTATTAGACCCTCGATAGAAAATTCATTTTGTTGAATTGAGTTGTCACAAGCTTTATGGAAGTGCTTCTACGGAATTTTGGAAAATTCAAAGACAATTATTTACTGTTTTTGACGAGTATGTTGTGAAGAGAGGGAGTTCATCTATCAACCCAAATGTTGCTAACAATGCAACTCGGCCTAATGATTGTAGAATCGAAGATAATTTTGTGCTTTATAACTTTCTTATTATGATACAATTATGTGATTCTTATATTCATATTTATTTTAGGAGTTCGATTCATTTCAAAGTTTGGAGTGTGACGTTGGTTCAAACAAATCTGAACTAGAGCAATGTTTGGATGAACCGCAAATAAATAGAAAGGTTGATTTAGACTTGTTGGCATATTAGAAAAGTAATTGATTTCGCTATCCAAACATTGCAAAAATGGCTCATGAAGTGTTAAGAGTGCCGATCTCTACTGTGGCTTCAGAATCCGTATTTAGTATTGCAGGTCAAATCCTAGACCAATATCAAACTTATGTAAAACCAGAAACTGTTGAGGTACTTCTTTGTAGAAGGGATTGGCTTATGGAGAAGGTATTTAATAATTATTTAAGTTAATTATATTTTAATTATTCTAATATATATATTTTTTTAAGAGATTTCAGTAACATTTCTCGAATATTTAACTAATGACGTGGTGGGTCGGGACATTGAAAACGATACCTGTTGTACGCGCGCCTTCCAGCCTAGCACGCGCGTGGTGGTTCGAACGACCCGAGGATCCGGGCCAGCTCCCCAAGGCCCAACCGGTCGACGTCACGACTCGAGTGTCGGACGCTGTGGAAGGGAATTGGGTGATCCCTCCCTGGGTTCCTAACTGGGCCTGCTCGGGCCCTCGCCGACCGTCTCTGTTTTCCTAAGAGGCGGCGGGCGAAAGGCGGAGCATTATCCGAAGAACGAACTTTCGGGGGAAATCGGGAGCGGTTCGTGTCGCCACCACCCATCCAAAATGGCTCCGAGAAAAAAAAGTATTATCGTTTAACCTAGGTAAACTATACGGAGTCCCCATCGACTTAGTTTTGAAAACTGGTTTAAGTCGGAAATCCAGAGTAGGATTCGGGGATTCCTATTTACTAACTCTTACATTCTAACATGCGAAAAAGGAAGTGCCGTTTGCTCCAAAAGATTTGCTTTTGTTTAACGGGTGTTGGACCCGATCCGGGCATGACTCCGGACTCATGTCAATGTTTTACGGGCGTTGGACCCGATTAAGGCTTTTGGGCCCAAACTCGTATTTGTTGATAGCAAACAACATGCGACAATAAACCTATGAGTCTAAGGCATGCGGCCAAGCACAAACAATTATTTAGATCAAAGGGGACGGGGAAGGATGGTGACCAAGGGCCTATGGACGTGGGCCCACGGCGTGTTACATGTGGAAATAATGAAAAAACAGGAGGCCCGCACCTCCTTCATGTACCTGAGGCCCGCCGGGATGGCTTTACATTGGTCGGACTCGTCAGTTGAGGCAGCTTTCGAGATGTGCTTCCACCATGGGTTTTCTCGTGCGCCTCCAGTCTTCGAAATTCGTTTTGTCGAACTTCCGTGAAGCTCGATTGCTTTTCATGCAAATCAAACCAGGATGCGGTCGTCAAAAATTTCTAATTGAATATTTGAAACAATTAAAATTAACTATTGTAAGTCGGAGTGAAACTTACGGGGTGTTGTGTGGCCCGTTGATGTCGATATTCCGAGATGTCGAAAGATAACAGGGCGTTGTGCGACCCGTTGATATTGATCATCGGTGACGTCGAAAAATGGATGTCCCTTGGTGATGAATTCCTTTTTGTTTTACATGCAAAACAAAGGAAAGGAGAGCGACGTACAAAGCCTTCGTATCGATTAAATTTGAACGGAATTCAATCGAATTGGATAAGTAAGGTATGACTTACCGTTTGAGGGTGAGGAATCGAGTCAACTTGTGATTTTTCGAGAAAACCCCAAATAAGTAGCTAGAGAGGTTCCATGTCCGGTCCGTTGATTCATACATGTTATGAATCCAATGAGAGTGAAGGAATATCGAAAGTAGAATGTTCGAATCATATGACCAAAGAGACAGACATAAGTAGTTACGTCATCAAAAGAATAAGAAGCTAACCATTCATATAAGTAAAGAGATTAATGACAAGCATGTTTGTCAAATTTGACAAGAAATCTAATGGTGGGATCCTATTCCACGAGGCAAAGAAAAGTTTGGCTAATCTTCGAACGTTTACTCGAATTGTGACAAATGAACGATGACCGTGTGCTGAAGTTGCTCAAAATGAGAAATGTAAAACATGAAAGTTGTAAAAAGATTGAATTTTCTAACTTTATGTTACAATTTTAGTCCATTCGGATTTTATATGAGCAAGTTATGACTTCCGGTGCACAGACTACTCATCCTGCCGCTGGAAGGCAAGAGTCAAGGGAGGGCTTTGTATTCTCTGAATTTTTAGACCAACTAGATGGAACCGAATGTAAAAACTCAAAAGAGAAAAGTTGTACAAAACTGAAATATGATTCTGGAAACATTAATTTCATAAAATTCCAATGTGTGGTTTGAAAAATAAGTAATTTTCTTCGGTAGTATTTGTCTGATGCATGGTGAAATGACGTTTTTGTGTACGCTGCACTCCGCTAATGATTAGACCCGATTTTGTTGCTTTAATGAAAATTTTCAAAACATGAAAGATTTAGAAAACTATGTCCAACGGAGTGCGACTGCTGCCTCGTGGATGCATGAAACAGGTCAGCGTTGACGTTCAAGGATAAAAAACGTCGATTAAACAAGTTCTTTTGGGAAAATGATCAACATGAAAATTGTTCCTCATTAATAAAGGAATCCAAAGAGTCTAAAATCATCTCAATCCATGTTTTGAGAGAAGACCTATGCCTAAAATATGAAGCAATGACAGCAGCGACGGGCTTCGCAAACTTCAGCATGCGTCCATCTAATGAATCGGCAATAACTCAGGCTACACATGCTCGATTTAAATGCATAAGTTATCTACACGACCAGGAGAGAGAGAGAGGAAGAGGATAGACCTGATTAAGCTTGATTCCGTCGCTGGACGGAAGAGCAGTGCCTGGAGAAGTGAACTGCGACATCATGCTTCGCAATTTCCAGCCTCCGACCATCCCGAACTCGCGAATAACAGGGTGTTCATGAAATTAACACCAAAACAGGAGTAGACAGAATACGGTTAGTGTAACGGACTTCATGGGTGTTCATTTATTGAGTTGCACGAGTGAGACTGAGAACTCACCGAGGGGTTGCCTCGCCCCGGGATTGCCCGGGGAGAAAGAAGGACGTCGGGAGTCCGTTAGGGGGTTCCTTTGAGCCAGTTCTTGTCCATACTTGGATCATGGCTTTGACAGGAGGATGCCTAGAGAAGAGAGTATTGGCTGGAATAAGACGGTTGACGTTGGGAGGCCTTGGCTCGTCAGCAATGGAGGGGGAAAGTCCTTGGCTCCGATTTGTGTACGTCAGGGAGGAGTTGGCCTCTGGTTGCATGTGATGGAGGAGGAGTTGGCCTCCGGTTGTATGTAGAGGGAGGAGGAGTTGGCCTCCGATTTCCGGAGGGGTGGAGCGTCCGGTTCCCAGAGAAAAGGATGAAGTTACAGAGGAGGGACCTGATTCCTCATCGTCTGATTGGGAGATCTATTTTTGTTTTTGAGAAGGCGATCGTGTGAAAGAAAGGAATCAGGGCAAAAAAATTTCCCTCGAAATCTTGGATTGATTGGAGAAGATTTTATTTTCCCTTTTTTAGAAATAAACTAAATCAGGATGGGAAAAGAAATATCACGTGAAATCTGGATTGATTGGAGGATTTTTTTTCTTTTATCATATTTTATATTATTATTATTATTTAAAATTTGGGGTATTACAGTTGCCCCTCTTTGCGAGGGAATTTGAAAAAGATTTTCTCGCAAAGACTTGATTAATACCCCAAATTGTGGATTTAGGGTATTCTTGATAGACCTGTACTTTGGGATCTAATCAAGAAAATTGTCAGTAATAAATGAGACATCGTGAAATACGAGGGTTAATGAAATATGTGTGATCACAACACTCATGCAGGTCATGATTTATTTGATGAAGCTTATTTGAATCACTTCTGAGCGAGAACAATGAAGGGCTTCTGACTTTTATATGGGCTCGCTCTTACTTCCGAAACCTGTCACGGTTGGATTTTAGAATTCCTTTGACTTAGATGCTCATGTACCAGTCGAAGGAGTCTTTGTGTGGGTTGTAATGTGGCTTTGGCATTAGGCCTTTGGATAGAGAATCTGAATTTGTCATTTTGAAGGAATGAGTCTAAGGACCTCATCGGAAGCTGTTGTACCACAGAAGTTCCACCGTCCAAGCGAATTCTCCATCTACCAGATAGTAGACCCGTTGAGACACGTCGTTGGGGACGGATTGACGATCAACTAGAGCTTTGAAAATCTGCTTTAGGGAGTGTCTTCTCCTCGTTTTGTCCGGGAGATAACACCTTTGCTTTTGCCCCCGTTCATGTTGGCCCTGGTGCTTTAATTTGCTCTTTTGTTTCTTTTTGCGCTTCGCTTTTGAAGACTTTGGTCTTTGCACTAATTTTGCTTTTTCTTTGTTGAATTGTAGGGATTTACACTGCGTTCTTTCTTTTTCTCCGCCTTGTTGGAGATGCTTTGGACTCCTTGGGGATTTATATTTCTTATGAGGATTTGCCTCATTTTTTTCTCTGTTGATCTTTTTAGAGCTGCTTTGGACTCCTCTTGAGGATTTGTACGTCTTGCAGAATTGTTGGAGGTTTGCATCCCTGGGTACAAGTCAACTGGTAAGCACGTCTATTGATGGTACCTCTTCGCTTGAACCTTGAGGAAGTGTCGCCTCTGTGGTCCGTCGCTTCCGGTTTCTAACTACAGGATCTCTGTTAACCTCGATGTAAGGCGATCCTTAGACTCGGTGGGACTAGTGTATGTAGAAACTTCGACTTTGGCTCAGAAGGGCTAGCAATGGTCATGTCCGTGTTTAGGATAGAGAATAAATGCTTGATCTCATCCCGGTCTGAGCATCTTTCGTCAAAGGATTCTTTGTCCGCCAGACGTATGCATGTGAACCCTTATGGTGTTTGCACTCATCTCTTTCGGTAAGTGTTCAGGAATGGGCTTACCTTCTCCATTCTCGCTCAGAAGCATTCTTATTTTCAAAAATCTTTTAAAATTGTATGCAAAAGGGTACATAAATGCTTAAGAAATGAATAGGTTTCGGTACGCAAACCTCTTTGGAGACGTCGTACTAAGGTGGTGCTATTGTGCAAGCTTCGCGGGGAAAGTGTTTGCATTTTCATGCCGCAGTCATGGTCCTTGAGATTAGACTCGGAACGGCTTCTACCCGACCACCCACGCCGTTGCCTAAGAGTTTGTACCGTACTGTGTGGAGTCCATGTGCCTACATAATTGACAACGGACGGAGGTGAAGTTAGTTCATGTACTTCGACTCTCGCTTTGGGAGATTATAATAAAGTTGGGTATTCGCTGGGGATATGAGATGAATATGCCCATCTCGATGGTCGTTCTAGAAGAATTGCTTGTGTATTCTACTCTTGTTGAGGAATGCGGTGTTTTTAACCGACTCCAATTGGGGAAATGGAGGTATGACTCCGTCTGGGAAATGATAAGAAATTTGTTAGAGAGTAGTGTAGATGATACTCCCTTTCGATATGATCATCCTTGGTGACAACAAAGGCAATCTCGAAGCTTTGGTTCGAAATCTTCCACTCGACCGCCCGCGCCTTTGTTCGTAATGCAAGGATGCTTATGTACCTGCACTCGCCAAAGGGCGGACAACAAGTGAGCTCATGTAACTTGTTTCTTTTAAAGTAAGAATGAAGTTTGCTCATGTAACTTCATTTATATGAAAAGCGAAGTAGAGCTTTGATACTTCCCTTATTGTGTTTCGTCATTGCGTCTTTGTCCGTAGGAATCAAAGGATTGACAAAATCGTTACTCTTACCTGACGTCTGTTGTATAAAGATGCTCATGTACCTATCAAACAGATGGCGAGAAACAAGTAAGTTCATGTGACTTGTTTCTATTAGAGTAAGAATAAAGTTTGCTCATGTAACTTCATTTGTAAGAAAAGTGAAGTAGAGTTTTGGTACTCCCCTTTTATATGGTTTCGTCATTGCGTCTTCGTCCAATGGAATCGAAGGTTTGACGAAGTGGCTACTCTGGTTTTGTATCCGTTGTATAAGGTTGCTCATGTACCAATCAAACAGACGACAAGAAAATAAGTGTCTTCGTGCAACTTGATTCTTTTAGAGTAGAAATGAAATTTGCTCATGCAATTTCATTTATAAGAAAGGTGAAGTAGTGTGGGGTTTTGGTATTTCCCTTTTGTAAGGTTTCGTCATTGTGTTTTCGTCCGAAGGAATCGAAGGTTTGACGAAGTGGCTACTCTGATTTTGTATCCGTTGTATTGCTCATGTACCTATCAAACATATGAGAAGAAAACAAGTGTCTTCGCTCAACTTGATTCTTTTAGAGTGGAAATGAAATTTGCTCATGTAATTTCATTTATAAGAAAGGTGAAGTGGAGCTTTGATACTTCTTTTTGTATAATTTCGTTAGTGCGTCTTTGTCTGTAAGAATCGAAGCATTTGACGAAATTGCGACAAGACTCTAGCATGAAACGTTTGCCACCCTGCCACCCTCGCCTTTATCATAGGAGTTGTGTACCATTCGTGTGAGGAGCTCTTGTACCTTCCCACGAGACAAAGGACGTAAATGAAATCGGGTCATGTAATTTCATTTAGCTTGATGAAGAAAGTAATAATTGTGTGATACTCCCTTTTCATGTTTATTGTCAATGTTCTTTGCCCTAGTTGACTCCCTGGGGATATAAAGAAGTTTGCTAACAAAGATTGTTCTGAAGCTCTGGTTCGAAATTCATTGATTGTCTTGATTGTCTGTCTAGGACACTCATATATTCCTTTCATGTGATTCGTTGGTTTGTCAACGGAGAATTAACTAAGATTGCCCAGTCTTATCCTAGGATAGCTTGGAGATTTGTCCTAGGACCGCTCGGAGATATGTTCATGATCACTCGGAGATTTGCCCCAAGATCGGTCGGGGATTTGCCCTACGATCGCTTGGAGATTTGCCCCAGGATCGCTCGGAATTTGCCCCAGATTGCTCTCGTGTTGTCGTCGTTGTTTTGTCAACGAATGCTGTTTTGAAACTTTAGCTCGAAACTTTTCCACCCTACCACCCTCGCCTTCGTCATCTGTCTAGGATGTTCATGTACCTATAAAACAAGCCGAAGGGCAAAACAAGTAAGCTCATGTAACCTGTTCTGCAGAGAAAGTATTAGTTGAGGAACGAATACCCCCTTTCATGTAAATCATCGTTTTATTGACAACGAAGGATATTTTGAAGTTTTGGCCCAAAACTGCTTCAAGGCTTTGGCTCGAAACTTTATCACCCTGCCACCCTCACCTTCGTCAACATGCGACAAGGGCTAAAATAAGTGAGCTCATGTAACTTATTTTCACAAACAGGGAAGTATTAATCAAAGAACGAATACTCCCTTTCATGTGATTGTAACATCGAAGAATGCCTACATCGATTGCTTATGACAGTTCTCTCCGTTAAGATGATTGATCTTCGGTTGAATCTCGTGAATGTGCAAAGTTGATAGAGCCATGCGGTGGGCTTGGGTGGGGATTGGCCAGTCATGTAGTGGGCCAACGTGCTTGTTTTTTGTCAATGAGTGATGCGGTGACTGACCTTCTCCTCTTTTCTTTGGTGAGAGTCGGTGGTTGACTACTGTCGGGATGACCGCTTGGGTGCCGTAGGGAATTCAAAGGGAATTGTTCCAGTTGAAGTATGCGTCGTCGTTTGTAGACATGATGCTCTTTGGCATTGGTAACCTGTTGTCTTAGCCCTAGAAGAGTCATCTTGTACCTGCGAGGTAAAATGGATGCCTTGGTGTTAGCAGTTTAAATATCGGTAAGTTCATCATGTATGTTTTGAACTGTTGGAAGGCAAATAGAGCGAATGAGAGTTTTTAATGCCAGTTGCGCTATATGTTCGCCGTCGCTTCAAGAATCTGGTCTATGTTCATGTTTTTGTCGTTGAGATGCTATGGATCCGGCATTCGTCAAGTTCTTGTTGTCGGAGAAACGATGAGGTTGAATTAAGTGTTCGTTTTGGGGGTTGATTGCTCGCAGCTGTCCTGATCTCGTGATGCCGTTGTGAATGATGGGGTTTGCCCCTTGTGCTGGATTCTGTTGTTGAGTTGTAAGCTAGGGAATTGCCCGTGTTTGGAATGATGTTTTTGTTGGTGCGGAAGTTGTGGCGACTGATGACCTAGTGAAATCGCTTCTGTTTCTTTGGAGCGGTTGTCGGATCAGTAGGGGCGTGATGACCCTAGTGTATCCGATTGTAGCATGTCCGTGAACGGCTCGATGGGCTCGTCTATGATGTTGACGGGTGTTGGCTGGTGAGCTGTAACCTCCTTGGGGTCTTCATGTTGTTGTAGATTCAACTTTGAACTTTGGTAGCCGTTTGATGATCTTTGGTGTTCGTGCTTGGCTTTGTACTTTGGTAGCCGTCGATGACTTTGGGCTCATGTCGTTTGACGCACGGCTTTGAACCTTGGTTGCCGTAATGGAAACTTTGGGCTTCATGTTATTAGATGTTCGATTTTGGGCTTTAGTAGTCATCGATAAATCCTTGGCATTCTTGTGCTTGTAGATTTGTAATGTCATGCTTTGTCCCTACTCCTATTCGAGGAGCCATATTGGGTAATTAAACCTCGGAAGGAAAATAGAGAGAAAGTTTGAATTAGTATCATGCAATAATGTAATCGATGCATTATAAATTTGTGATGATACTTGATCACACTCGTATATGCAAAAAGGTATGCATTATGTAACTGTAATTATAAATGAGACGTAGTGATGCAATGGAGCGATTATTGTGAATGACATGATAATGTAACTATTGCAATCAAACATACACTCATGTGGTCATGAGAATACATGAATGCAGTAAGCAATAAATAGGTAGGGAGGGAGAAAAGATGATTCTTGAAGTCCTCTATGATTAACCCAAACCGTTGCAAAACAAGTAGTGTTAGCTCTACAGTTTATCGCAGGCAAAGCGTACCTGAGATATGTTCCTACACAGGTAGTAGTCACTTAGTAACAAGCAAATGCATATGCGACGTCTGGTACCTGTAGTGGACAAACAATGCTAGACTCTCGGATGAAGGCTTCTAAGACCTCCCTTGGACAAAGGGAGACGGGCCCCGGTTCATAGCCTACTAGCCGCAGAAAGCAGCGAGGCCGTGCCGTTCGGTGACCCCCTAAAATCCTAGTCCCGGGTATAGGGACTCACCTAGACATGCCTAGGAAAGCGGCAAATAAACACAACCATGAGAGCGAACAAAGGGCACCGAGCCAAGCAAGTACATGCGCAAACAAAAACTCCGCTCCGCATGTGGATTGAAAATGTAAGAGCGTTCGAAAAGAATCCACACAATGAAAATCCCTAGCGGAGTCGCCATCCGGGATGTACGCGCGCCTTCTAGCCTAGCACGCGCGTGGTGGTTCGAACGACCCGAGGGTCCGGGCCCGCTCCCTAAGGCCCAACCGGTCGACGTCACGACTCGAGTGTCGGACGCTGCGGAAGGGAATTGGGTGATCCCTCCATGGGTTCCTAACTGGGCCTGCTCGGGCCCTCGCCGACCGTCTCTACTTTCCTAAGAAGCGGCGGGCGAAAGGCGAAGCATGATCCGAAGAAGGAACTTTCGAAAGAAATCGGGAGCGGCTCGTGTTGCCATCACCCATCCAAAATGGCTCCATAAAAAAAAAGGTATTATCGTTTAACCTAGGTAAACTATACGGAGTCGCCACCGACTTAGTTTTGAAAACTGGTTTAAGTCGGAAAACTAGAGTAGGATTCAGGGATTCCTATTTACTAACTCTTACATTCTAACATGCGAAAAAGGAAGTGTCGTTTGCTCCAAAAGATTTGCTTTTGTTTAACGGGTATTGAACCCGATCCGGGCATGACTCCGGACTCATGTCAATGTTTTACGGGCGTTGGACCCGATTCGGGCTTTTGGGCCCAAACTCGTATTTGTTGATAGCAAACAACATGCGACAATAAACCTATGAGTCTAAGGCATGCGGCCAAGCACAAGCAATTATTTAGATCAAAGGGGACGGGGGAGGATGGTGACCGTGGGCCTATGCACTTGGGCCCACGGCCCGTTACATGTGGAAATAATGAAAAAACAGGAGGCCCGCACCTCCTTCATTAACCTGAGGCCCGCCGGGATGGCTTTACATTGGTCGGACTCGTCAGTTGAGGCAGCTTTCGAGATATGCTAACACCATGGGTTTCCTCGCCCGCCTCCAGTCTTCGAAATTCGTTTTGTCGAACTCCCGTTAAGCTCGATTGATTTTCATGCAAATCAAACCAGGATGCGGTGGTCAAAAAATTCTAATTGAATATTTGAAACAATTAAAATTAACTATTGTAAGTCGGAGTGAGACTTAGGGGCGTTGTGTGGCCCGTTGATGTCGATCTTCCGTGATGTCGAAAGATAACAGGGCGTTGTGTGGCCCGTTGATATTGATCATCGGTGACGTCGAAAAATGGATGTCCCTTGGTGATGAATTCCTTGTTGTTTTACATGCAAAACAAAGCCTTCGTATCGATTAAATTTGAACGGAATTCAATCGAATTGGATAAGTAAGGTATGACTTACCGTTTGAGGGTGAGGAATCGAGTCAACTTGTGATCTTTCGAGAAAACCCCAAATAAATAGCTAGAGAGGTTCCATGTCCGGTCCGTCGATTCATACATGTTATGAATCCTACGAGAGTGAAGGAATATCGAAAGTAGAATGTTCGAAACATATGACCAAAGAGACAAACATAAGTAGTTACGTCGTCGAAAGAATAAGAAGCTAACCATTCATATAAGTAAAGAGATTAATGACAAGCATGTTTGTCAAATTTGACAAAAAATCTAATGGTGGATCCTATTCCACGAGGCAATGAAAAGTTTGGCTAATCTTCGAACGTTTACTCGAATTGTGACAAATGAACGATGGTTAAAAAAAAATTCATAACTTGCCGTAAAACTTCTCCAAAATTTGTGAAATTTTACCAGAACCTAAAAAACTTAAATATAATCCATCATGTCAAAATTTAGGAAAAACTAACATGTGATGTGCTGCCAGTAAAGCAAAGAGTGGGGCTGTTCAAACTGGACATGTTCCAGTCGGACAGCTTATAGGGGTGAGCATGACCCCCGTTGACCGTGGCTGAAGTTGCTCAAAATGAGAAATGTAGAACATGAAAGTTGTCCATTCGAATTTTATATGAGCAAGTTATGACTTCTGGTGCACAGACTACTCATCCTGCCGCTGGAAGGCAAGAGTCAAGGGAGGGCTTTATATTCTCTGAATTTTTAAACCAACTAGATGGAACCGAATGTAAAAACTCAAAAGAGAAAAGTTGTAGAAAACTGAAACATAATTCTGGAAACATTAATATCATAAAATTCCAATGTGTGGTTTGAAAAATAAATAATTTTCTTTCAGTAGTATTTGTCTGATGCAAGGTGAAATGACGTTTTTGTGTCCGCTGCACTCCGCTAATGATTTGACCAGATTTTGTTGCTTTAATGAAAATTTTCAAAACATGAAAGATTTTGAAAAATAAAATAGGTATCTATTGCAACAAATTTCAGGTGAAATGGAGACTTGGTGTTAAAGTTGTGTCCAGAAAACCGAATCAGCCTTCCTGCTCGTGTGCAGACCGAGGCTAACTCACAGTCCAACTTTCAATGGACGAAACCCAACCGAAGAGACCTCGAATGAAAGTTCAAAACATGAAAGTTTTAGATAACTTAAGTGAGAAGTGATACCAAGTAATTTCATGCAGATCCAAGCCGTACAGACAAAGTTATGTCCAACGGAGTGCGACTGCTGCCTCGTGGATGCACGAAACATGTCAATTTTATTCGTTGACGTTCAAGGATAAAAAAACGTCAGTTAAACATGTTCTTTTGGGAAAGTGATCAACATGAAAATTGTTCCTCATTAATAAAGGAATCCAAAGAGTCTAAAATCATCTCAATCCATGTATTGAGAGAAGACTTATGCATAAAATATGAAGCAATGACAGCAGCGACGGGCTTCGCAAACTTCAGCATGCGTCCATCTAAAGAATCGGCCATAACTCAGGCTACACATGCTCGATTTAAATGCATAAGTTATCCACACGACCAGGAGAGAGAGAGGAAGACGATAATCTGATTAAGCTCGATTTCGTCGCTGGACGGAAGAGCAGCACCTGTAAAAGTGAACTGCGGCTTCATGCTTCGCGATTTTCAGCCTCCGACCATCCCGAACTCGCGAATAACAATGTGTTCATGAAATTAACACCAATACGGTTAGTGTAACGAACATCATGGGTGTTCATTTATTGAGTTGCACGAGTGATAATGAAAACTCACCGAGGGGTTGCCTCGCCCCGGGATTGCCCAGGGAGAAAGAAGGACGTCGGGAGTCCGTTAGGGGCTTCCTTAGAGCCAGTTCTTGTCCATACTTGGATCGTGGCTTTGACAGGAGGATGCCTGGAGAAGAGAGTATTGGCTGGAATAAGACGGTTGACGTTGGGAGGCCTTGGCTCGTCAGCAATGGAGGGGGAAGTCCTTGGCTCCGATTTGTGTACGTCAGGGAAGAGTTGGCCTCCGGTTGCATGTGATGGATGAGGAGTTGGCCTTCGGTTGTATGTAGAGGGAGGAAGAGTTGGCCTCCGATTTTCGGAGGGGTGGAGCGTCCGGGTTTTTGTTTCTTGAGAAGGGGATCGGGAAAAAAAATTTCCCTCGAAATCTTGGATTGATTGGAGAAGATTTTCTTTCTTTTATCATATTTTATATTATTATTATTATTATTTAAAATTTGGGGTATTACACCGATGTTGATTTAAGTTGAAAGATTGTTTTGATGATATTTGATATCTTTTTAGTAGTTTTCTAATTTAAAATACATGAATTTTGAATAAATATAATTTTTTAATATTATATTATATTATATTATTTAAAATTTTAACGGGTTAACACATCTAACATGTTTATTAATTGTGTTAGTACTAGAGTTTTATCTAATAACACGAGTAGTTAAACAGGTCGTGTCACGAGTTGACACCCCTAATTTAAATATAGAGAGAGTTAATTATTTCTTAAGACATAACATCTTTGTCCGATCAATTATGACATAATCTCTTACTAATTAATATATCATAGAAAATGGATGAAAATAAATTAAAATAATGAACGTAATTGGAGAAGTCCCGGAATCATTAGATATGGGCGCTCGTAAAGGTAACACTCCCGAGGAAATTACCGAAATAGCGTAATGGTAAAAATTTTTACGAAGACTCCCACGGCATTTCTCAATATTTTTTAGTCATTTAGTATTCTCAACCGATTAAAGAGATCCTTATCTTTAAAAAGATCACGAGCCGACGCAAAAGCCATACGCCAATCTTCGTCTGTTTTTTGTTGGACTGCACATTTGTCAGGATTGAACCTGAATTTTATTTTTCAAAAGTTGATTTGACAGGTCACCAACTCCAAAAATAATTAAAGAAGGTGGATACGGTAATAAAATTTTAGCCAAATAAAGGTTAATACCCATCACTTCGACAGTCCCCGGCTCAAACAAAACCTCGTCCGGATTCCCCCGCCGTCCGGGTAATCATGTCGAAACATCCCGTCATCAACTTCGGCATCCTTGGCTGCGCTGACATAGCCAGAAAGGTCTCTCGTGCCATCTCCCTCTCCCCCAACTCCACCCTCCTCGCCATCGCCTCCCGCTCACTTGACAAGGCCCGCAGTTTCGCCGCCGCCAATGGGTTACCCACCGACACCCGCATCTACGGCTCCTACAGTGATCTCCTCGATGATCCGGACGTGGACGCCGTGTATGTCCCGCTACCCACGTCTCTCCACATCGAGTGGGCTGTGGCCGTAGCCGAGAAGGGGAAGCACGTCCTGCTTGAGAAGCCCGTGGCCATGAGCGTGGAGGAGTTCGACCTCATCGTCAGAGCGTGTGAGAGGAGTGGGGTCCAGCTTATGGACGGGACCATGTGGATGCACCACCCGAGGACGGCTAGGATGAAGGAGTTCTTGACGGACGGCGAAGCTTTCGGGCAGCTCAAGGCTGTGAGTTTTTGTTTCGCTCTCTGATTTCAGTCTGCATACAGGGGATGTGATTTTGGTTGAATTTGTCATTTGCCCATGATGTGATTTGTGGATGGAGGGGGTGTATAGAAAGTGTATCGAGTGGAAGTTAAGTCTTGGGCGATGCTTCTAGGTCGAATCTGGAAATGGGAATTTTCGCTAGATCACGTGTAACCTGATCCTTAGAACTGTGAGCATCCTTTCAGTATTTTACTGCATTGTTTGTTTCTTCATTCAACTTATTCTTGGTTGGTTCTCGTGGACTTTGAATTAGTGGTCTAAAAGTTCATCCCGTTGGTTGTCCACAATCAAGATGTGTGCTAGACACTTGTTTCCATTGATTGTCACTCTCGAGTAGGTCTCATGTATTCTGCGATCTTGTGAAATTATGAGCTTCGCTACAATATTTTACGGCATGGTTTGTTTCTTCACCCAACAGTTATTGTATTATCTTTTGGCTTTGGCAGATCCATGCCTGCTTTACCTTTGCCGTCGGTGCGGATTTCTTGAAGAATGACATTCGTGTGAAGCCCAATCTCGATGGTCTCGGAGCTCTTGGTGATATCGGGTGGTATTGTGTAAGGGCAATACTCTGGGTTGCAGATTTTGAGCTGCCCAAAACTGTCACAGCCCAACGAGGCCCTGTCTTCAATGACGCGGGGGTGATATTATCATGTGGAGCTTCCTTGCTATGGGAAGATGGGAAAGCTGCAACCTTCAATTGCTCGTTTTTGTCTCACTTGACTATGGACATAACAGCGGTCGGAACGAAAGGGACTCTGCACGTGCACGACTTTGTGGTCCCTTTCCAGGAGAAAGAAGCTTCATACACAGCCGCATCCGGTTCATGGTTTAATGATCTTGTGACTGCATGGGTGCCAAAACCGAGTGAGCACATTGTTAATACTGATCTACCCCAAGAAGCGCTCATGGTCAAGGAGTTTTCTAGCTTAGTAGGAGATATTAAAGTGAAGGGCTTGAAACCAGAGACAAAGTGGCCGACCCTGAGCAGGAAGACACAACTGATACTCGATCTAGTGAAAAGATCGATCGATAAAGGCTACGAGCCGGTGGATGTGGTTGGTTGAATTTGTTACCTTGACGAGCAATTTGTGTTACATCGTATTGAACTCTTGCAAGCACGAACATGTGGTATAAGCACATATGGTGCATCGTAAGACAGCTGTAAGTTCGATCCGTCTCAAATAATGCAATCTTTGTCTTGGAAGCCTTTCTTACCATGACAAGAAGTGCCTCCCGTCAAACCGAGAATGTCGATGTGCTCGACATGAGATCATTGCTTGGATCTTCCTGCAGAAAACTGACGCGGGAAAAACAACGTAATCCCAAACTCACATAACCCCAGCAACACGCAGCTAAATCTCTTCGTTCATACAGTAAATCTATTCTATTCTCCTTCGCACATCGTCATCACTCATTTGTGCTTGCTCCTTCTTCACCTCTTTCCTCCACCCTCTCACGTCTTCCTTCTCCTTCTATTCTCTTTCTACTTAGTTCTTTTCCCATCAACGTTTCCTCTTATTAACCAATCCATGTCCCCTTACGTTGATCTTCAGTGAATTTACCATTATGTCCCTCCTCGCAACTTCTTAAGCTCATGGTTTTCATGGTTATCTCAGTCCATAGCCCTTCCAATTCTTCTCCCAAGAGCACAACGATCCATTTCTTTCCTTGCAGCCCAATTGATACCTTGTCCTGTAATTCGCGCATCAATACCCCTCCATAAAGACACCCTTGTCCTCGGTGCGTTCAACGAGTGGCTGACGAATCTTCTGAGGGAAGCTAATTGAATACCTGTTCTGAATTCAGTAACCAGTTGCTAACCCATCGGCAAGAAGCCGTTCTTGTCTTGTTTCTTCGCAGGGAAATCTCGAACCGACGGAGTTTGAGCAGTGAGACACGCACTTGCGGGTGCGCGCTAGAAGTCTCGTGCTTGCAGGATAAAGCAGGAGTTGGGAATGTCGCCGGAGTGGAAAGAGGTCCTCCCGAGCATAGGGGTGCTGTGTAGAAGCCTCGACCTCCTGATACAGAGGAACAATAGATCAGGTTGCGTGGAAGCCGCCGAAGCTCAAAATTCCACCCTAGGCAGTGGGTGTGCAGTATAGTAAGTCACGGCTGTGGTAACCATCCACGTCCGAACTGAGTGTAGGACGGATACTGCGACTTCGCTTTGTGAGAAGTCAAGTTCTACTGTGTGAGGAACCAATCCCTGTTTCATTTTCTTTTCTGATCTAAGTGATCATCTTTGTGATTGTCTCTTGAGTACTTTCAGGCTCATCTTGAGAAGAGACAGAAACTGTGTGGAAATCCTCTACTGAGTTATTAAGTGCTGAAGCATTCATCTGTTGTGAATCATAAACGGACTACTCTCAGAGAAGTCCTTCTGTAAGGAATCATTTGTGAGGATTTATTCTTCAACACAGCGTTGACTTTGTGCTTTGATAGACAGGCTTACGCCTAAGCGACAACGTGCTGTGTGGAAATCCTTTGAACAATCAACTGCTGAGTGTGAGCATCATTCTGCTGGAAACAAGAAAACGTTCACTTTGTGAGGAGCTGATCATTGCCCTGGAGTGATATCTTTTTTGTAAAGGATTCTAAATATCACTTATTGAGATACCAAACGCCTAATGCAAGGGCTCTTTGCGCCATTATATTATATAGTAGAATCACCTTGTTGGTGGAAAGTGGACGTTGGTCGATTAAGGCCGAACCACTATAAACTACTGTGTCCATTGCGATTGCGCAAACACTCGTACGAAAATCTACTTGATCAAATCGTAACGGTTACAACGAAGCAGATCTCATTCTCGGCTGTGATACACTACGCTTCCGCTTATACTGAGAAAGGGCGAAAAAGTTATAAGCACTAATTCACCCCCTCATAGTGTACATAAACAATTCAACAATTGGTATTAGAGCGGATTTGCTGGAACGCTTTCTGTGTGATTACTGCTACAACAATCTGTTGCTAGACCTAACGGTCAAAACAACGTGTTGCTGAAAAAACTACATCTAGCACAGTAAGGTGCTGCTGTGAGATCTGATCTCTAAACTGAGCAAAATGTCAATGCTCTTGACCGATGGTCATTCGACTGAACATCCCCCACTCTTCGCAGGACAACACTTCTCATATGGGAAAATGAGAATGGAGTTGTTCATAGGAGCAAAAGAAGCCGATTGTTGGCAGGTTGTACTGGAAGGAGATATGATAGTCCCTCAATCTAATCCCAGCGACTCTCGGCATGAATTTGAAAGAAAGAGAATTATCTCGCTCAACACTAAAGCATGGCATGCTTAGTGTGCGCTCTTGTTGGAAATGAATTTAATCGCGTCTCCACTTGTAAGACTACGAAAGAAATGTGGGATAGACTTGCTTTGATCTATGATGGAACAGAACAAGTCAAGTAATCCAAAGTGAATGCATTAGTAACTCAATACGAAGCATTCAAAATGAAAAAGGATGAGTCAATAAATCAAATGTTTGATAGACTCACCGAAATCACTAATGTCATGGAATCTCTTGGCAAAACCATTTCTAATTCTGAGGTGGTCAGAAAAATACTTCGCTCTTTGCCTAATTCTTGGGAAGCCAAGAAAACGGCAATTGAAGAAGCAAAGGACTTAACGAGCTTAAGTCTTCAACAGCTAGGTTCTCTTGTCGCCTATGAGAATGAGAACAAGTTTGGAAAAGAAAAGAAATCCAATGCTTTTGCATTTAAAGGTAGTGTTGATACTTCTGATGAATCTGAGGATGAGTCTTCATCTAATTCAGATAATGAAATCTCCTTGATGGCAAGGAAATTCAAAAAGTATATTTGCAAAAGCTGGTTCAAGGGAAAGCGAGATGCTAAAAAGAAAAACACAAAACCACACCCAAGTAAAGTTGGTGTATGCTTTGAGTGTAACAAACCTGGTCATATACAACTAGATTGTCCACTCTTAAATGAGAAGGGACAACCTTCAAAATATAAGGAAAACTCCATGTCGGCGTCTTGGAGTGATAGTAGTGAGGAATCATATCATAATAACGTCATAGCAAATCTCGGCTATATGGCGCAAACTGATGCTGAAATTGGGAAGGCCAATGCTTTCTCTCCCTCTGATTTATCTACTGATGATATTGAGAATCTTTTCCCAGAACTCTATGACAAACTTACCGCAAATAATAAAGCTCTCAAGAAAGACAATAAACTCTTGAGTACTGAGAACGCTTCTCTTAAGAAAGAGCTATCAGCAAAGGCTAAGAAAGAGGTAAAGCAACTTTTTCAACCTAAGTCAAAGATTGAGGAACAGCAACGCAACTTAGTGCTGTACACAACAAAACTAGTTTATGTGTGCATGAGATGCACAAATCTGAAAATGAGAAACATTCACCTCACGGAAAATATATTCTAATGGCGAGTCTCATTATATCATTCAAAGGCTACCTAGGTTTTGCTATTATTGTAGAAAGCCGGATCATTTTATTAAAAATTGCCATATCAGGCGAAATGATATGCATGACATTTTTTCTAAAGTGGATGGTTCTATTGTTAAATGGAAGCAACGACTTACTTAATTTCTTTCTCTATTTCAGAGATACTTTAAGCCCATTGCTAATGACCATGCATGGTACTTAGTTAGTGGTTGATCGAGGCACATCTCAGGAGATGTCTCCGTACTTACCACTCTGAATTTCCAAGATGGTAGTGCTGTCACTTTTGGTGATAAAGGAAAATGGATGGTTAAAGGAACATGAACCATTTGCTGTTCTGACTCCCTAACCATTGAAGGAGTTCTTTATGTCAAAGACTCCAGCACAATTTGATTAGCATCAGTCATTTGTATGACAAGGGCTATCATGTTGCCTTCAATGAGAAAACATGTACTGTTTTAAAAGCAAAAGTATGGTTTCAAGTAAGGAGCCACTTGAGTTACTTCATATGGATTTATTTGGTCCAACGAGAACTCAAAGTCTTGGAGGTAAACGTTATGGATTAGTTGTGGTAGACGACTTTTCTAGATTCACTTTGGTTAAATATTTAGCTCACAAAAGTGAGGCGTTTACAACTTTTGAAACTTTAGTCAAACAACTTCAAAATGAGAAAGTTATTTCGCTACGAAGCATAAGAACGGATCATGGTACCGAATTTGAGAATCAAGAATTTACTTCATTATGTGAAGAATATGGCATTAACTATAATTTCTCAACTCCATACACTCCACAGCAAAACGAAGTCGTAAAGCGAAAGAACAGAACCTTACAGAACATGGCGAGAACCATGATGCTGGAAAATGAGGTAGCTAAGAACCTCTGGGCTGAAGCTATAAGCACAACCTGTTACAACTCAAACCGAGTACACTTAAGGCATTCTATAGGCAAAACTCCTTATGAATTGTATAAAGGGAGGATGCCAAATATTTCATACTTCCATCCGTTTGGAAGTAAATACTACATTCTAAGACCCATAAGAGATGGTGTCGGAAAATTTGATGCTCGCTCTGATGAGGGTATCTTCTTAGGATATTTTTTCACTAGCAAAGCATATAGAGTTTTCAATAAGAGAAGTCTTGTTGTCGAAGAATCAATCAATGTTAAAATTGATGATTCTCAGACTGAGGAAGAAGATGCTGATGAAAAAGCATCAAGATCCTCAAATATAGAACCAACTGGAGAATTACAGCAGACACATACTGAAAGTAATCCAAATGAAAATTTTGTGGCAGAAGGACAAGATTTTCCTACTGTAAATACAGAAAATAGTCCTGACGTCTTACAGGATGAACAATTAAGGGGACTGTGTTCCCTCTCTATATAAGAAAATACATCCTATTGACCAAGTCATAGGATCATTGCATACAGGAGTGCGAACCCGACATACAGCAAGTATGTTCTGTGAACACTCCGCTTTTATTTCTCGAAAGGAACCTCAAGGCATTGATGATGTGCTTGATGATCCAAACTGGATCCTCGCAATGCAAGAGGAAATAAATCAATTTGAGAGGAATAGTGTCTGGTGTTTAGTGCTTAGACCAAATGACCGTTCTATTATTGGAACAAAATGGGTTTATCGTAATAAACTCGATGAGTCTGGAAATGTTGTGAGAAACAAAGCTAGACTTGTAGCAAAATGTTACTTTCAAGAAGAGGGTAACGATTCTAATGATGAGACGTTTGCTCCTGTGGCACGTCTTGAGGCAATACGTCTACTCTTAGCTTATGCTTGCTATAATAACTTCAAGTTATTTCAAATGGATGTGAAAAGCGCATTCTTTAACGGTGATCTAAAACGAATTAATTTAATAAGAATTAATTTTAAGTCTAATAATGATATGTATCTTTAGTGCTCGCATTTAGACAATATCTAGTAAGGAAATCGTCATTTACATAATTGATATTTTGTAACCGTTGTAAGTACTCCAGTAAGGAGAGTTATATTGTCTGTGACATAGAAACTTATCTCTATAATAGAGATAGTGGACTAGATAATAGATCTTATCCTCATAACACAGTTTCTTTTTCTCTGTTGAATTCCTCCACACAACTCTTTTCGTATTGCTTCGATAATAGAGACCAGCTTCTACACTCGAAGCAAGACTTATTCCTCTATACACTTAAACAACACATTAACAATACCTATCATTTGTCATAATCAAAACCGAATTATATCAACAATCTCCCACATTTTTATAATGTCAAAACCATGCACATTTGGAGAATAATATATGAAGGTTTGAATAGTGTTACAAATTTCTTTGTTACGAGATGTTGACGTAGAAATTACTTTCTTCATTAACTCCCCCTGAATCTCTGCCGAGTAATTTTAATAAAAATTATAACTAGCTTAGATAAATGATTAGTTCATATATGAACTTTCATTTTGAGTTTGGTTAATGTTCATTAGCTTAATTCGTTTACAGCAGTTATATGATTTAATCAAAACTTAGAATTGCAAGAAAATGCATTCTGGACAGAAGTGTGATTTTGTCATTAATCCCCCTAACAGGTGACTGAGTTCTAATAAAAAATTTTATAAGAGCGTTTGACTTTAAGTCAGAAAGATTATGCACCAAATATGTGGTTATTCAAGTAGTTCACATAAAGTGGTTCTGCAGAATTAATCTTATACAGAAGTGTCATTCTATAGTTACGTTTAAGAGCAGAGAAGCTCCCTGAGTTGAAACAGTTAATTTCATTCAAAATTCTGCTCAATCCCAAGATAGTTTCACAGAGAATTAACTCTGTAAAAATGATTTCAGCTAGAAGCATTGTTCTGTCGCGAGTTGCTTGAAAAGAAAATAATGCTGTTAAGAGCTGCAACAAACTATGGAAATCTCCCAAGTGTCTTCTTGACTTGCATGCAAACACACACACGAAAACATAGAAAACCCTGTCCTAAGTCTAAAATTCTCCAAAACGTACTTCTCCCCATTTTTACATCATCAAAAACATACCGGAAACCAGAATTAAATCTACAACATCAAGGTTTGGAAACAAAAAGTATAAAAAACATGCAAGAAAAGGAAATAAGTCAGCTTTTTAAATAATCAGAACCAGAGTTTTAGCTTTTTAGCGGGGGAAGCTGTTCAATTGTTGTCATCTTCTGTAGGAGTGGAGGATGCACCATCTTTACCCTTAATATAGGCAGTAAGATCAGCATGATTCACCAACACATTTGTTATCAAGGACATTATCTCCTGCTACTGGGCAAGACACTTGTTCAGCTTGCGAGACACCTTGAGATATGCAAAATGGATGTGTCAAAAGAAGCTTGCTTTTGCTTGGTAGCCTTTTTCTTATGCTTCTGGTTTCAACTCGAGTCTTGCGTTTGTGAAGTGCAGAAACACATTTCCCTTTGTGTGAGGACGATGGATCTGTCTTGATCCTCTTGTTGATCCAATGAGTCCTTATAAAAGAATAACCCATATGATCAAGAGTAATACCATCTAAAGGCTCGACAATGATGGTGTCAGCATCGCTCTTGGAAGTTGTATCATAGTAGTAGATTTGTAGAAGCTTCATGCTTGTGTTTCATAGGGCAAGCCCCTGTCAGCCAGATTCGTGCATCTCTCCAAATGCTCAAACCCAACTGTGTCCAAATTCACAGGAAGTCCCTCTAACAGGTGTACCATCATTATGGCAACCTTTGTGATGATTTTGTCTGTGCTCCCTGTCCCAGGATAGAGGCAATACATGATAATACAATGTAGAACCCGAAGCTACAGAGACAACTGAGTGCTCTCCAAATAGATACTGGACTTGGTTGGCTTTCAAGCCCTTGTGATCTTTTTGTAGTCTGTAGATTTGGTGATCCCTAAGAGTTGGAGTTGGGAATGGTAGGTTGCGCTGAAGGCTCGACACACATCAAAGAGGGAGAACACATAGATATTCCTATTGATCACCACCTTGATATACTTCATCATGTTGTCCACCTTGTGGAATGTGACATGCCAGTAAAATCTTCTAACCAACTAGGCAGAAACAGGGCTTTTGTGCTCATAGAAGGTGTTAAAGGTCAGCTCGTGGAAGCGGTGTTCTAACTGCCCTAGAAATTTCTTAATGAAGAAACTAAACTTAATGAATCGGCAGGAGGTTTTTCTCCTATCATGAAGGTCATGAGTTGGAAAGTCTGGATTGTCCAAAATATCCTTAGCTTCCTCATAAAAAAACAAACTCCCCTTTATCAGGAGTAAAGGTGAAAGAGATATCTTGAGGCCTTTTGGACTACTTCAGCTATTCAGTAGAGGGGCGCTTCTGTTCTTTTCCTCTTTCCATTGGCGTAGCCACTTGAGGATGTTCCGCTTTGTCCTCAGCATGAGATGGAGTCGGAGCTGACTCTTTCATAGGAAGAGGAGGCGACAGCTGGATCACATCATATGACACGATGACCTTGGAAAGGATCTCGGGAGGAAGGTTATTGCATTGATGTTCAATATGAGGAAGCTCCTTCTCTGCATTCTCTGGAGGAGAATCCATGATGCCCCCAGTTTCTTTCTCAAAGACTTTAGTGTAGGAGTTTCCTCCTTCATGGATGAGTATTCACTTCTTGCTCCGTATCTAGAGCATTAGATATCTCCGGTGAAGTGTGTTGGGACTTAGAATCCGTTCCCTCAAAAGAGAAACTTCCAACCTTAGAGCCACTACCCTATAGTGGAGATTGAGTCTCCTGTGAGGTAGGGTGGGATAGAGAGACGTTGCTGGGTGAAGTGGCTCTAAGCCGGGCATGGCCTCGACAGCACGAGGACGGCTAATTCGTTGGTGCATGAGAGTGGAAGCAAAGAAGGAATGTTAGGGCTTGAAGAGAAGGAATTAAGGAGCATAAGGAAGTGGGTTTCTGGAAGAGGTGAAGAACGTGGGAGTTATGGAGGAAGATGTCACATTTTAAAGTAAAAGAAAATGGGAAGAATGACGAAATATTTTAGAAAAAAAATATTTCGAAATAAAAAGACTTTTAAGATTATTTTCTAAATAAAAAAATGGAAATAAAATATTTTGAAAACAATTCTCACTCTATTGCAACCATATAGAATAAGCATCAATAAGATTTATTTTAGAAGGTATAACACCTGGCCTAAGAAGCGCGAGAACGGCTGATTCGTTGGTACCATGAGAGTGAAAGCAAAGAAGGAATGTTAGGGCTTGAAGGAAAGGAATTAAGGAGGATACGTGGGTTTCTGAAAGAGAAGAAGAACAGTGGAGTGAGGGAGTAAGAGGTCATATTTTAAAGTAAAAGAAAAAGGGAAGACTGACGAAATATTTTTAAATGAAATAAATAGATTTTTAAGATTATTTCCAAAAAAAAAATGGAAATAAAATATTTGAAAGCAATTTTTCACACAATTGCAATCATAAAGTGTAAGTATCGATCAGATCCATTTTAGAAGATATAAGAAATCCCAAGATCCATTCATAATTTTGAGAATTTCACAAAATTCAATGGTTTTGTGATAATGTCAAAGAGTTGTTCTTTTGTGCTATCATATTCCACTGTAATATTACCGTTATGAACATGATCTCGAATGAAATGATGTCTTAGTTCTATATTGTTAGACCTTGAATGTTGAACATGATTATTGGTCAAATTTACGACATAAGTGCTGTCACACCGTATCGGAATATTGTCAAACTTGAATCCAAAGTTTTCAAGTTGTTGACGCATCAATAGAGGCTGTGCACAACAACTTGCCGCGATAACATTTTTTTCTTATGCTGTAAATAGTACTATGGAAGCTTGCTTCTTTGAGTGTGAAGAGATTACCAAATCTCCAAGTTACTGGCAGGTTCCATAAGTACTCTACCGATTGATTTTGCAACCTGCAAAGTCTGCGTCGGAGTACCTCACTGATCAAATAATGATCACTTGGAATACCATAGACCTAGATTCGATGTCCTAGAGAGATATCAAAATATCTCTCTATACACGGGTGAGATGTGATTCCTTTAGTGCGTATTGATATCTAGCACAAAGGGACGTTGAACAGAATGTCAGGTCTGAAAGCGGTATGGTACAATAAAGACCCTATTATACTCCTGTAGAATCTAGGATCTGCATCCTTCCCTATCTCGTCTTTCTCAACATTAGCACTTGTACTCATGGGAGTAGACAAGTGTTTCGAGTTGGTCAAAACAATTGAAAGTACCTTTTGGAGTTTGGCGAATATGTAAACCAAGGAAGAATATTAATTTTCCCATCATGCTCATCTCAAATTCACCTTTCATGAGTTCGACGAACTCGTTACACAAGGTATTATCCATAGATCAAAAAATGATGTCATCTACATAGATCTGAAATACAAGAAGCTCGGTCCGTGCTTCTTTTGGAAAAGAGTTGTACCAACGTTTCTTTTTCTATAGCCTTTTTCAATAAGAAAGTGGCTTAGTATTTCATACCAAGCCATGGGAGCTTATTTAGACCATATATGGCTTTATCAAGCCTAAATACATTATCAAGATTCTCAGGATCTACGTAGACTTCCTCATTGATTTCACCATTCAAAAGGTACTTTTCACGTCCATCTGAAATAATTTGAAATTATTGTAACATGCATAGGCTAACAGAAGCCGAATAGCTGCTTGGCGCGCTACAGGGGCATACGCTTCATCATAGTCAATCCCGTCTGATCAAAGAACCTGACTCATCTAGCTTGTTGTGGAAAATCCACTTGGCTACCACAACAGAACGATTCTTCAGTCTTTGAACAAGCGATCATACCTTGTTTCGTTTGAATTGACTCAGCTCTTCTTGCATAGAAGTTAGGATCTGCTAAAGCTTCATCAATATTATTTGGTTTCTTTTGGGAAATAAACGTATAATATTCACATAAGAGATTCATAGAACGTATCTTCCGTACCCATTTCTATGTATCCCTAATGACTTGTTCCATGAGGTATCTCTTCTTATATAGGCCGGGCACCCTATACAAGATCTCCACATAAATATGATTCGTTGGAATCATTTCTGAGTTTGCATCCTATCCAATGACGGACAAGATTCGTGTAGAATCGGTCTTAAGAAGGACAATGCACTCATTTTGTTCTACAACACCAGTAAGCTGTGAATGAACTTCGTCTGATAAGATAGCTTCCTATGTATGTTGAGAATCATTGACGATCACATTTATATATTCCTCAACAACATGAGTTCTCTTTTTGAAAACTCGATAAGCTTTGCTAGATTCAAAATATCCAAGGAAGATTCATACATCTGATTTAGCATCAAATTTCCAATGTTGCCCTTATAAGGTCTTAGTATGTAACAAGGACTTCCAAAAGGATGAAAATATGAGATGTTAGGCTTTCTTCTATTATACAACTCATATGGTTTTGTTAAGTGACTTTCGTGTTTGAACACGGCTAGACACATAACTTGTTGTGTTAATAGCCTCAGTTCACAAGTTACGTGGTACATTGCTTTCACACATCCTCGTTCTGGCCATGTCTAGAAGAGTTATTTCATTCTCTCAGCTACTCTATTTTGTTGTGAAGTATATGGAGTAGAGAAAGTGTGTTTTATGCCATTGTTTTCACATAAGGAGGTGAACTCATCGTTTTCAAATTATGTACCATGGTTAGTTCCCAAGCATTTAAGAGTGGCTACTCTCTCATTTTGCGGATTTGTGATAAGACTTTTGAACGCACTGAATGCATCATTATTATGAGCCAAGAATTTTACCCAAGTATATCTTGAGTAGCCATCTATAACAACCATAACATAACGTCTGTGTCCCAAACTGTGAGTACTGGTAGGACCAAACAGATCAAATGTAGAAGTTCTACTAGTTCTGTGGTGGAAATGTAACATTTGCTATTGAAAGAGACTTTGGTTTAATTTATCAAAGAACAAGCTTCATAGAAGCTGTTTTCTTCAAAAAAGAGCTTCAATAATCCTCTTATCAGCTTCTTTTTAGCAATCTTAGACAATAATAGGAAATTGATGTGTCCCAACTTCCTATGCCACAGAGTAGTTTCATCCTCGTAAGAAATAATGCATTTCTCTATAGAGAGAAGACTGTCTTGAGAGATAATGCGGATGTTCTTTCTGCTTTCAGCAATAAAACATAATTTTCCATCTCTGAAACCACACACGCACATACACTATGTGACAAACAACACTACTCAGCCCGTGGCTTAACGTCTACCATACTGTTAATGTGGCTTAACGGCTATCACCCGCCATCATGGCTTAATGGCTACCACATGCACTTGTGGCTTAATGGCTACCACATGCCCTGCGTATGATTGCCCGCCACACGATTTCGCTTATAAAAAATATGTGTGACTAACAACCTGTACAAAACAAAATGGCTACAGAACAACCAGTCTGCAGCTAAAAAACACTCTTAGAGGAGATCGGCTCGGTGAATGAATAATAGACGCTCAAAGCCTTTGAAATCGTGAAGACCTGTAGGATTCCGGTAAGTTTTTAAATAGAATGACAAGTTGTCTTCACTCTTACTCTTAAGCTTATCCGTAGATATCAGTTTTTCAAATAATCACAACGGCTAGTTGATCTCTTGCCCTTTATTGCATGATTCGATCATCTGGGATAACTTCCAAAACAATAAAACGTTATCTTTAATGTCATCATATAATAATAAACCAAATTAATTAGCCAATAATAGATAATGTATTTTGTACAGAATGTGAGTTATGGTTTAGCTGAATTAGAATTTTCCCTTTATAGAATTTGCTTCAGGATTATATATTTCCTTTGAAAGAAAACGTTCCAATCCCATATTTATTCACACCATCTTAGGGAGATACTAACCGGATCATTCATATTTAATAAGAGGAGATTCTTATTAGTTTAGGAAATATATTCATGATATCTTTCCAAAACAAACGAGGAATGAACTTGTTAACCAAGTGCCTTTCACAAGCCAACCTAGACTTAATTTATGAGTTAATTCTATAAGAATTATTTTTTTGTCTAATAAGGACAAGGACCCTTAGTGCTCGCATTTAGACAATCTCCAATAAAGAAATCGTCATTCACAGAAGTGTTATCCTGTAACCGTTAAAAGTGTTCTAGTAAGGAGAGTTGTAGCGTCTATTTCACAAAGCTTATCTCTACAATAGAGATAGTGGACTAGATAATAGATCTTGTCCTCTGTCACCATTTTTGATGACTAGATCTCTTCATCTATTGAAATCATCTGCATAACTCTTTTCATATTGCTCTGATAAGAGAGACATGCTTCTATATTAGAAGACTTATTCCTCTGTACACTTAAACAACACCTTAACAATATATATTCTTTGTCATCATTAAAACCAAATTATATCAAATGATTCCCACTTGTCTGCCCCTCCTCTGTCCTCACGGAAAACTTTCTCAGTCAGCCCTTGCCTTTGGTTTCCATTCACTTGACGGCCCGGCGGAAATTAACCAGACAAAGCTTTGGGGCCCAACAAGGGCCGGATTGCGAATTGTCGTAGTAAAGTCATACCCATCGGTCAATGAGAAGCCATAATCATCTGTGTTGATCGGTTTATTTTCCATCCCATTTTGATCGTGGCAATCTTCTAATTGGCTGAGCAGGAGTAGGACCCCAGATTTGGTACGTCGGTATTGTCTAAAAATCCAAAATTTGATTTAAAATAATTAACCCCTTGACCAGAGATATTCATAATTTATTTAGATCAATACATCTCGTTGTCTTAATCAATCTTTGCTGGACCTTTTGAAACTCCAAACGCTGAGGTTTTCGTGCGGTTCTCTCTTTATCCCCCTTCACAAGTAACTCAGATTGTATTTGTGGACGAAAGGTCGACCCGATCATTGTTGACCTTCGTAGTCGCGGTTGATGGAGGCTCGCATGTTTTGATAATCGACGTTTCTTACTGTTGACATGGTTTGACTAAAATCTATAGAAGCTAACTTTCATCGAGCGAATGTGGGAGAGCATCCAATTTGATGCGGAATTAGTGTGATGAGTCTTAGTGTGACTGTGATTTCCAACGCTTACGCTCCAGATACATGTTAAACTGATCATCCTGGCTACTACCGGCTTGTAATGGGACAAGTTCCAAAGTGTAGACAATATACGTGCGAAGTATATTAATATATAAATCATGAATATAAAGATGTTATATAGTGGCCAATAGGCAACAAATTATCAAGGGATATTTGTTAACGCCAGGTGATATGACGATCCATCATATTTGCAATTTATCTAAGGAAACTATAGACAATTACGAGTTTTGCTCCAATATGACATTGGTCCCCAAACTATTTCGTTAAATAACCTTCTAAGTTTGGAAATTCTTCAACTAACCTAGCGAAATCGGCCTTACAAAGGCCGACTTCGATCATGAAAGAAGTCGGCATTTGTATGGCCGATTTCGCCACAGGCGAAAAAGCCGACTTCATGCCATCAGTCCCTTTCGCATGAAGTCGGCCTTACAAAGGCCGACTCCCTCCTGATTTAAAAAAGAAAAAACACTTTCAATCATAGTCAATGGATGACTATGATTAAAAAGGAAAGGAAAGGACGCTAACAAGGCAAAATCACGAGGAAATGGAAAGGAAAGGACGCTGGAGTGTTGTATAAGTGAGAAGGGGAGGAAATAATGGCGGTGAGATGGAGATTGTAGGGGGAAGAAGAAGGAAAGCAGAAGAAAATGAAGAAGAAGAAGACAAGAAACGCAAGGCCAAAATTTTTTTGGAAGGAATTTTTTAAGGGGAAGAATTTTTTTTTTTAATATGGAAGAAGTCGGCCTTTGTAAAGCCGACTTCCGTGCCCCTCAAGGAAGTCGGCCTGACAAGGACCAACTTCAGTGAAATATTGTTTTTTCTCTTTAAGTGTTCCGAAGGCCGACTTCATGCGGGTGGGACGAATTGCATGAAGTCGGCCTTTGTAAGGCCGACTTCAGTTTCGCTCAGGGAAAATCGGCCTTACAAAAGCCGACTTCGTGGTCGAAGTCGGCCTTTGTAAGGCCGATTTCACCAGGTTAGTTGAGGAATTTCCAAACTGAAGAGGTTATTTGACGAAATAGTTTGGGGACCAACGTCATATTGGAACAAAACTCAGACAACTACAAGCGATCAACAGAGTTTAATGTCATTCCACCTAACTTACACCTTACGTTTGGTATTATGAACCATCTCCATTTTCAACTCCAATTAAAAAGAAACCACCACACCAAAACAGTCGAAGAAAACGAGGAAGAGAACTACCAGAGTGTGAAAAAATTAATACAAATTATGCGTTGGACTTATATATGCTCTCGTTGACTAGCGAACAGGTCATGAATATTTGGCAAATGAATATGGGCTTTACTAGTGAATCAAGAGTAACACAATGCTTAGGAAAGAAGGAATACTTACAAAGCTTGCAGAGTGCTAAAGAGGACGCAGGAAAGAAGAAAAATGCACAAAACCTAATAGCTATGCGGCAACTCAAGTTTTGTTTGAATTATGATTGCACATCCTTTCTACTATCCGTAACGAAAGCCATTTATGCTGAAATCATAATCAGCTACATAACTGTTGGGTGACTTCAGTCACTTCATATCCTAAGTGTTGGTGACTCGCTTCATTTTTTTCATTGTCACGTTAAACCAACTAACTTTTCGCTCTTGTGACACGTGTCTCTCATCTTTTACCTGGATGTGTTGGAAAATACTAATTTCATTTGTCCACACTTAATGATCGGTGGAAACATGCGATACTCCTCGCCCCCCGGGTAATTTTATAGTGGCGTATCTGTATTTGTTCTAGAGTTCGATTATTTCCATTTATATTGATCACGGTGGTGTATATGTCTCCATAAGTCATCAATTCAAACCCTTGAAAACTTACTCGTGGTGAAATCTGCAACCAGTGGGCGTAAAGTATTGCCCATTCATTTCACTAGTATATAGAGTTATCTCTTCTTTTAACTATTTCAATTTTCTTTCTCTACTTTGAAGAGAGCTTCCTCCCTTTTTCTTTCTTTCAACTCGCACGTAACCATTCTTCCGACTCCCTTACAGTCAAGCTCATCTTTCTAGAGCCGTACCCTTATCACGCATGCCTGGATGTAGAACTGCAGTCGCGAGTCACAGTGATGAGTTATAGTTTTCGCACAATATTTACAATTTTAGTTTAATCTTTGTTCGAATTTCTCAATTTTCTCATCCACTTTTCCAAATTTCTCCTATAAAAACTAGAGTATCAGTCGTATTATCGAGAGATCAGTCTCCAAACGAGTTTCAACAAGAGCCTCTCATTCTATGTATCTCAATATTTTCATAATTGGCATATGCATAATCCAATTCTCTTGGATTTACCTGTCATTCTTAAATGCTCCACTAATCTTAACACATTTTTGTGATATCTTACTTTTATTATTGTCACCAAAGACCTGTTGATTAGTAAACACTTCGAGAATATATGGTAAATGAACATATATTTTGATATTTGATTTGAGATACGGTTGTCATGAATAAAGAGTAACGCATTGTTTAAGTAATAATAAATACTTACAAAAGCTTGCATAGTGCTATGAGAAAACACAACAAAGAATAAGTTTGCCTAAAAAATAAGAGATAAGTGCTAAGTCAATTTCTATTTGAACTATGATTCACTTGCTTTTTACTATTGTAAAACTTATTTATGCTAAAATCTTAACCAACTCCCTTATATCTCTGAGTATCTTCATGTTGAGTGACTTTATCTTGTCATATCCTAATTGTGGTTTAGTCGCCTCATTTTCTTCATTGTCACTTCAAAACCCAATTACATTATCGATCTTGTGACACGTGTTCTACATCTTTTGTCTGACAGTAGAAAACTACTACTTTCTCATGGGCAAATAGGGTATGGGAATAATATAATTGGAAACATTCAACACTTCTCGTCTAACGAGTGACGATAATATGTTGTGAACTTTTGAGCAAAGAGCATAGTCTAAACAACGGTAAGAGGCCGTGAAATGGGAAACCAGGCGACCCCTGCGTATTAGGTGCAGTCTATCCATAAGCCATTCATTCCAGGAGCCTATGTACTAGAACTTTTCAGTAGGAGACACCGTTAAAATATGGAATTTTCCGGAAGATAGTACAGAGCAAATAACTTATTTTATCTCTTGTTCAATATATGTTTCGAAATCTTATCACTTTAAACAAGTTCTCGTGTTTTAATATTGTTGGGGAGGGAACCGCCTGCGCCGATGACGAAAGCGGAAAGAATAACGGGGGATTATGTCCGACGGACAGATTTACGTGGTTCGGCCCAAACCGGCCTACATCCACGGGGATGTCCTTCTTGAGTTCCACTATAACCAACGAGTTACACGATTACAAGCCCTAAGAAAGTTTCACCCCGAGTCCCCGTAGAAAACCCTCTACCCGACTGTCCGAACAGTCTCACCGCTCACCGTGTATCACCCGTTCTTGGTACAACGACTCAGCAGAAACCCCGGAGCGCGACAACCCGTTGCCTCCCTTACCCTAGTTACAGAGTCTACATCCCACTAACCCGTGGATCTCACCTATCCGACTCTCCTGTTTGAAGCTCTGGACAATCTGTCTATTTATAATAGATAATAGAATCTAGGACAATATCTTTCCAATATCCCATAATATCACACGAAATCTTATGTGATATTACCTATAATTCTCCAAGATTTCAACTTCGGATCACATTCCTAACAATTTCCACCTTGAGCCGAAGTCTCTGAAATCTTCGAGATCTCCTTCATAGATCTCCCAGGCTCCGAAAGGCTCTCCTTTCATCCGTCGCTTCTTCCTGAGCGTGTAGTCACCACATGTGACAATCGCTTTACATTCCATGCACTGTGGCTCCAACTCTCTTGCACTCAGCACTCAGTACCTTCTTGGTAACCCGAGAAGTCTCCCCCGTCGACTGTTGCCAGACTTATCCACATGGAACTTTAATCCTTTCCACCTCACTATTGACTTCACCGTCAATGTGAGTATCACCGCCGAACTACCTCATCGGCTGAACCTGCTTGACACCCTCAAGCCCGTACACATAACCTGAGTACTGCGTTGCTAGCTAACACTCCACCTGAAACTAGAAATCCGCTACAAATAACCTGATCAAATTGTCATGCCTTTTAAGAGCCTTGCCAACTCCTTTGACTCCGACCCCAAATTCCGCATGAACCTGCACTTGCACCTTAGGAGGCATTAACTATCTGCGCTCTGCACACCTGATCATTAACCGGTGAACTCCACCTCACCGCAAGAAGTTTAATCCGCAAATTTCCTCACCTGGAACTAAAGAATCGTTCCCCCTTGCTCTCAACGCGTCCGTCAATCCCGTAAGTATTTACGTCGAACTCAGTACACTAACACTTATCGACGTCTTTTCTTGGTTCAAAATCCACGAGCCCATGCATATCTCTATGCATCCGTGCTTCTTCCAAGCACTCTTTTTACCAATCTGCATTCTCGTCGACATCTCGCCCACTGCATTGCCATCCTTCGCCTTATCAAGGCTTGCCCCCTCTGAACTTCTGTCGAGGAAATCCACTGATCTTCATGACCTCGCTCTGATACAAATTGTTGGGGCGGGAACAGCCGGCGCCGCTGACGAAAGCAGAAAGAATAACGGGCGACGATGCCCGACGCACAGATTTACGTGGTTCGGCCTAAACCGGCCTACGTCCACGGGGGGTCCTCCTTGAGATTCCACTATAACCAACGAGTTACACGATTATAAGCTCTGAGAAAGTTTCACCCCGAGTCCCCGTAGAAAACCCTCAACCCGACTCTCCGAACAGTCTCACCGCTCACAGTGTATCACTCGTTCTCGGTACAATGACTCACAAGAGACCCCAGAGCACGACAACTCGTCGCCTCCCTTACCCTAATTACAGAGTCTACATCGCATCAACCCATGGATCTCACCTATCCGACTCTCCTGTTCGAAGCTCTGGACAATCCGTCTATTTATAATAGACAATAGAATCTAGGACAATATCTTTCCGATATTCTATAATATCACACGAAATCTTATGTGATATTACCTACCATTCTCCAATATTTCAACTTCGGATCACATTCCTAACAAATATCGTTAAAGAGAAAAGAAAAATGATGTCCCCGAGTGTTTCACCCCATTGTGACCTTACTCAGTTCTTCCTTTTTGTATGATTAATCAAAATAAAAGCGACAGGCGAACCTTTCGACAAAAACGTGGTCAGAGAATAATGCAAAGAGACGTTAAGCAACGCCATATCAATATTGGATTTACTAGATTCATGTCGATTAGGATGTGTTGTCAAGATATCTACGTTATGAGTTCGTTCTCCTAAATTCTTGCCATCCCTTTCAAACCCATGCGGGAGGTAATGTCACATTCTACAGCTGAGATACGGAAAAGAAATTCTTGTTCGAAATGAAAGTGAAAATAATTAATTCTCTGTTCAATTCATCCCCCATTCCCAACAAAACGGTATGCCATCCGAATGGACTCAACTCGTTACTTTACTTCGTTTTGCCGTGTTCGTGTTCCGCGGTAGTCTCTTCCTCTGCGAAACTGGGAAAGATTAAGACATTTGATGTGGAACCAATAACCGAAAATTAGGCTTCCTTAACGGAAGTAAATAGCATGGGAACGTCTCGGCTGCAAAAGTCCAAACCCCTGTATTGTGTGCGCAGTATATGACTTCCCGCGAACGATGAGACCAGAACGATGGGAATTCCACCTCAACCCCTGATGACGAAACATATACCCGGTTTTGGAAGCAACTTATCATACAGCTATCAGGCAAAATGAGGAAAAGCAATCGACTGGCGCCGGGACGATTCTGATTTCACTTTCTGATTAAGGGAATCCACTCAAGGCACGCAACAACTTAAGAATAATATATTTTTTTCTATCTGCCAAACCCATCTTTTGTTGATTTCAAACTAAAGTTCTACTCCATTAGCGCCTATAAATAACCACCTCCGAGTAGGCTCAATGATATAGAACAACGAGTACCACCACTGTGTATCCACGACTTCCTCTATCACACGCCTAATGATGGGTTTTCGTCCTTCTTGTGCGACGGCATTAATATTGCTTGTTCTGTCGTCGACCTTAGCCCTTTCCTATGGATTGGCACGTTATACTTTCGTGGTAAGCATCACTGACTCATTTTTGTCTCGATAACTCCTGTTCTGCTATGCAGTGATCTTTTTTTACATATTAATGATAATGTTGTTTAATCGCCAAATCACAGGTGGAAGAAACCCCATACACTAGGCTATGTAGCACAAAGAACATCCTGACGGTAAACGGACAGTTTCCCGGGCCGACCCTATACGTGCACAAGGGCGATACCATCATCGTCGATGTGTATAATAAGGCCAACTACAACATCACGATCCACTGGTAAGCTTTTCGGATGACATTTCCACGAATGATACCGCTCTCCAAACACAATATTTTTGGAGCGTCCCCAAGCATTTGTTGGTTATCTGCAGTACCTCGTATGTATAACTACAAAAACATCCATGTGCATCAGGCATGGAGTGAAGCAACCACGATATCCATGGTCGGACGGGCCTGAATACATCACCCAGTGCCCCATACGTCCAGGAGGCAATTTCAGTCAGAAGGTCATTTTCTCGACAGAGGAAGGCACCCTGTGGTGGCATGCGCACAGCGACTGGTCGAGGGCGACCGTGCATGGCGCCATCGTGGTATACCCAAATAATGGCTCGAGCTACCCATTCCCCAAACCCGACGAAGAATTCCCGATCATTCTAGGTCAACCTCTCAAAAAATTATCGCTTCCTTTGATGAGTAAATCCATATCCTCCATATAGGGAGTTAGTTCATTGGATGCTGACTAATTCCACGTTGGGTCGTGCACGCGTGAACGATTTTATTTTTTAATTAACGCCTCGGTAAAATTTTTGATCATGTCCTTCTTTTGGGATTAGGGGAATGGTGGAAGGCACCCATAATGGAGGTTTACTATCAGATGCTCCAAACAGGAGGAGACCCAAATATTTCAGATGCATATCTCATTAATGGACAACCCGGTGATCTCTATCCATGCTCAAAGCAAGGTGAGAATTCCTCAAAAAGAAATTGTCAACTTCTTTGACTGTTATTGCTTTGAAAAAATTGGTGTTATCCTGTATGCCTGCCACAGTTGATAGGAATCATATTTGATGTAATTATTATATAATATCAGTAATTTTAATCTCGGATTGCCTATTTGTTTTGTTAGTTGTGAGGAATAAAAAACATTTGTTCTTGAAATAATGAAATGACAATATTTACATAATTTACCATCTTGCGTGTGAATGAAAAATCCGTAACATAATTATATTAATCGGGATGCAACTAGAAAAGGGATGGATTCTAAGCATACGGTTTAGTCTCCCGGTTGGAGTAATTTTTCCACCCTCTCATCAAATTTTCCACGCACGCGAAATTTCCCATCCCTTCGATTTTCTTCTCTCTCATATTTGCTGTTATATTGTCTCGATCATGCAAAACTAATTACTTTGGGGTATTGTCAAAAAATGGAGTGAGTTGGACATGTTACCAACTTCCTTTTGTTTTTCATTACTGAATAATATAGAGGTTTGGGACCATTTTTTTGTCAAAGGTAGAAAATAAGTACATCACAAGTCATTTCGATTCCTTATGTCAATAATAATAATAATAATAATAATAATATTGATAATAATAAAAACTGAACCTAACTTTACCACCATGTGATTTTTGTATGATTAAAGGTTGAAGTTTCTCTAAGGAAAAGTTTGGATTCGAGTGTTTTGAATAAATAATATTATGTCCGAATAGTTATACTCGTTTGCACATTAACCAAATCAATTGGAATTATTCCAATGCATAGTATTTACATATTCCCAGTTTTTTATATTGTTCATATGGCTAGTGTTCAATATTTTTACATTTTTCTTTTCTGGGGACAGATACGTTCAAGCTAAAGGTCGAGAAAGGCAGGACTTACATGCTACGCATGGTAAATGCGGCCATGCAGGAGCTCATGTTCTTCTCCATCGCAAAGCACAACCTCACCGTTGTAGCGTCGGACGGGAGCTACACAAAACCCTTAACGCGAGAAATCATCACGATATCCCCCGGTCAGACGATCGACGTCCTCCTAGTAGCTAATCAGGAACCAGATAATTACTATATGGCCTCGCATGTCTACGCTAGTGCCTCTGGGGTCACTTTCGACAATACCACGACCACAGCGATAATAGAATATGCCGGGAACTATACCCCGAGTTCCCCTCCACTGTTACCGCTGCTACCTTACTACAACGACACCGCCGCGTCGTATAATTTCACCAGTAGCTTGAGGAGCTTGGCGAGCGCGGAACACCCCATCAAAGTACCAAGGGACATCACCAACAAGTTCATTTTTGCTATTTCGGTCAACACGCTCCCATGTGAGGTGAACAACACGTGCCAGGGACCGAATGGAAGCCGGCTAGCTGCTAGTGTGAACAATGAGAGCTTCGTGAACCCTTCGATCGACATTCTAGAAGCATATTACTACCGGATCAATGGGGTCTTCAGCAACCGGCTGCCTAATTTTCCCCCTTACATCTTCAACTTCACTGCAGATAACTTGCCATCCTATCTTGACACAACGAAGAGAGGGACTGAGGTGAAGTTCCTGAAGTTTAATTCTACCGTAGAACTCGTGTTCCAAGGTACAAACATCCTTGCAGGCACCGAGCATCCCATGCACCTCCACGGGTACAGCTTTTACGTGGTGGGTTCTGGATTTGGCAACTATGATCCCCAGAAGGACCCGATGAAGTACAATCTGGTCGACCCGCCGCATCAGAACACTATCGCCGTGCCAAAGAATGGATGGACTGCCATTCGGTTCCGTGCGAATAACCCTGGTGTTTGGTTCATGCACTGTCATATCGAACGTCACCTCACATGGGGCATGGACACTGCATTCATAGTACTAAACGGGAAGCTTCCAGACAATAAAATCTGGCCGCCTCCACCGGATATGCCACCTTGCTAAAGCAGCACGACGGGATCGTGAACCAGTCCTCGCGTTATGATATTCGACTCGTATGGGGGTGACCTGAATACATATATGAGTGAATAATTAAGGTCATATGGTAGAACACAATGGGTGGGTTGCTTTTATTATCTGTTTACATTGTCGTAATTAATAAAAATTAATAGTATTTAATTTGTGTAATTTGGGTTTCTACCTCAGTTTATATGAAAACGCTAATATGTGTATTTTCTTAAAAAAATTAAGGATATAAAATTATCGTAATTGTTTATAGTAAGAATCATAGGATGTCAAAGTTAATTTCAAGGGAAACAAGTGGCTTTTTTTTTAGACCAAATTTTTTAGGTTTATTACTCTATACGGCTAGCCCTAAAAATAATTTCTCAAATATGGCAGTAAAAAAGTTTCAGTTTATCGTCTTTAACTTGATAGTTCAAGTCGTAAGTTTATTCAAAGAAGAAATTCGCAACTTTGAGTAGCCAACTAAAGACCCAAAACTTTTTAAGTAGTGAGTCCATCCCAAGCTTGGTAGCGGGTAAACTTTGAATTTTTAAACTTAATATCATATTATATATTTTTTTTTCACAAACGGTAAGAGAAACAAACCCAATTTTGAGGGATAAAACACTGCAAATGTACCCGACTAACTTACGAGATTGATACCATATGTATATGTCGAGGATCGTTCCCATATATTGCTACGATAAATATTGACCAGATGAACGGCTCGATTTGTTATTTGATATGAAAACAAGTACATGGTTTAAGTTTTTTATTTCTTGTGTCAAAACCGAATTTAAGCTAATAAAGACCCAATTATTTGCAGTTTGCTAACTGGGCAGCCGTTCAAAGTTTTACTTCATGTTTCTTATGAGAGAACTATAATTAATTTATAATAAATTCAATAGTTTGCCTGTTTGGTTAAGAATTGAAATTAGAATTAGAGAATTCTAAATGTCACTTTTTTAGTAATTTTGTTTTGAACCAAAAGCTTCTCAAAAAGATTTCCAATCGTTACAATTATATTTCATGCTATTATAAAATAAAAATTACTGTATATCCATTGTATTAATTAAAAATAAAAGAATTTTAAAAGATGTTATCCTAAGTTTGGTATATCCATTGTATTATTCCCTTTCTTTCTTCTTCTTTCCAGCTCTTCTAGTATGAGTAAGAGAAAGGGTTGGAAGGCGCACTAATACCTATAGAAAAAGGGACGAGTCGACCTCTTTCAACAATTTTTTACCGATCCTGCGGTACTTATAAAAGCGTTTTTATCATACTTATTGATTGCTTCAAAGACGATCCGTTTAGACGGGCTTCTTCAGCCTACCTTTTCTTTCCTAACCCCGCGAGTGTTCGAGCCATGGTGCCCGACAATCCCGATATTGGAGTTCACTGAAAACTTATTATATATATATATATATTTTCATCCCTCTAATTGCGTGATATTGGGCTAAATCCTTGAGGTATATAGTAATATACATATATTACTTAGATTGAGATACTACCAGTTGTTTTATTAATTTTGTAGGTAAATTCGGAATGAAGGAGGGAGGATGGAGTTCCGCAGAAAGTTGGTGCAGCTGCACCTGATTTCATTGCAGCTGCGCCACCGGATCAGAAAGTGCTCAGAGAGTTGGGGCAGCTGAATCAGAAAGTGTCGCAGCCACATAGGGTGGACTAAAATTGGACAGAATGTTTGAAGCAGCTATACCAGATTTTCGTGCCGCTGCATGTATGGACGCGAGGAAATATTTTACTTATTAGATTCTCTCTACCTTCCTGAGTTTGAAAATTTCCTAGGGTTGCAACCCCTTCAGGCATAAAAGGACGACTTGCTTTAGGGTGAGGGGAGACACGAGATAGTAACGAAACAATTGAGGGATTCATCATCTTAGGTTTTCTAATTATTGATTTCACCTGCCTTTACTTTATTTGCATGCTTTCATTTTTAGTATTAGTTACAATTCTCATTACTTTCGGGTTGGCTTTGAAAGTGTTGATCAGACAATAGAAGGGATTTCCTACACTGTCTCCTCGCGGGATCGACACTTTACTTACTCTATATTGCTTGACGCAACCCTTTCACATGCGGATTGAGCGAACAAGTTTTTGGCGCCGTTGCCGGGGAGACGGCTACAGACTATTCCTTCTACTTACATATGAACGATTTTTACGATCAAGCCATTGATCTTCTGATCAATTTTGCAGGTATATGCATCGCACTCGACGTGGTGAAGAGTTTGAGTTTGACCCAGAAATGGAACGGACATTTCGGATTTGGGGAAGGGATCAACAACGAGCTATGGCAGAACAGAACCACATTTAGGTTGTTGATCAACAACCAAGGAGGACCATGCGTGACTATTCTCAGCCAACACCATTGGAGAACACGCCATTCCTTTTGCCTACAATTCAGGCGCATAATTTTGAGATCAAGCCTTCGATCTTGAATATTATTGAAAATAACAGTTTTGGAGGTTTGCTAAATGAGAACCCTCATTGGCATTTCACTCGATTTAACGATCTTTGTGACACTGGAGCAACCCCTGATGCAATTCGACTAAGGCTCTTCCTGTTCTCATTGAGAAACAAGGAATGGGAGTGGCTCTATTCACTCTCGTCGGAGTATATTCACTCCTGGAAAGATTTGACACGAGTATTTTTAGGAAAATACTTTCCACCGACTAGGATTGTGAAGATTCGGAATGAGATCACATCATTTCGCCAACAACCGGTGGAGTTCATATACGAGGCCTGTGAAAGATTTAAGGAGCTGCTCAGATTATGCCCACACCACGAGATCCCAAGAAAGATGCTCATTAAAAGATTCTATGACGGATTCTCTCTAATAAATGGTGGACTGAGCGGTAGGAGGAACCATCAGGAATAAGAAACCCGACGAGTCGTGGGACCTTTTCGAGCAAATAGCGAACAATGGCCAACGGAGAACATCTACATGTGGATTCGATGGAAAGCATCAAATCAATGCATTAACATCACTAACTGCCCAGATGGAAGCTCCAACGAGAGAGGTAATTGCTCTTCGATCATCACAACATACATCTAATAATGTTTACTCTGGAATGCAGGTTGTGGAGCTACAAGAAGGCATTCACGAAGTTAATTATGCGGGTGCATACAAACAATACAATGCGTATGCCAATACATTCAATCCTGGAGGAACATCCAAGGCCAGCACGAACAAACGCAATCAAGGATGAATAATCTTGGTTTCGCTGGCACATCACGACAACCCGCAAGTGAGAATAAACCTAAAATGGAGGATTTGTTGAAGCAGTTGATCACATGCCAGGAAGAAGTGCGGAGGCAACAGGAAGAAACGAGAAAACAGCAAGAGGAGTTGAGGACACAACAAGATATAATCCTCCAAGATCAAGCTACTTCTATCAAGTAATTGGAAATCCAGATAGGCCAGCTCACAAACTCTATGACGATGCGGCCACAAGGGACCCTTCCGAGCAACGCAGAACCAAATCCAAAGCGTGAATATTGTAATGTTCTGTAATACCCCAAAATTTTTTTCATTTATTTTATTAACTTTTTAAGCAAAAAATTACAAGAACCCATTCAAATTGAAGCCCTAGCCCATATACATGGACATGGACCTTCAATTTCGTGAATGATATGGCCAAGGTCCATTTAAAAGCCCAACTTTATGGCTATTTTTTTCAAGTGACGAATTTTTATTTTATTTGTCATTATCTACATTCAATCAAAATCATCTGCATTGATCATCATTAGCTGATTCATCGTATCCCCTTTGATTATTTTTCCTTTCCTGAATTCTCATCAGATGATTTGAGAGAAATCATTTGTTACCCAAAAATAAAGAAACAATCACTCTTTTCTTTCATCACAAAATTTTTACTTTCACGGTATGTCTGAAAATCCTCTTTGGATTTAGAAACATCAATTAGACAATTAGGAAGGGGAGAAAAGAAAAAGAAAAGATTCCCCATCAGAAAATCAGGCGTCTCACCCTAGACGGTCCACCCCTTCTGGGAATCGGAGAAAAATTCCTCTACATACAACTGGATGCCAACTCCTCCGGACGTACCCACAAAAACCGGAGCCAAGGACTCCCCCTCTCTAGTGCTGATGAGCCAAAGCCTCCCGACTAACCTACCAGCCGACTCCCTCCCCGCGTCGTTCATCCTCCTCGGGCCACCCCGGGGCGAGGTAACCCCTCGGTGAGACTTCCTCTCACTTTGCTAACTCCAGCATGCTTCTATCACGTTCGATATGCTGATTCCGTCGTTCCCTTTCTTTTTTAGCCTACCACACACACCATGGGGTGAGGAACGAGCCTTTGGAAAAGGTCGTAATAGCCGAAGTTACGGACTAGGGACAACGGGCGCGCCACCCTCCTCCGATATTAGATCACGGCGGAAAAATGTCGTAATCATTTAAACTCCTCTCGAAACGCATTTTTATTTGTCTCTTAGACCTCAAAGCTTTTGCAGTAGCTTTGGGGGTCGATTTTGTATTCATTTGTGGCACGAAATTATCGGGACATCTCCCGGCCTTCTATTTTAGTTGTTTTCTGCGGCAACGTCTCCAAAGGCTAGATTTTTCGATGAGGTTACGAACGTTTTCGAACCTCGACCCAAAAGGTCAAATGACCTACAATGAGTAATGACCTTGGAAATATTTTTGTTTTAATTTTTGGATGATCGAGGAACGAGTTATTTCCCCTGAAACAGTCGCTACTTTTGCTGGCCGCAGCAGCACAACCTCTTTCATTGTCGCTTCCGGGGAAGTTTCGTGAGATCTAACCGTTGGATCTTGCTCAAATTTTTGAGACCTAAACTAGACTTCAAGACGATTCTATGAGTATATATATCAACCGTTGATGTTTCTACCTTAATATGAACCAATCTTGCGAACAGACTATATACTCAGTAAGGTCTCCAGAGGATTACTATCATGTTCTTTATGCAATAACGGCAGATCCCACCATTGGATCGTTGCCAAATTTTATAGGTGTTTTCTTTATTTCATTACGATAATTTTGACATATTATACATATTTTTTTTATTTTTTGAATGCGATGTTTCCCATTTTCATTCTCAGAATTTTACCCAGCCAGAGTCAGATCGAGTCCACAGAATAGTATGACTTTTTGCTCCTGTATTTCTTACGATCCAACCATTGGATCCATGTGAAATTTTACATACATATTCTACATCACTTTACCTTTCTGTGAGGCCTTTTTGCACTCCGTCATTCAAGGACCAAGATATGATAAGAACAACACCGTCTGCGCAAACTGTTCTGCTTTTCGGGACAGCCACGTTTGTTCCTTGATCTTGAGAGATTGCACTGTTAGATTTTCATAAAATTTAACATGCAAACTAGCCATTAAGTTTCAGATCTGTTGGTTGAAATTCGATTGAATCGGACAATCCTAGCCAAAGTTATAATCCGTTTTTTGTACTATGCGCAATCTGTGTTCGTTGTGATTCGTGATTCGTGATTGTGTAACTCTTTGTAATATGATTAGATTACATTGTGCGCAATCATCGTATATTTACGTAAAACATATGTGAAGTCCTGCGCTCTACTATCTTGCATAACTTACACTTCGTCTTTTGGTCTATGCATGTACAACGGACGCACAAATTTCGAAGTCCCGGCCCAAACCTCTCGAAGGATTGTTGAAGGCGCATGAAACTTTCCGCACATAAAAACACGGTGTCAAGACCATCAAGCGGCTCCAACTGCCACACGAGGTAAAAGGGGAGGTGCGGGCCAACCCGAAAAAATAGAAAATCCACTTGTAATGGGCCGTGGGCCCAAGTGCATAGGCCCACGGTCACCATCCGTCCCCGTCCCCTTTGATCTCAATAATTGTCTCTGCTTAGCCGCATGCCTTAGGCTCATAGGCTTATCGTCGCATGTTGTTTGCCAAACACATATGAGTTCGGGTCCAACTCCCGTAAAACATTAACATGAGTCCACAGTCATGCTCGGATCGGGTATAACAACCGTTAACAAAGAACAAACTTTTGGAGCAAACGCCACCTTTTCGCATGTTTAAATGTAAGAGCAGGTAATTAAGAATCCCCGAATCTACTCTGGTTTTCTGACTTAAACCAAACTTTTAAAATTAAGTCGGTGGCGACTCCGTATAGTTTACCTAGGTTAAACAACAACAACCTTTTTACGGAGCCATTTTGGATGAGGAACGGACGACACGAGCCGCTCCCGATTTCTCTTGAATGTTCATTCTTCGGATCATGCTCCGCCTTTCGCCCGCCGCCTCTTAGGAAAACAAAGACAGTCGGCGAGGGCCCAAGCAGGCCCAGTTAGGAACCTAAGGAGGGATCACCCAATTCCCTTCCGCAGCGTCCGACGCTCGGGTCGTGTCGTCGACCGGTTGGGTCTTGGGGAGCGGGCCCGGATCCTCGCGTGCTAGGTCGGAAGGCGCACGTACATCCCGGATGACGACTCCACTGGGGACTCTGCATGTGGATTCCTTGCGAACACTCCTACATTTTTAATCCACATGCGTGAGAGGAGTTCTTGTTTGCGCATGTAATTGCTTGGCCCGGTGCCATTTGTTTGCCCTCATGGTTGTATTTGTTTACTGCTTACTAGGCATTTCTAGGTATGCCCGAACCCGAGGCTAGGATTTTTAGGGGGGTCACCGAGAGGCCTAGCCTGCTACTCTTTACGGTATGGTTTTTGGCCGGGGCCCCGCCTCTCTTTGTCCGAGGAAGGTTTAGAAGCGTTCATCCGAGAGTCTAGAATTGATTGCTCACTATCTGTACCAGACCCCGCACGTGCATTTCTTTGTTACCGAGTGGCTACTACATGTGCAGGGACAGGTGTCAGTTACGCCTTTGTTTGCGATAAACTGAAACCTTACATTGTTCGTTTTTGCAGTTGGATTCGATTTATTACAGCGGGCTTCAAGAAACCTCATTTCTCTTTTACCCCTACTTATTGTTACCGCTTATTGCATTCATACATTTGAGCAACCACATAGTGTTTGCCTAATTGCAGTTTTCGAATTTCCACATCATTTACAGTAATTGTTTCATTGCATTATTGCATTTCGTTTGTAATTGCATACATACACGACCGTGACTAAATAACATCATAAACTTATCATGCATCGATTATACTATTACATGATACTAATCCAAACATTTTCTCTACTTTATTTCCGAGGTTTAATTATCTAACACGGCTCCCCGAACGGGATCAGGGACAAGGCATGACATTACAAATCTACAAGCACAATAATGCCAAGGATTCTTCAACGGCTACCAATGCTCAAAGCCGAACATCTAACAATATGAAGACCAAAGTTTCCATTACAGCTACCAAGATCCAAAGCCGTGGGTCCAACGACATGAAAGCAAAGTGTTATCAACGGTAGCCAAAGTACAAAGCCAAAAATGAACACCAAAGATCACCCAACGACTCTACAACGACTACCAAAGTTCAATGTCGAATCTACAACAACATGAAAACCGTAAGGTGGTTACATCTCACCAGCCAACCGCAGTCAACATCGGAGCTAATGACGAGCCCATAAAGTTGTTAACGGACATGATATGATCAGGCACACCGGGAACACCATGCCCCAACTGATCCGAAAACTGCTCCAAGGAAACAAAAGTAATTCCACTACGTCATCAGTCGGCACAACATCGGCACTAATGAAAACTTCTATTCCAAACAAAGACGATTCCCTAGCATACAACACATGCATCGATCCTCAACATGGGGTAGTCTTTCAATCTACTTCTCAAACTCTCGCCCTCGACATCAACAATCCTGAGAAGAGTTACAAGAGACAGATCCTCTAGCCTACATCCAGTCGTCGGCTTTCTTCACCATGCCAACAAAGCATTCTAGCACAATGGGCAAACCTCGGCATTCACAACGAACTCGCGAGATCGGGACACCTACAAGCAATCGACCTCACCGTCTCTCAGATAACAGGAACTCGACGAACACCGGATCCAAAGTATCCCCACAACCAAAACATGAACATGGACTAGATCGTTCACGAGATGGCGAATACGTAGCGTGATTGGCATCAGAAGCTCCCATTCGCATTACTTACCTTCGAACAACTCAAGACATGTCTGACGGGGCCACCGATATTCAAAACCGCCCACACCGGGGCATCCATTTATCTCAAAACACAAGATGAATCGTCCGAGGCAATGCTCACATAACAGCTTCCCCCTGCACCAAAGAACATGCAATCTACCAAGCGATGACGCGTACTCAGACTAGGGTAACTCCTATCAAGCTCATCCACGGTACCTAAGTGATCAATTCAACAAAAATTCAATTACTGACCCTCTGGAGCTCGTACCAAAGGTGAAGGCTTACCACATGAGAGACCAGTTACCCACCCAGACCCACCTCAATGGGCAATCAATAATGCACTTCCAAGGTTAATTGACTTGGTGACAATAGATCTTGTCAAACATCAACAATTTCAAAAGACATCTTCAGACTACTAAGGAGACGTTCGCTCAAGCACGCCATTTCTAGAAAGCAACCACCTTAACTGAGAAGAACTGCCACAAACCCTCAACGCAGATACTCTTCGATATTACAACACATCAAAGGGAGTATCTGCTCCTTGATCAATACTTTCTTGCAAAAATAAGTTACATGAGCTCACTTATTTTAGCCCTTGTTTTATGTTGACGAAGGCGTGGGTGGTAGGGTGGTTAAGTTTCAAGCCAAAGCCTTGAAATAGTTTTGAGCCAAAGCTTCAAAATATCCTTCGTTGTCAACAAAACGACGATCTACATGAAAGGGAGTATTCGTTCTTCAACTAATACTTTCTCTGCAGAACGGGTTACATGAGCTTACTTGTTTTGCCCTTCGGCTTGTCTCATAGGTACGTGAACATCCTAGGCAGACGACGAAGGCGAGGGTGGTAGGGTGGAAAAGTTTCGAGCCAAAGTTTCGAAACAACCTTCATTGGCAAAACAATGACGACGACAACGCGAGAACAATCCTGTGACAAATCTCCGAGCGATTCTGGGGCAAATCTCCGAGTGATCATGGACATATATCCGAGCAACCCTGGGGCATATCTCCAAGCTATCCTGGGACGAGACTAAGCAATTTTGGATAACTCTTAGTTGACAAAATGGCCTCGTTGTCAAAACAACGGCATACATGAAGGGAGTATACATTCCTTGGTTAATAATTCTCAGTAAAAAACAAATCACGTAGGCCTACTTATTTTTGTCCTTGTTACATGTAGATACGACAACGTCATGTCATGACAATGAAGACAAACAAGAAGACAATGAATGCCCTAGGTAGACAATGAAGACAATGAGTGCCCTAGGTAGACAATGAAGACAAACAAGAAAGCTTCAAACCAGAACTTCAAAACAACCTTCGTCAGCAAACTTCTTTATATCCCCAAAAAATCAACTGGGGCAAAGAGCACTGACAATAAACATGAAAAGGGAGAATCATTCAAATATTACTCTCTTCATCAAGATAAGTGAAATTACATGAGGCCATTTTGTTTACGTCCTTTGTCTCGTGGGCAGGTACAAGAGCTCCTCATACGAATGGTACACAACTCCTATGACAAAGGCGAGGGTGGCAGGGCGGCAAAACTTCAAGCCAAAGTCTTGTCGCAATTTCGTCAAATCCTTCGATTTCTACGGACGAAGATGCACTGATGAAATTATACAATGGGAAGTAGCAAAGCTCCACTTCACCTTTCTTATAAATGAAATTACATGAGCAAATTTCATTTCCACTCTAAAAGAATCAAGTTGCACGAAGACACTTGTTTTCTTGTCATCTGTTTGATAGGTACATGAACAACCTTATACAACGGATACAAAATCAGAGTGGCCACTTCGTCAAACCTTGGATTCCATCGGACGAAGAATGACGAAACCTTACAAAAGGGAAGTACCAAAATCCTACACAACTTCACATTTCTTATATATGAAATTACATGAGCAAATTTCATTTCTACTCTAAAAGAATCAAGTTGCACGAAGACACTTGTTTTCTTGTCATCTGTTTGATAGGTACATGAGCAACCTTATACAACGGATACAAAACCAGAGTAGCCAATTCGTCAAACCTTCGATTCCATCGGACGAAGACGTAATGACGAAACCATACAAGAGGGAAGTACCAAAACTCTACTTCACTTTTCTTACAAATGAAGTTACATGAGCAAACTTTATTCTTACACTAACAGAAACAAGTCACATGAACTTACTTGTTTCTCGCCATCTGTTTGATAGGTTCATGAGCATCCTTACACAACAGACATCAGGCAAGAGTAACGATTTCGTCAATCCTTTGATTCCTACGGACAAAGACGCAATGACGAAACATAATAACGGAAGTGTCAAAGCTCTACTTCGCCTTTCATATAAATGAAGTTACATGAGCAAACTTCATTCTTACTTTAAAAGAAACAAGTTACATGAGCTCACTTGTTGTCCGCCCTTTGGCGAGTGTAGGTACATGAACATCTTGCATTACGAACAAAGGCGTGGGCGGTCGGGTGGAAGGTTTCGAGCCAAAGCTTCGATATTGCCTTTGTTGCCAACAAGGATGATCACGTCGAAAGGGAGTATCATCTACACTACTCTCTAGCAAATTTCTTTTTTTCCCCAGACGGAGTCATACCTCCATTTCCCTAGCTGGAGTTGGTTACAAAAGCCGCATACCTCAACAAGAGTAGAATATACAAGCATATTCTTTCAGAACGACCATCGAGATGGGCATATTCATCTCATATCCCTAGCCAATACCCAACTTTATTATAATCTCCCCAAGCGAGAGTCGAAGTACATGAGCTAACTTCACCTCCGTCTGTTGTTAACTGTGTAGGCACATGGACTCCGCACAGTACGGTACAAACTCTTAGGCAACGGCATGGGTGGTCGAGTGGAAACCGTTCCGAGTCTAATCTCAAGGACCATGACAGGGGCATGAAAGTGCGAACACTTTCCCCGCGAAGCTCGCACAAGAGCACCACCTTAGTACGACGTCTCCAAAGAGGTTTGTTTACCCAAAGGTATTCATTTCCTAAGCATTTGCATGATCATTCACCACATTATAAAAATACTTCTGGGCGTGAATTGGAGAAGTAAAACCCATTCCCCAAACACTTACCCAAGGAGAGATGAGCGTAAACACTATGAGGATTCACCCACACAAGCGTCCGGGTGGACAACGAATCCTTTGACAAAAGATGCTCATACTGGGATGGGATCGAGCACTTCTTGTCTATCCCAAACACAAAACATTGACCATTGCTAACCCTTCCGAGCAAAAGTCGAAGTTTCTCCACACACTACTCCCTTTAAGTCTAAGGACCACCTCGCACTGAGGTAAATGGAGATCATGTAGCAAGAAGCCGAAAGTAATGGACCACGGAGGCGACACTTCCTCAAGGTTCAAACGAAGAGGCCCCATTAACGGACATGCACACCAGTTGAGATTTTCCCAAAGATAATTGTCTTTATCAACACAATGAAAATCCTTATGGAGTCCGAAGCATCTCCAACAAAAATCGACAAGAACAAAAAGTGGGGCAATTTCCTACAAATCGTCAAGAAAAAAGCAAAATCGGCGCAATGACCAAAGTCTTCAAGAAAAAAGCGCAACAAAAAGAAAATAAAGGAGCAAACTAAAGCACCAAGGCCAACATGAACGGTCACAAAAGCAAAGGCGTTACTTCCCGGACAAAACAAGGAGAAGACTTCCCCAAAGCATATTTCCAAAGTTCTAGTAGATCGACCATCAGTACTCAACGACGCATCTCAACGGGCATGCTGTCTGGTAGAGAGAGAATTCGCTTGGACGGTGGAACCTCTATGGTACAGCAGCTTCCGATGAGGTCCTTAGACTCGTTCCTTCAAAATGAAAAAACTCAGATTCTCTATCTAACGGCCTTATGCCAGAATTACATTATAACCCATACAAAGACTCATTCGATCAATACATGAGCATCTGAGTCAAAAGGTATTCTACAATCCAACTGTGACAAATTTCAGAATAAATAGTGAACCGAAAGAAAAGTTAGAAGCCTTCTCCGACTTTGCTCAGAAGCATCCAAATAAATTGTCAAAATAAACCACGGCATAAATGAATGCCATAATCATACATGTTTGATTACTCCCGTATTTCACGGGGTCTCCTTTATTACTGACACTTTTCTTGATGTGATCCCAAAGTACAGGTCTATCAATGATACCCTAAGCTCACAATTTCGGGTATTATTGAAGTCTTTGCGAGAAAATTTTTCCAAACTTCCCTCGCAAAGAGGGGCAACTGTAGTACCCCAAAATTTTTTCCAATGATTTTCCTTCATTTATTTTATTAAGTTTTTAAGTAAAAAATTACAAGAACCCATTTAAATTGAAGCCCTAGCCCATATACATGGACATGGACCTTCAATTTCGTGAATGACATGGCCAAGGTCCATTTAAAAGCCCAACTTTATGGCTATTTTTTTTCAAGTGACGAATTTTTATTTTATTTGTCATTATCTACATTCAATCAAAATCATCTGCATTGATCATCATTAGCTGATTCATCGTATCCCCTTTGATTATTTTTCCTTTCCTGAATTCTCATCAGATGATTTGAGAGAAATCATTTGTTACTCAAAAATAGAGAATCAATCACTCTTTTCTTTCATCACAAAATTTTTACTTTCTCGGTATGGCTGAAAATACTCTTTGGATATTTAGAAACATCCATCAAACAATTAGGAAGGGGAGAAAAAAAAAAGAAAAGATTCCCCATCAGACAATCAGACGTCTCACCCTAGACGCTCCACCCCTTCTGGGAATCGGAGAAAAATTTCACTACATACAACCGGAGGCCAACTCTTCCGGACTTACCCACAGAAACTGGAGCCAAGGACTCCCCCTCTCCAATGCTGACGAGCCATAGCTTCCCGACCAACCTACCAGCCGACGCCTCCCGGCGTCGTTCATCCTCCTCGGGCCACCCCGGGGCGAGGTAACCCATCGGTGAGACTTCCTCTCACTTTGCTAACTCCAGCATGCTTCTATCATGTTCTATCTCTTGATTCCGTCGTTCCCTTTCTTTTTTGGCCTACCACACACACCATGGGGTGAGGAACGAGCCTTTGGAAAAGGTCGTAACTGCCGAAGTTAGAGACTAGGGACAACCGGCGCGCCACCCTTCTCCGGTATTAGATCACGGCGGAAAAAAGTCGTAATAATTTAAACTCCTCTCGAAACGCATTTTCTTATGTCTCTTAGACATCAAAGCTTTCATAGTAGCTTTGGGGGTCGATTTTGCGTTCATTTGTGGCACGGAATTGTCGGTACTTCTCTCGGCCATTTGTTTCAGTTGTTTCTGCGGTAACGCCTCCAAATGCTGATTTTTTCGATGAGGTTACGGACGTTTTCGAACCTCGACCCCAAAAGGTCGATCTACAATGAGCGGTTATCTTGAAAATATTTTTGTTTTAAATTTTGGATGATCGAGGATTGAGTTATTTCCCTTGAAACGGTCGCCACTTTCGCTGGCCGTAGTAGGACAACCTGTTGTATTCTCGCTTCCGGCGAAGTTTCATGAGATCTAACCGTTGGATCTTGCTCAAATTTTTGAGACCTAAACTAGACTTAAGGATGGTTTTATGAATATATATATTAACCGTTGAAGTTTCTATCAAAATACGTAACAATCTCGCGAACAGACTGTATACTCAGTAAGGTCTCCTGAGTATCACTATCATGTTCTTTATATATAACGGCAGATCCCACCATTGGATCATTCCCAAATTTTATAGATGTTTTCTTCATTTCATCACGGTAATTTTGATATATCATACATTTTTTTTTTTTTTGTGAATGTGAAGTTTCCCATTTTCTTTCCCGGAACTTTACCCCGCCAGAGTCATATCAAATCCACAGAATAGTCTGACCATTTTCATTTGTATTTCTTACGATCCAACCGTTGGATCCATGTGAAATTTTACATACATATTCTCGCTTCCTGTGAAGTCTTTTTGCGCTCCAATCGGACATTCGAGGACAAGATATTATAGGAAAAACACCGTCTATACAAACTGTTCCGCTTTTCTGGACAGCCACCTTGGTTCCTTGATCTTGAGAGATTGCACCGTTAGATTTTCATAAAATTTAACATGCAAAGTCGACATTAAGTTTCAGATCTGTTGGTTCAAATTTCGATTAAATCAGGCAATCCTAGCCAAAGTTATAATCCGTTTTCTGTACTGTGCGTAATCTGTGTTCGTTGTGATTCATGATTGCGTAACTCTTTGTAATATGATTGATTACATTGTGTTTGATGAACACGATCATCGTTTATTTACATAAAACATATGTGAAGTCCTGCGCTGTAGTATCTCGCATAACTTATACTTCGTCTTTTGGTCTATGCATGTACAACGGACGCAGAAATTTCGAAGTCCCGGCCCAAGCCTCTCGAAGGATTGTTGAAGGCGTGTGAATCTTTCCGCGCATAAAAACGCGGTGTCAAGACCATCAAGCGGCTCCAACCGCCACATGAGATAAAAGGGGAGGTGCGGGCCTCTCTAAAAAAAATAGAAAATCCACTTGTAACGGGCCGTGGGCCCAAGTGCATAGGCCCATGGTCACCATCCTTCCCCACTCCCTTTGATCTCAACAGTTGTCTGTGCTTGGCCGCATGCCTTAGGCTCATAGGCTTATCGTCGCATGTTGTTTACCAAACACACATGAGTTCGGGCAAAAAAAGCCCGAATCGGGTCCAATGCCCGTAAAACATTAACATGAGTCCGGAGTCATGCCCGGATTGGGTCCAACACCCGTTAACAAAGAACAAACTTTTGGAGCAAACGCCACCTTTTCGCATGTTTAAATGTAAGAGTTAGTAATTAGGAATCCCCGAATCTACTCTGGATTTCTGACTTAAACCGAGCTTTTAAAATTAAGTCGGTGGCGACTCCGTATAGTTTACCTAGGTTAAACAACAACAACCTTTTTACGGAGCCATTTTGCACGAGGAATGGACAACACGAGCCGCTCCCGATTTATCCCGAAAGTTCCTTCTTCGGACCATGCTCCGCCTTTTGCCCGCCGCCTCTTAGGAAAACAGAGACAGTCGGCGAGGGCCTGAGCAGGCCCAGTTAGGAACCCAGGGAGGGATCACTCAATTCTCTTCTGCAGCGTCCGACGCTCGAGCCGTGACGTCGACCAGTTGGGCCTTGGGGAGAGGGCTCGGATCCTCGGGTCGTTCGAACCGCAACGCGCGTGCTAGGTCGGAAGGCGCGCATACATGTTGTAACCCTTCGGAGCGGGCATGATTTGGAGGAGGCCTTCGAGAAAATGGAGGAGGAAAAAAAGCAGGCTCGTGAGAAGCATTGTAGCCATAAGGTAAGAAGCTTGGAACATGCCGAGACTAACAAGGTTGTGGCCACACAGGTACACCCCACACCATTGCCTTTTATTCCTAAGATCCCATTCTCACAAAGATTAAAAAAGGCCAATGATGAGATGCAGTTCAAGAAATTTCTGGACATGTTCAAGAAGCTCCAAATCAACGTCCCTTTCGCGGAGGCATTAGAGCAAATGCCAAAATACGCGAAATTTATGAAGGAGATGTTATCCATGAAGCGTTGGCTAGGTGATCACGAGACCATTGCCTTGGGTGAAGAGTGTAGTGCCATCCTTTAGAAGAAGCTACCTTTGAAACTCAAAGATCCAGGTAAATTCACGATTCCTTGTAAGATTGGAAATGAATTTTCTGGATAGGCACTTTGCGATCTTGGGGCAACCATAAATTTGATGCCATATTCGGTATTCCAAAAGCTTAACATCGCCGAGGTACGTCCCACTTCCGTGACTCTTCAATTACCCAATCGATCATATACTTATCCAAAAGGTGTGATTGAAGATGTCTTAGTTAAACTGGACAAGTTTATATTCCCTGCTGACTTTGTTGTTTTGGAGTATGAGGAATCGTGTGATCCCGATCATTTTGGGCAAACCATTCCTTGCAAGTGGAAGAACTCTCATAAATGTGCAAAAGGGCGAACTCACCATATGTGTGCATGATCAGGAGGTAAAGTTTAATATTGGTGACGCATTGCATATGCCTAATGACAATGATGAATGCAATTATATGAACATAATCGAAGACATTGCATACGAATCCTTCTTAGAGATGTATGCTAATATTCCGCTTGATGAGATGATGAATACGGCGGATGTACAGGCAGTAAAGGAAGAACCAGTTGAGGCATCTTACATCCATCGCATTCCAAGAGTTGAACCATTAGATCGTGTAGCTACTCGAGCTAAACCATATGTGCAAGAGTCACCCGAGCTTGAACTCAAACCGCTTCTAGAACATTTGCGATTCTTCTTTCTGGGTAAGTCCAACATGCTACCTATTATAATTTCAACTTATCTAACCAATGAACAGGAGGAATCATTGCTACAAGTACTACGACAACATACAAAGGCAATTGGCTGGTCTATCGCGGACATCAAAGGGATTAGCCCGTCCATCTACATGCACAAAATCATCTTGGGGGATGATAAGAAGACATCAATAGAGCAACAACGGAGGGTAAACCCTAACATGAAGGATGTGGTGCGCAAGGAGATCATCAAGTGGCTCGATGCGTGCATTATCTACCCAATCTCGGACAGCCATATCCAGTGCGTACCAAAGAAGGATGGAATGACGGTCGTGGAAAATAGTAAAAATGAGTTGATTCCCATAAGAACTGTGACAGGATGGAGGGTATGCATGGACTACAGAAAGCTGAATGCCGCCACAAGCAAAGATCACTTCCCATTGCCGTTTATCGACAAAATGCTTGCCGGGTTAGCAGGTAAAAGTGTTTACTATTTTCTCGACGGATATTCTGGATACAATCATATTGCAATAACTCTAGATGACGAAGAGAAAACAACTTTTACCAGCCCGGACGGAACATTCGCATTTAGGCACACGCCATTTGGCTTATGCAACGCCCCGGCTACATTTCAAAGGTTCATGATGGCCATCTTTTCAGACATGATTGAGCATAACATCTAGGTATTTATGGACGACTTCTCAGTGTTTGGAATTTCATTTGATAATTTTCTGAAAAATTTGTCTATTGTTTTACTACGTTGTGAGGAGACAAACATCGTGTTAAATTGGGAGAAATGTCATTTTATGGTCTAAGAAGGTATTGTCTTAGGCCACAAATTCTCCAAGAAAGGAATCAAAGTGGATAGAGCCAAGGTTGGAACTATTGAAAAGCTGCCCCCGCCAACTTCGATCAAGGGAGTGTTAAGCTCCCTTAATCAAGGTATTGTCTTAGGTCAGAGGATTCTATAGACGGAAGATCAGCAAACCATTGTGCAATCTTCTGGAAAAAGATACAACATTTATCTTAGACAGTAAGTGTATGGAGGCATTCTTAGAACTCAAGAAGGGGTTAGTTTCTGCTGCTATAATTGTTATCCCAGACTGGTCTTTACCATTCGAGTTAACGTGCGATGCAAAAAATTTCGCTGTGGAAGCAATTTTAGGACAGAAATGAGACAAAGTCTTTCACGCCATTTATTACACTAGTAAGATGTTGGAGGAAGCACGGGTAAACTAAACAACCACTGAGAAGGAGATACTCGCAATAGTCTATGCTTTCGATACGTTTCGCTCATATATAATGGGTTCCAAAGTGACAGTGCATACTGATCATGCAGCTATCAGGTACTTCATGCATAAGGCAGATGCAAAGCCACGGTTAATAAGATGGATTTTGTTGTTACAGGAATTTGACCTTGAGAATATAGATTGGAAAGGAGCAGATAACCAAGCTGCCGATCATCTATCACGCTTGGAAGGTAATGAGCGATTTGCGGCCACAACAATCATCAATGATACCTTTTTGGACAAGCAACTTTTTGCGATTTAAACAATAGTGCCCCGATACACTGATTATATCAACTATATTGTGGCTAACGTAATTCCTCCGAAGCTGACATCTCAGCAAATGAAAAATTTTAAATGACGCTTGCTACTATTTCAAGAGATGTGCATATCAGATGATCCACGAGTGCGTACTGGAAGAGGAGATGACATCAATTATTCAATAGTGTTATGCGTCCCCTTATGGTGGTCACTTTGGAGGCCACAAAACTGCAATAAAAATTTTACAATTAGGTTTCTTTTGGCTCACACTGTTTAAGGATGCTCATAACTTCGTCATCCACTGTGATCGATGCCAGATGATAGGTAATATTTCGCGCCGTGATGAAATGTCGTTGAAAAATATTTTGGAGGTTGAAATATTCAATGTTTGGGGAATCGACTTTATGGGTATGTTTATTGAATCATTTAGGAACAATTACATACTTGAGGCTGTTAACTACGTTTCTAAATGGGTGGAAGCCACCGCTCTACCAACTAACGATGCTCATGTAGTGGTCAAAGTTTTAAAGCATATTTTTACAAGGTTTGAAGGACCAAGGGCAATCATAAGTGACGGAGGATCCCACTTATGCAACTTAAAGTTCAAGGCCTTCACTTACACATCCTTCTTCTCGTCCGAACATTTATTGACATTAAAAATTAAAAATTAAAATTAATTTTATTTATAAAATATCATTGCATATGTCATATTTATTCTTGCATACAACACGACATCTAGAAGTCATAACAGGACAACGATATTACTTGACAACAACGCTCACTTTCATTTTTTCTTAAGAATTAGGATTACCAGCGTATACATGGAAGGGACACGCGGGTCACGTCGCAAGGAATTCATCACGGATGAATGTTGGGGAGGAAAGCAATGATCTCCTTCTTGAGTTGGGCCATCTCAACTTCATCCAAAATTACCAATGCATCAATCCCACGATCGTCACTCCTCCCATCCATCAACAGCACACCATCCTATATGCAGGTGCGAGTGGCGTCAGCCAGCTCCGGCTTCCCGAGACCGAAGTCGATCTCGTATGACCCGAACCCACATGAACAGGTCGAGCAGACCACATGTTTTTCTTTGTGCAGGCGGCTGTGAAGCAAACCATCTATGCTCCTCGAGTCTCCTTCGGCCATGGCAAGGAACTCCTCGGCATTGTCTATGCTTGCGTACTTGCTCCGTGCATTCTTGATCGTTCGTTGGACGGCCTTCACAAAACCATTCAGCTCCATTTCCCTATCTTCCTTCCCCGCTTCGACATAGACATCCATGACTAGGTTGCCGAATGCATTTTTCGGGGTCAACTTTCCAGCAATTCCTCGTAGATTCATCGCGGTTTGGAATGAGATAGCCCTATGATTGCCGTTGCTTTTCCATCCGTCGATCTTCACGACAGCCTTCCACAACAGCCCGAATACGATCTTAACCCTTGAGGGAGGCCCCTCTGCGCCAATCGAGCCAATCTTCACGTCGCCGGCTATGCACTACGCCAACTCCTTGAGTGACCCTCCATCGAACACGAATATGTTCCTGATTAGTTTTTCCTGATGGGAAATGGGCATTTCCATAGGGTGGACTTGTTTGTGCGGCCATTCTTTCAGGGGGAAGATAGAAGGGACCTCAAAGCTTGGATAAGATGCGTCGCCGAGGATGCCGCATCGGGATAACATTGCCCATCCTTTCAAGAACGTGATGGCAGATCCGCAGTCAGCCACTCTATGTACAATGCTGAAGCCAATGGCGACCGCACCACACACGAAGATATACACCTGGGCGACAACCAGAGGTAAATTTGCTCTGAAACTCGGGGTCCTCACAATCAACTCCATGAAATCAAGACCAGGCCGATCCCTGTCCTTCTCGAGAATCTCATCATGCCAAACATCAACTCTCCCCACAATAAACTCTGCCCCCTGGTCATTACAGTCGATGAAGTGTCCCTCTTCAACGTATCGACCCGCCATGGGATAATGAACCACCAAAGCCTCTGAAAGAGATTCCTCGAGACGGGCTAACCTGGCCTCAATGTTTCCCTCGTGGTCATCCCTGTTGAAATGGTAGAAGAAGCAGCATGGTATGAGCTTTGCCTTTTGGCATAGATCGAACAATGTTAAGCCGCAACGTCGGAGGTGAGGAGGAGTTGGTGTTTTTGGCTTCACGAGCTTCTCGCACGTTTTGGTAACCTTCATGTTCAGGTAGGCTCTCTACTTTTCAGTGTTGTGTTGGTTTTGATATTACGGTGTCTCATCCTCAGTGGCAACACCATCTATTTATTGGGGTTGTTTGAAAAGCGGTGTTTTGCTGTATCACAGGAAAGGTTTCGCGGAACTGCGGTAACACAGTGAGGTGTTTCTTGAAATAAGGAACAAGCAAAATTGGAGAGGATATTTGGCTATCTACGGAGCCTTTTCTTTTCTTACTACCAAAATGTCATTCTTGGTCTTTCTCTTACACATTTTTTCGTTTCTTTTATAACATTTGAAGATTGCTTCTCCATTATAGTGTCCTAAGAAAGGTATAAAAAGAGCTGTTGGTATAGGATTGCACTAAGAAGGGGGGTTGAATTAGTGCCGTAAGAGTTATGACACTTTTTCGCTCACAGAAGCGTGGTTCTGTTAGGTCACAGAGGCTGGATCTGATAAACAGATTCCCAGTTCTGAGACAAGTTATCTTTTGTGTAAGACACAAAGATTTATAGTGGTTCGGCAAACAATGCCTACGTCCACTCTCCCAGCTCTCACCCAAGCAGGGCGTATTCACTATGATTGGAATGTGGGATTTTACAGATGCACACTTCTGCCAGAAATGTGACTAACAAATTGCACGTTATCACGTGTCTAACACAACCCGCACGCAACGTGTCTGACTCCGGCTCCTCACTGAGCCCAACGTGGCTTGACGGCTACCACCTGCCCAACGAGGCTTAACGGCTACCTCCTGCCCAACGAGGCTTAACGGCTACCTCCTGCCCAACGTGGCTTAACGGCTACCACCTGCCCAAACGTGTCTTGACGGCTACCACCTGCCCTTGCACACAACCTGTGTAACTAACAACCTGCACAAGACAAGATTAGCAACTACAGCACAAACTCTCTGCAGTTACAGAATACGCTCTCTGTTAGCGGTGATCGGCTCGTGAATGCACGACGGACGCTCTCAGCTTTTTGCAACGGTGAAGGCACAAGGATTCTAGTAAGCTTTTTAGGTAGAACGGCCACTTGGAATCGTTGCTTCACACTTGCATTTAAGCTTGTCCGTAGAACGAAGTTTCCCAATCAATCCCAACGGCTAGTTGATTCACTTGCCATATTCTCCATGATTTAATCCTGTGGGAAAACTTCCAAAAGCATAAAGCATTACCCTTAGTTACGTTAGATAATAATAAAACATAAGTGATCGCTCAATAAGAGATAACGACTTCTGCTCAGAAGCTGTTTGCTGCGACAGCAGAACCAGCACTCTTTCTCATACGAATTTGGCATTGGGATTATAAGTTTCCATAAAATGAAATCATTCCCTTCGTAGAATTATTCTCACCATATAGGGAGATCTTAACCTGATAAGGTCATTGCCAAATTACGTAAACACAAGATCACGTTAGTTAAGGAAATAAATATTTCCAAATAACTTAAGGTCCAAAGATGAACCTAGACGTGATCCTGTGTGAGATAAATATCTCACGTGCTCGCATATAGGACAACCTCCAAGAAGGAAATCATCACTCACAGAAATACCATTCTGTAAACCATAGCAAATACTCCAGCAAGGAGAGTTATAGCAACTGTGACACAGATGCTCATCTCTGTAACAGAGATAGTGGATTCGATAGTAGATCTTATCCTCAGAACTCCATTTCTGATGGCTAGATCGTTTCCCCTGTTGAAGTACTCCACATAACTCTTTTACGTATTGCACGAATGACAGAGACCAGCTTCTACACCCGAAGACCTGTTCTTCTGTACACTTAAATAACACATTAGCAATACATAACCTTTGTCATCATCAAAACCAGATTATATCAACAATCTCCCCCTTTTTGATGATGTCAAAACCATGCTCATCTGGAGAGTAATGATTAAAGAGTTTTAATGGTCTTACAGATTTCCTTATTGCGAGATGGCTGATACAGAAGCTACTTTCTGTAGTAACTCCCCCTGAATCTAAGCGGATTAATTTCGATCGAAATTATTGCTTGCTCAGATCAGTGATCGAGATTAGTTAATGTTCATTAACCAAATCGATTAGAGCATTTATATGATTTGATCAAATCAGTGCTCATGATTGCAATATCATGCATTGTGGACAGAAGTACTATTCTGTCATAGCTCCCCCTGAACAGGTAAGTAGTTCTAAGATGACCCTTTTTAATCAGAGCTCAGAACGTAACAAAGAAGTAATACTCTGACCAGAGTATAAGCAGAGAAAGTTCTCTGACTCCCCCTGAGTTTAAGCAGTTCTGCTCAAACCCAAGTTGATCTCAACCAGAAGCATCATTCTGGCGAGGATTTTCTCAAAACAGAAAATAATTCTGCTGAGACCTGCATTACACTGAGGAAATCTCCTCAGCGTCTTCATGACCTGCAAACAAAGAAACACAGAACACAAAGAAAAATGCAGAGACTGTTCCTAAGTCTCACAGAACACCTGTCCTAAAAACTAAAAATTCACCTGTCCTAAAAACTAAAAAAATTCTCCAGGGAGCTAGCTACTTCTCCCCCTTTTTGCATCATCAAATAAGTCATATATCAAAAAGATATGTCATGAAACAAGTTTCAAACCACATGCAGGAAATTCAAAAGAGTGAGTTTTAAAGCAACAGATCCAGAGTTTATCAGTTTTCAGAAGCCGGATTCTGAGAGGACTGGTCAGTCACTTTCTTCTGCAGAAGGAGAGGAGGATGCATCATCCTTGCCCTTGATATATGCCGCGAGATCAGCAAGATCTACAAGCAGCTTCGTAATCAGGGTCTTAATCTCCTTTTGCTGAGCAATGCACTTATCCAATTTGCGTGACTCTTTCGATTAGCAGAAGTGGATGCCTCAGAAGTATGCTTCTGTTTGGTATCAATCTTCTTCTGCTTGCTGGTGTCAGCCTGAGTCTTACGCTTGGAAGGTGCAGCAACTCTTTTCTTTTTGAGGATGGTTCCTCCTTGCTCCTCTTTGGAACCCATTCTGACCCTGTAAAGACAAACCCCATATGATCAAGTGTCGTACCGTCAAAAGGCTCGACATGGATGGTGTCCTGATTACTCTTGGGAGTTATATCACAAGAGTAAGTCTGCAGGAGCTTCATGATGATATGGCCATAGGGTAGTCCTCTATCAGGTAGAGTTGCACATCTCTCCATGTGCTCAAAGACGATCGATCCAAGATTGACAGGAAGTCCCTCCAGCAGATGCACCATCATGGTGGCGTCCTTCGTGATGATACTGTCTGTGCTCCCAGTCCGGGGGTAGAGGCAGTACATAACAGCACGGTGGAGGATGCGCAGTTCTAGAGGCAGCTTCGTGCTCTCCAGGTATACGCTGGACTTGGTTGGCCTTTCGGCCCCTGTTATCCTGCGATACGCCGATGACTTGGATATCTCCATGGGTTGGAGCTGAGAGTGGTATCTTGCACTGAAGGCCCTGCATACATCAAGTAGAGAGAAAACATAGATGTTCTCCTCTATTACCACCTTTATGTACTTGATCAGCTTGTTCACCCTGTGGAAGGTGATGTGGCTGTAGAATTCTTAACCAAGGAGGCAGAGACAGGGCTTCTGTGCTCACAGAAGTTAACCAGAGAGAGCTCACGGAAAAGAGTTTCTAATCGCCCAAGAGAGTGCTCAGAGAAGAATCTAAATTTGATAAATCGACAGGGAACGATTTTCCTGTCCTCAAGATCTCTAGCAGGGTACTCAGAAGAATCTAATACAGCCTTTATTTCCTCAGCAGAAACGATCTCCCCAATTTCATGAGTAAAGGTCAGAGGAGTACCTCTTCGCTTTTTGTTCTCTTCTGCGGTTCCGCAGATGGTCGTTTCTGTGCCTTTCCTTTCTCCTGTGCCGCGACCGCAGGAGGGTTCACAGCCTGTTCCTCAGCATTAGATGAAGTTGGGGCCAACTTCTGCTTTGGAAGAGGAGGAGGAGGTGGCAGAGTCTCAATATAGGGCAAGATAGCCAGAGATGGAGACTCTAGAGGAGGGCTTACGCGCTGAGGTATAGGGACCTCTTTCTCAGCTTGTCCTTGTGGAGAAATCACCATTTCCTCAATTTCTGGCTCAGAAATTTTTGCTGCAGGAGGGTCCTCCTTAGCAGGTACAGGAGGGTCCTCCTTTGTGGATGGCTGGATGACTTCTTGCTCTGCATTCAGAGCTTTGGAACTCTCGGGGGGAGAGTGCTGGGACACGGATTTCGTATCCTTCGACGAGAGACTTGCGTTCTCAGAGTCGCTCCCCTGTAATGAAGACTGGGTCTCCTGAGAGTCCCGATCGGACAGAGATTCAGTGCTGAGTCTAGCAGAGCGCCTTGCTTTGGCTTTGGCAGCACGCATTCTCTTGATTCGTGGTGCCATGAGGACAGAAGGAAGCAAAGAAGAGAAGTTAGGGTTTGGAAGAGATGACGAAGAAGGATCGGAGGAAAAACGTGGGGGGAGAGAAAAATGGGTTTCTGAGATGGAGGGAAGACGTGTGTGTGTGCAAAGATGCTTTGAAAGGGAGAAAATAAATAAGAAAAGATTTTGGCAGGGAAGTCTTAAGAAAATTTTTAAAACAGGAAATAATAAAATTGGAAATAATTTTTGAAAATCATAATTTTCACCAAATCAAATATGCACACGATAAGGATCAATCAGATCCATTTAGAGGGGATAACAAATCCCTAATTCCATTCGCAATTTTGAGAACTTCTCAAAATTTAATGGTTTTGTGAAGATATCACAGAGCTGTGTTTCTGTGCTCACATATTCCACAACAATAGAACCATTTTGGACATGATCTCGAATGAAATGATGTCTTAGTTCTATATGTTTAGACCTTGAATGCTGAACAGGATTCTTGGTCAGATTTATGGCACTGGTGTTATCACACCGTATTGGAATATTGTCAAACTTGAAACCGTAGTCCTCAAGTTGTTGACGCATCCACAGAAGCTGTGCACAGCAGCTTGCTGCTGCAACATATTCTGCCTCTGCTGTTGATAATGCAACAGAAGCTTGCTTCTTTGAGTGCCAAGATATGAGCATATCTCCGAGCAATTGGCAGGTTCCAGAAGTACTCTTCCGATCGATTTTACAGCCAGCAAAGTCTGCATCGGAGTACCCTATAAGATCAAATAATGATCTCTTGGAATACCAGAGCCCTAGGTTTGTAGTCCCAGAAAGATATCGAAATATCCTTTTAACATGTGTTAAATGGGACTCCTTTGGTGCTGATTGGTATCTAGCACAAAGGCAGACGCTGAACAGAATGTCAGGCCTGGAAGCAGTAAGGTACAATAAGGACCCTATCATACTTCTGTAGAGGCTAGGATCTGCATCCTTTCCTGATTCGTCTTTCTCCACAATAGCGTTTGTGCTCATGGGAGTAGACAAGTGTTTTGAGTTGGTCAACTCATATTTCTTCAGAAGTTGTTTAGTGTACTTTTCTTGATGGATGAAAGTACCTTCTGAAGTTTGGCGAATCTGTAAGCCCAGAAAGAATGTTAATTCTCCCATCATGCTCATTTCAAATTCACCCTTCATGAGTTCTGCGAACTCATTACATAAGGTATTGTTCGTAGATCCGAAGATGATGTCATCTACGTAGATCTGAACAATCAGAAGCTCGGTTCCGTGCTTCTTTAGGAAAAGAGTTGTGTCAACCTTTCCCTTTCTATAGCCCTTTTCAATAAGAAATTGGCTCAGCCTTTCATACCAAGCTCTGGGAGCTTGTTTCAAGCCATATAAAGCTTTATCAAGCTTATAAACATGATCATGTTTCTTAGGATCCTCAAATCCCGGAGGTTGGTCTACGTAGACTTCCTCCTTGATCTCACCATTCAGAAAGGCGCTTTTCACGTCCATCTGAAATAGTTTGAAATCATTATAACACGCATAAGCTAACAGAAGTCTGATAGCTTCTAGGCGCGCCACAGGAGCGTAAGTCTCATCATAGTCAATCCCATCTGATTGAGAGTACCCTTTGGCCACGAGTCTGGCCTTGTTCCTGACCACAGAGCCTGATTCATCAAGCTTATTGCGGAAGACCCACTTGGTTCCAACAACAGAACGATCCTTCGGTCTCTGAACAAGCGTCCATACCTTGTTTCGTTCGAATTGATTGAGCTCTTCTTGCATGGCAATGATCCAGTTAGGATCTGCAAGAGCTTCATCAATGCTTGTTGGTTCCTTTTGGGAGAGGAACGCAGAATGTTCACAGAAGAGATTCACAGAACGTCTCGTCTGTATCCCTTTCTGTACATCCCCAATGACTTGCTCCATGGGGTGTCTTTTCTTGTACAGAGTGGGCACTCTGTCCAAGAGATTCTTATCAGAATCATTATCCTCTGAGGGGCCCTCAGAGTTTGCATCCTGTCCAATTACGGACTAGATTTGTACAGAATTAGTCTTAAGAGCGACAGCGCTCTCTTTCTGTACTTCAGCAGCAGGCAGCTGCGTACTTGGCCTGTCAGATAAGACAGATTCCTCTGTGTATTGAGAGTCATTAATGATGACATTAATAGATTCCTCAACAACAAGAGTTCTTTTGTTGAAAACTCGATAAGCTTTGCTTGATTCAGAATAGCCAAGGAAAACTCCTTCATCTGATCTAGCATCGAATTTACCAACATTCTCCTTAGGAAGTCTTAGTATGTAACAAGGACTTCCAAAGGGATGGAAATATGAGATGTTAGGGACTTTGCCCTTGTACAACTCATAAGGAGTTTTGTCAAGTGTCTTTCGTGCAAGTACACGGTTAGACACATAACATGCTGTGTTAATCGCCTCAGCCCACAGATTCTGTGGAACCTTGCTTTCACACATCATCGTTCTGGCCATATCAAGAAGAGTTCGATTCATTCTCTCAGCTACTCCATTCTGTTGTGGAGTATAAGGAGTAGAGAATGTGTGTTCTATGCCATTCATGTCACAGAAGGACTTGAACTCATGGTTTACAAATTCTGTACCATGGTCAGTTCTTAAGCTTTTGAGAGAGGCTCCTCTCTCATTTTGCAGCTTTGTGACAAGGCTTTTGAACGCACCGAATGCATCACTCTTATGAGCCAAGAACCTTACCCAAGAATATCTTGAGTAATCATCCACAACCACCATAGCATAGCGTCTGAGGCCCAGACTCTGTGTTCTGGTGGGACCAAACAGGTCAATGTGGAGAAGTTCAAGTGGTTTTGAGGTGGAAATATAACCTTTGCTTTTAAAGGAAGCTTTGGTTTGTTTTCCCAAAGAACAAGCTTCACAGAAGCTGTTCTCTTCAAAAGAGAGCTTCGGTAAACCTCGTACCAGCTTCTTTTTGGCAATCTTAGACAATAATTGGAAATTGATGTGTCCCAATTTCCTATGCCAAAGATTTGTTTCATCCTTGTAGGAAACAAGGCATTTCTCAGAAGACAAGAGGTTGTCTTGAGAAACGATGTAGACGTTCTTTCTTCGTTCAGCAACGAAACAGACGGATCCATCTGTGGATCCAGAACATCCTTCTGCGTTAAAGGTTATTTGATAACCCTTATCACAGAGTTGGCTCACACTTAATAGACTATGTTTTAATCCTGCAACAAGCAGAACATCGTCTATTTGCATTGTTTGTGAACTACCGATAGTTCCAATGCCTTTGATGTAGCCTTTGCTATCATCGCCAAATGTCACAGAACCACCGTTCTGTAACTTCAAACCTGAAAACTTAGAAGGATCCCCGGTCATGTGGCGTGAGCACCCACTGTCCAGGTACCACTCATCCTTCCTGGCTTTAGTTTTCAAGTGTACCTGCGATTAAGAACAAGTTAGGTTACAACAGGAACCCACCTTAAGCCGGTTCATAGGATTGTGATTTGTTCCGTGAGAGAATCGCGTTGGTTATGCTTATAGACTTCTTGATCTGACATTGTCCGATCATATGTCCAAGCATGCTACAATAGTGACAGGATTTAACCTTTTCTGTTGGTCCGACAAGGTTTTTAATCCTAGATTTGTTATGCTTCTGCTCAGAAGTATAACATTTCACAGATTCAGATTTCTATGGCACCACAGACTTCTGTTTCTGTGCGACTTTGGGACTTATCACAGAACATGCGTTCTGTGTCACATAGCATACATCATCTGAACATTCAGATTTGTTTCTGTGACAATTGTGAGACTGACATTCAGGTAATAAACCTCTGTTAGACTCATCTAGTGGAAAAACTACTTTGTCACGAACGAGTAGCTCGTCCCATACCTCAGGAAGAGGTTTTCTGATCAGAGGAGATGCTTCTGTGCAGAAGATCTCAGCATCCTTTTTCAAGGCAATCTTTTCTCTGTGCAGAGAAGTGAGTTGTGATTGCAGAACCTTGTTCTGCTTTTTCACCGAGCGATATTTTGAGGATAGCTCTTTAACTCTCTCAAAGATTTCTGTCAGAAAACCTTTAAGATCATTAGAAGATAAATTAGACATAGATGTCGAGATTACCTCTTCATCTGAATCAGATTCTGATTTGGAACGAGCCATGTAGCAAAGATTTGCCTTCTGCTCTTCCTCAGACTCAGATTCATTGTCCTCCTCGTCGCTCAAGCCAATAAGGCTCTTCTTCTGTTTCGAGAAGATTTTGACCTATCAGCCAACAGAGGACATTCATTCCTCATGTGTCCCAGTTTCTTACATTCGTAACATACTGGTCCTTTTTGTCCTCTAAGTTAGAAGACTTGGGTTTAACACTTCGTTTGAAGCGTTTCTTGTAAAGAAGTTTGTTCAAACCCTTTACTAACAAGGAAAGCTCCTCATCAGTTTCTGCTTCTATATCATCTGATTCATCATCAGTAGAAGCTGATGCCTTAAAGGCAATAGATTTGGTCGTCTGAGGCACAGATGACCGTTTCTCTTCCTCGTAGGAGAGAAGAGAACCCATAAGCTGATCCAGCCAAAGAGTTGTTAAATCTTTGGCTTCCTCAATAGCGGTCTTTTTAGCTTCCCAATTCATGGGTAAAGACCTGAGGACCTTTCTCACCATTTCAGCATTAGAATAATTTTTCCCAAGAAGGGCTAAGCTGTTGATGATTGTATTGAGTCTATCATACATTTCAGAGATAGACTCATCAGGCTTCATTTTGAAGGCCTCATACTGCTGGACCAGCAGATTTATTCGTGTCTCCTTGACTTGATCCGTCCCTTCATGGGTTAGAACAAGTCGATCCCAGATCTCTTTTGCTGTGGTACAGGCAGAGATCCGGTTGTACTCCATAGGAGATAGAGCACAGTGAAGAAAGTTGACAGCCATAGCATTCAGCTTGATGATTTCAACTTCCTGACCAGAAAGTGAAGTCGTGCTGCCATGCTCAACTTTCAGATCTCGTCCTCTGAGAAGCAGAGGACCATTTCGGATGATCCCTAAACACCTCGGTTCTCGGGATGCAATCCAGAACTCCATCCTGCTGCGCCAGCTGGAGAAGTTTTGTCCATCAAATAATGGTGGACTATTACTGTTGGAACCAACAGCGTGCATATATCCCATTTGCATCCTATCGGATCTCTCAACAAGCGGTTAAGCTTTTATCGTTGAGCCTGCTCTGATACCAATTGTTGGTATAAGATTGCACTAAGAAGGGGGGTTGAATTAGTGCCGTAAGAGTTATGACACTTTTTCGCTCACAGAAGCGTGGTTCTGTTAGGTCACTGAGGCTGGATCTGATAAACAGATTCCCAGTTCTGAGACAAGTTATCTTTTGTGTAAGACACAAAGATTTATAGTGGTTCGGCAAACAATGCCTACGTCCACTCTCCCAGCTCTCACCCAAGCAGGGCGTATTCACTATGATTGGAATGTGGGATTTTACAGATGCACACTTCTGCCAGAAATGTGACTAACAAATTGCACGTTATCACGTGTCTAACACAACCCGCACGCAACGTGTCTGACTCCGGCTCCTCACTGAGCCCAACGTGGCTTGACGGCTACCACCTGCCCAACGAGGCTTAACGGCTACCTCCTGCCCAACGAGGCATAACGGCTACCTCCTGCACAACGTGGCTTAACGGCTACCACCTGCCCAAACGTGGCTTGACGGCTACCACCTGCCCTTGCACACAACCTGTGTGACTAACAACCTGCACAAGACAAGATTAGCAACTACAGCACAAACTCTCTGCAGTTACAGAAGACGCTCTCTGTCAGCGGTGATCGGCTCGGTGAATGCACGACGGACGCTCTCAGCTTTTTGCAACGGTGAAGGCACAAGGATTCTAGTAAGCTTTTTTAGGTAGAACGGTCACTTGGAATCGTTGCTTCACACTTGCATTTAAGCTTGTCCGTAGAACGAAGTTTTCCAATCAATCCCAACGGCTAGTTGATTCACTTGCCATATTCTCCATGATTTAATCCTGTGGGAAAACTTCCAAAAGCATAAAGCATTACCCTTAGTTACGTTAGATAATAATAAAACAAAGTGATCGCTCAATAAGAGATAACGACTTCTGCTCAGAAGCTGTTTGCTGCGACAGCAGAACCAGCACTCTTTCTCATACGAATTTGGCATTGGGATTATAAGTTTCCATAAAATGAAATCATTCCATTCGTAGAATTATTCTCACCATATAGGGAGATCTTAACCTGATAAGGTCATTGCCAAATTACGTAAACACAAGATCACGTTAGTTAAGGAAATAAATATTTCCAAATAACTTAAGGTCCAAAGATGAACCTAGACGTGATCCTGTGTGAGATAAATATCTCACGTGCTCGCATATAGGACAACCTCCATGAAGGAAATCATCACTCACAGAAATACCATTATGTAAACCATAGCAAATACTCCAGCAAGGAGAGTTATAGCAACTGTGACACAGATGCTCATCTCTGTAACAGAGATAGTGGATTCGATAGTAGATCTTATCCTCATAACTCCATTTCTGATGGCTAGATCGTTTCCCCTGTTGAAGTACTCCACATAACTCTTTTACGTATTGCACGAATGACAGAGACCAGCTTCTACACCCGAAGACCTGTTCTTCTGTACACTTAAATAACACATTAGCAATACATAACCTTTGTCATCATCAAAACCAGATTATAGCAACAAAAGCATTTCCTGTGCCTTAATTCCTAGGTCATTAACTTCACTCGATTACTAAGGCCATTAACACCAAGGCCATTAATACTACCTTATTAAATGAAATTACAAATTAATATGACATTTAAGAATATTTATATACAAAAGTAAGTCAGCAGCATTTGTAGTTGAGTGCTTAAAGCGCAAGAGAAAACAAGTCACAACGACGATGGATGGACGTGGTCGAAGAGCAAACACGTCAGTCACACTAATATAGATTTTTTCCCCCACAACTACACAGTTGATACGGATTGAGAGGAATCCCAACCTAACCAAATGAAAAATGTCTTGAGATTGATAGTTCTATATGAAAAATTATATGAATGTAATAACTAGGGGTTCATCTTTCATTAGCAGCATTTCAATACCTTTAGGATTTTGTTCCATTATAAAAGTTAAAAAAAAAACTAAAACATGCAATTTATTCTTAAATGAATTCGTAATCGCTATCCAATTCAAATTCAAATAAAAAAATTATTATTCGTTTCATTTTGTTCCATTTCAAACAGAAATTCTCATAAATCAAAACAAATAACCGCCGGGGAGTCTCTCGGAATACAAATTCCCGTAATTGATTACAAACGGATTGGACTATGTTTAGGAGATCACTCAAACGGGCTTGTGTTTACAACAATACACAAAAGAACTCACTCCTCTGGAAATTTGATTGAATAAGCACATCCCCTACCAAGCATTCTCTGTATTCTTGAAGGAACACTGTTAACTGGGAGCGAGCGAGGTAGTCAGTAAGGGTTCTTAAACACGAGGTCATCGGACTACCCTTGTACTTCACGCTTGCTTCGCCGTAGGCGTTTAGCGCATAGATTGCCAAACACCTAATCTTTAAGCTATTGCCCTCTCGCATATTTATATACATGCCTTGAGTTTTGAAAACCAATAAAACTTCTATCTGATAGGGGCTATTTGGGGGCAAAACACGTCGCGATATATCGGGGACTCAAAGTGTTAAAAGAAAATGTTGTCGGCAGTAAAAGTAAATGAAGAACGAACAAAGATTCACTAAGTGCAAAAGAAGAAACTTACGGCCATCGTACAACAACACTTGAAATGAACAGATAGGTTGATAATCAAGCAGCCCTTCGAGGTCATAGAATGATTGTTGTGTGTTTACAATTGACCAGGGCTGACTTATTTATAGACCACTAACTAATAACTGTCAATCGACACACATTTAACACGTTCTAAACATCCCAAGACTAACTGCTACTCATCTACTAAGACTATTCAACGTCGATGCTTCGCGAGCCATGGCTTCGGTTCTTCATATACACCGTGGAAAGTGAAGTCATTCGATGAAGCTTTACCTTCGAGCACCATTTCTATCGAACTGCCCTGCTCGACTAATTCGTGACTCAAGTATCGATCCTGGCCTTGACATGTCAATTGAAGATCTCGCAGAGGCCGTCGATCCTAGCATCCATCAAAGCCCTTCACAGAATCCCAAAATGTCGTTTGCCATGTAAACGCTTAGCCTCCTTTCCTTCGACGTGTCCGTTCATCTTCAGGCATCCCCTATATAATCCCCGTCTCCTTCTTGTCTACTTCCTCAAAAATTCCTTGCTTTCGTTGGGCTGCTTGTTTTTACTCCTTCTCTCGGTAAAAAAACCTCCCTACTCATGGTTCTCAGGCGTAGTACAACCATATGCCATTGGGGGAATAGGTGTGTACTTGAGGAGTTTTAGAGACTTGGCAACACAGGGCATAGCTAAGAAGACGAATGATTTTGCCAATGAAGCAACGAAATCGAAAGGGCAAATTACTTTGGGCCCTCTCATCAGAGCTGGCAAACTCAACATTACAGCGGACAACAAGCACGTCCCTTACGATTATCTCCTTCCCGATGTAACGGTTGTACCGATATGCAGAGACAGCTTCGTCGATCCAGGTAATTGAAGTCGAGCCCCCGAAAAGAATTGATCCTCTGAGAAGAATCGATCTTTTGAAGCTGACGATTTAACTGGTGTCAGCCAAGTCTTGTACGGATTCCCCACTAAAGGTGTATATAAGCTTCCTGAGTGGATAAATTCGTGGATCAGGGTTCGACGCGAGAAGTGGGAGAAGATAGGGATCTATTACTTAGTGAAAGCGTCGACAGAGCAGATGAGGTGCAATCCTCGATCGCTTGTAGCACTCTTATCGTTGTGAAGTATCTCGACCAACTGCTTCTACCTTCTAGAAGACCGTGACCATTCCAGACATAATCTTCTTGACAGGATGTTATTCTATCGGTGATCATGTTAGACTAATTGAGAGAGCAGATGATTTCAAGTTCGAGAAAGGGCAGCGTATTGGTTCGGTCGTCGAAGACCACCTAAAGAAAAACCCACAGAGCTGGGTCATGAAGAGGAATTCCGGTTTATGATCGAGTGGCACTCGAAATACATTTATTGCAATCGCAACAAATAGTCGCTAAAGTACATGGCGCCACTTTGAAGCTGTTACTGTCAACTCGAAGAACCCAGGAGCTTTCCCTGCCAAACCAGCATCGGGCCCTTTGTGGATTACCTTAGCATGGGCACAACTATATTTTCCTGATCTGCACCATTTTAAGCTGTCGACGGATGATGATGAATCAACATTCTATGGCTTGGAGATTGTTCGCTTCTTTCTGTACGAGAACTGGGGAAAGGAGTCTGCTTCATGATATCTTAATCGATTCCTTTACACCAGCAAACCCTGTTGGCAGCCCTTCGACCAAAGTGTCGACTTATGCAAGCTTCGACAGTCTTTGGAGCCCGACATATTCTGGAATCAAGTGTTGACCCCAAGGGACTTAGTCGGTAGCGATGCAAAAGGGTTTTTCGTCGAAGTCTATAATTCTCAGTTCACGGCGTAACAAGTAGGATTTAGTTAGAGTTGTCCTTTCCCTTTCATCGATTCTTTCGATACGAATCTGGAGGAAAGAGTTAGCATTGACCTTGGATACGCCGACAAAGTAAGACCAATGGTATGTGATGAGTTACGTTACTAACCATCGACTAACTCTTCCTGTTTCGCAGCTTTTTAATACCTTGAATCGATCCATTTGCAAAGTCACGTTCTCTAAGAATTTAGGAGGATGCTACGCGACCCAGGTGTTCGATTTTTGCTGGAAGAAAACCTTCAGGAAGATAATAGCAAAAGCTGGATTTCCTAAGAAAGGAATCGAGTCGCTAGTAGAAAAGGAAGACTATCTTAGCGGTCTCATTGGAAAACATGAGAAATCGCTGATGCCAAGTATTACTTCGTCGATGCTTGATATCCACTTGAATCGACAAACACTTAGAATCGCTTTTCCCAGGAGCCCTAGACAGTGCCATACCTGCAGTGCCTGTCGAAAGAGGGAGGCTAAAGAGGAAACGAACACCTGCAGCGGCTACATTGAAGAAGCCAAATACTTGGGCCTCTTCTTCGAACAAAGGTGAATCATCCTAGGAGACAATGGAGGCGTCCAATGTGAATCTCCAGCGACGCTCTAAAAAGAAAAGGCCCGCTCCAATTCCCGAGAAAAATCTTCAACACGGAGATAACACAGTCGAAGTTGCCTCTCCAGTCGTCGATCCTTCAATCATCAACTCCCCAACTGCCGAAGGAGACGGAGTTCCTCCAGAATCAGGGGAGAGGGATCAAGTGTTCGATATGGTAAAATGAAGCTTGATAAATGCACGAAAATGTGTTTGAACTTTGAAACAAACTTCGTATGTGTAGGTCGATTAAGAAGACTTGTTCACACCACCATCACCTCCAGGGCTCAACTGAGGGAGCTACTGGGAACATCGAAGAAGCTGTTCCTCGAGACATGGATGTTGTGCGAGATGTAGAGGTATATCTTACAAATTTACTTCGAGCAAACCTAGATTTTTCTTAACTTCGCGCATACTCAGGTCTATTCACTCTCTTCTGATCCATCCATCGAAGATTCCATTCCCGAGTGAATCATACAAGTCACACCCTTCGATTGTGACAATGTCGCCGTTAACTCATATCCAGAAATACCGTCGCAGGTGAACATTCCTCATCCGAAAGAAATAGTACCTCCCGAGAATATCGATGCAGGATGCCAAGTCCCTACTTCGACAAGCTTAGTACCCCCTCCGGCAAGTACGTTGCCACCTGAGAACTTAGATACAGGATGCCAAACACCAGAAATGCCTAGAGGACTAGACGATCTAGCATTTGCCGAATTCTTCGACCAACTTCGGGTAAGAATTTAACTATGCATTTTGCTCCAGAAGTATGAACTGAAAGAGGTACTATTTTGAACATCATGACTTAGAATTGTCACCAATGAAGGTCCTAGCAAACACTAGTCATGCCGCTTCATCGAGCGACGCAAACCGAGTGAGTGCCAATCTAAACGATCCTTCTTGTTCACTCGCTCTAAGATTGCTCGAAGCACTGCGTCACGAGGAACAGTCGAAATCCACCTTTGATGCGATAATCCAAGCCATTGAAGCTACAGAGAGACACACCAAGGCGCCCATCAACTTGTTAGGGATTTGCCAATGCTTCAGGGAGACATTTTGGAAATCCTTGGGAAGATTGAGAGAAGGTTCTCTCAGAGGACAGGCAGTGGAAGGATTTCTCTTCGAATGTGAGTCATTTCGACTCCGCTCAACAAAAGGTGACAGCAATTTCCGCCGAGCATCGACGTCTGATCGAGGAGCAGCAACAACTGAAGGCCCAAATTGCAAAGTTATCATCGAAGTTGGGGAAGTGCGAGGCCAAGGCAGCTACTCGCGGGAAGGAACTGGCAGAGGCTCAGGCAAAAGTCAATGTCAATCGCATTCCCTTCTACGCCGCTCTGCCTCCTCCTATGTTTCGGCAGCTTTGGAGACAAGACCGGCGACTTAGGAGTCCTTGGTGATCTCGGAAATTGCAAGCGAGGCGGCAGCTTCAAAGGCCTGATTACGCTCCATCAAACAGCTCCTTGGCTGACAAAGGCTTCTTCTCCAGCTCAGCACAAAAATTGAACGCGAACTCATCCCCATTCTTCCCAGACTTTGGAGCCCCCGGCCTCTCCTCCCACTGGGTACCGACGAGGACGTCCCCTCTGCCACAGAAAGCTCATTGAATTCACAGTAGAACTCCGAGACATGGGTGGGGATGGGGGGCGCTCCCGAGAGCCTTGAACATGCTTGCCGTGAAGCCCAACACTCAGGCCCACTTTGCCAACCTGATAGCTAATCTCCTGCATGGCTCTAGACCGCAATTGTTGTCGGTGCTAGTTTGTCGAAGTAATCCCATCGATCGTTTCTTTTGGATTTGTTTATGTCGTGAACCCCTCCGAATGAATGGAATGTTTCGACCAACTTCTTCTCGATCAATCTCATGACTTCAAACTCTTAGTCGATGCACCTTTAATATGATTAAATACGATCCTCGGGAATATCTAATAATTTAATGAGGTCGTTAAGATTCTCCGGGAACTATTGAGATTTTCCGGAGACTGTTGAGATTCTTTACGATCGATGTGGCTTAATACTTCTTCTTTTAAATAGCAGACTCATGGAACCACAAGTTCGCTTGCTCTCAAACAAACCCAACTGCAATGTCTCGCCGAGGAGCTTTCTTCCATACTTTTCAGTTTTCTCTCTAAACACAGAGCCTAGGTTCTCAACTTTAAACCCCATGAAAGCCTAAGTCCTCAACCTTAGGTAGAGGGTTCACTTCCATCGCTCGGCACCATGGCTCAAGTATCAAACTGAACCAAGCGACACAAAATTTGCGTTGGGTGCAAACATCGCTTCACGGTGTCGGGCCATGGGTCCTTCCTGGCCTCCTCGAATGCCTTTTCCAAATATTGCTTGCCGTTACAGCCGCAATACTAGTGGACTTTTGAGGTAGGTCTAGAGCAAACGAAGCAGGGGAGATTGATGACATTGCTGGCAAGCCTAGCCGCGGATGCTCTCCAAACAAGGACGAGCTGGAGATGTGCCCCCAGCGACCACGACTATCAATCTTAGTGTCGACGGCAGTGCTTGCGACAATTGAAGATCAACATGCCTAGTGTCGAAGGAATATGTAGTTTTACTTAATATAGATCGATCCACTTGTAATTGTAGTATTTCATAGTGAATCGATTATGTGTATTGACTAAGTCTCTTCTGAAACATCGATTATCCCTATTAATTGTGACCATAACTTAGGACATTGATGTTGAATTTCTTTGGAATGTAAGTCTCATAACGTTGGTCGATGGAGTTTTAAATGCTTGCCATTAACCTTTAAGGCGTGAGGTTCGCTATTTAAGTATGACAAGTGGTAAGCATTTTTTTAATACACTTCATCGACCCTAAAAGGACTCTCCCAAAGTAGGAGACAATTTTCCAAGGAAATAATCTCTCTTTCCAATCGGAAGGATCATTTTCCAAACCAAGTCTCCTTTCTTGAAGGACTTTAATACGAGTTTCTTATTATAACATCGAGCGACCCTTTCTTTTTAGACCTAAATTTTATTCAGAGCTTGAAAGCGTATCGCTTCTAAGTTTTCCAATTCGACATGCATCGATTCTTGATAATTGATGGGATGATAGTCTTGATAGGTCAAAAATCGCAACGATTTATATCGAACTTCAATGGGTAGTATAGCGTCATGTCCGTATACTAAGCTGTATGGAGTCTGCCGATGCTTTCTCGTTTAGTAACGCGTAAGGCCCAAAGTACATCTAACAACAAAGTATGCGAAGATCGAGGGTTATCACCGATCATCTTCTGAATGACGTTTTTGATTATCTTATTAGTAGATTCAGCTTGTCCATTCGACTGAACGTAGTAGGGAGATGAATTTATTAACACAAATCCAAACTCAGACGCAAAATCTTTGATCAAGGTACCATTGAAAACAATAGCATTTTCGACCACCACGTTCTAGGGAACGCCGAATCTATAAATAATGTCGGATCGAAGAAAATCGATCACTTCGCTCTGGGTGATATTCTTATAAGCCTTTGCTTCGACCCATTTAGTAAAATAGTCTGTAGCCATAAGGATACAAGAATCTCCGTTACTCGAGCTTAGTCTTATTTCTCCAATAATATCCATAACCTACGATCGAAAGGGCCAAGGTTTAACTACTAGATGTAAATGAGTTACTGGTACATGTGAAATTGGTTCATGCTTTTGACACTTTTCGCATTCTTTGGCCATATTGATGCAATCTTTCATCATTGAAGGCCAAAAGAAGCCGTGCCTCTTGATCGACCAACACATATTGGGTCCAGCATGATGAAGGCCACAAAGACCTTGGTGTGCTTCTAACATGATAGGGATTGCTTCATCCATATCAACACATCTTAAAAGGACACCATCATTCTGCTTTCGATATAGTACATCATCGATTACAGCATAGAATCGCGCCAACAACTTTACTTGGCGTGTTGCCCCCTTCCTAGGATTGGATAAGAACTCCATGAATGGTGTTCTCCAATCAGTTGTCGATCGGAAAATGGTAACGGTGTTCACATGTGTAAAATGTTTGTTCAGCATAGAACATACTATTTGTACTCGTCCTCCGATTTCTTGCATCAATCGATGGTTTATTTTAAAACCGGAGGCATGTTGTGCCAATTCATTCGCCATGAAATTGTCTTCCCTAAGGATATGTTCGAAATGAACTTCCTTAAAGAAAGAAGACAACTCATGGACTTTGTCCAAGTATCTCTGAAGATGATTGAAGGTACACATACTCGATCCTTTGACATGATGGATGACAAGTTGTGAATCCCCCGAACGATTGCATAAGATACTTGAAAATCGATGATGCCTTGTAAAGCAATTATTAGGGCCTCATATTCGACGGAATTATTTGTTAACATTTCGTCGATTCTATAAGCTATTTTGTGATTTACTTTCAACGGGGATAGAATATAAACTCCTACCTCGACTCCTTCGTTGGACATAGACCCATCAAAACAAACTTCCCAAAATTCCTTCAAATCTTGAGAACTGGTTAATTTAGAATCCGTGCATTGGACTAAAAGGTCAACCAATGCATGTCCTTTGACCGACGCCTATGGCCGATATTGAAGGTCAAAAGGAGACAAAATAAGACTCCACTTGCTGAGTCTTCCGGACAACACAGGGCTATCGAACAACATATTAAAAACAGGAGCATTCGATACTACATAGACTGTTCTACTTCCAATAGAGTATTGAATTTTCATGACTGCGTAATACAACGAAAGGTATAGTTTCTCATTATTAATATACTTATATTTTACGGGAGTAAGGATCCGAGACAAGTAACAGATGACTCGCTCTTTACGTTGGTTATCTTTTTGTACCAACATCGATCCAAGAACCTTATCGCCCGCAGCGATATACAATGAAAAAGGTCGATCCTGCCTTGGAGGGAATAGGACCGGTGGATTGATAAGATACTTTTTATAGCTTCAAAGGATTCCTAATGACTATCAGTCCATTCGAACTACTTCCTCCTTTCAACAAGTTAGAAAATGCCATCGTTCGACCGGCTAGATTACCGATGAATCGCCTTAGATAATTAACTCTTCCCAAGGAAGACTGCAGCTGCTTTTTAGTCACTTGAGGAGGTAGATCCAGAATAGCTTTAATTTTGCCCCTATCGATGTCTTTACCTCGATGATAAACTAAAAATCCCAAAAACTGACCAGCACGAACGCCGAAGGCAAATTTCATAGGGTTTAGCTTCAAGTTGTGGTTTCTCATTTAAAGAAAAGCCTTTCGAAGATCGTCAACATGACAATGGTCTGCCAACAATTTCACCACAATATCGTCAATATAAACCTCGACCGACGACCCGATTAATGGGTTGAAGATAAGGTTCGTTGCCCTTTGATAGGTTGCGCCAGCATTCTTTAAACCAAAAGGCATAACAACCCATTCAAAAATTCCAAAGTGATAAAGAAAAGTCGTTTTATGAACATCATCCTCAACGAAAAAGATCTGGTTATATCCAGAATAACCATCCATAAAAGACATAATTTTATGTCCAGATGTCTTATTGATAAGTTCATCCGCTATTGGCATCGAATATAAGTCATTTGGAGTTCCTTTGTTAAGATCTTTAAAATCGATGCAAACTCGAATTTTTCCACTCTTCGTTTTTACAGGGACAATGGAAGAAATCCATTCTGTGTATCGAGATGTCCTTATATACCCAGCGTCGAACAATTTCTTTACTTCATCGAAGACTTGTTGTCTATGCTCGTTTGCCAGTCGACGTGGAGCTTGTTTTATAGGTTTGAAGTCTCGCTTAGTTGGTAAAGTGTGTTCGACTAAACATCGATCCAAGCCAGGCATTTAAGTATAGTCCCATGCAAAACAATCTCTGAACTCCTTTAAACGGGGCAGGATCAATTGGAAAAGATCTTTGTCAATCGAACCACTTATAATGGTAGGCCGCTAGATTTCATCGTCACTAAAATTCACAGTTACAAGAGGATGTCGAGGCATCTTTAAAGTGCATCGATCTTCAAGAGATTCAGCTATGAATTTATCACAAAACGTTGTTTTATTCATAATAGGATGATATACAATACCAGTCGAATCTACACACACTTTCAAGCCAAGATTTGACCCATCCTCTTATACACGCTGATCGGGACTATCTACGTCAAGCAAACTGGTTTCTAGACACGTTTCTAGACTAACTACAGGTCTAGTTAGCCTATACACTCGTAGTCGCTCTAAGACATCAGCAACTACGTCTTCCTGCTCATTTTCAAGCATCTTCTTCCTCCCGGAGGAGTCTCTCAGGCTCCAAGTCCGGGTTACAATCGGGATCCTCCTTTCCATGTTTGGTCTGAGGATTTACTTCTCCATCGGCAGGTTCGACATTGTCCTCTTCAGCAATAGGGAGCAACCCAGTAGCTTCCTTAATGGAGCAAAGGATTGCAGCAAGCTCTGCCTCCTTCTTTGCCTGAGCCTCAGCTTCTACGGCTGTAAGTACTTCATCAGAGTCCTGACTAGATGGAGCATCGACTATAGGGTGCAGAGGACCCCCATATTTGACCAGATACTCGAACTTTCCTGTCGATTCTCCTTGGGGTCCGACATTTGGGTCTCCAAGAGAATACCTCTTCTTCAAACTCATGTCATCGACAACCCCAATATTATTTCCTGTACAGATTTCGACAGGGGTAAGACAAGTATTGATGGAAAGATCAGCTTTAACAACATCAACTCTAGAATCTAGCCAAAGCATAAGTTCTCGATGAAGAGTTGAAGGAATCACTAACGCCTTATGCAGCCAATCTCGACCCAAAAGAGCAGTAAAGGTAGAATCGACATCTACTATAAAGAAAGTAGTATTGATCGTGGATCTTCCAACTGTCAATTTGAGTGGGAATATTCCCATACACTTCGACATAAGGCCATTAAAACTCGTTATGCCTATATCGGTGTTGGTAACATCAGCCTTGTCATACCCTAAGTATTTGAGAGTACGCAAAGGCATTACGTTGACTGTTGCGCCATTTTTTACCAAAAAATTTCTTCAAAATAATCCCATTAAATTCTGCCTCTATTTATAAAGAATGCATTTGAGACAGCATCGAAGGAGTAGGCTTAATAAGCCAATTAATTGGAAAGCCTATAAGACAATGAACGACACGAGGAGTCGAAGTTTTCAGAATACCTAGGATAGGTTTATAGATTGTAAGTCCCGCAAACTCTGTGGGTAACCTAATAACGTTACACTCTACAATATTGTCAGGAGCATCGAACCTGACCGGATTGTAATCCGAGTCGTCGAAGGTATCTTCAACATCATCGTCCTCAGCAGTTTTTTCTTTTCCCATAGAAGAATCATCATTAGGAACAAAATCATCGATCATGAAAATGTTTTCACGACCGATTTTCTCGCTTTCGACCATTGCAGGGTCAATGGATTTTTTGCCGTTTCTCCTCTACTCTCCGTCGACGTCTTTCCTTCCTTTTCCTACTGCTTTTAGACAGAAGTGGAGACCGTTGGTTAACCTGTCTCCACTCATCATTATCAGAACGGGAAAAGTCTAGCCGACATCGACATGATTGACAGTATTCAGGTTATACCTGAACGAATTGTCCTTTCTGGGAATCGTACCCTTGGACTTGTCGTACGTCCTCTTTATGAACAAAAACAGGCATACAATATAATGGATTTGTTTCGATCATACCTTGGACCGCTTTGTCAACTAAGACGATGTAAAACTTATTCGTCGAAGACATGACGATCAGCTTCTGTTGGTAATTGTACGAGCAAGGTGACACAGCGGAGAGATCAATATCTTGTTCCTCAGAATAGGACTGCATCGACGACAAGTCTCAACTTTCTCGAGAAACTGTGCAATAGGAGGTCCATCCTTGATGGCTTGTTCATCGAGGTGGGTGGGAGGTCGAAGTCGATCCTTAGCATCGCCCCTTTTAATAGTCTCCTTGGACAGATCGCTTGACTTAGCAGAGGAATCCACATCGCTGTTGACAGTCAACGGAGTCGGCTACGCTTTAGGACAGCGAGATGCTGCCTTTGCTTTCTGGACAACATGCCCCTTATCAGGAAAGACCTTGTGAGCATCTGGTGCAGATCCTCTTTCCCTAGGGTTTCGATTGAACGCCTTCGAAAGCTCCTTGCGACAAATTCCTATTGCAGCTCTCTCGACTGGTGTCAGATCGAACTAGTCCTACGTCTGGTATGATTGGAGAAACTTCTTGAAAGTGAAGCACTTGTCAGCACTATGATTCTCATCCATATGGCACTAGCAAACTTCATTCTTCAGCTCGAGGCAGGCACAGGACAAGAGACGACTCCTTTGTCGAGAAGCCTCTTGAACAGCTTGTTGGCCACATAGGTCTCTACAGAAACATTGGATTCCTGAAAAGCACGTCGAACAACATCAACCATGTTAATGTCGAATGTATGCACTTCACAATCAGTAAAAGGTTTTTGATCGCCGGAAGACGACTCTTCCGATTCTTTGAAACAAAGAATCTTTGATTCAATAAGATCCCGAATTAGATTACTAAAGGTAAGACAGTCGCGAGTAGCGTGGGTAAAAGACCCATGCCATTTACAATAGCTCTTCTTTTTCTCCCTGTCAGCTTGTAGCAGTCGATAATCGGGTTTCAACTTGATTCGATCTCACTTATGGAGCCAGTCGAAGATTTCATCAGCTTTCTCAATATCGAAAGAGTATTTTCGCTTTTCATTCGACTTCTGAGATGCCTTGGCTTTGAAGTTTTTCTTCGACAATGGATCGCAAACAGTAGCTTCACATTTGAAAAACTCAGCCATATCGACCTCAACAAGTGTGGTTTCGAGCAAATATGCTCTGATTAAATTTTCATACTTGGTAGCCCTCAAAGAGTGTTCATAGAGATCTCTAAACTTTTCTCCTTGAATTTTCTTTCGAATGCGGCTATCAAGAGCATCCTGGGCTATGTTGACCACCTCATCTTCGCTGACTGATATCTTGCATCTGAGTCGAGCCTTTCGGAATCGCTGTAGGAAGGTCGCTGCCAGTTCTCAAGGCAGCTGTCGCATCTTAGTTAGCTCGACCAATGAAATGGTCGAATCAAGAGTAGTGAAGGCCTGCATGAACTGCGTCTGCATATCCTGCCAATTCTGTACTGAGTTGGGCGGAAGATGAATGTACCAGGTAAATGCTGGTCCAGTAAGCGAATTAGGGAAGAGTCAAAGCTTCCAATGGTCATTGTTCGATGCCTCATCCGTTTGGTGAGTAAATCGAGCTATGTGCTCTATCAGTGTCATCCCATCCTCGCCAGAGAAACGAGTGAAATCAGGGATCTTATAGCCTCTAGGATAAGGATAATCCCGATCGATGAACTCGGGGTAAGGCATCCTGTAGAGACTAACCTCTTCCCTGCGCACAGCACCCGGGACCATCTGTTCGACTATTCGAGCTACCATGTCTCTGTAACCAGCGGGATCGACGGGTATCGAAGGGACTCTTGGGACTTCTCTTTATAAGGGATTCCTATTAGTTTCTCTGTCGAAGTTAGGCACATCCCTATGAACATCACCAAAAAGGTTCCTCCTATGGAGATGACCTTCCATCGGTAGTCCGCGGACAGGATTATCGACAGTAGATCGCATATAATGACTCTCCCGTCGACGATGAGGAGCTGCATATGCCTGCGGTCGGTAAGGATCCTACACATCATCATCGAGGTCGAGAAAATCATTATAACGATTCAATCGATCAGGCATAACGAAGTCACCTCGATCATCAGGGACAAAACGAGGCCTACTGGTCTAAGCGCGTCGATAGTCCTGAGTCGAATGGATAGGATCTTGGCTTGCCTCATGATCGAAACTTACCCTCCGCTTCCCATCACGAACATCAGCCCTCCTTGCTGCGGTTTCAAGGGAATAGTCAACATCGATTCTGGCGGTTAATCCGAAGTTGTTTCTGTAACTCCAAGAAACTTTCCTGATTTTTGCCCTGAGTTTGTAGAAATATGTCTAAAGTGACTGTCTTTGGCGCATTTGGCAGGACGTTCGACACAAGCAAGGGCCCCAGTGCGTGGACATTTTGTTGTCCAACATTCTGAGCATTTTGTCGCCCCGTATTCTGGGCATTTTGTTGCCCGTTCCGACGGCTCCGGTTATTGTTGGCCGTTTGGTCCTGCCCAGAATTGGTCTCCGAATCACCATGAGTATCAGCCATTTTGTTTGCCGCGCTCCGGGTTGTTGGCATTCCGTGTTATCACACAAAACTTCGCCTCTTGCTCCCATTGTGGTCGCCAAAAACGTGTTCGGGTAGTGAAACACGTCACGATATATCGGGGACTCAAAGTGCTGAAAGAAAATGTGGTCGCCAGTAAAAGTAAATAAAGAACGAACAACGATTCACTAAGTGCAAAAGAAGAAACTTACAGCCGTCGTACAACAACACTTGAAACGAACAAATAGGTTGACAATCAAACAGCCCTTCGGGGTAATAGAATGATTGTCGTGTGTTTACAATTGACTAGGGCTGACTTATTTATAGACCACTAACTAATAACCGTCAACCGACTCACATTTAACACGTGTTAAACATCCCAAGACTAACTACTGCTTTCCTACTAAGACATTTCCATCGTCAATGCTTCGCAAGCTATGGCTTCAGTTCTTCATATCTAGCGCCGAAAGTGAAGTCATTTGATGAAGCTTTTACCTTCGAGCACCCTTTTTATCGAATTGCCCCACTCGACTAATTCTTGACTCGAGTATCGATCCTTGCCTGGACATGTCGATTGAAGATCTCGCAGAGGGCGTCGATCCTAGCATCCATCAAAGCCCGTGACAGAAGCCCAAAATGTCGTTAACCATGTAAACAGGGGCGCCAACTGTAAATTTTATGTGCTCACGTCTCATATCTGTCGGTCAGAATGCGAGACGGACACGACCGATGCGTGCTTCTCACCTGTCGTCGGAAGTGGCTATTGGCAATTGTGTCTTAAATAAAGCCCACAAAGGCTTGAGATCTCTCTTACGTTGTTTTATCTGTCATATTTGGAAAGTTTTACTCTTTCACCGAGCCTCGTTCTTCATGCCTCATCTGTGCCAGTCAGAATGGGGAGGGACACAAACGAACCGACGCGTTCTCCTTCTTATTTGTCATTCCCAAGGGGGCGCCCAAATACTCGTTAAGGATGGAACTCCATGTGCCCCGACCAGGTTTTGCAGGGACATATACTAATTATTCTTGATGAGGATAAGCAGTCCGCAACCAATTCTCTTTGTCTATTCTCCTTTGCCTTCCTTACTGATATAATATGTGAGCGTTGAACATAACAATAGAACCTTGAAAAAAGAAAAGAGGCGTTATTATTACTATTATTGAATGGCTTCAAACAAAGGCAGTAGATTTTTCCGTATGTTGGGTGGGGGGGCATTCGATGTGCCTTTGCATTTAGCTTTTTCAGTACATGAGTAATACATGAACCATCGAGATGTCTGAAGCATCTCGATTTGGATCTTCCCTGGAGGCGTTTCTCAGGCAATTCCGATTGCCTACTCTAAGTGTTACACCAAGGAAAGCAGCTTCGACATTTCCTCGTAGTGCTTATTATTCTGTTCCACCCTCGAAGACAAATGGGATGATGGCATACCTACTCGGTGGATAGTTCTCGAACTTACGCCTCTACCATCCAGGGGTTTCTGTGGCCGCAAACGTTAAATTAGCGACTTGCCAAAGCACACCGGACAGGACCCTCTAAAGTCAGTTAACGCAAATGTATAAAATATAAATATGATCCCAAATAATAGATATTAGGCCGATCAATTCTACCCCAAACTTTGTCCGTTTTTTCTGATTTACCCTAAACTTTGTAAAATATCGTCACGCATCCTAACGTTTGACCATTTTCTCAATTCTAACCACCGTTAAGCAAATCTATTAACGGAATCCTACGTGGCGCACATGTGGCCATTAACGCCGTCTACCCACCATTATCTTCAGCCAACACCCTTGATTGAACCCGAAATCGAAAAAATCCCCAAAATCTAAAACCCTAACCTCTTCGCTCCCCCGATTCTCCCCTGATTCTTCCTTCCTCCCCGACATCCCATGGAAAAAATCCACAAAAAAGATGAAAACGAAACTTTATATATCGCCGCAGGTCTCATTCTTTTTTTTATTAAAAAAAATAAATGAGAAGGGGAAGACAGCCGAGGACTAACCTTGACTTGAAAAGTTTGCAGAGGGAACTTGGTGGTGGGCACCGCCGCACAGCCTTGACCTTGTTCGCCAGAATGTCGAGTAGTGGCAGAAGCTCTTCCGTTCGAAGCGGGAACTTGTCCGTTAATGATACGGCCGGCCGCAAACTCTTTATATACGCCTTCTCCTTCATCTTCTCCTTGCCGTTGACGCCAGCCCTTGAGATGGACTTCGCCTCCGGCAGTGGCCCCACTCTCCGCACTTGGTCCACGCTCCTCCTTCCCGTGGGTATGATGGGCTCCAGCCGATCCTCTCTCACGAAGCTGCTGTGCCTCTCCACGTCGGCGAGGATGTGTCCGCGACCCTCTCCACGTCGGCGCCATGGCATGCCCAGTCAACACTTAACGGTGGGCAGACGGCGTTAATGGCCACCTGTGCGCCACGTAGGATTCCGTCAATAGATTAGCTTAACGGTGGTTAGAATTGAGATAACGGTCAAACGTTAGATGTGTGACGATATTTTGTAAAGTTTAGGATAGATCGGAAAAAACGGACAAAGTTTAAGGTATAATTAATCATTTGGCCTAGATATTACGATCCTCTAGAGTCAGTTAAATTTGCATTTTTCGAATATATTCAGAACTGTATAAAATATAAACTCAGAGTTTCATGACCAAATTGACATTCACGCGTATTAAAATTGATTCCTATATTAGATATGAGAAGGTATGGCGGTGCCCAAAAATCTTCCCATATATTTGACATCTTGCCACGATATCTAGCTTATAAATTCCTTTGGGAAACCCTAAAGCAGTACTAGACGCTCGCTTTCTCTCCCTACCTATGTCTAGCCGCAGGCGTAGGGATGGACTCTATCGTCTTGTTTCTGTGTACCTCCTCCTTTAAGTTGCTCAGCGGCTAGACGTAGGTGGAGGGAGAAAGAGATCGAGAGCTGCGGCTGTGATTCCAAAGCCAGCTGAAGTCATCGCCGGTCATTACATTACGGTTTGTGTTTTGTTTGTAGAATGGAATTGAAAAATTCCATTGAAATCCATTGCAGGATGAATTGCGACATCAAAGTGAAGTCGAAGTTGTCTTGCATGCACGCCGATTAAAAGAATCAAAGCAATCGATGGCCTGCGACGATGGGAAGGTAAGAGAAGCAGTCTTGCAAATGAAGTGTCGAGGCCGTGTGGTGATAAGTCAGATATTTTCTAATCAAAACTGAATTCTTTTCAGATGTCATGACAGATTAGCTTTACATACGGAAGCAAAAGGGCAATACATTAAGCTATACGGAACGTGAGAGGCTTTGTGGAGGATGCCCCGGCAGGATACAATAGCTCATCCTTTGGCTGAAGAATCATTGGGTGAAAAGGAGAAGCTAATGGTGAGTGCACTACACTCGAACGAGTTATGCTTGGGCATTGATCAGAGATATATTCTATCCACATCCTGGGGTCCTCGCGATCGACTCTACAAAACCCGCCGGTGTTTTCGAGTTTTTTGTATACCAGCCTCGATTGAATGTAAACACACCCGATATCTGATCCGGGCCATAATTTTTTGTTTTGCCACGAGCAGATGATAAGAGGTTCTCTCATATTTCTAAGAAGATTTGAGATCCCCTACTTTGATTCTAATCTAGTCTTTTTTATATGATATAATATATTGTTGAATAGATTTTGATGATGTGTAACAGAAGTCAAATATTTATTCTACCGTTGAGAACTTTTTGTAAGAAATATTTTATGATTAAATGATTGTTTAATGATTAATTAGTCACGAAATAAAAAAGATTTGATTTAAACAGATTACGTTTCTAAACAACCCCAGTACGATTATATTTTTCATAGAAGTAAATATAATCTTCAATTTATGGCAAGGTTCTGTAAGGTTGTCTACAACCTTCTGTGGTTTCATACGACCACCAAATGATCGTTATTTGGGATGTCAATCATTACCATCTGTCTAGATACATTTATTTAAGTGTCATGAATAGAATGGTATCGGTTTTAGTCAATAAGGAAGTTAATCTTTGATTATTTCCATGTACAGAAGGTCGCTGACAAGATTCAGCCAGAACCTTCTGTAGCGCAGTATTCATAGGAATTCTATCATATCTTAATCCCATTTGATATGAATTGATTACCTAAACGAATATATGCATGGGAGTGACATTTTTGTAAATTATATATTGTATTACTATCTAACTGTTTCGTTTCCTTGTTTTGCAGAAGGCTGATCGTACAAATACCTTATATTCTTTTCACCTGGACTATTTGTGTATAAATAGAGAGACTCAGTGACGTTTTTCATTATCCTTTTCTGTATCAGTCATTATTGTAAAAATCCAGAGAGTGTGTGCTGAGAGGTTGTATGCTTTTGTTTCATTTGAGTTAGTCACACACGATGAGCGTTAGCTGCAGAAGACTGCATCGTTGGTGAAGTCTTCTGGGAGGGTGACTCGGGGGCCACAAGGGACTCGGTTAAAAGCTACAGGAGACGTTGGTGGGAAATGTGCGGCAGGTTGTTGGCGTGGCCAACGTGCAGTGGGCCGGAGAGAAGGGCAGATACCCTGGGAGCACAGAAGGTGAGGGACTAACCAGCTTCTGTGGTATAACGTTGTGTGTATGCAGGATAACCTTGGGCAGGGGTTTTGGGTCTCCTTAGCCATAGTCTCGAGGAACCAAGTAAGAGAACCTTGGGCAAGGGTTTTGTGTTTACTAAGTCGAGATCTCGAGGGATCGCGCAAGGGAAGTCGCAGTTGGGTGCAGTGCAGGTGGAGACGCCTCCGGAGTGAAAAGTCTCGGAGGAAGTCACGGCAGGTTGCTGTGCAGGAGAGGACATCGCCTAGGAGAAACGTCCGACAGAAGGTTGCCTTTATTAGTCACCTGTAGTACAGAACCTTACGGTCTGTGCTTTGAAATTAGTCACCTGTAGTACAGAACCTCCTGGTTTGTGGTGTAGAAGGTTGACATCTTTGGTACAGAACCTTACTATCTGTGCTGTGAAACCAAGTCATCTCAGGTACAGAACCTCTTAGGTCTGTGCTATAGAGGGTTGACACATTTGGTACAAAATCTTTTGATATGTGCTATAGAGGGTTGACACATTTGGTACAGAAACTTCTGGTCTGTGCTGTGCAACTCAGTTACTTTTGTACATAACCTTCTAGTATATGCTTTGCCACTCAGTTTTCTGCGGTGCAGAATGTTCTGGGTTGTGCTATAAAAGGCCGATTGTGTATCACCTTCTATAATCTTCATTAAGTTACGTCTGAGTGAATACCATCCAAATTATGGGTGAAGAGTGGATGCAAGCAAGTAGTTAAACCACTATAAAAGCTTTGTGTCCATCAAAAAAATTACAATCACATTCGTATGTTCTGTCTTACAGAAACCTATCTATATCGTTTTGTTTTATATAAGATTTCTTCCGCTGCGGGGTTAGTCGAAAAAGAGTTAAATGTCCATAATTGGATTATAACACTAATTCACCCCCCTCTTTGTGTAACAATTGGTATCAGAGTAGGTTCCAACAGTAGCTTAACCGCTTGTTTTAGATCTAGAGAAGCTCTTGCCAGCTACACGCTCTACTCTACAGAAGCTGTTGGCTATGTAAAAATCCATTGGCTACTTAGGCTCTATCAGAATCCAATTGCGGTTCCACAGAAGCTTTAAGCTCCGTGAAAATCCATTTGCTACTATTCTGTAGAAGCTTACGCTCTATCAGAATCCAATTGTTGTTCCACAGAAGCTTTAAGCTCTCTAATAATCCATTTGCTATTATTCTGTAGAAGCTTACGCTCTATCAGAATCTAATTGCTATTCAATAGAAGCTTACGCTCTGTTTGAATACAACGTCTGGTATAAGGGTTCTGTCTAATAGAAGCGTAATTGCCTGTTGAGATTTTACAGAAGCTTTGATCTTAAGTATTCTTTTCTTCAGTTGGCATCTTAGTTCTGTTCTGTAGAAGCCTGTTGCTCTGCAAGAATTCAACAACTGCTACCAGAATGGAAATTTCAGATTTGTCGTATTGACACTCATGCTCTTGTTGACAGAGGCTTAATTGTTGGCATGACAACTGATCTCTACCCAACATAAGCTTTTTGCTTGTTGAGCTTCCATACTATAATCGTCACCGTTCTGTTCTATAGAAGCATAACACTCTATACGAATTGAACTAATGTCTCATAACTACCATGTACCAAAACCACATGTTGGGAATCCTCCCATTTTTATGGTAAGAATTTTGCCTATTGGAAAATTCGAATGAGTGCATTCGTAGATGCTATTGACGATGACTTATGGTCCTATACAGAAGATGGTCCACCTTTTATATCAGAGAACCAACAAAATGATCGATATGGTCATCCCACACAGGAATACCTCAAGATCAAAAGACCCACTAAGACGGCAAAGTACTTAATGTTTAGTGCTATGTCTGAAAGTGAATTCATGAAAGTTTCTACTTGCACTGCGAGCAAGGAAATCTGGGATAAGCTTGTCACCATGTACGTTGGGACAAACCAGATAAGAGAAACTAAGATGAATTTTTTAATTAATCAATATGAAAGGCTGATGAATCTGTAGAACAGATGTTCCAGATACTCAACCTCCTAGTTGATGCCTTAACACACTTAGGAAAACTCTATATAAATTCTGAGCTAGTTGAAAGGTTCTGCGTACTCTACCCAAATATTGGGAAGCCAAGAAAACGGCTATAGAGGAAGCAAAAGATCTTTCTACTCTTCGGCTAGATCAATTAATGAGCTCCTTAATATCATATGAGATGGAAAGATCCTCTCAGTCTAATAGAAAGAGAGCAGTTGCTTTCAGAGCATCGGCAGAACCCACAAAAGGTTCTAATGATGAAGGAGAAGCTGACTCGGATGATGAACTCGCTATGATAGCTAAACGTTTACTGCGGTTCGCCTCCAAGAAACGCTTCAATAAGAGAAGCCAAAATCGTGATAAGCAAATCGATCCTAAATTGGTCATATGCTTTGAATGCAAAAAGAAAGGGCACTACAGAACATAATGTCCTTTACTTAAAGAAAAGAAAAAACCTTCTACACAGTATAAGTCCCAGAAAGCAATGGCTGCTTGGGCAGATTTTGATGATTCTGATGATGAGGAAGAAGAAGCACTAATGTGCCTCACTGCTCACATAGAAATTCATACCTGCTTTCAAACAGAAGCTGTTGAAAGTGAATGGTATCTGGATAGGGGACGCTCCAGGCACATGACCGGAGATCCATCAAAATTTTCTTACTGACTCTACTGAATGGAGGGTCTGTTCAATTTGGTGACAATAGCAAAGGCACTGTCATCGGTAAAGCTACCATTGGAAGTCCTGACCCCATGGTCATAGATGAGGTTCTGTTAGTCACAGAACTCAAGCATAATTAGCTGGGCATTAGCCAGCCTTGTGACAAAGATTATACAATAACTTTTGATCAAGATAAGTGTTCTGGTATCCTAGACAATGAAGTTCGCTTCACTGGAAATCGGAAAAGGAACATCTACACCTTGACACAGGAGAGCTTCTGTACTACAGAAAACTGCCTTCTGTCAGTCAAAGATGAGAGCCATCGGTGGCATAAAAGGTTGGGACATTCCAACTTTAAATTGATATACAAGCTTGCGAGAAAAGAGTTGGTAAAAGGTTTACCTAACATCAGATTGGAGCAAGACTGCTTCTGTGAAGCATGTTCACTTGGAAAACAAACCAGATCTTTATTGAAGTCTAAGAATGAAGTTTCCACTAGACAACCACTTGAACTTCTACTAAACTTCTCGGACCTACTAGAGTTCAAAGTATTGGTGGTATAAGATATTGTCTAGTTGTAGTGGATGACTACTCTAGATATACGTGTGTTAAATTTCTAACTCACAAAAGTGATGCCTTTGAAAGTTTCATAAAGCTCGCTAAGAAATTACATAATGAAATTGGATCTTCTGTAAAAGCTATAAGGACGAATCATAGAACTAAGTTTGAAAACCACGAATTCGCTACCTTCTGTGACGAACATGCTATCGATCACAACTTCTCTACACCATATACTCCTCAACAAAATGGAGTAGAAGAAAGGAAAAATCGAACACTTATAGACATGGCTAGAACCATGATTTGTGAGAGCAATGCTCCACAAAACCTCTGGGAAGAAGCTGTTAATACAGCTTGCTACATCTCTAATAGGGTTCTACTTAGAACCATACTAGAGAAAACCCTATCAACTATATACGGGGACGAAACCAAACATTTTCTATTTTCATGCTTTTGGAAGTCCATATTATATCTTGAGGCCTTTTAAGGACAATTAGGAAAATTTGAAGCTAAGACAGATGAGGGTATTTTTTTTTTTTGATACTCTTTGTCTAGCAAAGTATATAGACTCCTAAACAAAAGGACATCTACTATAAAGGAGTGCATTAATGTAAAAATTAATGACTCACCTACAAATGAACAACAGGAAATGTAATATCTCTAGAACCTACAGAAAGTTCTGTAGAGCATCCATCTTCTACTAAAGACATGGATGAACCATCTAAAAATGATTCTGAACAAACAAATGATAATTCTGAAGAATCTTCTCAGAATAATCAAAATGATGTTAGAGCATCTGCTTTATATAAAAAATGGCATCTTATAGACCAAGTCAAAGGAGACCTTAATAGAGGCATTCAGACAAGACGTTCTGTAAACGCCTTCTATGAACACTCTGCTTTTCTTTCACAGAAAGAACCAAAGGGAATTGATGAAGCTCTTAATGATCCAGATTGGATTCTTGCTATGCAAGAGGAGCTTAATCAATTCGAAAGGAACAAAATATGGACACTTGTTCCTAAACCTGAAAATCGTTCCATAATTGAGACTAAATGGGTTTTTAGAAATAAGCTCAATGAGTCCGGTGCTATTGTAAGGAACAAAGCATGACTTGTTGCCAAAGGGTACTCTCAAGAAGAAGGTATCGACTTTGATTAGACATTTGCTCCTATAGCACGTCTAGAGGCAATAAGACTTTTATTAGCCTATGCTTGCTAAAACAACTTTAAGTTATATCAAATGGACGTAAAAAGTGAATTCCTCAATGGAGAAAAAAAAGAAGAGGTATATGTAAATCAACCTCCTGGCTTCGAGGATCCACAGCATAGAAACTATGTCTATAAACTTTTCAATGCTCTGTATGGCCTTAAACAGGCTCCTAGAGTATGGTATGAAAGACTTAGCTCTTTCCTTGTTGAAAGGGGTTACAAAAGAGGAACAGTAGATATTACTCTCTTTCTCAAGCACAGAAGTAATCATCTCATTATTGTCCAGATTTATGTCGATGACATTATCTCCGAATCAACTGATGAAATGCGTTGTAAAGAATTCTCCAAACTCATGACAAGTGAGTTTGAGATGAGTATGATGGGAGAACTCACGTTCTTCCTCGGTTTACAAATTCAGCAAACTGTAAAAGGTACATTCTTGTATAAAGAAAACTACACTAAACAGCTTCTGAAGAAATTTGGCCTAGAAGGCACGAAACCTTTGGAGAGGGCAACAAAAGCTGATGTGCATAAAGAAATCAACATCTTGCATAAAGAAAACTACAGTAAGCAGCCGGAAGCTGATGTGCTCAACTACTTTGGATGAAACAACAACTTGAGGACTATGGGCACATTGAACTCAGACATCATTTTCTGAGGGATAAAGTACAACAAGGTTCTGTAAGTGTAGAATACATTAATACAGAACACCAATTAGTTGATATCTTCACTAAACCTTTGGATAAAGAAAAGTTTTTCTTTTTCAAAAGTGAATTAGGAATCTATCATCCCTTATAACGTCTTACATAAGACAAAAGAAAGTAAGTAGAAACTTACTACATCTGTACACTTCACTACATAAGGTAAAATGTTGTGTATGCTACACAATAGAAGGTACACATTTCAGTACACTTCACTGTAGATGGTAGAATTCTACATTCTACTCCACAGAAGGTATAACGAAATGTATACATCAATCCGAACTTAAGTTCAAATAACTTTCATCTATTTAAAAGATTACATCTGGAAATAAACTATATTATCCAAGACAATCTTTATGTTGCAATCATAAATGAATAAATTTCTGCTTTAGTTGGAAACATGTCTATTAGGAATTTTATAATCCTATAATTTATTTTTGGATACGATCATATTCATAAGATCTCGCTCTTCTAATTTGGAGAAGCTTGCAACAGAAGGTTACGAAAGAACCTTCTACTTCACAGATGAATCAGATTTCCTATATTATGAATAAAAATAAGGAAACAAAATATTTCCTTGATTTTCCAAATAGTTTTATTCAGGAAATAAAGATTTGAAAATATTTTCAAATTGAAAATCTTTCAGAATATCGTGGGCAGGAGAATATTTTATTTCCCAAAAAATTCATCACGGTGCGTTCTTAAAACTCATAACCGCCTTCATCCATCTTTACTCCCTAATTCATCCCTTCACAAACTTTTTCTTGCCCTAACCTGCCAAACCTTTGATTCTTCACCATCCATGGCACCCAAGGCGAAATCGCTTAGGCAAAAAGCTAAGGCCGCAAAGAAAAAACTTCGCCCTTCTTCATCGAAAGCCCTCCTTTGAACGATTCACCACCTTTTGTCTCGTCGGAGAAACCCACATCTCTTCGAAGGAACAAATCCCTGCTGTTGTTGAGACCCTCGACGACATGCAACCGCTCTCCAAGGATCAAGGAATTGCAAAAGACCAAATCCAAGTGGAAGAGAAAGCTTCGGAGGTAACCCCGATCTCTACGACGGAGGAAGCCCCTGTTTTTGAACCCTCTGCCAAGGGTTTGCGGCTGATGACGTTGATGCATCCAATGTCACAACTCCTGATGAGAATGTTGAGTCCGATGAGGAGGTGGAAGTGCCCCTTGTTGATGAAGCGACGAAGGAGGCAGTTGAGGAAGTTCCGGCTCCCACTGTCTCGATCTCCCCTAATCTGAAGCAGAAGGGCGTGGCCTCTGCTTCTAAGCAGGCTGCCCAGAAGCCTGCGACAACCTCTGGTATGAAACTTCTTCATGATGCCATGAAGTCAGGAGGTGTATTCTCTTGGACCAGGCTGAAACGGAAAGAACCTGAGTCGGTCAGCACCTCAATTACCAAAGAGGTTGCCAAGAAACCTAAGTCCCCAGAGAAAGTGATTCCCGAGGACAACTTCGAGGAGGAGCTGGATACCTTCATCCTTCCGATAAACCCTTTGATTGATGATGTGCTTACTGATACTAGATTGTCTTGATGTGATGCTGCTGGTAGACAAATTGCTGCCTTCAAACGGATCGATTTCAACTGGTTTGCGGCAAATGATCTTGACATTGAACCTCTGTTTGAAAGGATTTGTTTGAAAACCTTCTGTGAGACTTATGTAGAGTTGCCTGTTGCCCGTCTGAGAGAGTTCTATGGAAACATTACGTTCCATGATGAAGGACCTCATGTCAAGTTCATTAAGATAGTGATTGAAGGAGTTACCCTTATTTTCTCTGCTCATGATGTGAACCAACTATTGGGATGCGAGGAGCATGACCGTCTGTCTGACCTTGGGAAGGATGAGTCCTATAGCATCGTCTTGGGACAGAAGGACCAAGCGGCCAAATACCTCGAGTCCACGAAGTTGGAACTCAGTGCATCGTCTTCGGACAGAAGGTCCCGCATCCTACATCGCACAGTGCTGTTCTACCTTCTGCCAAGGAGTGGAAGCATCGACACCATCACCTCCAATGATGCGCTGCTGATGGCCCACATTATGGAAGGGATTCCCATCAATATGGGCTTGCTGGTATTCCAACACATGAAAAGGTGCTGCAACACAGTAGGAAAGGCTCTTCCACATGGCCAGGTAATTACCAGCCTTCTTAAGCTTGCCCGTGTCCCTACTAATGCATTTACTTTCCAAGAAAAATGGAAGGTTGGAACCTTTGGGAACTAAATCATTGCTAGCATGCATTACATGAGGAAGGAAAACACCCGGACTCTGAAAGGGAAGTCACAAGACTCTGCTCCAGATGAAGAGGACAAGCCTTTAGGTGCCAATACTGCCAGAAAGGATGCTGCTGCACCTTCTGCTCAACCTTCTGCAGCAAAAGCATCTGCAGCACAAAGACGATCCAAATATTCTGTTGAAGTGACGTTCCCCTTGGATCAAATCGCTCTCCTCAAGGATCTTCAGCAACAAGCTGTAGCCAATGGGGAAAACATCTGCGTCCTTCAACGAATGGTCATTGCCCTAACTCGCATGGTGGAACGCCAGGGAAAGCTTCTGAGCGACATTCTTGAAGAGGTCTCTTCTGATGAGGCAGATTGAACTCATGTGTTGCCTGAACTTTCTGTTTCGTAGACTAAAAATTGATTTTCATGGTATAATGTTTTGTAATAAATGTCATTCGTGGGACACATACCTTTCCAGTTTGGTTTTGGACTCTCTATCTTACTTTCTGCACTATCTAAACCTATCTTCTGCATTATGGTTTTGAACGTATTGTCATACCTTCTGAAAAAATCTTCTCTTCTAAATCATATTTCTTTCACTTTTCTTTTTTATGTAACAAAAAGGGGGAGAAATTGTGTTGAGGGGGAGTACTTCGCTCTGTATTGAGATATAGAAAAATCTTTGATTTTCTATGCCTTCTAAGGTTTAGAAGGCTAGGAAACTTATAGCTCATAATCAACGTTCTGCTGGGTATGTGAATCGTGATCTTATATAGTCACCTTTGCTTGCAAAAATGAAAACTCAACATTTTTTGTCGGGCTAAAATACAAAAGCTTCATGCACTGTACACAACACAGAAGCTTTGTGCCCTACGAACAACTTGTCCTTATAACAGAAGCTTCTATGCTCTGTTTAACAGAAACCACATGGTTTTGTAAAATGCAAGACTCGTACTCTCACAAATCTAGGGGGAGTTAGGGGGAGTTACTTGCAAAAATATTTTCCTCAATGATGAATGTTTTGTCATCATCAAAAAGGGGGAGATTGTTGAATAGGTTTTGATGATGAACTTTGACCTTCTGTTACACAGAAGTCAAACATCTACTCTACAAAGGCTACTCACGTTGAGAACTTTCTGTAAGAAATGTTTTGTGATTAAATGATTCTTCAATGATTAATTAGTCATGAAATAATAAGGATTTGATCAAGATATTAATTAGATCAAATTAAAAAGATTACGTTTCCAAATAATCTAATAAATATTATATTTTTCGTATAAGGAAATATAATTTTCTATTTATGGCAAGGTTCTGCAAGGTTGTCTACAACCTTTTGTGGTTTCATACGACCCCCAAAGACCATTATTTGGGATGTCAGTCATTACCATCTCTCTAGATACATTCATCTAAGTGTCATGAACATAATGGTATCGGTTTTAGTCAATATGGAAGTTAATATCTTATTATTTCCATCTACAGAAGGTTGCTGACTAGATTCAGCCAGAACCTTCTTTAGCGCAGTATTCATGAGAATTCTATCATATCTTAATCCCATTTGATATGATTTGATTACCTAAAGGAATATATGCATGGGAGTAACATTTTTGTAAATTATATATTGTATTATTATCTGATTGTTTCGTTTCCTTGTTTTGTAGAAGGCTGATAGTGCAAATTACCTTCTATTCTTTTCACCTAGACTATTTGTGTATAAATAGAGAGACTCAGCCACGTTTCTCATAATCCTTTTTTTGTATCAGTCATTATTGTAAAAATCCAGAGAGCGTGTGCTGAGAGCTTGTATGTTTTCGTTTCATTTGAGTTATTCACAAACGAGGAGCGTTAGTTGTAGAAGGTTGCATCGTTGGTGAAGTCTTCTGGGAGGGTGACTCGGGAGCCACGACGGACTCGGTTGGAAGCTGAAGAGACGTTGGTGGAAAATGTGCGGCAGGTTGCTGGCGTGGCCAACGTGCATTGGGCTGGAGAGAATGGGCAGATACCCGGGAGCACGGAAGGTGAGGGACTAACCAGCTTCTGTGGTGTAACGTTGTGTGTGCAGGATAACCTTGGGCAGGGGTTCTATGTCTGCTTAGCCGTAGTATTGAGGGACCACGTAGGAGAACCTTGGGCAAGGGTTTTGTGTTTGCTCAGTCGAGATCTTGAGGGATCGCGCAAGGGAAGTCGCAACTGGGTGCTGTGGAGGTGGAGAGTGGAGACGTCGTCGGAGTGAAAAGTCTCGGAGGAAGTCACGGCAGGTTGCTGTGCAGGAGAGGACACCGCCTGAGAGAAACGTCCGACAGAAGGTTAGCTTTGTTAGTCACCTATAGTACAGAATCTTATGGTCTGTGCTTTGAAAATCAGTCACCTGAAGTACAAAACCTCCTAGTCTGTCCTGTAGAATGTTGGTATTTTTGGTACAGAACCTTACGGTCTGTGCTGTGAAACCAAGTCACTCTAGTACAGAACCTTCTGTGCTATAGAGGGTTGACACATTTTCTACATAATCTTTTAATCTATGCTATAGAGGGTTGACACATTCAGTACAAAACCTTCTCGTCCGTGCTGTGTAACTCAGTTACTCTTGTACAGAACCCTCTGGTCTGCGCTTTGCCACTCAGTTTTCTGCGGAGTAGAACCTTCTGGTCTGTGTTATAAAAGGCCGATTGTGTATCACCTTTTGTAATCTTTATTAAGTTACGTCTGAGTGAATACCATCCAAATTCCAGGTGAAGAGTGGATGTAAGCAAGTTGTTGAACCACTATAAAAGCTTTGTGTCCATCAAACAAATTGCAATCATATTCGTACGTTCAATCTTACAGAAACCTGTCTATACGGTTCTGTTTTACAGAAGCCTTCTTCCGCTACGAGGTTTGTCGAAAAAGAGTTAAATATACTTAATTGGATTATAACACTAATTCATCCCCTCTTAGTGTAACATATATTCATTCACCCACGACCAACGGTCTTGAAGATGGATTTAACAACTCTTATTCCCCAGGATGTCGAATATGATCATGCGATGCATATATTCCATGAAAGATATCGGCGGTATCCCTAACAGATTTTTGTAATCATCTATTGTTAACGAAAATTCTCACTTGATTTTGCTATTTAAATTGCCATGATTTTTCTTAGACCCAATCTAGGTAGGTAAATGATGAACATATCCTCCTAGATATTTGATGTCTCTCATCCTGTAAAAGTTGTTGGTAGCAATTAAAGATGGATTAGTTAAGCAGTTATTTCTGGATAATCTTCTGATTAAGATCATCCGTTTGACATGTTGAACTCCACCATCTAAGTATATAAGTGTAGGGGTCGATCCCAATTTTCCCCAGTAAGGATAGGCAATTGCAATGGACTCTCGCTGTCTCTTCTCGTTTGCCATCATTTCCCCATCTATGTCTGCGCGCCGAGCGTGACCGGAGAACCCTGGGGGCTTAGGGAGAAGGGAATGGTATTTTTCGTTCTCCCATCGACAAGCCTTAAGGTTTATCGCGCCACGGGGGTAACATTTTCCGATCCGAGACCGCACAACCACGAACATAGGTGGTGGAAGAGATGGCAAACTAGAATGGTCAGTGCTTTTCGTGGTCAGAGATTCATTAAAGTCAAATAATCGTCCTCGAGAGAAGGTACGTTGAGCCCTGTTGCATCATTTATTTTTGTTGTTAACTATTGTTTTCATGGTTCCTTTGGTGGTTTTGAGTAATCTTGATCGACTACACTGTCATGTACACCGCACTAGTTCTGGTAAGAATACATGCAACTACCGTTTCCCCAAAGCGTCTGTTGTCCAGTAAAGATGATGTACTGTAATGTTTACATGATATCTTGACGATAATGAAAGATTGAAGCGGAGTTCAATTCCAGAACTGAACAACGAGTTTATTTAAGAGAGGTGCAGGCAAGTTTCACAAAACATGAACAGGGAAGACGTGTGACAATTTATCGAATTGATGTCTGTCATGTCTATAGTCTACGCATATGTTCGCATGACGAGTGTATTCGAAGTTCAATGGCTGCAGAACTACCAGTCAAAGTAAGGGGTTGTGTAGCGATCAGACTCTTTAGTGGGGATCATTTTTCGTCCGAGCTTGCCCGTCCTAGAGCAGAGGAGGTGGAAGAGCTCGCAAACTAGATCTGGGTGATGCAATTCTTGGTCAGCGAATAAACTCGATTAGTCATCACAGAGACTAACGGGCATTGACAACCACCTTCCATTTTTCTATGGAATATCCATATGGGTATACAGAGACTTATCATTCTGCGAAAATTCAATAAGTTCAATGAATATTGGCGTGACGCATTGTTTGGTAAACGGAACATTGCATAAACTTGAACAAGAGGAGTTTACTGCTATTATTTAGTGGCCCCAAATAGACGGAGTAAATTTTTCCATTTGCAGGGCATTCGATGTGCCTTTGCATATTCTTCTATGTTCAGTACATGAGGAATGCATGAACCATCAAGATGTTCGAAACATCTCCATTTGGATCTTGCCTGGAGGCATTTGTCCTGGCATTGCCTACCCTAAGAGTTCACCAAGGGATAGCAGCTTTGACATTTCTTCATCGTGCTTATTATTTATATTCCATCGACTTTGGCAGAGCCAGATCTGTTCCTCCCTAGAAAACATACGGTATGATGGCATACCTATTCGGTGGGTAGTTCTCGAACATACGCTTGTACCATCTATGGGTTTCTGAGGCTGCAAAAGTTAAATTAGCATCCGGCCAACGCACACCGGACGCAACTCTCTAAAGTCAGTTAAAAGAAGGGACTGAAGCAGTCGTAATAGGCCAAGAAAGTATGTTCGAGAAAGCAAATTGTACCACAAAGATGAGTAACAAGAACACCGTTACATCCGATGCTCCGCTCGCAACAAAGAGACCGACATATATAACCTTTCATGTCAAGTTAATACACCGTCATAGTAAGTGAGAGTTGGTAAACAAAATTTGTCGAGAGAGACAGAGTATTACGATTTCAGCCAAACAATGTGGACAAGAAACGATTTTGAACCAGTCACCATAAGGGATCATGTCTTTGTTGCTTCGAGCTCCATTTTTACGGAAGGAGCCCTGCTTGAGATTGTTCTCAGACAAAACGCATCGCTAAACAAGGCTGTAATCTATACAACACGTCCAAGAATCTTGTGCCATCGATGTTGATGAATCCAGCCCCAGATGAATATTGAAGTACCAATCCACTGGTACCATCCAAGCATGATTAGAGGAACTACAGACTCCCGTAAGTTAAATTCTACAGGCTGCATCTTGGAGAATATATTTGTCCAATACGTGAAAGATTCAGGTAAAATATTGCAGAACAAGGATAACAACGCACCCAAGTAATAGCTACGCATAATAAAAGAATATACAACTATCATATCCCCATACAACGCACGAATTCACTTGATTCAATAGAATGGATAGTGAGAAAGGATAAAGAGTAGAACTTACGAAACACCAATTAAATAACCGGTAATATGCATCCGAGCTGACGGGCTGTAATTGAACACAAGCATACTTTCAAAAAGGCGCCTTAGGACTTGTATTTCCATCAAGAGTAAGAGGAACACAGACTTCCACACCTCGTATATGTGCCTCAACATTGGCAAATGGAGACCCTTGGTCAGATCACCTACTGTAGTAGCAGTGTAAGGAAATGGATCCGGAAAAAAGGCTTCCATGTTATGTGCATATATCCAACTTGCAACAACAAGGAGCGATGTCCATACGACACCCGAGATATATATGTACAAGAATAGACGTTGTGGTACAGTGAACCTCTGCATTGAAATTGAGCATAAGGATATTATCAAAACAAGAATATAGTTAAAAAAAGGCTTAATTATCAAATATACCCTCAACTTTACTCGATGTTTCCGATCTACCCTGATGTTTAAAACTTATCCTCTTATATCCTGAACTTATCCCTTGTTTCAATTTTATCCTCACTCAAATTTAATCCTCTCGATTAAATTTTTCCAGACAATTAATCTGTTATCTTAAGCGGCTCTGATACCAATAATCCCTACAGGAATCGAACTTAAGATGATTTGGTTAATTGTCTTTGTCGCCGGCGTTCTGCCAACCTCGTATACTCGTTTGAGTATTTCGAACTCGCCGCAAATCCCAAGTTAGACTTGCCTTCAAGGAAGTATTCCTCGAATTCACTCTGAACTAGAGTCAGCTCTTCTAATTTTTTAGAATAGCTTTCTATCTGCTGTGATATTTGTGATATCTGTGCCGATAGATTTTCCAGACGATCTACTATGGTATTGAGAAGACCAGTAGTAGAATCCTTGCCAACCCCGTGATCCAAATGTAGAAGATCTGGGTTAGGACAATCAGTCATAAGAATGACTCGTGCACTTGCACCACCTTAATTAAGTTGCCTTAATCAAGATCTTCTTTCTGATCTGAAAGAAAGCATAAACAGTTCTAAGACATAGAGTTGTTTATCATACCTTAATCGAATTGCTCAGAGGGTTCACCAAGCTTCCGCACCAAGAGAACTCAAGAGACAATGCTTCAAGAGTCTTCTTCTCAGGGGCTTAGAGAAGGCAGTGGAGAGGCTCTTCTGTGTCATTCCAATGCCCATGATATGAGGGACTTATATAGACACTCCTCATCCAAGGTTTCAGCCTGATGGCTTAGCCTTACAAGGTTTAGTCTAAATGACTTATCCTTCAAGGTGACGATCCGCAGATCTAACCTTTAGTTAGTTTTAATCAATTTTGATTAATTCTAACCTTCTTGGTTTCTTAAGGTATCTTTCGAAGAACAATCAGAAAAACTCAAACTCAGATTCGAGATCGAGGTTTTCGTTTTAGATTTTCTTCTGGAGGACAATCAAAGAATTCTTGCTCAAAGTTTTGAGAGAGAAAATTCTCTATTCAGATTGCCTCCCCAAATGAGGTAGAGGGCTTGTGAATATATACACAAAGGAGCTGGTGCCAATGCACTGTTTGCCAGCTCAAAAGTAAAAGGAATCTAAACTGTTACAAAAGTTAGTGGGGTCCTAATGACCAACAAAAATGTCCTAGTCTAACTCTGTCTAGTTGGCTCCCGTCTGCATAGGTGCGTTGTTCTGGGAGGTTCCTTCCTTGCTGTTGGCGTTTGATGGTTCGCCAACTCTCTCCTTCTCTTCTTCTGAGAGTCCCAGCGGGTTATGAGCCGCTTCAAGCAATTGTTGCGAGATTTGTAGGGTCCTCTCATCATGCTCGATTTGCTGATTTAAGGTCTTGTCTGTGAAATCAGCAATCTTGCTCCAAACCTCGAAGGTGTCGGTTCGGAGGTGCAACTCAGAGTTCTCTCGCCTCCAGAAACTATCCAGAAGGTCGATCATCCTCTGCCATCCTCGATCTCCTGCTTGTTCGTCTATGAGACTAAGATCAGATCGAAGAATCGTGACGGTTATGATGCCGTCACAGAGCACGTAGTAGTCATCCTTGCGGGTTAACACATGCTCTAACACATCCTTAAGGAACTCAACCTTTATGGCCTTTCGGACTGTTTTGTCCTTGTAATATTTTCGCCATAAACCCCTCTGATCGAGGTCCTGTCGTTGAGGTTCCACCAGACGTCTACTCTCACAAGGGTGGATGTTCCATACTTGCAAATTCTGCAGTATCACCTTCCCGTATAGGGGATGGTCTTCTTCCTCCCTTATTGTGCTAGTAATCAATGCCGTGGCATACTTGGGTCCATAGCCTAGGCATCCGAGAACATACCTTACTAACATAGGCAGTGTTTCCATACACTCTGGTTCTGATCTATCGATTTCCAGAATGTCTACAAACCCAGCATGTATGTAAGGTGCTGCTACTCCCACCATCTCTGAATGAATTCTCAAAGACGGCCACTTCCCCGATATCCAGTGTAGATACGGTTGAAGTACAGCGTTTTCCTCTAGCGAGGATTCGCTCATGTCAACTACCACTCTTGGGACTTCATAATTTTTGACCTCCCCTGGTATGATTGACATAGTGGTGGAGAATATCTGCTGTCTTTCTCTTTCGACTTTAGACATCTCCTCTTCATCTGAAGCCATAATCGATAGCTTAAACTCCAGATCTTTGATATACTCAACAGTCTTCTTTGCGAAATACTCAACTTGGCGTTTGTCATCATGTTTGATGCCGCCTAGGAGTCCTCCGCAGACTACAGACGCATCCCAACTCAGGGATCCATCCTCGAATGAGTCTTGATCAAAAAACCAGGATCCTTCTAGATCCTCTTGGGTTTCCCCAACATGGCCTTTGCCACCGTGACTTCTGCCACCAGACTCTCTAACCGAGTCTTTCTCAGGAATTGCTTCCTCAAGGTTCTCTCTCTTTTCTAGAGTTCCTTCCAATGCCTCGTAAGCACTTCCAAAGTCGAAGTATTGCTCACACTCCATTGCAGTCGTTTCCTCAGGCTCTACCCTTAGTTCTGGGTTCACCTCTTGGACTGGCTCGCCAATTATGGCCTTGAACTTAGCCTCTTCTTCAGCATATTGTATTTCCATCCTTTCTTTCTGTTCCTCCTTGCTTTGTAACAAAGCCTTATAGGATTTTACAGCTTGATTGATGGAAATCTTTTGCTCTTTGGCCAAGTGGTTTCGGCAGTAGTTGAACTGCTCCATGGTCAAGGGTGACCACCAAGGTTCTTCAACCTTATCGTCCTTCTTAGGACCATCCTTTGCAGAATCGCCCCCTTTGGGACCAGACGATCCAAGCCTCTTGGCTTTTCTCTTCTTCCTGGCTTTCTCCTTCGACTCAGCTTTCGCCTTGTCTTCCAGATCTGCCATTTTCTCCTTACCTTTGGAGCTTCCCTCCTTAGGATCGGCCATCTTCTCTTGAAGATTTTTCTTCACATCTCTTTCGGAGTTGGTGTTATCCTTCTCCTTTAGACCTGTCTTTCCCTCCTGGGAAACTCTCGCTTTCTCCTTAGGATTGGTTATTACCTTTCCCTTAGATCCAGCCATCCCCTTATGGGATCCTTTCGCCTTTCCCTTATATCTGGCCTCGGCCTCCTTGGGATTAGCCATCTCCTTCTGGAGATCTGGTTTCGCTTCACTCTTGGAGTCAGCTTTTGCTTTCTCCTTAAGTTCAGCCTTCCCCTTCTGGGAATCCGCAGTTTTCAGCTTCTTGGGACACTCATAAGAGCGATGCCCCAGTTGCTTACACTGCCAGCAGAGAACTGCTTCTTTCGCTCCTGAAACGGAACCAGCATCACTATGCTCACTTTCTCCTTTGAGTTTAGGACATACCTTTCGGGAGTGTCCCTCCTTCTTGCATCCCCAGCATATCTTTCTCTTTGCAGCAGGATCCATCTGCAGAGTTTTTAGAAAGAGAGGTATTTGCAAGTTCTCTAGAGAGAGAGTCGGCTATTAAGTTGTGGTCGGACCGAATGTATTCGACCTCAAATTTATAATAGCTCAATTGTTCCTGCAACCTTAAGAGCCTAGTTTGCCTAGCTTCCTTAAGGTTCAGACTCATAAACCTTTTTACATAGGTCGAGTCAGATCGCACTAAAAATGCTTTTGGTGCCAAAAAGATGTAAAAAGCCTTTATTCCGTATTTTAAGGCTAATACTTCCTTTTCATGTATCGGGTATCGTAATTCGTACCCCTTGAAACTTCCCGACCAGTATTTACACACCGGTTCTGGTTTACGTCCCTTAATTTTAAGGACTGCTCCCCAATGTTCTTCAGAAGCATCAACTTCCAAGACTAACTCATCTTTATCAGATGGTAAAGCTAATTGAGGCAAATTTTTCACCTCAGCTTTTATCCTTCTAATAGACTGAGTGTCTTCATCTTCCCATATCCAAGGATTAGTAGAAGAGGTTTTCTTCGAAATCCTACTTAGATCTCGGGAAAGATCTTTCACAAACTTTCTTGCATAGTTAGCACATCCACAAAATCTTTGGACTTGCTTTCTATCCTCAAGTCTGTCAGGAAAATTAACTATTTTCTCGGCAATATGATTTTGCAGTTTAATTTTACCCTGCTCAATCTCCATGCCTAAGAAGTTAACCGACTCCTTAAACCATTCTATCTTCTTCTCAGATAGAATCATACCTTCCCTTCGGAAGACATCAGTCACCTGATCAAGGTGCCTCATGTGTTCATCTTCAGACTGACTGTAGATTAGCACATCGTCAATATAGACCGCACAAAATTTTCGGACCTGCTTAAAAGCATTATCCATTTTGCGCTGAAACACGCCTGGAGCATTCTTCAGACCGAATGGCATAACCAACCATTCAAACATTCCTTGCGGAGCATTGAAGGCAGTTAGAGGAACCGATTCTTCCTCCATCTTGACTTGCCAGTATCCACTTTTCAAGTCAAATTTAGAGAAGAACTTTGGTTGGCTCAAACTTATCCTATCAATTAAATCTCCCGCAGTGGGAATCTTATAGCCATCGTCCTTTGTAGCTTTGTTAAGCTGACGATAATCTATAACCATTCGTGCTTTACCTCGCACTTGCTCGGCATGATTAATAACCATAAAGGCAGGACTAGAGTGTGGACTGTAACTGTCCCTAATCAAGCCTTTTCCAAGCAACTCAGGAATTTGTTTATCAAACTCCTCAACCATCTCAGCCGTATACGTAATGTTTCTGGCTCTTATGACGGTTCCGGGATCTTTCAACTCTAATCTAGCCCTGAGGCCATTTCGAGTCCATAACTTTAGTGGATCTTCACTAAAATTATCGGCCAGTTTTATTAGGAACTTATCCCATTTTGTTCCCATTAACTTAACGGCCATACACACTTCTTGTTTTAGAAACAAGTCGTCATACCAGTTAGCACTTCTGGTATTCGTTGGAGAAAACAGGGTTTGTTCCCATGAATCGTTCTCATCCAACCGTATATCACCACGTTGAGCTCGCACTCTGAAAGCTCTTTCACATGGGATATTACCACAGTATTCTGTCCGTTTTACCGGATAAAAGCCAAATTTTAACCGAAGTCTAGGCTCTTGTAGAATACTTATTTTTACCCCACCGATGGAAACATCGTTTTCATTCTGCACAAAAGGAAGGTTTTCCTTCTGTCCCTTTAAAAAGGCGTTACCAATAATGATGTCGGCCTCTAGTAAAGGATGTGCAAGAATCTCTTTAATGATGAACTTTTGTCCACCAATAAAGACAGGCACGTTGCTTGCCTTATGACCAACAATTGTGGCCATACCATCGACGTTAACCATGTGGATGGGTCTCTGCAGTGGTTCCCACCACTCATCTGGCAGAGCATTGAGTCTAGCACAAGTTATGCTACACCCAGTGTCTATCAAAGTATCTAAAGAATACTCATAGTATCCAGGAAATTTGAAAGTTAGAGCCACGTATGTGCTCATGTCTTCCTTCCTAACACTAAACCCAATATTCTCAGGTACAGTTTGGGATGGTTCTATCATCCTCCAGATATCGTCTATCGCAATAGACCTTTGCTCGGCTATTTGTTCAATAACCTTACAGACTTCAGGAATCTTGGATAAAGAGTATTCCATACTGGTGACTCTTAACATCCGTATAGATTCCTCTCTCGTCTGATCTACAGGGTCTTCATAGACTGGTAGTGATACCTGTCTATACCCTACGATTCTACCCGTATGTTGAGACGGGGTCCTTGAATCAACAGACCTTCGAGACATCTCTTCTACTAGTGGAGGTGCGCTTGCAACCTCTGGTCGAGAGACTATTACGTCTTCTCCTACGTCACTAGCTCTTGAAGAGACTTCAGAGGGCGCTCTATTGAGCGGCTCTCTCAGGAGTGGCATCCTCACAGGCAAATGCCTGTCAGCTCTTTCGCTAAGCATAGGCAGATGCCTATCAGCTCTAAAACTGTCTCTAGACGGTTCTCCCAACATTAAAGTAATTTCATTACCTCTTTGTCGGATATTGGCCGCACTTATGGGCCTCGAGCTACTACCAGGTTCAGTCATAACCCAGTTTCTTGGCCAGGTTAATTCCAACGGATTTACCTCTCGCCTGTGAAACTGTTGGTAGTTATTATGACCTTCTTCGAACAACTCAGTAAGCCTTGAGATGTTCCTCACACCAGGACTAGTTGTATTTACCAATCGGTAAATTACTCTAGTGTGATACGCCAAAAACTTGGCCTGGGAATTCATTCTATCCATATTCATTGATTTGATCCTTAATGTCAATGAATTTCCCAAACAGCGATCGTTCAGGGCCATCATGAAATTTGGATGGACTTGGAACCATACAGGGCCATGCGCTAGATTGGCCTGTATCCCTGATATCAGCTGATCTCTAAACTCTCGCCAACGTTTATCAATCACAGCTGCTACCACAGGACTATCCGCTGGTAAATGAAACAGCGGGATTAATCCTACCTGAATTAACCCAATGTGTATATAGTTATATACACCTCTCGCACGTTGCATGGTTTCCCGAATGCGTTGTACGTTGAGTAATGGTATATCCAGCGTCTCAAGTTCTGTACTTGTGACTTGAGCCGTTGCCTCTGTTTGCGAGATGTCTATTATCGATCTAAAATTAAATCTCGATACATTATAGACTTCCCTCACATTAACATTAGGCAACCTCCATTCCAGTACCGACTGGGATGGATCTTCGTACTGGTGGAATTCCTCCAGTACCTGACTCGATGCTTCCAATGGAACCATCTCATCTCCATCTTCGTTTTGCACTGCTCTCATCATAAACAGATGCATTTTCCAAAGATCAGAATCATCTTCCGAGTCTGTATCATAATCAGATACTATCTCGTAGATAGATTCTACTTCCGAGTCTAAATCGGAAATCTCTTGCTCATCAATTGGTTCGTAAGCAAGGACTTCTTCCTCATGACTCCGGTCATCCAGGAAGACCATACGGAGTATTTCTCTCCTCTGGTTCTTCTTCGGACAACTATCCGCTTTGTGGTCTTTTGATCCACAAAACCAGCAGCAATTACAGCTGCTCAAAGGTTTCCCTTTAGGACATTTAGGTTCTCTGCCATGCTTTCTCTTGAAAGCATCTATCCTATCTTTGTCCTTCAGGTTATCCCTTCTCCTTACAAACCTTCTTGGTTTGTAAGCAGGACTTCCTCTTTGCTTACGCTGGACGTCCTTCTTGGGCCAAACTTTTCTTTTGTTGTACCCAACAAACTTCCTCTTACGAGGAAAATTCCTTCTCTTCAGAGAGTCTCCTGGAGTACTGCGAGTATCGCATCCATACCTTCCAGGCACATACTCTATTTGAGAACAACAGCTCTTGTTTAGGTATGGCAGCTTCTTAGCTGCCTCCTTAACCTGGAGCTCAGTACACGCCTTCCGCATTGCATACTTTACCGCCTGAATTTTTCCTCCGAGTCTAGAGACAATTTTCTCCTCACTTAGGAGTAATTCATAGGCCTTTTGCGCAACTTCCGGCCAGGGTTCTGGAAGTTTTGCAAAAAAGGTTCCCAATATGAACTGTTGAGATACTACATCCAGATTGTAATAATACTTCTGGAATTCACATACGTAGCTATCAAACCAGCACATATCGCAGATCTGTAGTTTAACCAGAGCGGTCAATGACTGCTCTTTTTCCACAGTCTCCGTGGATAACGAAAAACCACAGAACTCACGTTTCAGGGCATCAGCGATTATTGCCAATACACCGTCAACCGTCAGCGCTTGATCTATTTTTTCTTTGATGTCTGTATGGGCCACCAAAGACTTCCAATATTTCTGCGCCGTTCCCATGAGGGCTGCCACACATAATTCATAGACAGATCCAGGGGATAGTATTCCTGCGGATGCAGTCATTCGAATTAGTGATAACCACTCATCTATCTTTTCAGATACATGCTTTTCACAATCTATGTCCAGAAAAGCACCAGGGGTAATTATAGGCTTTAAAACATTATCCCTTGGAACAAACTCTTGTTTAGTTCTATGTGGATAATCGGGCCTGTAAATTTCCCTCTTCGCAGTCACCAGTTCGTTAAACGTTCTATTGTCTAAATGAACTGGAGCATCTTCTGCCAGACCTAAGGCTTTCCTTAAGTCTTTTGCCAACTCTCCACTTTGGGAGTTCAAGTTTGCACTTCGCTTCTGTGTATCTAAAATGAAGGGAGCCACTGACTCCTTGTACATTTCTTCTACACTTTTGCCTTGGTTTGGTCTGGAATTTCTTCCTCCCAAATTCAATCTTTCGACTGGTTTTCCTGTTGTACTCTCCAGTCCAGAGGTCGCCTCAGCTTCAGGCTTCTTTAAACCTCTCTCTCTTTCCAGAGCGTCTAGTATGTTATTAACATACAAGCCTACTTCCTTTGCCATTTGGTTTCGGCTTTCTAGACTTTCTGTACTCCCTTGAATGGTCAGCTGAGTTAACACATCGTTTATACTCTTGCTCATCCCAAAAGGAGACAATCTAGACTCTGGGACGAACTCCAAACGTGATGGAGTCCCTGAAGGATTTCCAGAGGATTTTCCTTCTCCAGCCATTTCGAAAAATTTTTCTCAAAGGATTTTGATGGGGTATTTTTGAAATAGGTCTAAAGTTTAGGTTACCGAGAGATATTTTCTAAACTTTGGGATAGATTGGAAATTTCTCTGTAACCTTGGGGTAGTTTTGATAAATGGGCCTTAAAAAAAAGATAGATAAGGAAAAGATAAGACCTAAACTCTCAGTTTCTTTTATATCTGATAACTTTTAGGAGTAGCACCAATCAAAAGTGCTTTTCCAAACCATATGTTCGACCCTACTGCCGGTAGAGATTCTTTAATATCAATGACGACGAGTTAAAATCCCACTCCCATGTATCTAAACTCAACATCAACTACTTTGGCATAAAATACATCGGAATGTACGAATTCCCAACACGCTATATTTATTTATCGTTAACTTCCACTGACTCCAACCTACGAAACAAACGCAAACATTCAAAGCCATTTCGCCGAGAAACGAGGGAACAACAGCATCATGTTATATCGAAACATAACTAGTGACAGTTCATGCGAGCCAAGTCTTCCCTCTTGCGGAAAATCTCACGACCATTTGCCGCAGCAGATCAAGGCTTGAAAATGGAAGCGATGCCCCGATAAGCTGGAGAATCCACGCCAACTAGATCGCCCTGACCAAAAGCCCATCCCCATCACTCGATCTAGTTTCACACCAAGAAGATGAATTCCTATTGTGTTGGATATTTTTTGGTATGGATATGCGGAAACGAAAATATACTGTAATTTTATTTCTAATAAACGGCTTGCATTCACCTCTTCGAGAGTTTACTTATAACTAAAAATATAAAACTAATATTTTCTAAAAATCTAAGATATTATTCTAAGCATAAAATCTAAATTAAAACAGTAAAAATATCATATCTCAACATATTAAAAGACTTCACGTTCAGATGACGTGGTATTTGAAGTGGGTACCTGGGATGTGCAATACCCCGTCGGTCCACTATACTTTGATGCACGTGAAATTATCACAAATAGGGTGGTTGGCTCAGTTAACTAGGGATAGTGCCTGGGGACAAATTTCGGAGGCGGATGGTGTGCCAACAACCCCAGGAATCGAATTCCAATTTAATGCGACAATTTTTTTAAAAAAATATCATGTCTATATAACATCTAAGATTTAATTCTAAGAAGAATGGGGATTTGAACCATAAGAACAATGCGTTGATGTCATTTGAATTTAGTCAAACTCGGAACCTCAACCTCAATCGTATTCTCAATATTTTTGTGATACAAGATATAATTTTATATCAGTTTTATTCGTTATAACCGAAATCAATATTTATAGGTTGGTTTCATGTTTTTAAAAATTTCGCATCATTTAAAAGATTTCGAATGTATTTGGAATTATATAAAATATAAACTCCGCTTATTAAAATCGATTCGAATATTAGGTTTGCGAAGTTATGGCGCTGCCGAAAATTCTTCTCATATATTTGAATTCTTCCCCCGTCTCTAGCTTATAAATTCCTAAGGGAAACCCTAAAGCACTAGTCCTAGTTCATTCAAGAGGAATGGAGACCGTCTATTATCATCATCGACTCTTCTCCCTCGCTTTCTCCACCTACCTATGTCTAGCCTTGCGATACATGGAGGCATCGATAGACTCGACGCATCAGATGGACTCTATCGTCTTGTTTCTGCCAACCTCCTTTAAGTTGTTCTGCAGCTAGACATAGGTTGGTGGAGAAAGCGAACGAGAGTTGCCGGTGCGATCCCAACACCAGCCAAAGTCATCGCCAGTCATTACATTGAGGTTGTGCATAGTTACCAGAATGGAAACAAAAAAATTCCATTGATATCCATTGCAGGATGAATTGCGACTTCAAAGTCCGCCCGAAGTCGACTTGCATGCACGCCAATTAAAGGAATCAAACCAATTGATGGACCGCGATGATTGGGGTGGTAAGAGAAGCAGTCCTACTAATGAAGTGTCGTGGCCGAGTTGTGAGTTTGTGGGGATACGTCAGATATTTGATTATCAAAATTGAATTCTGTTTAGATGTCGTGACAGATTAGCTTTTACATGCTGAAGCAAAAGGGCAATACATTAAGCTATATGGAACATGAGATGCTTTCTGGAGGATGCAACGAAAGGTTTACATAGCTCATCCTTTCAAGAATATGATAGCTGATGAATAACATAGCTCATCCTTATCAAAAACATAGCTCGTCCTTTCAAGAATATGATGGCTGATGAATCGTCGGGTGAAAAGGGGAAGCTAATTGCAAGTGCACTGCACTCGATCATGCGATTGAGATATATTCTCTCCACGGGTTCCTCTTGATCGACTTGGTTTGGACGGGAGAAAGATGATTTGTCAACCCTCCCCATGATAAAATCTGCCCCTTTGTCATTGTAGTTTTCTTCGACAATTTTGTATACCAGACTCGATTTAACATAAACTCATCTGATATAATAAGAGGTTGTCCCGGCTTCCTTAGAAGATTTCAGATCCCCTACTTTGATTCCAATCTATTTTTTTTGGATACGATATAATATAATATTCATCTACGAGCAAACATTTGAGGATGGATTTAATAGCTCTAATTCCTCAAGATGTCGAATATGATCACGCCATGCGCAACGGATTATAATTCAGTTTAAGACACATCCCTAATATATTTTTTCATCTAATTGTTAACGAAAATTGTCACCTGTTTGGCTATTTAAATCGCCATTATTTTCCTTAATCTTTGTCAGTATAAATCCCAATCTGACAAATCTATTTGAGATGATTTCACATTTCAATCTTATCTTTTCTGTAAAAGGAAATGCAGGTAAATGATGAGCATATCCTCCCCCGGATTTCCAGATATTTGAAGATGGATCAATTAAGCGGTAATTTCTGGAGATCCTCTGTTTAAGATCATCCGTTTGACAGGTTGAACTCGGCCCTCTATATATAAGTGTTGGAGTCCATCCTAATTTTTCCCAGTGAGCATAGGCAATTGCAACCGACTCTTGCTGTCTCTTCTCGTTTGCCATCATTCCCCACCTATGTCTGCGCGTCGCTGGCTGCTTAGGGAGAAGGGAATGAGTTTTTCGTTCTTTCATTGACAAGCCTTAAGGTTTATCTCACCACGGGGGAGTCGTTTTTTGATCCGAGACTGCTTGAGTTCGAACATAGGTGGTGGAAGAGATGGCAAACCAGAACGGTCAGTGCTTTTTGTGGTCACGGATTTGATAAAGTCAATTAAGAGTCCCCGGGAAAAGGTAGGTTGAGCCTTGTTGCATCATTTATTTTTGTTGTTAACTATTGAGTTCGTGGTTCCTGCTGTGATTTTGAGTAAGCGTTACACTAACTACTTGTTGCCATAAAATTGTCATCGCGTCATGTACACCACACTAGTTCTGTTAAGAATCCACGAGACTACCGTTTTCCCCAAGTGTTCGTCGCCCAGTAAAGATCTTGACGATAATGAAAGATTGAAGCAGAGTTCAATATCAGGACAGCACCGCGAGTTTATGTAATGAGAGAAGACACATGGGCAAGTTTCATAAAACTTGAACAGGGGATACAGGCGACAGTTTATCGAATTGATGTCAATGATTATATTTTAAGCATATGTTCACATGACGAGTGTATTCAAAGATCATTGGCTGCAGAACTGCCAGATAAAGTAAAAGGGTGTTGCAGTGATCGGATGCTTCATTGGGGATCATTTTTGGTCCGAGCTAGCTCATCCTAGAACAGAGGTGGAAGAGATGGCAAACTGGATCTGGGCAGTGCAGTTCTTGTTCAGCTAATAAACTCGATCAGTCATCATAGAGAATGGTCGGACAAGTACTGATATAGATATATCACTGTTACTAGTTGACAAGATCATGTTATCAAACATTTTTGTAGCGATCATATGCTTACGTTTTCGGCAATGGTGCCTATCCACATGGTCTTAGGTTGAGGTCACATCGACATCCTTGTACTTGTTTCCACGTGCAACGAAGAATCAGGCAAACACTAAATGCTTGCAAGGCTAAAATGCCCACCACCCCCAAACCAAATCAAATATGAGTTAGAAGCACTATCGATAAATAAGACCTCAAGCTTTGTTCTCTGCAAAAAGCACCGCGGCCTGCACAAAAAGGTTCGTCCTCGTACCCACCGAAATCAGATAAAACGCCTCTTACATATATGGCCAACGCATTCAATTGGTTGTAGCATAGTGCAGTAACCTGATCCGGCAGCTTAGTATACAAATGAGAAAATGTCTAATCCCACTTCACCATTGTCCTGTATCAAGCCATCCCATAATCGACCGACTGAATCCTTGCAACATTACCACTTCAGGCCGAGGATGTTCAAACCTGTTGCTTTCCAAATCGTTTTCCTTCCCCGGAAGCAATTCATCTGGATCACATCAGTACCACCGAGTCTGAAAAAGCGAGGCCGTGAAAGACGATCGAAAGACCATTAGAGAATGTATGTTTATATATATATATATATTATTTAAAAAAAAAATTGCATTATTTAAAAGATTTCAAATATATTTTGAACGAGATAATAATATAAACTCAGATTTTTATGACCCAATCGACATTCACGCCTATTAAAATGGATTCGAATATTAGGTATGAGAAGATATGTCAGTGCCGAAAAATCATTTCATATATCTGATATCTCCCCCGAAATATTGCTTATAAATAAATACCTTTGGGCAACCCTAAAGCAGTAGTAGTTCAAGAGGGATGGAGCCCGTCTTTATCATCGACTCTTCTCGCTCGCTTTCTCTCCCTACCTATGTCTAGCTGCAGGCGTAGGCAAGCCACCTTGCGACCCTGCGCCGGATGGACTCTATCATCTTGTTTCTGTCTACCTCCTTTAAGTTGTTCTGCGGCTAGACGTAGGTAGGGGGAAGAAAGAGAGTGAGAGCTGCCGGTGTGATTCCGACGCCAGCCGAAGTCATCGCCAGTCATTACATTGCGTATCTGTTTAGTTTGCTGAATGGAATTGAAAAAATCCATTGAAATCCATTGCAGGATGAATTTGCGACAAGAAAGTCAACTCGAGGTCGACTTGCATGCATGCCGATTAAAGAATCAAAGCAAGTGAAGGTCCGCTCGCGGTGATGGGGAAGTACGAGAAGCAGTCTTACAAATGATGTTCCGTGGACGAGTTGCGAGTTTTTGGTGATAAGTTATGTAATTTTCTTATCAGAATTTTATTCTTGTCAAATGTGGTGACAGATTAGCTTTACAAGCTAAATTAAGCTCTATGGAACAGGAGATGCTTTGTGGAGGATGCCACGGCTGAAGAATCGTCGGGTTAAAAGGCAAAGATAATTGTAAGTGCGAAAGAGTTATGCTCCGCTGATGTTCCAGTGATATATTCTCTCATAACTCGGGCTCCTCTTGATCGACTCGATAAAATCGAGACGTATTTGGGCCGTTCTCTACCTTATAAGACGATTTGTCATCCCTTCGGAAGATAAACTCCGGCCTTATTTTAAATATACTTTCCATGACTGGGATCCTCGTTGTTTCTCTTTGTTTGTTTGTTTCATTGGTGAACTAGATCAAATATCCCCACACCCGTCCGAGCCATGATCATATGCGTTTGAGAAGATGGATAACTCATGTCCACGTTTTGCGTAGCATGTTTAAAACCCACTTAACTCGACTCATTCAGAAGTCATAAAAATTTAAATCGCCATGATTTTCCTTAAACCCTAATCTGACAAATCTATTTGAAAAGATTTCACATTTCAATCTAATCTTTTCATATCCTCCAAGGGATTTTCAAATATTTGATGTCTCTCGTCCAATAACAGTTGTTGGTAACAATTAAAGATGGATTAGTTAAAAGGTTATTTCTGTAGATCCTCTGTTTAAGATCATCACATGTTGCACTCCACCCTCAAGATAGAAGCTCCAGATAACTGGACAGTCACGAAGACTCAGAGTGGTAGACTCAGATTCATAGAGCAAAACATCACTTTAAACTTCAACATATCCCAATATTCCCCGTTTTGCCATCATTCCCCACCTATGTCTGCGCGTCGAGCGTAACTGGAGAGCCCTGTCATCTTAGGGAGAAGGGAACCCTGGCGGCTTAGGGAGAAGAGAATCGGTTTTTCGTTCTCACATCGGCAAGCCGTAAGGTTTACTGCATCACGTTCAAACTTAGAAACGATTGTCGGCAACCATTCCACGTTGTAAGACACAATGGTCGCTTCTGTGGACCGTGTGCCTTTGCCTCATTACTGAGGGATGAAGAGCTTCGACAAAATATTTAGATATTGTACGCAAGCCCTCCGGCCTAGCATGCGGGTAGCGGTGCGGGTTACCCGAGTATTTGGGACCGCTCCCCCGAGACACAATCCGGTCGGCGTCACGACTCGAGCGTCTGATGCTGCGGATGGGAATCGGGTTAGGCCTGCCCTCAATTCCCGAACGGGTCGGCGGGACATTTCACCAACCGTCACCAGTTCCCTGATGGCGACGGGCGAAAGGCTGCGTAAGGCCTCGCTCGTGAATTTTGATGAAGGCTCGAGGAGCGGCTCCTATCGCCGTTACCCATCTAAAATGGCTCCGAAAAATGGTGCAGTTTAACCTAAGTAAACTATTCGGAGTCGCCACCGACTTAATTAATTTTTATATAGTCTGATTTAAGTCGGAAAAATCAGAGCGAGTTCGGGTATCCCTAGTTACTAACTCTTATATTTTCTAAGCACGCGAAAAAGGTGGCGATTATCCAAAAAGAATTTTGATTAACGGGTGTTGGACCCGATCTGGGGGTCAAGCCGGACTCATATCGACGTTTTACGGGTGTTGGACCCGAATTTAGGTCTGTTTGATTTAATGATTAACACACGACATAAATCCTAAGAGGTAAGTCATGCGCGCAATCACAAGCAATTATCGAGATAAAAGAGGACGGGGAAGGGCGATGACTTCGGGCCTATGCACTTGGTCCCGTAGCCTGTTACAGGTGGGCTTTAAAAAAATGATTCTGGGCGGTCCACACCTTCCCCATGTACCTTTAGTGACGGTTCGGGCCGCTTTAAATATTCGGACCGACGGTTTTTAAGCCGCGGTACATCTACGCGGTTTGATACACGCGCCTTCGATGAATCTTCGCCTTCGAGATTGTTGAAACCTCGAGAGAATCCTCGTCATCCCATATGTAATGTACATGCAAGAAAAATGTAAACGTGGTTCGTTAACTTTCATTTTCAAAATCAAAGCAATGATTCAGAATCGGAGAAATGACCATAAGTCCCTATGAAATCAAAAGAATAAAGATCCAACCGCATACTGAGTAAAAGGTCGATGATGAGCATTTTAATAAAAAATTAGCCCAATCCAACGGTGGAATTACGAATTATGCACACGTAAAGTTGGATGTAGCCTGCAGATGAGAATGCAGCATGCGCATGCTTCGAAATGAGAGCATAACGTCACTTAGGATCGTCTGATCTAAGTAAAATCAAAGTCTATAGATCTGTAACTTGATGAAGAATCAGCATATAAAATTTCAAGCGAATCCAACGGTGGGATCTCATTCCGCAAGGCAAAGAAGGTGATTCGGCCTCTTGGACAAGCAATCCTTAGCTAGTAGACTGATAGGAAAAAGAAAATTTCATAACTCTTCACTCATTCGTCGAACAATTTTGAAATTTTGTCACATGCTAGATAACTCAATCATGATTTAGCATGCTAAATTTTAGGAAAAATGGATGTGTAATCTGTTGCTAGCATAACGAAGAATCTGGGCCTCCGAACAGGACATGTTTCAGCTAAACCGTATGACAGACCAAGTTTGACTGCAGTTGATCATAGATTAAAATTGCTCAAATTAACAAATGTAAAACATAAAAATTGAAGCAGGATAAGAAATCTAACTTAGAATTTAAATTTCAGTCCATTCGGAACTCAAGTGAGTAAATTGTGTCGTCTGGTATATAGGATTCTCAGACCTCGGTGAGAGAATAGAAGACAATGGAGGTCATTGTCTTTCTCGAACTTTTGGATATAACAGATGAACCTCAAAGCCAAAACTTAAAGAAGAGAATTTGTAAAGTACCCCAATTTGGTCTCAAAGGCGCTAGTTTTAGAAAATTCAGATGTAGGATGAAAGAAATGTGAATTTTTTTCATGCAGCAATATAGGCCTGTTGCGAAATGCAGCAACGTCCGCGTTCTGTGTGCACTCCTTTGGGAATTTTACCCGGATATATGGCTTTGATGGAAAAGTGTATAACAAAAACGATTTAGAGAACTCAAAGTAGAATCTGTTCCAGTTAATTTCATATCAAATGGAGCTCAGATGTTCGAGTTGTGTCCGAAAAACCAAAACAGCTATCCCACTCGTGCACAGAATCAAGCTGTTTTTTTTCGAACAGATAAAACTCGACCAAGAAGTGTTAAATGAGGAAGCTTAAAACACGAAAGTTATAGCATGATAAAAAAAGGAACAACTTGAAATAGTTTCAAGCAAATCCGATCTATACAGACGAAAATACGCCTGATGGAATACAATTGCACGCTCCGCGGAGGCACAGAACAGGGCAGCTGCATTCTCCAGCGTTCGAAGAGGAAAAACACAAGCAAAATGCATTTTTTTAGAAAACATTTCAACAGAGAAGTTGTTTTGTATCAAGAAGGAAAGCTAAAGAGTTATAAAACAGTCTAATCCATGCATTGGGCAAAGAATTATGACCAACAATCTCAGGTATTTGCAGCAGCAGCAATATTCTCATTTCAGAATGCGTATATCCCAATAATCGAAGGTAAATCGATCAGTACATTACACAATAGAATCCCAAAAGCTATCAATGCAAACCCAGAAGAGATAAGAAGAGGACGAACCTGATTTCACGTGATTTCGAGCTCGCTAGCTCCGGTTATGACGTCTCGAAGATACCGCAATGTTTGTTCATGCAAACAAAAGTAACAAATGAGGTTATATTTGTCTAAGGAGCTATAAAACGAAGAGAAAGCATATGGTTAAAGGGACTCACCGTGAACGAAGCTCGCTTGGCATGGATTTCGGAGACGTTCATGGGGAAAGGCGCACACGATGGGAAACAACCTACCCGACACCTCCCGGGCACGCTCGCTCGCGATGGGAGACTCGTGTGCGCGTCGGGAGGGACTTCTCATGTTTGCGATGGAAGCACCGACGATGTTTCATGTGACAATATATGGAGTTGGGGCTGACCAACACACAAGCTTGGAGCTCCTCGATTTCTCGTAGAAAACAAAAGAGAAAAGGGAGAAAAGGAGGGTCAGATGCTATTATGGAGGGACAAGCACACTTCAAAGAAGAATGGAGGTGAGGTTGCTCACGTTTTCTGGTCGAGATTGCTGTATCCGCTTGCTGGCGCAGCTGTCCTACACTAGTGGACAAACACGTTAGAACATAAGAAGGCGTCCCGCGGTGCTGATGTGGAGCCGCGAGAAGCGTGGATGGGGAGACGAGGTTGCTTTCTTCGAGGTCATCGTCAACTTTTCCTCACTGCCGCTGCCTGATAGAATGTCGAAGGAACTGTCTCGGGACGGCTGGGAGTTCAGAGCCTCTACAGCCCCCGTCGGAGAAGGTTGTTGTCATTGTCGAGATGAGCCGGAGTTGAACTGAACACTAGCGCCATTGTCTTCCGTTGTGCCCGTTGGTTGTTCGGAGTTTCAAAAGGGGGGTCTCCGCGGTGTTGACTGCCTTACCTTTGTTACGAATGGTCAAAAAATGGAGACCGTAGCGGAGGCCCTTTTCGGAGATGGAAAAAAATCCGAAGAGAAAAAAATGGGGAAAACCAGCCTTTCTTTCCAAAATTTTGTGCGAATCCCCCCCTTTTTTCCGTGGGTGTGGTCGGTTGATTTTTTTACCTCCCTTCCTCCTCTCTCCTCTTTTTTTTGTTCTTATTCTTCGTTTTTGGTTTGTTATTCCCTTTGTTTGATGGTGTATCGTGGGGGTGGGGAAATCATTTTCTTCCTAGGGTAGTACGAAAGGCAAATGGGAGGCTGCCAAGTGGCCTTTTTTGGGAGGAAAACCGTTCGGAGCATAGGATCAAAGTAAACTTAAAACAAACAAAATAATATGATGGAAATATGGGCTTAGGCCTTTCAAAATGAGTATTGGGCTTGTGATGGACTTGAATTCTTTAGCCTTAAGTGCCTTGTTGGATTGGACTGTTAAAATTTTTGTAATGATCTTAACGCAACAATAATTTGGAGTATTACAGTTTGCCCCTCCTTGTGAGGAAATTTGAGAAAGTTTTCTTACAAGGATACCGTAAATACCCCAAATTGAACTTTGGGGTTATTCTCAGTGAACCTGTACTTTGGAATTTCGATATTGTTCGTAATAAATGGAAGCCCGTGGGATACGAGGGTAATCAAACATGTATGATTATGACACCCATGTATGTCATACTTTATTTTAAAATTGCTTCTGAGTGAGATCAATGAAGGACTTCTAACTTCTCTCATACTTCACCCTCTTTTCTAAAAGTCATCTCAGTTGGATTTTGGAATTCCCTTGATTTGGATGCTCATGTACCAGTCGAAGGAGTCTTTATTTGGGTGTAATGTGGCTTTGGCATAAGGCATTTAGATTGAAAGTTTAAATTTGTCGTTTGAAAGAAGGAGTATCGGAAGCTATTGGGCCGTAGAGGTTCCCCAGTTCAAGCAAATTCTCCATCCTTCAGACAGCTCGCAAGTTGGGGATGAACAGTCCGCTTATTAGTAGATGTGGACAATCCACTTTGGGGAATGTTTTGTCTTTGACTTGTTTGAAAGATAGCACATTTGCTCTTCCGACCGCCAAAGTCGGTCCTGGCGCTTTTATCTTGCTTTTTGACTTTCATTTTGCACTTTCCTTTTGAAGATTTTGGTATTTGCGCTGATTTTGCTTTTTCTTTCATAGATATAAACATTTGCTTCGCTTTCTTTTCTGATAATCTTTTTGGAGATGCTTTGGACTCCTTGGGAATTTATATTTTTTTGACGTTTTGTTGGCGAAAATTCATCTTTGGGGACAACTCAACTGACGGGCTTAATTGTTGATGATGCCTCTTCGCTTTAAACCTTGCCCCTGCGGTCCGTTGCTTTTGGTTTCTAGCTACAACATCTCCTTTAAACCTCAATGTGAGGCGGTCCTTAGACTCTGTGGGAGTAGTGTATACGGAAACTTCAACTTTGGCTCGAAAGGGCTTTGCGATGGTTGATGTTTTATGTTTGTGGTAGAGAAGAAATGCTCAATCTCATCCCGATTTGGAGCATCTTTTGTCAAATGATTCGCTATCCGCCTGAATGTTTATGTGTGAATCATAATAGTAGGAATGTATACTCCCTTCATGTATGTCGTTGTTTTGACAACGAAGGCCATTTCGAGGTTTTGGCATGAAACCTTTCCATCTTGCCACCATCGCATTCTTTTCTGCTTTGGTTGTTTATGTGCCAATGAGACGAGTTGAATGACACAACAAATAAGCTTATGCAACTATTTCGCGAAGAAAGCATTAGTTAAGAAACAAATAGTCCCTTTCTTGTTGTTCGCCATTTTGTCAACTGAGAATTATCCAAGATTGCTCAGTCTCATCTTAGGATTGCTTGAGATATGCCCCATGATTACTTGGAGATATGCCCATGATCACTCGGAGATTTGCCCCGGGATCGGTCGAGGATTTACCCCAGGATCGCTCGGAGATATGTCACCGGACTGTTCTCGTGTTGTCGTCGTCATTGTTTTACCAAAGAAGGCTGTTTCGAAACTTTGGCTTGAAACGTTTCCACCCTACCACCCTCGCCTTCGTCGTTTGCCTAGGATGTTCACGTACCTATGAGACAAGTCGAAGGGCAAAACAAGTAAGCTCGTGTAACCTGTTTTGCGGAGAAAGTATTAGTTAAGGAACGAATTGTCCCTATTATGTGAAACGAAGATTTTCTCCAAGATTGCTTGAAGTTTTGCCCCAACATTGCCTGGAGCTTTACCACCTTACCGCCCGCGCCTGTTATTGTCAGCTTAGGATGTTTATGTACCTATAAGACTAACATAGGGCAAGAAACATGTAAGCTCATGTAAAATTCTTTTTTTTTTGCAAAGAAAGTATTAACTTGGCAGCGATACTTCCTTTCATGTTGTTCCGTTGTTTTGTTGACAACGAAGAATATTTCGAAGATTTGGCTCGAAATTGTTTTAATGCTTTGGCTCGAAACTTCACCACCCTGCCTCCCACGCCTTCGTCAACATCCGACAAGGGGTAAAATAAGTAAGCTCATGTTACTTATTTTCATAAATAGGGAAGTACTGATCAAGGAACGAGTACTCCCTTTCAAGTGTGGTAACATTAAATAGAGTCTGCATTGAGTGCTTGTGGCAGTTTTTCTCCATTAATGTGATTGCTTTCTAGAAAGGGCGTGCTTGATAGGGAACGTCTCCTTAGTAGTCAAGTCGATTATCCTTGGATGTGCATTTTTGATTGCCCATTGAGGTGGGCCTGAGTGGGTAGGTAACTGGCCTTCTCATGTGGTGGGCGTTCTCCTTGGGACGAGCTCCAAAAAGTCAGTAATTGAATTTCTGCTAGACTGATCACTTAGGTATCGTATATGAGCTTGATGGGAGTTGCCCCAGTTCGAGTATGAGTCATCGTTAGGTAGATTGCATGTTCTTTGGTGTGGGCAAAGCTATTAGGTAAGCGTTGTCCCAGACTATTCATCTTGTGTTGTAAGATAAATGGATCCCCCGGTGTTATCGGTAATCCCGCCAGACATGTCTTGAGTTGTTAGAAGGTGGGAAACGCAAATAAGAGCTTCTGATGCCTGTCGCGCTATGTATTCGTCGTCTCTTGAAGAATCTGGTCCATGTTCATGTTTTTGCCTTTGGGATGCTTTGGATCCGGTGTTCGTCGAATTCTTGCCATCAAAGAAACAATGAGGTTGAATCTCCGTAAACGTCGAGTGATCGTATTTGAAGGTTGATTGATTGCAGGTGTCTTGATATCGCAATGTCGTTGTGAATGTTGATGTTTGCCCCTTGTGCTAAAATGTATTGCTAGCATAGTGAAGAAAGCCGACGACGGGATGTAAGCTAGAGGATCTGTCTCTTGTGACTCTTCTCAAGATTGTCGATGTCAAGGGTGAGAGTTTGAGAAGTAGATTGAACGGCTGCCCCATGTTGAGGATCGATGCTCGGGTTGTATGTTGGGGAATTGTCCCTGTTTGTAATGGAAGTTTCCGTTGGTGCCGAAGTTGTGTCGACTGATGACATAATGAAGTCGGTTCTGTTTTTTTGGAGCGGTTGTCGGATCAGTAGGGGCGTGATGTCCCCATTGGGTTCAATTGTAGCATGTCCGTGAACGGCTCTATGGGCTCATCATTAGCTGTGATGTTGACTGCGATTGGCTGGTGAGCTGTAACGTCCTTGAGGTTTTAATGTTGTTGTAGATTCGACTTTGAACTTTGGTGGCCGTTGGGTGATCTTTGGTGTTCGTGCTTGGCTTTGTATTTTGGTAGCCGTTGATATCACTTTGGGCTCATATCGTTCGACGCAGGGCTTTGGACCTTGGTAGCCGTAATGGAAACTTTGGTCTTCAATTGTTAGATGTTAGACTTTGGGCCTTGGTAGTCATCGATAAATCCTTGGCATTCTTGTGCTTGTAGATTTGTAATGTCATGCTTTGTCCCAACTCCTGTTCGAGGAGCCATGTTGAAGAATTAAACATCGAAAAGAAAATAGAGAGAATGTTTGGATTAGTATCATGCAATAGTGTAATCGATGCATGATAAGATCATGATGTTGATTCACACTCGTATATGCATAAGAATATACATTACGTAATTGCAATTGTAAATGAGACGTAGTGATGCAATGGAGCAGAACTGTGGATGACATGATAATGTAACTACTGTAATCAAACAGATACTCAAGTAGTCATGTGAATGTAAGAATGCAAAAAGCAGTAAAATAGGTAGAGATATGATAAATGAAGATTGTTGAAGCCCATTGTAATAAACTCCACCCAACTGCAAAACGAGCAGTGCTAATTTTACAGTTATAGCAGACAAAGCGTATCTACACCTGTCCGTGCACATGTAGCAGTCACTTACTAACAGACAATTGCACGTGAGGCGTCTGGTATTTGTAGTGGGCAATCAATTCTAGACTCGGAAGAGGTTTCTAAGACCTCCCTCGGACAAAGGGTGGGTTCCGGTCTGTAGCCTACTAGCCACAGAAAGCAGCGAGCCGTGCCTTTCGGTGACCCCGTAAAATCCTAGTCCCGGGTATAGGAACTCGTCTAGACATGCTTAGAAAAGCAGTAAACAAACACAACCATGAGAGCAAATAAAGGGCACCGACCCAAGTAAGTACATGTGCAAACAAGAACTCTTCTCCGTATGTTGATTGAAAATGCAAGAGCGTTCGAAAAGAATACACATGTGGAGTCCTCAACGGAGTCGCCATCGGGGATGTACGCGTGCCCTACGGCCTAGCACGCGCGTGGCGGTTCGGGCGACCCAAGCATCTGGGCCCGCTCCCCCGAGGCCCAATCCGGTTGGCGTCACGACTCGAGCGTCGGACGGTGCGGATGGGAATCAGGTTGGGCCTTCCCTTGATTCCCGAACGGGTCTGCGGGACATTTCGCCAACCGTCTCCAATTCCCTGAAAGCGACGACAAAAGGCTGCATAAGGCCTCGCTCGTGAATTTTGAGGAAGGCTCGGAGAGCGACTCGTGTCGTCGTAACCCATCCAAAATGGCTCCGAAAAAGGTGTAGTTTAACCTAGGTAAACCATTTGGAGTAGCTACCAACTTAATTAATTTTTATATAGTCTGATTTAAGTAGGAAAAATAAGAGTGAGTTCGGGGATCCCTAGTTACTAACTATTACATTCTAAGCACGCAAAAAAGTTAGCGATTGTCCAAAAAGAATTTTGATTAACGGGTGTTGGACCCGATCTGGGAGTAAGGCCAGACTCATATCGACGTTTTACGGGTGTTGGACCCGAATTTAGGTCTGTGTGATTTAAGGATTAACACACGACATAAATCCTAAGAGATAAGTCATGTGCGCAATCACAAGCAATTATCGAGATAAAAGAGGATGGGGATGGGTGATGATTGCGGGCATATGCACTTGAGCCCGCAGCCTGCTATAGGTGGGCTTTAATAAAATGATTTGGGGAGGCCCACACCTCCCCTTTGTACCTTTAGTGACGGTTGTGGCTGCTTTAAATATTCAGACCGACGGTTTTTAGGCCGCGGTAGATCCACGCGGTTTGATACACGTGCCTTCGAGGAATCTTTGCCTTCAAGATTGTTGAAACCTCGAGAGAATCCTCTTCATCACATGTGTAATGTACATGCAAGAAAAATGTAAACATGGTTAGTTAACTTTCATTTCCAAAATCAAATCAATGACTCGGAATCGGAGAAATGAATATAAGTCCCTATGAAATCAAAAGAATAAAGATCCAACCACACATTGTGTAAACAGGTCAATGATGAGCAAGTCTTTCAAAAATTAGCAAAATCCAACGGTGGAATTACGAATTATGCGCACCCAAAATTGGATGTATCCTGCAGATGAGAATGCAGCACACGCAGGCTTGGAAATGAGAGCATAACTTCACTAAGTGTCATCTGATCTAAGTGAAATCAAAATCTGTAAATCTGTATCTTGATGAGGAATCAACATATAAAATTTCAAATGAATCCAACGGTGGGATCTCATTCCACAAGGCAAAGAAAGTGATTCGGCCTATTGCATAAGTAGTCCTTGGCCAGGAGACTGATAGGAAAAAGAAAATTTCATAACTGTTCACTCATTCGTCGAAAAATTATGAAATTTTGTCACATGCTAGATAAGTCAATCATGCTTTAGCATGCTAAATTTGAGGAAAAATGGATGTGTAATCCGTAGCCAGCATATCGAAGAATCTGGACCTCCGAACAGGACATGTTTCAGCTAAACAGTATGACAAGCCAAGTTTGACCGCAGTTGACCATGAATTAAAATTGCTCAAATTAACAAATGTAAAACATAAAAATTGTAGAAGGTTGAGAAATATAACTTAGGGTTTAAATTTGAGTCCATTCGGAAATCGAGTAAATTGTGTCATCTGGTATATAAGACACTCAGACCGCGGCGAGAGAACAGAAGACAATGGAGGTCTTTATCTTTCTCAAACTTTCGGATAGGCCAGATGAACCCAAAAGCCAAATCTTAAAGAAGAGAATTTGTCAAATACTCAAATTTAATCTCAAAGGTGTAAGTTTCATAAAATTCAGAAGTAGGATGAAAGAAATATGAATTTTGTTCGTGCAGCAATATAGGCCTGTTGCGAAATGTAGCAACGTTCGTGTCCTGTCTGTACTCCTCTGGAAATTTGACCAGGATATATCGCTTTAATGGAAAAGTGTATAACACATAATATTTTAGATAACTGAAAAGGAAATCCGTTCCAATAAATTTCAGATCAAACGGAGCTCAGATTTTCGAGTTGTGTCTGAAAAACCAAAACAGCTATCCCACTCGTGCACAGAATCAATATGTTTTTTTTCAAACATATAAAACTCGACCAAGAAGGTGTTAAATGAGGAAGCTTAAAGCACGAAAGTTATAACATGATAAAAAGGAGAATGACTCCTAGTGGTTTGAAGCGAATATGATCTATACAGATGAAAATACGCCTGATGGAATACAACTGGGCCCTCCGCGGAGCCACATAACAGGGCAGCTGCATTCTCTGCCGTTCGAAGAGAAAAACACCAGCAAAATGCATTTTTTTGGAAAACATTTCAACGGAGAAGTTGTTTTATATCAAGAAGGGAAGCTAAAGAGTGATATCCATGCATTGGGCAAAGAATTATGACCAAAAAGTCTCATTTCAGCATGCGTGTATCCCAATAATCGAAGGTAAATTGAGTAGTACATTGCACAATATAAACTTAGAAGAGATAAGAAGAGGTTGGACCTGATTTCAAGTGGTTTCGAGCTCGCTAGCTCCGGTTATGTCGTCTCAAAGATACCGTAATGTGTGTTCTTGCAAACAAAAGTAACAAATGAGGTTAGATTTGTCTAAGGAGCTGTAAAACGAAGAGAAAGCTTATGGTAAAAGGGACTCACCGTGAACGTAGCCCGCTTGGCATGGATTTCAAAGATGTTCATGGGGAAAGGCGCTCATGATGGGAAACAACCTACCCCACACCTCCCGAGCATGCACGCTCGCGATGGGAGACTCGTTTGCGCGTCGGGAGGGACTTCTCCGCTGGATGTTTGCGATGGAAGCACCGGCGATGTTTCATCTGGCAGTATACGGAGTTGGGGCTGACCACCACACAAGCTTTGAGCTCCTCGATTTCTCGCAGAAAACAAAAGAGAAAAGGGGAGAAAAGGAGGGTCAGATGCTAGTATGGAGGGATAATAACATTTCAAAGAAGAATGGAGGTGAGGTTGCTCAAGTTTTCTGGTCGGGATTACTGTATCCACTTGCTGGCGCGGCTGTCCTACACTAGTGGATAAACACGTTAGAGCATAAGAAGGCGTCCCGCGGTGCTGATGTGCAGCCGCGAGAAGCGTCAATGGGGAGACAGGGCTGCATTCTTTGAGGTCATCGTCAACTTTTCATCGCTGCCGCTGCCGCTGCCGGATGGAATGTCGAAGGAACTGTCTCGGGACAACTGGGAATTCAGAGCTATTGCAGCCCCCGTCGGACAAGGTTGTCGTCGTCGTCGAGATGAGCCGGAGTTGAACTGAACACTAGCGCCATTGTCTTCCGTTGTTGCCGTTGGACGTTCGATTGAGCTGTGTTGACTCCCTTACCTTGGTTAGGAAAGGTCGAAGAATGGAGACCGTGGTGGAGGCCCTTTTCGGAAATGGAAAAAAAATCCGAAGAGAAAAAACTGGGGAAAACTAGCCTTTCTTTTCGAAATTTTGAGCGAAACCACCCCTTTTTTTAAGATGGTGTGGCCGCTTGATTTTTTTACCTCCCATCCTCCTCTCTCCTTCTCTTTTTTTTTTTTGTTCTTATTCTTCTTTTTTGGTTTGTTATTCTCCTTGTCTGATGGTGTATCATGGGGCTGGGGAAATCATTTCCATCCCAGGCTAGTACGAAAGGCGAATGGGAGGCTGCCAAGTGGCCTCTTTTGGGAGGCATCGTACATGCCTTTTGTACGGGGGAGGAAAACCGTTAGGAGCATAGGATCAAAAGTAAACTTAAAACAAATAAAATAATGTAATGCAAATATGGGATTTGGCCTTCAAAATGAGTATTGGGCTTGTGATGGACTTGAATTCTTCAGCCTTAAGTGCCTTGTTGGATTGGGCCCTTAAAATTTTTGTAATGATCTTTAACCAACAATAATTTGGGGTATTGCAGATACATTACCCGAAAAATAAAAATAAAAATAAAAATAAAACAACAACAACAAAAACCTATTATTACTAATGAAATGTTATAAAGCAAATAGAAATTTACAAGAGTAAAATTCTTTTATAACTTCCTTAACTTATAAATTACCAATATAAAGAAAAATTTCTCTTGTAACGCGATACTCTTTGAAAACCCCTGTATCGACTGAATCATAGTATTAGGAATTCAGTTTCTCATTTATTGTCAAAATTAACCCAACACCTACATTTTTTAGAAGCCTCACGAATCCTTCTAAAAATCACTTGGGAGAATCAAAATTAAGGCCGGAAAAGTTACAGCATGGCCAAGAAGCATCGAGAAGGAGGTAGGTAGAAATTCATGTGGTTAAAAATAAGACTCGGTGGTAAAAGAATTGTAAGGCCACAATTAGGGAGACGTGGCTTAACTTCCTATCTTCAATCAGGCCACCCCACGCACTATAAATAAGCGCAATGCCTCCGATTGTAATTCACTCAAGTAGAAAATAAGAGAGTTACGAGAGAGAGTGGTCACCTCTCCTAATATTTCTTCCTCCCAAAGTCAAGTAGTAATAGGAGTCTCCATCTGCTCTCCTCCGTAGCATCAGCCGCAAATATTTCTACAGAAGTCCCTCGCAGCGAAGCCTGTCTCTTACATTTATATTGGATCAAAATCTTGGAAAATTTAAAAATGCACCACCCACTTATTTTTTCAAACAATGATATAATGTTGGGTGGATGTGTATCTATGTATCATCATGAAACCTAGGAAGTCAACGACAGACAATATTGTTACATAATGAGGCAAATTAAATAACGTGCAACTGTCACGTTGGTTAGATGAATAGAATGTTATTATTACCTTTCTCTAAAATGTAGGAGTCCCTTTTCGGGCTCTGTGGTCCGACAATTTTGGATGTTAGCTAAGAGAGAATTGGATCGCCACCCAAGTTGGGCTCCATCGCTCACGATATTAAAGCTAGTCTGAACCATTTTAATTGTAACAAAACCTGTTGCAATTGTTTATGCGGTTGGTTTTGCAAAAATGATCTAGTTTCTGATGGCCTCTTCCATTATGCTTCATCTCATTCACTGAGAACCTCCCATGTTGTAATAAAAAAGTTACCTTTTTAGCTTCAAAGTCAAGGCATCCTTCCTGTAATCATTTTTCCCTCTTCTCTAAGAAAAAAAGAGAAGAAAAATAACCTTTTCTTGTTTGTAGAAATTAGTAGCATTATCACTCTAAAAACAGGCCTCCAAATCCTCCCGGCACGTTATTGTCGTGCAAAAGTTTGTAATAGCGATACATGTAGACTGAACGCCATCCGGGGTCACATTCGATCTGTCTTGTCGTCATCGCATTCGGTGTCAACCCCCATCGCTTTTGAATGCGTCTCATGATATGTTCGTGTTCCTAAATAATGTTTTGCTCAATGGAGATGGATGTGACAAGGAGATGGCAATCGGATGAAGAGGTACATTATCGCATGCCATTCTTCCTCAATTCTTTTTTTTCTTCCTTAAAGTACTTAAGTAACTTCTAAATGCCAATTTGAAGTACCATAACTTTTGGATACTGATGTCACTGGCCTAGAGTATATTTAGTACAAGATATAATCTTCATCTTTCTTCCTACCGAGCTCTGATTATCTCATTTGGAACGTGATCTGACCTGTAAAATGAGGGATCCAATCCGAGACCAAGTAGTTTGTCGTGACCATATGGCAAACTATCCGAATAAACTGTTCGTCGCTGCGTGTAGTGTATAAACAATATAATAGTTGTAGAACGTGTTTATTTCTCTTGAATTATCGATAGATTCCGAGCGTATAATCAAACATGATGCCATGGAATTTAATGTTATAGCAACATCAAAGTGCGTAGGCCGTGTGATTGTAACTGGAACACTGCGCCTTATATCTCAATGTCGATTAATCGATAATGATTGTTGATGTGGCCATTGTCGTTGACTATTATTAACAAAATTTTTAATATCTTTATTACTGAACTTTTAACTCGGCAAAAATGGCAACTATGTTATCTTTAGTATGTGCTTCTTCTCATGGTAGTGATATCAATTAATGTGGACAACCACCAACTTGACTTTCGGTCTCTAAAGGATCGATTTCTATCAGTCTAATTTATCGTGAGGGTGAAATTACAAAAAAAAAAAAAAAAACATGTATAGATCATTAAGCGTATGCTCGTGGAATGTTGCTTAATGAATAGATATGTGATTTTACCGCTGCTCGGGCTTAACCAAGAGAGTCCGCCGGAACCCTGATAATGATCTGCTCGGTTCAAGCCCCATTATATGCACAGCGAACGAAGCAGTTAAAGCGCCACGAATTGGTTTGACGGTATTTGTGAATCGTAGGAACCGGCTATACCCATCATGTATCAGGTCAAACCGATCAGCTGCATCGCCTCCTCTTTCAGAAGCTGTGAATTTTCTTTTCGTCAGTTTAGTTTCTGCGACCAACAACCTTTCACTCACGACCATTGATTACATTAAACGAGTGACTTTTTTTTTAATGTGTCCCAAAGCCAATCCATGAGTTGAGACTGCTTCCCAATTTACTATTCTCCCCTTCAAAGAGGCATCACTTAATCTGATTTTCAGATGTAATTAAGCCCCCGCAGAATTAATCGCACTCACACTATAGTTTCTAACAGATACGATCATCTGATACCATGTGATATCGGTCACTCGGACGGTTTCAACTAAGGAATTGTTCCTAGCCACATGCGCCCAACATAAGATGTTGAACACGCTCTAAAAAATCACAACCTTATATTGCATTGATTAAACATTGTTGCTGTTGTTCAGGATACCAGGGGTCGATGTCGGACTCAAGAACCAATGTTTTTCTTGTCGTTTTTGTCTTAAGCTCCAATTCGTCCAATCAATCCTAATGATCATGGGCAGCTACAAAGCAACAAACCATTTTCTTACAACCACAGCCCAATTCTCACCTCACAATTTCACTTTTCACCTTTCACTCCCTCCCTTACAAACTAGCAAACATCACAATGCCCAAATTACACCCCAACCTCCTCTTCCCTTGCCTCCTCCTCTTCCTCATCCTCCTCGTGCCTCCTCGGCCGTCGCCCGTCTCGGCACAACAGAAACCAGTTTTTGCCTGCGACGTGGATGGCGACCCGAGGCACAAGCAACTCGGGTTCTGCGACAAGTCCTAGGGGGTATACGCCAGGGCGGCTGACCCCGTCCAGCGGCTCATGCTAGACGAGAAGGTCACGTTCCTCGTAAATGCCGCTGGGAATGTCACCCGCCTCGGGATCCCACATTACGAGTGGCGGTCCGAGGCGCTGCATGGGGTATCCTACGTGGGGCCGGGGACCCAGTTCTCGAGCCTCATCCCTGGGGCCACGAGCTTTCTGCAGGTCGTCCTGTAAGTTCTCACGTTACGAAAACAAACCTGCATCAATAGTAGAAACTACAACAGAATCGAGACAGAGAACAACAGAACCTTCTGCAGACGCTAGCTTCTGTAGCGCAACCTTCTAATGACGAACCAAAAAACAAACAACCTTTGAGCAAATGCTCTTTTCTGTAATTTTTATCGATCGATCGATCATGGAAAACTATTACACCATGAAACTTAAATAGACAAAAGCAACGACAGTACCATTAAGGAAAATCTAAATTAGGAAGATGCGATATCCATCCTTCCTAATTTCTAGAGATATTTTCTATAATAAAAAGATATTTTCTATTAGGCTTGATCCAATCACCAACAATCTCCTTCTTGGATCAAGCGCTGATAGACACTCCAATCTTCTCCCGAAGCCACACAAATCTACTCTCTTGAAATGGCTTGTGAATATATTGGCCAACTGCTCTTCTGTGATGTAGTAGACCAACTCTACTCCATCCATCTATTTCACGTCTCTAAGATAATAGTACTTCACCTTATGTTCAAGTTCTGCATCACAGAAACCTCCCTTCTTCTCTACAGAAATCTCCTATTGAGAGTGACATTTTACGATAAATCTAACCTTATACTTGTTCACAGAAACATCTGGGTTAGGCTTCGTTCTGTAAACCGATTTCACTCCAACGACCTTTTTGTCGTGTGGTCTATCCGCAAGTTCCCAAGTTTCATTCTTCTCGATCACAGCTAGCTCCTCCTGCATTGCAGCTAGCCACCTTCTGTCTTTCGTCGCATTCTCAAAACTAGCAGGTTCCAATACTGTAACATTACATCTTTCATAAACATCAGTTAATCTCATATCTCTTATTGATGTATCATCAACATGTTGTTCAGAACCGAGTTGCTGCTCGATGTTTTGTTTCTTAGCGTTTTGTTTCTGAACATTATGTTCCTCCAAAACAGGCTTATGTGACGTAGGCCGAGTTTGCTCGAAATCTGACCTTCTACTTGCCCAATTCCTCTTCTCTTCTTCAAAGAACTTGACATCTCTGCCCCTAACTACCTTTTCATTCTCTTTTGGACTTGAACTCTCAAAATGAACTCCGGTTTTCTTTCTCAACAAACTTGTTTTGCAATCAGACGCAACCTTCTGTAGAACAGGAAGTCCTTTTACCTTCTCATTCTTTTCCACAAAATCCATACATTTGTTGTGGAATTGCCCCAACTTTCGGTGCCAAACTTATGCTTCGTTGATCTGGGCCGTCATAGCTTGATGACTCAGTGACACAGGATCAAAGGAGAAACTATTGTCTTTCATCTGAATCTTGAGTATCTCCTTCCCAGAAGAATCTGTTATCAAACATAATCTTTTTTCAAACATCACCTTGTACCCCTTCTGTACAAGTTGACTAACACTCAAAAGATTCTGATCAATCTTAGGTACATACAATACATCACTTATAAACTTTCTACCTTTTGGACCATCAACGACTCCATCTCCTCTTCCTTTAACATTGATGTAATCACCATTTCCGATTTCCACTTTAGCACAGAAGCTTCGATCTAAACTAGCAAATGACTTCTCATCATATGACATATGATGGGTGCATTCGCTATCAACCAACCAACTTCTACGAGTCATACCTGTAGCAAAACAAGGTGCTGTAAATATCAACTCTACCTCGTTATTTGCAGCACTTTTTATAGCAACTTGCCGAGAATCTTTCTCCTGACAAAACCTTGCAATATGCCCAAACTTATGACAATTATTGCACTTCACGTTTGGCCTCCTCCAACACTTGAAATGTGGATGATTTGTGCCTCCACAGTGTTTGCAAAGATCAAGCTTTTCTCTCTGATAAGCAGAACCATTCTAAAAAAGATGCCTCTGTTCAGCAAGACCTCTGTTATTGCCTGAACCTTCTGCATTTCCTTTCTGTCGGTTCCATGGCTTCTTCTCTCTTCCAGAAGCTCTCATCACCCCGCCGGTAAGGCTCCTTCCATGGCTTCTGAGTGAGCTTCCCTTCTCATCAACCTTCTTTGTTCTTGAGCTTCCAATGCACTCAACAACTCCGCTAATCTTATATCGGACAGATCCTTGGTGTTCTCCAGAGAGGTAATCGTAGCTTCAAATCTTTTTGGCAACGACACCAAAATCTTCTGCACGATACGGTCGTCTTTCATATCTGTACCCAGAACTCTGATTCTGTCAGCCAGATTGATCAATCTATCCGAAAAATCCTTCACAGTCTCATTCTCCTTCATTTGTTATCTCTCAAATTCTCGTATCAAATTCAAAGCCTTCATACCTCTTATCTTCTCATCACCTTCGTACTCAATCTTCAGAAAATCCCAAATATCCTTCGCAGTTTGAAACTTCATGATTCTGTTGAATATAGAGGATGACACTGCAGCATAGAGGCATGACTTCGCCTTCGTCTTCGTTGTGACTCTTTCCTTGTGAAACCGTATTTGATTGATTGTAGGATCGTCGGGGAGTGGGGCTACTTCATAATCATCCTTCACTGCTTTCCACAAATCACTACCCTCCATGAAAGCGCTCATCTTCACCGCCCACACTTGATAGTTCTCCCCATCAAACATAGGAGGCGTCGTAGAAGAAAAACCGCTTCCGCTTGCTTCCATCTCCTTCTTCTGTTGGACAGAAACAACCTTCTAAAAGCTTCACAAGACTTCCACAGCTCCCGAAAGATCACTAAGCACTCTGATACCAATTGTAAGTTCTCACTTGTGGAAACAAACCTGCATCAATAGTAGAAACTACAACAGAATCGAGACAGAGAACAACAGAACCTTCTACAGACGCTAGCTTCTGTGGCGCAACCTTCTAATGACGAACCAAAAAACAAACAACCTTTGAGCAAATGCTCTTTTCTGTAATTTTGATCGATCGATCGATCATGGAAAACTATTACACCATGAAACTTAAATAGACAAATGGAAAGACAACACCATTAAGGAAAATCTAAATTAGGAAGATACGGTATCCATCCTTCCTAATTTCTAGAGATATTTTTTATAATAAAAAAGATATTTTCTATAATAAAAAGATATTTTCTATTAGGCTTGATCCAATCACCAACACATCCTCACCGCAGCCTCCTTCAACACGACCTTGTTCCAGACCAGAGGAAAGGTAATACAACTATGAAAATCCAATCTGTGAATCTGTCAGTTGTTCTTGCATACATTCTTAACATATATATCAAGAAAGAAAGAAAAAAATTATACTGTTGATTGAGGCGGTAATTCCCCAAAAAGAAAGAAGCGAGGACTTGTCATGACATTATTTTATATTAAAATTTTGGATGTGGGTCTGGTGTTGCTTGGTGTAAGAGCACAGATTTGGTCTTCTTCTTCTTAAGAAGATGAGAAATCGATTTCTCGTGGAAACCCAATTGGGTGATGCCAACTTTTGTCCCTGTTGATGGAGAAAAATACGACTGATACTTGCATGTTTTAAGTGTCTGTGCTTCTATTTGTTAATGATTATCAAGTAGAGCGTCTTTTGGTATTCATTTGAAGTAACAAAAATTACTATTGGTTGAAATATGGGGGAGGAAAATGAGTAGAGTCAGAGTGGTTGTGGGTGCGGGGTGTGAAGTTAATCATTGTCTTTTTTGCTTCCTTCAACCTTTTGAGCTGTAAACCAAACCACCCCCAACCATATTGTAAGGATCTGAGGTTGCAATAACTTGTACGAAGGTTCAAAGACGTGGCGATAAATCAAAACCCGTTAAGAAAGATATATTTCGAATGCTTTTCCAATGGATGGTTTGGTGGTTAGTTTGTGTGGGATGTCAACGTCTTGCCTAATGATGAATTAATATCTGCGACCTTCTAGAACTGTAAATCAGAGTCATGAACGCCTCTAGTTAAAAGGTAATGGGATGTCCTTTTTTCTGTCATGTTCGATTTATGGAATTGATTAAATAGAGTAAGTTGGTGTTGATCAAGGTTGTTTTGACGGAGGCTCGGGCGATGCACAACGTCGGGCTTGCGGGACTGACGTTCTGGTCGCCAAATGTTAATATATTCCGTGACCCACGATGGGGAAGAGGCCAGGGGACTCCTGGAGAGGACCCGAAGCTTTCGAGCAAGTATGAGGCTAATTATGTTAGGGGACTCCAGAGGAGCAACGATGGCAGCCCGAATAAGCTCAAGGTTGCTGCTTGCTGGAAGCATTACACGGCGTATGATATTGATAACTGGAAGGGCACCGATCGATACCACTTCAATACAATCGTTTGACAAACTCATCATTCCTTCCGGTCGTTTCAAGGACATGTCTAAATTTCGTTTGAGGGTCACGTCTCTTGCTAGGTAACACCACATGATCTGGAGGACATGTACCAGCCGCCGTTCAGGAGCTGCGTGTTCGATGGCAATGTTGCGAGGATCATGTACTCTTACAACCAGGTTAACGGAAAGCCAACTTGTGCGGACCCGGACCTTCTAAATGGGATTATCCGGGGTCAATGGAAAATGAATGGGTATGTCGATTGACGGTGTAGCTTATAAGGTTTGCATTCTCGCATCGTTATGTCCACCCCTTGATTACGGGATTCCTGTAGGTATATTGTCTCGGACCACGACTCGGTCGATGTGTACTACAGATCACAGCGCATCAGCAAAATGGGGATGGTGTCGGCAAAAGTGGGTAGGGCATCAACAAGGACCCTCAACTTGAACGCGAAGAGATATTCGAAGCGATAGGCGAATTCGCCATATCGTCCCCGAAACGACATGGATGTTGTAAAAAGCGGCACTTCGTTAACACAATTCCTAACGGCAGACATGGTTTGTTATAGGTGTGCCAACCTTGCACTAACCAGTACTTCCTGTTGCTGGCTAACATTGTCAGTTGAAGGAAAGATCAAGATCGTTATCGTCAACCCTTCATCAGGTAACACGTCGGACCCTATCTTAGAATATTTCTCGGATACTTCTCAAAAAGTGAAACGCCAACGGGATTATGACCCAAATAAACGAGATTTCGTTCGGGTAAGTATCTGCGCACAATCTCCTTGGCATTCATGCTTTGTCCGTTTTCCTGGTATACCAGCGGCCGCGTCGCATAAAGTCGCACATTTAGCCACCAACTGAAAGAACAAAAAGGCGGAAAGAGAGAAGAACATGACGTGTTATGGAAAAACGTGCAAAGCAAACCTGCTCAGACTCCTGAAATCTAAGATCCCTATTATGGGTGACCTTCGGTCCAACACGCTAAGCGACTGCAACCCCGTTGAACTCGAGACTCCACCTCAAGTGAATGAGACAAGTTGCAACGTCCTCATGCTCCCGGCTAAGTTCACTAAGAGAAAAGAAGGTAACACCAAAGGTAATCCTCTGGTTCCCCTTTATCAGAGTCGTGCCACTAAAGTCTCACGAAACTTCCAGGGCGGATGGTTGAGAGAACCCCCTGCATCGCTTTGAAGGTATATGTTTCCGCTACATATTCATGCGACGTTCAATAACGTGGCAATGCGCCATGTCTTCATTGACAATTGAGCCACCATCAACGTACTTCCTCTTGAGTTGTATAAGCACCTGGGCACGATGTAGCCAAGTTAGAAATGACTGTTGTTAAGCATCAACGGTTTCAACAGAACCACTTCATCAAGCTTGGGGGTAATATTTGTCCGACTTCACGTTGACACTCGCGAGAAGAAAATGACTTTCTTTGTCATTGACATAAAGTCATCCTTTGGCGCCCTTCTTAGGAGAGACTAGCTACACAAAATCGACGCCATCTCTTTCAGTCTCTACTAAGAACTTCTGCTGTGGGAATAACATAGCTTGGAGATTCAGGGGAAGTGGTTAAAATACTAACATGTCCCATGTCTGTGCAGAGGCGGTAAATGATGCACTTCCACTAGGGAAATGGAAAAATACTATGTCAACGACAAAAAAAATGAATAGAACGAAAATGACAAAACAAAGATTGTGTAGGACTTGGACCACCACTGATATAGCCAACTCACCACCGAACTGTCATGAGGGTTGAACGTCACACAACTGGATACAGAAACACTACCGATTATGGGAATGCTTGAATAAGATCTCGCCACGCTTGCAAATCCACCAAACGATAAGAGATGTTACGCAGAGCTGAATAGAGAACTTCACGGCTATCAAATTTAGGAAAAAAATGTTCAAAAGCTCGTCCTTAACCCTAAACACATAAGTCCTATTTATAGAGGTCCGTAAGTGGGCTAACCCTACCTCCCAAATAGGCCATAAATAGAAAAGTGAAAAACTAATTAAAAACAAGTCCAAAATTATTAATTTAAAGAGTGAGCCGGTTGTTTGCTGGGCCTTCCTTCAAACGAGTCACGACTTGAAGCTATCTCGAGTTCCCAGTCTTGAGTTTTCCTTGAGCGAGCTGACGCTTGATCTCGAGACAAACTCTTGTCTTCTCGAGATGATAAATCAACTTGACCACTTCAACACCGTAAAGTTACTCTCCGTCTCGAGTGCTCCTCTCGACTTGATCCCGGCAGCCTTGTTCGATCCAACTCGCATCATCCTCCCTTTGCTGAAGAAGATTTGTCCTCAAATCAAGGGGCTCTTCGTCATCTTCGTACGGTGCTAGATCCTGGACGTTAAATATCGCCAACACTACATACTCCCCCGGCAAGTCGATCTTATAAGGATTATTGTTTATCCGCTTGGAGTACCCAAGTTGGGCAATAATCCCAATCCAACAAATTAATTCTCAATTAACCAAATTTACCCACAATCATATTCTTTCCAAAATTGTACGTTGCTTGAAAATCCTCTCATTCCTTCTTAGAGCGACTTCCCTTCTCCATAAAAAATCCCAGACACTTTTCTCTAGGAGAGGCCCCTCATGCCCAAAAGACCAGACATCACCAAAACCTCCACGTCTCTCCGACCCTCACCTTCTACGTGGCCAAGGACCAGCATAAAACAACACACCCACCACCGATCCCAAAAAGCGGCTTTAATAGACAATTGATCCGTCTTCAACGTTTGTCATCCTTCCATGAACAATTCCGCCGTTCCAAAGGTAGGTCCATCAAACAAAGCTTGAAGGAACTCCCCGCTATCAACTTGAACTCGACCGGCAGCCCCACATTCTTTCTCGACAGTAGTCGCAAACGATCAAAGCTCCTACAGCAACAATTCACAATTCTCCAGTCACGACGGACATCAGTGCAGCGCCAGACCAACGGCAACAAGAAACCTCAAGCCTAGCCGCTCCTTTTCCCCGTCGTCGACGAGTACCAAAGCCTGAAACTTCTCACAGGTGCACATCAACGCCACGTGAAGTCGTCTTGTATTATGACTGATTTACCTACATGTGCCTGACGACTAAGGATGGAGGAAATTGCCAAAGCGACGTCATCTCCTTATGATGAAAAGAACCCGCTAGAACGCCATATCAGATCCTCCGTTTCCGTGGTCGCCACCGACGACTTGCTCAACATCGAAGCCACACCCCTCCTGGTTTTAGATGACGGTGGCCACATACACCAAACCGCCATCCAGTTTTGCAATACACTGACGTTCTCTCCGGCCGACATCTCCGGCGATTCAACAGCGAATCAAACCCCCAGGTCTCCACAACAACTCCAGACTCATCCCTCGCCCTAGTGTCCCAACTCCTAATAAGGGGACGACAAGAAATAGGCGGTTCTAATAACAAAAACGAATGGGAACGTCATTGAAAAAAAGGTGCAGAATGGAGTGACATTGGAATGGTCGGAAGGTGTGTAGGGTAGGCGGCTGAATGATGAAAAGGAATGAGATCAACCTCCACGGAAATAGATGCACCACCGTGAAAGAAGACTCGGATAGACTCGTTTGACCATGGATACAAAGATGAGGTGATGAAGACCACCACGAACAAGGTGAAGGTGATGACACCACCACCGGTTGAACACTCATCTCAATCCGCACTTGGAATCCCACCAAATGAATAAAGAGGTTGAAGAAGAATTCACTCACTTCGCCCACAACCAGCGGCTCCTCCTCGCCCCGGTCGTCTCACTAAGCAACAGCACACTAAACGCTCATGTCCTGCTGATTCGCCAAGCCCAAGGATGCTCGGTACCCCCACTTCGACTTCGACATAAAACGATGAAGGTCGCTGCCCAGCCGCCTCCCATCGTGGCGCCTCCCACAGATTAGACGTCTCGCAACCGTAGTCTCGTCTCCTCAGCCTTCCATCTCATCGCCATCGTCACCCGCCTCGCTACTATATCTAGCGAGGAGAATTATCCCAAACTGGGGAAGAAATCCGGTGATGCGACTTCCCTCCCCTCATGAATTCTTACGGGTCCGTGTGTGGTCTCGTGATTTTTTGAATAATTATTATTATTATTAATTTATTTATCATTTTAGTTATTGTTATTATTATTTTTATCATTATATGTTGACCGTTTGAAAACTTTATCACAATGTCGAATCTTAATTAATTATTGATTTATTTGTAATTTTTCTAATCTGACATGATTATCTACTCTCACTGGATATGGATTTTTAACATTACATGACGTAATCGTATTCTTGATTTAATACTGTCCAAGGATATATTCATTTTTTCATAACTTAACGAGTGGTCTCCATACATGTTACTTTAGTTTTCTTTGTTTTGCATGAAAGACACGGAAATCAAACGACAAATATAAGGAATTCGATGACCCGAATTTCGAAGACTTGGGAAATCCTGAAGACGGTGCTCGAGATAGGATGGGGTGTGGGGTTAGATCACAGTGGAGGCTTCACTAAAGCGGACCCAATTGATGAAGCCTTAGCTGATTGCATGCCATCCCGGCGGGCCTTAGGTACATGAGGGATGTGAGGGCCTCCCGATTTTCTTTATTTTCCAAATGCATAGGCACACACAATCACCACCCTTCCCCACCTACTTTTATCTAAATAATTGTTTTGTGCTTATCCGCATGTCTTAGGCCTATAAGTTTATGGTCGCATGCTCTTTGTTGATCAACAAATATGAGTTCGGGTCTAAAAGCACTAATCGGGTCCAACGCCCGAAAAATATTTGCATGAGTCCGAAGTCATACCCGGATCGAGTCCAATGTTCGTAAACAGAAACCTTTTGAGAGCGACGCCACCGCATGTGCGTTTATGGTTTAGTAAATAGGAATCCCCGAACCAACGGTTTTTCCGACTTGAACCGTTTCTATAAATAAGTTGGTGGCGATCCCATATAGTTTAGCTAGGTTAAACAACAACATATTTTTCAACGGAGCCATCATGGATGGGTAAATGCGACACGAGCTGCTCCCGATTTCACCTGAAACTTCCTTCTTCGGATCATGCTCCACCTTTCATCCGCCGCCTCCTAGGAAAACGGAGACGGTCGGCAAGGGCCCGAGCAGGCCCAGTTAAGAATTGAGAGAGAGATCACCCCGGCTTCCTCCGTAGCGTCCGACGCCCGAGTCGTGATGTCTACTGAAGGACTCTAGGAGAGGACCCGGATCCTCATGTCGTTCGAACCACCACGTGCATGCTATGTCAGAAGGCGCGCGTACACCTCTCAATTACTCAAAAAGGAACATTAGCCTTGGGCATATGCTTATTATTCCTACTTGCTGGAAACCTTTCCTTTCGTAAGTGAACCAAGACAAGATCTCCTTGTTGGAATACTCGCTCCTTTCGACTCCAATTCGCCTTCGATTGATTTTACTCATTCTGCTGCTCTATAAAGGTTCGAATCTTCGCATGGAACTTTAACATCTCTTCATCTCATCTACTCGCATCCTTCTTAAGAATACCCTGACTAGGCATTGACAGTAGCTCGACTGGAATCCTCGGCTTAACACCATACCCCACTTTGAACGGTTGTCAAATGAGGAACTCGATTATAAGCGAACTCAGCTCGTGGAAGTGCCAAAGTGTCTTCAAGAAGCAGCTCAAGAACTTCGCATCTCGATCATACACTATCGACGATGGGACCCCATGTAGTCGAACGATCTCCCGAAAATAAAGGCCTACCACGTGAGAAGCATCATTCGTTTTCCCTAAGCAATAAAGTGAGCCATCTTCGAGAACCGGTGCATAACAACCATGATTAAGTCTTTATGTCATTGCGTTCAGGGTAATCCAACGATGAAGTCCATACTCACATGTTCCCATGGTTGTTCGGCTACAGATAATGGTGTGTAGAGACCTTGGGGCTACTAGACGTGACTCTTTGCGCGTTGACAGGTTGCGCAACGTCGAACTAACTTGTATACGTCTTTAGCAATTCGAGGGCAGTAGAAATGCTCCTGAAGCATCTCGAGAGTTTCCCAACTCCCAAGTGTCCAGCGAGTCCTCCTCCTTGCTCTTCTCGAATAAGATGCTCCCAAGGAACGCATAACTTAACTAACTTCGTGAAGGTGTTCGAAGTCGAGTATGACGCCTCAGAAGTTGGCCAGTCTCATACTTCAACGAAAAGTTAAATGGATCTTAACTGAATTTTTCGACTACAATATGGAGTTTTATGCCATTGTACGTACACTCGAGGCATGGAGTCAATATCTCATGCCCAAGGAGTTTGTTCTACATACTCATCATAAGTCCTTGAAGCATATTAATGGGCAGGTAAAGCTTAATCGACAACATGCAAAGTGGGTGAAATTTCTCCAATCATTCACTTTCTTCTTGAAGCATAAGTCGAGAGTGAATAACGTCGTAGCAGACGCATTGTCAGGAAAGTCAACTCTTATGGCCTAGATGGAATAAATGTTGATTGGATTTTAGACGTTGAAAGAACTATGCTCGAGTGATGTAGACTTTGGAGAGGTGTATAAGGGATGTCTCGAGAAGCCTAGTGAGCATTATCATTTGTCCAACGGATATCTATTTCGAGTCCCTCATACTTCCTTTAACCCTTATATCGAAGAACCACGTATCACTTACCTTAGCTCGCTTCTGAACAAAGCAGAATCAGGGGTTAACAAAAGAGTTTACGTGTATACAAAAACTACTTCGCATGGGACTACACCGAAATGCCTGGTCTTGATCGAAATTTGGTCGAACACAAGCTCCCAACAGACATTAACTTTAAACTGGTGGTGCACATGGTCCTGGCTGGGAAATGAAAAGGGTGAAGGTCCATAACCCCGATATTTTCAAAGTTACGGACTGTAATGGGGAAACCGATCTAAACGTCACTATTTATAGTTGGGGTTATGAGGAAAATAAAACCTTTGATAGGAGATATCACTATGCAGATTTTGAGAATTCCAACAAATGAGTTCTGGAGATTTCAACAGATATGGTCAGGGATTAACTAGCTGCCTACACACGTTAACAGGAAGAAGGAAGAATAAATGGTAGGTTTTTTTCAAAAAAAGACGGATTGTAGTCCCTAAGTCCGTATTCCTCGAGAGAGGCTATATGTTTACCAACAAAAATTCTGGGCCACCGATCTTAATGTTAACTATGGATCAACGGTCCAGAATGTGGGCCCGAGTACGATAAGACCTTCTTAGCGGGATAGTTGTGGAAACACGCCAGCGAAGGTTGCGAAGCGGCTCCCAGGCGACGGAGACCATTTAGTGACAAGGGTTACCAGGCGGTATAACAGGATTAAGCAACAATTAGCTGAGTGAACAAGGAAACTTTGCAGCGAGGCCTAGTGAGCGATACGGTCGATTAGCAACTGCCCTGGGAAGATTTGAAAGATCTCAAGACATGGAAGGAAATAATTGTCAAGATTACTCGATAAAAATGAGATATTTCATGAAGACTGGTAACATGGCTACTAAATATATGTATAAGATTTTATTTCTGTATTCACGTAGGACTAGCATAGTATAAATAGGGTTTTAGATAAATCAACACCGACACATAGAAGGACAGACATAGTTTTCTATCTTTAGCATTCTAGCATTCAAATGTGTTAGTGTATGCACATATGTACCAAGACACTTTATAATGTATGTGAATAGTTGTTAATAAAGGCAATTATTTACTATTTATTGATTACTTTTTTTATCGTAATTAATTTACGGTAAAGTTTAATAGAGTGATTATTTGTCAATCTAAAATTGTCATTGATCGGATATATGTTTAGAGGGGACACGAATATCTAGATCAACACCGAGTATAACTTAGGTCGAGTTAGACATAGGGATGGATGTCCAAGTTATACTTGGGGGTGCCCAAGTTTAGAGTACACTGGACACGACCCGTTTATAGAGAATATCACATGTTAAGCATCATTGGTCACTTCTCTTGTTGAACGAGTGTAACTAATCTCCTGACTTGAGACCCTCATTTATTCTATGCGTGGAGTTGTCCACTTTGATGCCATTAAAAGCAGTCTTTAATCGGATTATCAGTAATACGGTTATTGGGTTTGCAGCGAAGCGTAGAGGGGATATTGTTGAATCAATATAGGATTCATCGCTTTATTGGACTAGAGAGTTGAAATCCTGGCCACTTGATTGAGATATTAGTGATTTTAAACACACAGTCATGGATGAATGTTTATCATTCAAGTTAAGATCTATTATATCTCATAAATAAAGTAAAATGATTAATTCAATGATGACACATGATGCACTGAATTAATCGGGATGTAGGTGAGATGAAGAGATTTAATTACACAAAAATCGATTGATAGTGGTTTTTGGTTCATGACCAATATTCCATTACGTTGGGTGGCTAAAAACTGTTATGGATGTACACTACCTTCGTATATAAAACCTAGAGGGTCACACGCAAAAACACGTCGATGTGAACATTGACTGTATAATTCTAATGGATATTAGAATTAAAAAGTTATAAGTTCAGAATTAGAATTTGTTCGAATTCCAAAATATCGGAAGCACAAAATCCTAGTCTTGGATTTAAAATGGTCGGAAGACAAATCGCGTACGGAAATATGTGCGCAAATGGATAAGTATCGCGTACGAAAAGATGTGCGTAAATAGATAAGTATGACACGTACAAACAGGCGTGCGGGAATCGACGTGTATGAAAGGACGTGCGTAATCGATAATAGGGTACATTGAGAAGCTTGCAAGTTTGGACTCTAAGATGGATACTCATTTGGCTGTTGATGCCATTTTGTGTTCCCTGCCTCCATCGTTTGCTCCGTTCATGATGAACTTCAATATGAACAATATGGAGAAGAGTCTAACCGATCTGTTGACCATGCTCAAGACTAAAAAGAGAAACATGAAAACAAAAGACTGTTTCAAGTGCAATGTTAGTTAGAAATACCAACAAGAGAATGAGCAAGGGGAAGTTCAACCCCAAGATCAAGAAATCAAAGATGTCTGCACGCCCGAGCCAAAAGTCCAAACGGAAAAAGGGCCAACACATTCCCTAATCTGATGAGAAGGAAGCTATATGCTTTCACTGTGGTAAGAAAGGCCACTGGAAGAAGAATTTTTACATTTTTCAAAAGAAAAACACCAGTGGGGCAGGGGTTTCGGTATTTTCATAATTGAATGCAATTTTTCTGTTTCATCCTCAAGGGTCCATGATTCAGGATGTAATTCTCATATCTGTGTGGACCTACAAGGACTAACTAAATGCAGAAAGATGTCCAAGGGCGAAATGGACCTACGAGTAGCTAATGGAGCAAGAGTAGCTGTATTATCTATAAGAACTTATAAAATAAGTTTGCCCAGTGGACTTGTTTTGAAATTAGAAAATTGTTGTTATGTTCCATGTTTTTCTAAGAACATCATCTCGGTGTCCAGTTTAGACACCAATGGTTTTGTTTTTGAATTTAAGGACAAGATGTGTTCCTTTTATCTAGATGATGTTTTCTATGCAAATGGATCTTTAAACAATAGTTTGTATGTTTTAAACTTACATGAGTCGATCCATCGCATCGAGAATAAGAAACAGAAATCGTATGACTCAAATCCAACTTACGTTTGGCATAGTAGACTTGGTCATATAAACAAGAAGCGCATTGCTAAGTTACTCAGTTATGGGTATTTGGATTCATTTGAATTAGAATCCATAGATACATGTGAAGCTTGTTTATAAGGTAAGATGACCAAGAAGCCTTTTTTCAAGATAGGTGAAAGAGCAACTGAACTGCTAGAACTCATAGACAGTTATGTGTGTGGACCATTGTCAGTTCAGGCCAGATGAGCTTATATCTACTTCGTGACTTTTACCGATGATTTTAGCATATATGGATATATTTATTTAATACGGCAAAAGTCAGAAATTATTGAAAAAATTTAAGGAGTTTAAGAATGAAGTAGAAAACCAACTTGACAAGAATATTAAGATCCTTTGAAGTAATCGAGGGGGCGAGTATCTTAGTCAAGGATTCATTGAATACCTCAAGGAGCGTGGCATAATTTCACAACTTACACCTCCTCGAACGCCTGAGTGGAATGGTGTTTCAGAAAGGAGAAACCGCATACTCATGGACATGGTTAGATCAATGATGAGGCATGCAAGTCTTCCATTATCGTTTTGGGGTTATACCTTAGAAACGGCAGCATACATGCTTAACCGAGTTCCAACCAAAGCTGCAGATAAGACACCATAGAGTTATGGTTTGGCAAGACACCAAATTTGTCTTATCTCAAGGTATGGGATTGCGATTCTTATGTGAAGAACGATAGTTCTGATAAGCACGTAGCAAAATCCGTGAAGTGTATGTTTGTAGGTTATCCCAAAAAACAAAGGGATACTATTTTTATCTACCAAGTGAGCACAAAGTAATTCTTGCTCGATATGCTACCTTCTTATAAGAGAGTTTATTTCTAAAAGGGCTAGTGGGAGTAAAATAAGTCTGGAAGAAATTTCAGACACGTTGGAAAATGAACAGTTAGATGTGGAGATAGTACCACAAGTACAAGTGACTTCACTACTAGAACCTGCTCAAGAAACGCAAGATCTACGTAAGTCTAAAAGAGTACATCGAGAACACGGGAGATATGGGTGGATCGTAACACAACATAAGGATGTACTATTCGTCAAGAACGAACCGTTGACTTACGAGGAAGTTGTTGCTTCAATAGATTTCAAGAAATGACTAGAAGCCATGAATTTCGAAATGGACTCCATGTATACCAATCAAGTTTGGGAGTTGGTAGATGCACCAATTGCAGTAAAACCTATTGGATGCAAGTGGGTCTTCAAGAAGAAGATCGACATGGAAGGGAATGTTAGTATTTATAAAGCATGGCTATAGGCAAAAGGTTTCACTCAGCGTCAAGGGATCGACTATGATGAAACATTTTCGCCGGTTGCAATGTTGAAGTCTATTCGGATTTTACTTGCTATTGCAGCTTACAAGGATTACGAGATTTGACAAATGGACGTAAAAACTGCTTTCCTAAATAGAAGGTTAGATGAGGAAGTGTACATGGTACAACCTCCTAGTTTCATAACGTCAGGAATACAGATAAAGTAAGTAAGTTGAAGAGATGCATTTATGTATTAAAGCAAGCTTCTCGGTGCTGGAATATAAGATTTGATGAAGCACTTAAGGATTTTAGTTTCATCATGAATCCAGATGAACCTTGTGTTTACAAGAAGGTTGGTGGGAGCAATATTGTCTTCCTAGTGTCGTATGTTGACGATATGCTTCTTATTAGCAATGACAAGTTCAGCCTAGAATCTACTAAAGATTGCCTGAATACGTATTTTGCAATGAAAGATCTTGGGGAAACGACCTATATCTTCGGTATTAGAATATACAAAGATCGACAAAGAAGACTGCTAGGATTAAGTCACAGTACATATATTGACTAAGTACTAAAGAGATTCAATTTGTAAGATTCCAAGAGAGAATTCTTGCCTATGTGACATGGTATACAACTCTCTAAGGTAATGTGTCCACAGACACAAGAGGAGAGAAAGAGGATGGGTAAGATACCATACGCTTCGGTTATTGGATCCATCAGGTATGCCATGATATGTACAAGACATGATGTTTCGTACGCTTTGAGCATGACAAGTAGATATCCGGGTGATCCTGGTGAGGGTCATTGGACAGTAGTCAAGACTATCCTCAAGTATATAAGAAGAACAAAGGATATGTACTTAGTCTATGAAGGAGATGAGGAATTAGTTGTTAGATGATATACTGACGCTGGTTTTCAGACAAATTGTGACGATCTGAAATCGCAGCTAGGTTATGTATTTTGTCTAAATTGAGGAGCTGGTTGCTTGAAAAGTTCGAAGCAAGAAACAATCGTAGATTCTACAGCAAAGTCCGAGTACATAGCAGCTTCAGAGGCAAAAGAAGCTGTTTTGATCAAGAATTTTACAATAGAACTTGAAGTGGTTCCTAGTTGTCATGGTCCAGTTTTGCTATACTCTGACAACAATGCTACCGTAGCATAAGCAAAGGAACCAAGGTCTCACCAGCGATCCAAGCATGTACTACGAAAATATCACATCCTTAGAGAGATTGTTCATAAGGGGTGATGTGTTGGTTCGTAAAGTAGATACTCGCGAGAATATCGCAGATCAACTCACGAAGGCTTTACCTCATATAAGAAACATGAGTTCGATGTGAGGGGCTTAGGACTGAGAGTCCATAGTGCTTGGCCATAGTGCAAGTGGGAGATTGATAGTGTGTGCACATATGTGCCAGGACACTTTATAATGTTTGGGAATAGTTGTTAATAAAGGAAAGTATTTACTATTTATTAATTACTTTTCTGCTCGTAATTAATTTACAATAAAGTCACATATATTGATTATTTGTCAATCTAAAACTCTCTTTGATCAGATAGATGTTTAGAGGGGACATGAACATCTAGATCAACGCTGAGTATAACTTAGGTCGAGTCAGACCTAGGGATGGATGTCCAAGTTATACTTGGGGGTGCCCAAGTTTATGGTATACTGGACACGACCCGTTTTTCGAAAATACCACATGTTAAGCGTCATTGATCACTTCTCTTGTTGAACGACTGTAACTGATCTCCTGACTTGAGACCCTCATTTATTCTATGCGTGGAGTTGTCCACTTTGTTGCCGTTAAAAGCAGTCTTTAATCGGATTGTTAGTAATTAAGTGATGACGCATAATGCACTGAATTAATCGGGATGTCCGTGTGATGAAGAGAATGAATTATATAGAAATCGGTTCATGGTGGTTTTTGGTTCATGACCAATATTCTATTACGTTGGGTGGTTGAGTTCTTTCTCGGTGGTTCATAGTTTATCTGAGTTTTTTCACTATTACTTTGGTTCATAGTGTTTCATAGTTTATCTGAGTTCTTTCACGGTGGTGTTTCTGTATCCGTGGAGCTTAAATCTCAACCATTCCTTTTCATCATCCAGCCGTCTATCCTACACACCTTCCGTACCCTTTTCATTGACGTTCCCTTTTGCCCTTTCGGTATTGGATTCATCTATTCCTTGCCGTACTCGTATCATCTTGGTATCAGAGCTCAAGGTTATCGTTGAGGGTACGGTTGTTAATTGTTTGAAGATTCCAACGCGGTAGAACTCTTGACGAAGCACAAGTTGCTTGGCTTGAGCAGCAGATCGCCAATCTTCAATAACAACTACAGTCGTTGCGGACTCATCATGCATCGACTTCTCACAGTCGATTAAACAGCGATGATGTGGAGAACCCGTTGCATGAGGACTCTCAATGAGGATCTTCACCGGAGTATTGTAGGCCGTCAATCGATTCCATCAAGTGAATAGATTCTTATTTCGAGATTTTATGTTATGTATTCCCTGGAGTTCGACTCGAGAGCTGCTCATTCGAGAAGCCCATGGAGGAGAAATAGCTCGACATTTTGGAATCGACAAAACATTGTCAATGCTTCAGGAACACTTTTATTGCCCGCAAATGGAGAAACGGGTCAGAAATCTTGTTTTGAGATGTGCGACAGGCCAACAAGCGAAGAGTCTAGTTCAGCCTCAAGGATTGTACACTCCTTGACCAATCCCGGAGCGACCATGGTACCATGTAAGTATGGACTTCGTGCTAGGACTACCAAGGACGCAGTGGAGGAATGATTCGATTATGGTGGTGGTCGATAGATTCTCAAATATGACTTATTTCATTCCATGTGAGAAGACGGATGATGCAACCAATGTAGCAGATTTGTATTTTCTACAAGTCCTGAGATTGCATGGGGTGCCAAAGACGATCGTGTCAGATCGAGACGTCAAGTTCCTTAGTTACATTTGGAAGACGTTGTGGCACAAGTTGGGAACGAAACTCGTTTTCAGTACAGCCTATCATCCGCAAACCGATGGTCAGACAGAGGTTGTCAATCGTACTATGGCTGCAATCCTTCGAACCTTAGTCTCGAAGAGTCAGAAAGATTGGGATATCGAGCTTGCTCATGCAGAGTTTGCATACAATCGAACTCCAAGTTCGACAACGAAGTCATCACCTTTCGAGGTAGTTTATGGACTCAATCCTTTAGTCCCCGTCAAACTAATGCCTATGCGTGATGCGAGATTAGTTAGCCGGGATGCTGAAGAGCGTGCAAAGGAGATGAGAATGCTTCATGAGAAGATTCGCGTCCAAATCGAGAAGGCGAACCACGATATGAAGGGAGGGCCAATTAAGGATGTAGGGAGAAGATTTTCCAACCTAGAGACTTGGTTTGGATCAATCTTAGGAAGGAGAGATTTCCAACCAAAAGAAAGAACAAGTTGATTCCTCGCGCAGAAGGTCCTTTTAAGGTCATTGAGCGCATCAATAACAACGCCTCATCCAGGAGAGTTTGGAGTTTCGGTCACCTTCAATGTCAAGGACCTTATTCCAATGTCTTTGATAGCGGTGAAGTTTAAAAGTCGTTAAGCCGAAGAGTCGCCTGGAGAAGCTGATTGTTTCCCTTTCCTCCATTCGTGCATCTACTCGTTAATGCGCCTACATTTAAGTTTGTGTCATTTCCAATAAGTCATTTATGGTTCGTCCATGAATCTAGCCATGCCTGCATCTTATCTATATTCATTGCCTTGCATTTATGTTCTTGTTCAGGTTATCCCTATATAATGGGCACCCTTGTAAGCATTTGGATATATCATCTTGAATTGAAAAACCCCTTTTGTTAGGCTTTTTTCTTCTATCCAAAGTGAGTGGATTCGCCTTCAACCTCGTTCTTCATTTGGTGGATTACAAGTGCGGATTGAGTTGAGCGTATCAACCAGTGGTGGTGTATCTGTTTCCTCCGTGTTGTGCCTCGCCCTCATCTTGTTCGTGGTGGTGTATTTATATCTACTGCCAAACGAGTTTATCTGAGTTCTTCTTTCACGGCGGTGTTCCTATGCTCGTGGAGGTTGAATCTCAACCCTTCCTTTTCATCATTCAGTCGTCTATCCTACACAACTTCTGTCTATACCCCACGTCACACCATTCCGCATCCATTTCAGTGACGATCCCTTTTACCCTTTCGGTATTGGATTCATCTATTCCTTGTCGTACTCGTATCAGTTGATAGTAAATTGTGATTACAAATGGACCACTGAAGGCATCAAAATAAATAGGAATTAAATAACGAAATGAAGAGTTTTGTAACTTCTAGAAGGTGAAAAATCTTATTTAATTGGTTCAATGTATTTAGACAGCTTATGTAACTAAGATTAGCATCTCTACTACCTATATATAGTGGAGCGTGTAATCATTTGAAGAAAATGAAGAAAAAGTATTTTGAAGCCTAAGCACGTGAACTCCACCAAACATTCATCCTTGGTAGGAGTAACAGCACTACATAAGGTTTCCACTATCTTGTAGAAGGTCGTTGGTAGTACAGAACATAGATTTTGCTAACACTTTCTCCATTCTTATCCAATACTTTCACATATAGCCCCCAACAAGTTTGGTATCACAGCGCAGAAGGTTATGTCAACATCCGATGTCAACATATTCTTCACATTTTCTCTTAACCAAATCTCAGTCTTCGATGGCGAGCACTTTGATTATTGGATTTTTCAAATGGAGACCATTTTCCTTTAGCAAGATCGATGAAAACTTGTGGAGGAAGGCTATGAAGAAGTTTTAGAAGGTAACTCTCTCCCAAAAGGTGACAATACTTTCAGAAAAGGTGTCATCAAGACCATAGAAGATGTGCATAAGGCGTACATGGAGAATGTCATGAAACATGTTATGGCTCTACGGATTCTCCAACAATCCGTGAGGAGGACCATCTACCCAAGGATATTCGGCCTGTTGAAGGTGAATGAAGTGTGAGAGTCCCAAAGAAGCAGTTTAAAGGGTCCCAAAGATGTAGAAACCGTCAAAAACTACTTTTGAAGGATCGTGAAGATCCTCAATCAATTGAAGAATTGCAGAGTTATCACGGATCGAAAAGTCGTGGAAAAAAACCTAAAAGCTTGCAAAAGAAGTTTGAGCATATGGTAACCGTTTGAAGAGATGAATGATCTCGTAAAAGTTTTCATTTATGAGCTGATGGGTTCTCTAGCAGCCCTTGAGAAGCGGGTCAGCCCGGTGGAGCAAGCATTTCAAGCGAAATTGAATGTTTCTGAATAAAATTAAGAACGTTCGGGAAACAACAGAAGGTCTTGTGGCAGAGGCAAAGGCTATGTGTAAAAAGAACTAGAATGTCAGCACATAACCGATCATGGAGAAGCAGAAGTCGGATGCTGCATCTACAGAAAGCATAAACATGTAACAAAATATTGTCATCTTCGATGCAGGATATGTAAGTTCACCACTCATTCAGATCATGATTGCTAGTACAAAGATAAAGAACAAAAGCATGAATAAAAGTACGATAACAGTGGCTCGAAAAATATTTCTAAGGAAAATGAACCTTCTAAAGTTTTCGATTCTTTCTCTAACTATGAAAGATATGTATGAGATTTGGTTCCTCAATAGTGGCTGTAGTAACCATCTCACAGGGATAAAAAAGAACTTTGTTGAGCTTGAAGAGAAATACAACTCTCGCTTGGAACTTGGAAACTTAAGAAGTTGAAGATAGAAGGTAATTGCGTTGTTTTAGTTTTAAGTGTAGAAGGTCAACAGAAGAGGACGCATGACGTCTTCTACTCTCCGTAAATCACACAAAACCTACTAAGTTTGGGACAAATGATGAAAAATATATATAATTTGTTTTTTGCATGAGCTCAATGTGATATAACTGACAGAAGGTCACGGTTGTGAAGATGACGTCCAACAATTTGTTCCCGTTAAAAATGACTCCTTGTAGGAATATTGTTATCAAAACTGTGGTTATAAATGATTCTCATCTTTGGCATCTCATGTATGGACATTTGAATAAGAAAGGTCTAACTCTGTTGAAGTAGAAGCATATGGTGGTAGGACTACCTTCTACACAAGATACAGAAGATGACGCATGTAAAGGATGTGTCTTCGGAAAGCACCATCATCTTCCATTCTCAAACACATCATGGAGAGCTCAAGTCCCTCTCGAGCTAATTCATGCAGATATTTGTGGACCGACTCAAACTACGTCTCCCGATAACTTAAGATACTTTCTATTGTTCGTAGATAACTATACTAGAATGATTTGGCTTTATTTTCTTGAGATGAAGTCAGATGCTTTCACCACCATTTTGAAGTGCAAAGCACTTATAGAGAATCAAAGTAGATAAAAAATTGAGACCTTAAGGACAGATCGTGGATGAGAGTTTCTATCAAGACCATCTTGGACTATTGCTAACGGAAGGGGATATAGAGGCAGTTGACCGTGCAATATTCTCCACACCATAATGAAGTTGTAGAAAGAAAGAACATGACAATAGTGGTGATGGCAAAAAGTATGTTGAACGGCAAAGATCAACCCAACAAGTTATGGGTAGAAGTTGTTAACACATATGCCTACCTTCGGAACAAGTCCCCTACAAAAGCATTTAGGGACAAGACACCATATGAAGCATGCCACGGAAGGAAGCCCGTGGTGAATCATATGAAAGTATTTGGGTGTATTGGATATACACTCACAACTTCACTCGAAAGAGAAAGTGAGAAGTTGATTTTCATCGGATATAGTGATGAATCGAAGGGACATCGTCTGTATAATCTAAACAATGACAAGTTAAGTTTGTTGAGTGATGTTTCGTTGAAGAACTTGTAGCTTGAAAGTGGCAGGAAGAGTCTTCTATGACTCAGATGTTTCAGTTTACAAAAGCAATAGCAGAAGAATCTATACATACCCTATCAAAACAACATAAGCATCATCAGAAGTTATAATACAAAATCACATCGGAACAATAGAAACCCGTTCCTCTAGAACCATACCAAAAGCAGAGGGTCCAAATAGAGATACAACACAGAGGAGGTATCGATCCTTCAATGAAATTTATGAGGTAGATATCTTTGCTCTTGCTTCATTTGAGCCACAGAACTTTGAGGAGGTAGCCAAAGGAGAAAAATGGAGAACTACCATGAAGGAGGAGATGTCTATAAGAAAGAATGACACGTGGTCATTGGTCGATCTCTCATAAGGAAAAAGAAGCTATCAGATTGAAGTGGGTCTATAAGACCAAGTATAATGAAGATGGAAGTGTGCAGCAGCATAAAGCAGCATCATAGCAAACGGCTATTCACAAAAGCCGATAACTTTTGCTCCGATAACCATGATTGACACAATTCGTATCGTACTAGACATTGCAATACCGAAGGAGGTTGAAGTATTCCAGCTGATGTCAAGTCAGGATTTCTAAATGGAGTACTAAAGTCTACGAAGAGCAACAACCATAAGGATTCGTGATGAAAGACATAGAAGACAAAGTGCACATACTGCATAAGGTTCAATATGGTTTGAAGCAAGCACCGAGAGCTTGAAATTCTAGAATTGGTTTCTCCTTACAGAAGATAGAATTTTCCATAAGCTTAATAGAACCTTCGCTATACATACAGAAGGTTGGTCCCGATTTTCTAATAGCATGTCTCCATGTGGATGATTTAATCTAAAGTAGCACTGGCAGAAGGTTGCTGCAAAAGTTCAAGCAAGCCATGATCGAATAGTTTGAGATGATAGATCTTGGCTTGATGAAGTACTTTCTTGGATTTCAAGTGAAGTAGAAGAAATGAGATATTTTAATTCCTCAGGAGTAGTACATATCAGATCTGTTGAATAAGTTTCATATGGAGAATACAAAGTCAATTTTTACTCCAGTGTCACTCAATGAAAAGCTACAGAAGTAAGACTCTATAAAAGACTTTAACTTTAAGGTCTACAGAAGCCGGGTAGGTTACCTTATCTATCTCACTCACAATCGGACTGATATTGTTCATTTGGTGGGTTTGTTGTCTACTTTCATGAGCAACCCCAGCTCATTTTACAATAGTAAAATGGGTTTTATGCTACCTTAAAGGCACACAAAAAGTCAGACTAAAGTATACAAAAGAGTAGAAGGATGATATGGTGTGGGTTATATAGATAGCGATTGGACAGGAAGCTTGGATGATCGCAAAGTCATATTTAGATACTTGTTTTACATCGGATCAAAGCCCGTTTCATGGAGTTCAAAGAAGCAAATCACCGTTGTTCTCTCATTTGCAAAAGTTGAACACATCGTAACCAATGAGGCAATAAGAGAATCTGTCTCACTCTGAACCTTACTTCTTGAGCTACAAAAGAAGGTGGACGAGCCAAAAATAATCTTCTATGATAACCAATCTGCAATTCGCATGACCAAGAATCCAGCTTCCCATGAAAGGTCGAAGCACATAGAACTTCGCCATCATTTCATCAGAGGTGATTGTTTTAAAAAAGGAGAGTCTTCTAGATTTCATCAACACCCATGATCAACCAGCAGATGTTTTTACTAATGAAGTGTCTTTGGGGAAGTTCGAAACTTTGAAATACTTCATGAAATTAAAAAATTAAGAGGCGGAGGGGTGTTGAGAGTAATTTGTAATCATAAATGGAGCATTGAAGGCATCAAAATAAATGGACATTAAAGAAGGATCAATGTATTTGGACAGCTTCTAGAAGGTGACATATCTTATTTAATAGGTTCAATGTATTTAGACAGCTTCTGTAGCTAAGACTAACATATCTACTCCTTATATATAGTAGAGTGTGTTATCATTTGAAGAGAATGAAGAAAAAAAATATTTTACGGCCTAACCACTATAACTCCACCAAACATTCATCCCTCGAAAGAGCAGCAATTCTATAGAAGGTTTTCACTATCCGACAGAAGGTCGTCGACAATATAGAGCTTACGTTCTGCTAGCACCTTCTCCCTTCATATCTAATTCTTTCACACATGACTCCCAACAGATAAAACCACCAGCAACAACAAAATCCTATTTGTGTAAAACAATATTAGCTAACATTTATCTCTGGTGTTATTGCAAAAATGTGCAACCCGAAGGTAGCGGCTAAACTGCCGTATAAGTAAGGTTACTTGCCATGTACTAAATTTCAAAACGTGTATTCTACTATGGCTTTCCCTTTGTTGTATCTTAGCATCGGGCTTTAGTCTTGGATGGAATTTTTATGGTCTTCATGTATGTGGAAAAAGTGACCGTATTTTGTTTTGTTCGGGAGCATTTGTGTTGGGGAGAATTTATGTCTAAATAATTTGTTTGGATTTCCATGTCATTTTATTAGCCTCAACCATTAGCCTTGATGAGTTTTTTATTGATTTAGTGTTTAGGATTTTTATACAATATATAAAATTAGGGTAATATAAATATTACTAATTTGGTAAATATCGAATTATCAAAATAAAATTCGGTAATTTACCGAAACACCGAAAATTAAATTCGTGATTAAGATTGGGATTCATAATTTTTACGTATTCAAAATTCGGTAATTCGTTATTTTTTAATTCAGTATACCGAAATACTGAATACTCACTCCTTACCCCCATTTAAAAAGTTACGAAATTCCTCACGAGATATTGACTAATAATAATAATAAATTAATTTACTAAATTTTTTTAAAATACAAATATTATTTATCTTTTACAAAATAAATTACTTTTAAATAAAAGATATGTCTCTTATTAATAAGTATATAGATTTTTAATTTGAAAATATAGGCAGTGAGCTGTAAAAAAATGAAATAATGAAATAATTCTCTAAAAAATGTAGGTAATGACACTAACTACTAATAAACACTCATATCTACATATTTATGTATTAAACAAATAATGTAGTTAATGTACTCAACAAATTCAACCATTTAATGAGTTATAAAATTTTTTCTAAGAAGAAAAAGTACATATAAAATGTAAATCTTAACATCAAATTCAGAATTCGATATAATATATATTTTTTTAATTTAAAAATTTTTGAAAAATGTAATCCTTTTTTCGTTGGTTTTACCCCCTTTCTATTTTCTCAACTTTCAAACTATCTTGTAATATTAGATTTTACTAAAAGCTAGTTGAGCCCTAATTATTTAACATTCAATTTTATAATTTTGACTGGTTATTCATATTCTTGATACCAAATATAATCTCCATAATAATTTCATGCTTTTTAATGCTCCTTTTAAAGGCTCATCCTTAAACGAACGTGGATCTAAAAATGACATATTACACCGGCATATATATGACATCGATTCCCTAATAAATGAATTGAGATTAGGTTTCAAAAGACGTTAATATTTAATTAATAATATTAAAATATGAATAAGTATATCATGACATTTAGATTTTGTCAAATTACGTGAAAAGTCACTACTCTTAATTATGTTTTTAAATAAGTACAATAATTAATAGTTGGTTTGGATTTGTTTCTTCATATGAATCAAATTCATGAAATATCCCAGTTAGTATGGTTTTGATGATGTCATACAGAAGGTAAGCTTTTGTTATGTAGAAGGTAACCTTCTACTACTCTACAGAAGGTTAACCTATATGAACAGACTGTTTTGTACCTTCGGTCACCTAATCATTACCACGAATTATTAAATTATTTAAATGTATTTATATGGTATATTATGTTAGTTAAAATATTTTTAAATCATTTTGTTTACGATTTATTTCATTGTGAGTTGATCTACTCTCATTAAGGAAAGAAATCACTCTACATATGGAAAGCAATTATGCAAGGTTCTGCTGATTGATCCTTCCTCTTGCATCTAAATATGTCTTGATTCGTTATGAATCATGGTAACTGACAACCCATCTAAATATGGACGCATTCCACACATGTTTTTATCTAGAAGATATGCCAATCAATTTTGGAAACCAAGATTATCTAATTTCCATTTACAGAAGCCTGACGGATCTTATTTGTCTGAATATTCTCCAAGCCCTCTCTCTTAGGATCGTGAACACAATCATGACGAGATGGCATGATTGATCTATAAGTGATACGGAGCATCTCTCCCAATGGGGGAATGTTTTATTAGGCTGGCATTTTGTTTTCTTGTTTTGCAGAGACTTCCGTCAGCTATTGCACCTTCTGTAAATATGTATTTCTATTTTGTTTAAGACAAGATCATTTGTTAGACAGAAGAAAGTGAAGGACTTACGTGTAGAGTGAGTGTATTGTAGCATGAGAGACTTGTGAGCTTTCGTTCTCTTTGGGGTTGAGCATTCAGTTGTAGAAGGTTGGTGCCCAAGGTACAAACTAGACTGGACATGAGTGAGGTCGCGAAGTATCTGGTTGTACTGTGGCTTGCGGACGTGCAAGAAACTTAGGGAGAAGTCGGGGTGCATACGTGCCAGGGCAATGAGCATAAGAAGGGCCACGTCTGGGAGATTCACGGTGAGGCACTGACATTTGTGTTTCTGTTGAAAGTACCTACTCCAGGCTTTGGAGAAGCCCCACGAGTGTTGTCTGCTTTTGGAAGTCTTAGTGAGGAGCCAAGCATCGAGGAAGGCTTGTTGAGGAGCCAAGCAGGTCGTGGAACCGCCGGTCCACCCATGGACAGAGAGGTTATCTGCCTGCATAGGGGCGCTACATGCTTGCGTAGAGCTGCCACGTTCTACAGAACCCCAACCACAGGATTGTGGAGTTAGTCATTGTCTTCAGTGTAGAATCTCAACCAGAAAGTTTATGTAGTTAGTCACAGATCTCTTTGCACGACCCAAAGGGTTATTGATCATAACCTATAGGGTTTCGGTGAGTAGAAAAATCGAGGAGCTATCTCCATCACCATTTACACTTCAGAAGTGTCTTAGTACCTTCTGCTAGTACATCCTTTGTGGAAAAGCCGAAGGGCTATCTACAATACCCTCTGCAGGACTGTTTTATTTCTTCTGTCAGTCTTGTATTTGCTATCAGTGTTCAATAGTGAATTCTATCCTATAGGGGTGAAAAGTGGAGTAAAAAAGCTAAACAGAAAAGCAAATTAACAAGCACAACATGAACGTATAAGCAGAAACTCCAAAGGACTTGCATCAAACATCTTATGCTATAGAAACCAATCAGGTTCTGGAGTTGTTTCCTTCGATCTAGTTCTCACGGATCATCTCTTGGTAGTGCAGAAACCTACAAGGTTATGTAACAACCTTCTACTATTGCATGTATCTTTCAGATCTTGGAGTAGACCTTACTAATCACGCTTAAGGTGGTCGGATCTGTAGAACCTTGATAGCAGAAGCATCAACCTTCTACATCAACCTTCTGCTACTGCAAAAACCTTATTAGGACTACATAGTCACCTTCTAGATGAGACTTTAGCTGGTCGTTCTCTCATCAAGCAGGTCACTTTGGGATCTGCTGTGTACAAGGGTTTTGTAACCTACAGAAACCTAACATTCCGCTGCTGAATTCTTTTAGTTATAAAAAGGCTAAACATGTCATTACAATAATTCACCATCTCTCTTAGTGTAACAGACAATCTCTCTATCTTTTAGCAAATGTTATGAATGAGCAGTTCTCTAGTTAAATCATGAGAACATTTGGTTTCTGGATTATCAGGGGTCTTTTAAGTTTGATCTTATTCTTGTCCATGTTTGATTAAATAAACAATCTTCACATAATATATTTCGTTTTCTGGGCATGAATATCTGTTATCCCAAAAAATCTAATGTCATATCCAATGGTCATGATTACCTTCTACTCCTCTACCTATATAAATATGTAGATGTACTATATGACTCATACACACATCCACCGAGCCAGGTTGCCAACATATCGAAGAAGATGAGTGATTCGGAGAAGAAGACCACGGGACTTTGCACTAATGGGTGCGACTTCTATGGCGGTGAAGAGAACCATGGTCTTTGTTCAAGATGCTACGAGGACTATCTCTAGGGAAATATATCGATGATGAGTGCCAGAATTTCTGCGGTCAAAAGAAAAACGGAAGAAGAGCCTGAGGAGGAAGCCAATCGAGCCCAAACACTTCCGATGCCAAGCGACAATGTGGCCTCCCTGATCCAAGACCTGCGGTCTCAGATGAGCCATCTCCCAAAGTTGTCTATGACCAAGGCACCCTCGAGATGCACTGTTTGCAAGAAACGCACTGGGCTGCTTGGGTTCACCTGTCAACATTGCGAGGACGTGTTTTGTGGAAGCCATCGTCACCCGGAAGACCACGCCTGCAGTGTGAACTTTAAGAGAATCGGTCGGCGTGCCTTGGTCGAGCAAAACCCGGTCATCAAGAGCGACAAGCTGGGATTTCGTCTGTGATGAAAAGTGGTCGCAGAAGATTTGCTTTTTTACTTCACTTTGGCTAAGAGTAGAAATAGATTGATTTCTTTTTCCCACTTGTTTTTCATGTGTTACATCTTATTTATATCCGGGAAATAAGAAAAAGTTTGGTTCTTTCTCCCAAGTTTCTTTTCACATCTCTGCTCTGAATTTATTTCACTTGTGCGACGAACTTGTCCCGGAGATTATAACACCCAGTACAATAAAGATCCATTATCTAGGCGTACAATGTTAGGCGTACATGTATGCATCTATCAGTGAAAGAAAGCAATTACATTAATTATTCGTTGATGAGAATGGCATTTGGAGATAAAGGCATACTTCGAGTTCACGGCAAGAGTGGCGGACTGGGCTTATGTGACCGTGGCATTGAAGGCGGCTGAGATAAAGAGATTGCTGAGAAAATGTTTCGAAGGCGTTTTGTTAAAAGCATATGATGTGATGATGTTTGTTTGACATGTTCTTTGTATTCGGGTTGCACGTTTTTGCAATAACACCAGAGTAGTTTTAGTTTAATGTGAGATAAGTGTTAGCTAATATTGTTTCACATAAAGAGGATTTGTTGTTGCAGACGGTGGTTTTATCAACAGACGACAGATAGACGGACAATATTCGGTAAAATCAAATAAAAATCAGTTTTGAAGATATTTTGTGACTTAATTGTTACGGCCAGCCAGTGCCAGAACTTTATAAACCGGTGAGAAGTACAGTTCAATCTTTATCCAAACCTTTTGGTGCTCATCTAGTTTTTCATCCAACACGAGTTTTGCTATCATTAGCTATTAAAACTCTCGCTATAAGTAATTCGGTATCCATCAATCCTGATCATTTCATCCAACACGTAAGTAATCGCAGCGCCTGCCAGTTCGTCGAAAAATGCCGGCCGTGGGAGGTTTAGTGTCAGATGTCAAGGGGGATTACCCCGGTAACCTCACCGGGTTCGTCCTCATGACCTGCATCATCGCGGCAATGGGCGGTCTCATCTTTGGTTACGATATTGGTATCTCTGGTGGTGTCACGTCTATGCCGTCCTTCCTCCAGGAGTTCTTCCCTTCCGTTTACAAGACACAGCAGGAGAACAAGTCAAACAATGAGTACTGCCAGTACGACAGCGAGACCCTCACCCTCTTCACATCCTCTCTCTACGTGGCTGCTCTTGCTGCCTCCCTTGTTGCCGCCACCATCACCAGGAAGTTCGGAAGGAGGTTGTCCATGCTTTTCGGCGGTCTCCTCTTCTGTGCGGGAGCATTGTTGAACGCGTTTGCTAATGCAGTTTGGATGTTGATCGTCGGTCGTATCTTCCTTGGTTTTGGCATTGGTTTCGCCAATCAGTCTGTTCCGCTCTATCTTTCAGAGATGGCGCCTTACAAATACAGGGGAGCCCTCAACATTGGGTTCCAGCTCTCCATCACCATCGGCATTCTCATCGCCAATGTGCTTAACTACTTCTTTGCCAAGATCGAGGGTGGCTGGGGATGGCGTCTCAGCTTGGGAGGAGCGATGGTCCCGGCCGTGATCATCATGATTGGTGCCTTGATCCTACCTGACACCCCCAACTCCATGATCGAGCGTGGGTTGATTGATGAGGCCAAGGAGAAGCTCAAAAAGATCCGTGGAATTGACAATGTGGATGCAGAGTTCAACGACATCGTTGCGGCCAGCGAGGCGTCAAAGCAAGTGGAGCACCCGTGGAAGACCATCCTTCGGAGGAAGTATAGGCCTCATCTCTGCATCACCACATTGATTCCTTTCTTCCAGCAATTCACCGGGATCAACGTCATCATGTTCTACGCACCCGTCTTATTCAACACCATAGGTTTTGGCATGGACGCGTCACTCATGTCTGCCGTGATCACGGGATTTGTCAATGTACTTGCCACCTTTGTATCGATCTATGGTGTTGATAAGTGGGGCCGAAGGTTCCTCTTCCTGGAAGGAGGCACCCAAATGTTCATCTGCCAAGTTGTGGTGGCCGCCTGCATCGGAGCCAAGTTCGGAGTGGAAGGAAACCCGGGTGAGCTGCCCAAGTGGTATGCCATAGTCGTAGTCACCTTCATCTGCATCTACGTCTCTGCCTTCGCGTGGTCATGGGGACCATTGGGATGGCTCGTGCCATCCGAGATCTTCCCTCTGGAGATCCGATCTGCCGGGCAGAGCATCAACGTCTCAGTCAACATGTTCTTCACCTTTATCGTTGCCCAGGTGTTCCTGACAATGCTCTGCCACCTCAAGTTCGGGTTGTTCCTCTTCTTCGGAGGATTCGTGCTCGTCATGTCCATCTTTGTGTACATGTTCGTCCCGGAGACCAAGGGCATCCCAATCGAAGAGATGGGCATGGTATGGAAGAAGCACTGGTATTGGCAGAGGTTCGTCGGGGAGGACGATTTCGTTGCTCCCTCATCGTCGGGGTTATTACCGTGATTCTTATAAATTACTTCCATGCATTTGCTATTAATATGTTTTAAGTTCTTCGAATTGTTTCCTGTTTATTATTATAGTACGATGAGCAATTGAAAGAAATGGTTAAAGGTTGTTGTTAGATCATTCAGATGATCAGATGATGTAAAGATTTGGAGAAAGAATTAAAAAAAAAAATTCTTATTCCGCGGACTAAAATTGAGTACTTACATCAATCAAAATACTTTTAATCATGATCCAGACGAACTTCCATCGTCTCGCCATTCTTCACCGGAGGTCTTATAATTTGTGGAACACAATGCTGGAGCACAAGACTACATAATATTCATCACGAAACAATTCGTTAAGTGTACAAGAATGTTTTCTGTATTCCGAAACTATAACCAACTTTATGATACTCACTTCAAAGCTAAGTGCCCAAAAACTGCGAATCACAAAATATGACAAACTTTATGAAACTCGTTAGACGGCAAAAAGTGAAAGATGTTATACACATCACGAAACTTTGAAAAACTTTAAAAAAAAATTTATCGTATAACAGGAGTGTGAGAAAAAGAGGCTTTACGAAACTCGCGCTAAGAAACACCAAAGATTTTCCCAATCTATGAACATAATATTAACAACGTCATTTATAAAGACTTTTGTCTTTCTATCCGAATGAGTGGATTCTCTTTCAACCTCGTTCTTCATTTGGTGGATTTAAAGTGCAGATTGAGCATCGTGTATCAGCCAGTGGTGGTGTGCATGCATCCTCCGTGTTGTTCCTCGCCCTCGTTCTTGTTCATGGTGGTGTGTCTGTATCCGTGTGACGGGCGACTTTTATCTGAGTCTTCTTTCACAGTGGTGAATCTAGATCCGTGGAGGTTGATCTCAACCTATCCTTTCATTCCCATCTATTCAGCCAACCGGCCTCATCTTCTATCCTTCCGCCCATTCCGACGCCACTCCATTCCACACCCATAGTGATGTTCCCTTCGATTCGGTACTGGAATCATCTATTCTTTGCCGTGATAACTCTATGAAAGTAGAGTTATTTATGTCAATTTCATACCAGGGATTTGTTAGATTTGTAAAATATTACGCTTATTGCATATTATTTCTTGTTATTTTACATTACTCTCGAGAATTTGGATACTGCCGAATTTTGGGTTTATTTCAGATAAAAAATGGAAACAAGAAGATTTCGGCATATCTACAAAGATTCTGGCAAAGGGAAAGACTTGTAGGTTACACATGGGAGGAGGACTAATTGAAGAGAAAAAAATATTTTATCCCAGATTTTCAGAGATTCTCTAGGTTTTATTTCTTTAGGATAATAAAAGGACTTTGTTCCTTAAGGCTAGAAAACAGGATTCGACTAGAAGAGGATTCGACGAAGAGATGACTTCGACGAGGGAGAAGAAGGGAGTTAGCTTATTGTTTAGGATGCTTTTCTTTTATTGGAATTGTGTCTCGAAAACAATGCTTGGCTAAACTTTCTTTGCTTGGATTATGTTGAACCGAATTGCGTAGTTGAATTTCCTGAACTCGTTTAGAACAAATTTATGCTTTGGATGTTTATTTATTTCGTTTGATCTTAATGCATGCAATTTGTCTTATCACCGTGTATTGATTTGTTATCCTAAATTAAACTCGGGAGAGGAATTTTAGGAGAGAACAAGAACGAAATAGCCTTGGTTAATATCGCGGGAGCGAATTGGCTAGTAAGTAGTATCGGGAGATATACTTCTAGGTAACCAATAAAGGATTGAATATTAATGTATTCTGGCCTTTGTAATTCACTATAGGGATATAGGTTTATGGTGGTTTAGATTAATCTTTTGTAAACTCGGGAGAGGCACTTAGGGATACAAGAATCCGGTTAGTAAACAGAATTAGTATGAATTTGGGATAATCGAGTGAAGGGGTTTAACGAAACAAGGAGGGGATACTTAATCCTAGGCTTTTCCATCTATTGAATTCCGATTCTTTGTTTTGATATTTGTTTCTTGCTAGTTTAATTTTCAGATTTAAAAACTCATTTTTAAATATTTGCTTGGGTACATAAAGATTGCAATTGTGTGTGCTAAAGGATTTTAATTGCTATTCTCGTAGGAACGATAACTCTACTCATTTCTATATTACTTGTTGCGATCCATATACTTGCGGGTGTGAATTTAGCGATCAAGTTTTTGGCGCCGTTGCCGGGGATAAATTTTAAAATCTTTTACTTGCAACGAAAGCAATTTGTGTTGACCAAGTAGTTTAATTTTTCTTTGTCTCTTTTTCAGGTGTATGCACCGCTCGCAGAGCGAGGATTTATTTGCGTTCGGTCCTGAGATTGAGAGAACATTTCGAGCACTCAGAAGGAGTTAACGGAGCACGATGGCAGACGTAAATGAGAATAATGGCAATAACAACCAAATTCAAGAAGTTAATCCAGCAGCTCCGAGAAGGACGATGCGAGACTTCGCTCAACCTACTCCCCATGAGCCCAACAGATTTCTTCGTCCAGCAATTCAGGCTCAGAATTTTGAGATCAAGCCGTCCATACTCCACATGATTGAGAACTCAAGTTTTGAAGGCTTGACAAACGAAGACCCTCACTGGCACCTCACTCGCTTCGAGGATTTATGCGACACGTTTAGATGCAATGGAGTGTCAACCGAGGCAGTTCGAATGAGATTGTGTCCGTTTTCGTTACGGGACAAGGCTCGATCATGGCTTTATTCCTTGCCGGAAGAGGTAGTCCGATCATGGGAGGATCTTTCGAAGCTATTCTTGGCCAAATACTTCCCACCGAGCCGAACTGTAAGGATCAGGAACGAGATCACAACTTTCTGTCAACATTCAACTGAATCTATGAATGAAGCTTGGGAGCGTTTCAAAGAATTATTACGTCTATGCCCGCACCATGAGATCCTGAAGTGGATGCTCGTGCAAAGCTTATACGATGGCTTGGCAGATCAGCTTCAATCCACAGTGGATTCTGCTGCAGGAGGAACTTTGATGAACAAGACACCTGAGGAATCTTTGGAGTTGTTCGAACAAATCGCCAACAACGATCAGCGGAAAACATCAACAAGAGGAGTCGCCGGGTAGCATCAAATGGATACAGTGATATCTATAAACGCTCAGCTTGAGAAGCTCACCAGGAAAGTCGCTGCTCTCCGAACACCAAAACTGATATCTTATAGCATGTATTATGATGTGCAGGCAGACGAGAACCAGGTAGAAGCGCCAGAAGTAAATTATGTGGGCTCCAATCCACGGAACAACCCGTTTTCCAACACCTACAATCCTGGATGGAGAAATCACCCAAATTTCTCATGGAGAAACAATGCAGGGCCACAAGAACCAAGTCAACCGAGGATGAATCAGCCTCCTGGTTTTATGACCACAAAACAGCCTCCCGCAAATGAGAATAGGCCTAATGTTCATGAATTACTAACCCGGTTGCTTGCCAGTCAGGAGGAAACACGGAAACAACAAAAGGAGGTTCAAAAGCGTCAAGAGATGATCCTGAAGGACCATGCTATGTCCATTAAACAATTGGAAGTGCAAATAGGGAAAATTGCAAGCTCTATTTCCAGCAGACCATATGGAACTTTACCAAGCAACACCGAGGTAAATCCCAAAAGAGAGCATTGCAATGCCGTCACCCTTCGCAATGGTCGTGATTTCGAAGAAGCCTTCGAGAAGGTGGAGGTGGAGAAGGAACAAGCTAGAGAGAAACGCCACAAACAGAAAACAAGCGAAGGAGGATGCGAGACAAATGATAAGATATCGACTGATGTCGCAACCACAAAGGTACACACCTCAAAAGCACCATTTGTACCCAAAATTCCTTTTCCGCAAAGGCTTAAAAAATCTACTGATGAGCATCAATTCAGAAAGTTTCTAGATGTTTTTAAGCAATTGCAGATTAATATTCCATTTGCGGAAGCTTTGGAGCAAATGCCCAAATATGCCAAATTCATGAAGGAGGTGTTGTCAAGGAAGAGAAGAATTGGTGAGCATGAGACAATTACACTTACTGAGGAGTGCAGTGCCATTTTGAAAAAGAAGCTACCACCGAAATTAAAGGACCCAGGTAAGTTCACTATCCCCTGTAGCATTGGAACTAAATTTTCATGTTATGCCCTCTGTGATTTAGGTGTAAGCATCAATTTGATGCCATTTTCCATCTTTGAGAAGTTGAACATCGGGGAGGTAAAACCGACATCTTTAACTTTGCAATTAGCTTATCGGTCTTACACTTATCTGAAGGGCGTAATTGAAAACGTGCTGGTAAAGGTCGATAAATTTATATTCCCAGCTAACTTTGTCATTTTAGATTATGAAGAAGATCGAGAAATTCCAATCATATTGGGAAGACCTTTCTTAGCCACAGGACGGACTTTAATTGACATACAAAAGTGCAAACTCACCATGCGTGTCCATGATCAAGTGGTAACTTTTAACATATGTAATGCTATGAGTATTCCTAACGAGATTGATGAATGCAGCTTCGTGGATGTGAATGATGAAATCTTGTATGGAGAATTATTTGACAAATACGTGATTGCACCAATCGAAGAGTGGCCACAAGAGGATGAACCAGAAGGTGTTGTAACGAAGAGTGATGAAGTTGAGATAAAGCAGTCTGCATATATGCGTCATGTGCCACGGGCTGAACAGTTGGAACGCCCCATCTCTGTAGCAAAACCATCAATAGAAGAGCCGCCGAAGTTAGAACTTAAACCGCTACCGGAGCACCTGAGGTATTCATTTTTAGGTTCGGCTAATACTCTTCTAGTTATTATTTCAGCTGCATTATCTAACAAACAGGAAGACGAACTATTGCGAGTGCTTCGAGAACACAAAACAGCTCTTGGATGGAGCATTGCAGACATTAAGGGAATTAGTCCTGCTATATGCATGCACAAGATCAGGCTTGAAGACAACAAGAAAGCTTCGATCGAGCAACAGAGGAGGCTCAACCCGAATATGAAAGAGGTGGTAAGAAAAGAAATAATAAAGTGGTTAGATGGATGAATCATATACCCCATCTCAGACAAATCGTGGGTGAGTCCAATTCAGTGCGTTCCGAAGAAAGGTGGCATGACCGTGGTGGAAAACGAAAAGAACAAGCTCATCCCAATGCGAACAGTCACCGGTTGGAGAGTTTGCACGGATTATCGGAAACTAAATGCAGCCACCTGCAAAGATCATTTTCCTTTACCTTTTACTGATCAAATGCTTGATCGTTTGGCTGGAAAAAGTTTTTATTGTTTTCTTGATGGATATTCAGGTTACAATCAAATCGCAATCGCACTGGAAGACCAGGAAAAGACAACATTCACCTGCCCTTATGGAACGTTCGCCTTCCGCCAGATGCCTTTCGGATTGTGTAACGCACCTGTCACTTTTCAAAGGTGCATGACTGTAATTTTTTCTGATATGATCGAACAAAGTATTGAGGTATTTATGGACGATTTCTCTGTTTTTGGATTATCTTTCGAGAATTGCCTTGATAATTTATCTGCAGTGCTTACGCGATGCGAAGAAACTAATCTTGTTCTCAATTGGGAGAAATGTCACTTTATGGTGCGTGAAGGAATTGTTTTAGGCCACCGAATTTCAGAAAGCGGAATTGAAGTCGACAAAGCTAAGGTGGAAACAATTGAACGCATACCACCACCTTCATCTGTGATGGGAGTGCGTAGTTTTCTTGGCCATGCAGGTTTTTATAGAAGATTTATCAAGGATTTCTCTAAGATAACGAAACCACTTGGCAACCTGTTGGAGAAGGACACGGCCTTTGTCTTTGATGGCAAATGCATGGAGGCATTCATCGAGCTTAAAAAGAGGTTAGTTTCTGCACCAATTATTGTTGCACCAAATTGGTCAATGCCTTTTGAGCTAATGTGTGATGCAAGTGACTTTGTTGTGGGAGCTGTGCTTGGCCAGAAGAAAGATAAGGTATTCCATGCAATTTATTATTCTAGTAAAACCTTGGATAGTGCACAGGTAAATTACACAACCACAGAGAAAGAAATGTTAGCCATAGTTCATGCTTTTGATAAATTCAGATCTTGTCTTATTGGATAAAAAGTTATTGTACACACTGACCACGCAGCAATAAGATATTTAATTTCAAAGGCTAATGCAAAACCGCAACTAATCCGGTGGGTGTTATTGCTGCAAGAATTCAATCTTGAGATTGTGGACAGGAAAGGAGCGAACAATCAGGTGGCAGACCATTTATCAAGGCTAGAAAACGACAACAGGATCCCAGACGGAACACTTATAAATGATGTGTTTCCTGACAAACAACTGTTTGGGGTTGATGTGGCTACACCATGGTATGCTGATTACGTGAACTACATTGTAGCTGATATTCTACCACCGGATCAGTCATACCAATAAAGGAAAAGGTTTTTACATGATGTTAGATATTACTTTTTGTATGAACCGCTTTTATTTAAAAAGTGTGCAGACCAAATCATTCGAAGATGTGTACCAGAGGAGGAAATGCAGAAGATATTGGAACAGTGCCACGCGTCGCCTTATGGTGGGCACCACGGTGGCCACAAAACCGCGGCGAAGGTTCTTCAATCAGGTTTTTTTTTTGCCTTCACTATTTAAGGATGCACTCCAATTTGTTGCTCATTGTGATCGCTGTCAACGTGTTGGTAATATATCTCGCCGCGATGAAATGCCTTTGAAAAATATTTTAGAGCTTGAAATTTTTGACGTATGGGGGATTGATTTCATGGGACCATTCATTGAATCATTTAGAAACCGATATATTCTTGCAGTTGTGGATTACATGTCTAAATGGGTAGTAGCTATTGCTTTGCCTACTAACGATGTTAGTGGAGTTTTGAAGTTTCTAAAGTAGATATTCACACGATTCGGTACAGCGCGTGCAATAATAAGTGACGGAGGTTCACACTTTTGCAATGTCAAATTCAATGCCCTCATGAAGAAATATGGTGCAAATCACAAGGTAGCATTGGCCTATCATCCTCAGACGAGTGGCCAAGTTGAGGTATCCAACAGAGAAATCAAAAGAATCTTGGGAAAAACGGTTAGCCCAAATCGGAAGGATTGGTCGTACAAATTGGATGATGCTTTATAGGCTTATAGGACATCTTACAAGACACCAATTGGGACCTCACCGTACAAATTGGTTTACGGGAAAACCAGTCACTTACCCGTTGAGCTAGAGCACAAAGCGTTTTGGGCAATCCAGAAGCTTAATCTTGATCTTGAAATTGTAGGTAAACAACGATTACTTCAACTCGATGAACTTGAAGAATTTCGGCTGGATGCATATGAGAATTCCAGGATCTATAAAGATAAAACGAAGAAATGGCATGACCAACGCATCAAAGATCGACAGTTCAAACCAGGCCAGCTCGTTTTATTTTTTAACTCACGTTTAAAATTGTTTCCTGGCAAATTGAAATCTCGCTGGTCAGGGCCGTTCAAGATTACCCAAGTGTTTCCGTATGGAGCTCTTGAATTGGAGAGGTTAAAGGATCAAGGTAAGTTCAAAGTAAATGCAAGTAGAGTGAAGCACTATTTGGGAGGAAGTGTCGATCAAGGTCAAACGACATTGTTGATGAGCGAAGCATGATTACTTGGGAACGTCGAGCCGAGGACGTAAAACCAAGCGCTTCTTGGGAGGCAACCCAAGTTCTTTCTTATTTTTTTTCGTTTTTGTAGGTCTAATTACTTTCATTTTGATTGCCATTTTAATTTAATGTCTTCAATTGTCATGTTTAGGGGTGAAAAGCAGCAAAGTCGGGCAGCTGCATCGCAGACGGATGGGAAGCCACGGAAACTTTGTGCAGTTGCATCAAAATTTCATGCAGCTGCACCGCCGAGAGCACAGAAGCATAGAAACTTCGTGCAGCTGCACTAAAATCTCGTGCAGCTTCACCATGACGACCACAGAAGCACAGAAACTTCGTGCAACTGCACGGAAATCTCATGCAGCTGCACTAAAATTTTAAAAATATATATATTAAAAAAATTAATTAATTAAAATTAAAAACACCTTGAGAAATTGTTCATTCTTACCCTAATCCATTTATTTCTCTTTTCCAGAGAAGTGCTTACGCACCCAAAATCACGAAGCAGCCGTCGTCGCCACCAAGTTGCTGCCATTCCGTCTGCCAGCATGTCTAATGCCCGAGCAGTAAACGTGGATATATCGGATCTTGGCGAGCAACCAACTCCACCCTCGATGTTTGATGAGGACGATGAGGATAGCGACTCAGATGCTATAGCGGAGTGAGTACACATACCATCTCTTTCTCTTTTATAGTATATCTCACTTATTCACTTTCGCACCGAGGACGTTGCTTTGTTTAGGCTTGGGGACGTCATGTGACATTGAGTGGTATTAAATTTGGAAGTGATATTTACTAAGGATGAGTCATGTTTAGGTATTCTTCAGCGAAGCCTTAGAAACTTGAACAGGGAATGTCTTTATTCAATGATGCGCTTAAGGTTTGCATTCGTAAGTGCGAAAAGATGAAATTCTTTGCTTAGTGTGCCAAATTTTTCGAACTTAAAAAAAAAAAAGAGATTCTCCCAGTAGGAAGCGTGCTTAGCAGCGGTAGGTTACATCTCCTTAAAATGCATGGTGACTAGTGACGAGTGGAGTAGCCTGAATTATCTCTTGAAACGAAGTCTTTGGTCATTGTGTTAGAACAAAAAAAGCAAAAAAAAGGAGACAATAAGGTTGCCAAGGCTCTGAGTACCAATGTTCTGGTAAAAATTGGAAAAAAAAAGCAAAAAAAGAATAGAGAAAAGATGTTACCTGAATATGTGCTTGTGGTGTGAGTTTTCCGTGCTAGCTTAAGTGATTGATCCGAGGGGTGCCTTATCACCTAATGCCTTGGTTCAACTGAACTGGGAATCATTGATTGAGAGCTCGCTACATGAGCTTTTGCCGGAATTAGATGATACATTTAGAGTCATGCAACCATAAAAAGAAAAAGAAAGAGTAATGATCATAAAGGAAAAGAAAAAGAAAACCTTTGATAAGTGGAGAGGGATGTTTGTGGTGATCTTTGCAAGTTCCTGGTTGACATGCGCTATTGGGAATGTATGCTTGTTAATGTTGAGTGTGCAACCTGCTGGGATGAAGTTATTGTATTTTAAAGCTTTTAATTGAGCATGCTAGGTACTGAATGGAATCGAGATGCATGAGAAGGATGCGACCATGTCTGAGAATGCTATGAGAGGAGTTTCCACGTTTGAGTGACTTGGGTTTGCTGAGGAGAGTCGTTTAGTTTTTATCTTTGCTCGGGACTAGCAAAATTTAGGTTTGGGGGTGTGATAACTCTATGAAAGTAGAGTTATTTAAGTCAATTTCATACCTGGGATTTGTTAGATTTGTAAAATATTACGCTTATTGCATATTATTTCTTAATATTTTACATTACTCTCAAGAATTTGGATACTGCCGAATTTTGGGTTTATTTCAGATAAAAAATGGAAACAAGAAGATTTCGGCATATCTACAAAGATTCTGGCAAAGGGAAAGACTAGAAGGCTACACGTGGGAGGAGGACTAATTGAAGAGAAAAAAATATTTTATCCCAGATTTTCAGAGATTCTCTAGGTTTTATTTCTTTAGGACAATAAAAGGACTTTGTTCCTTAAGGCTAGAAAACAGGATTCGACTAGAAGAGGATTCGACGAAGAGAGGACTTCGACAAGGGAGAAGAAGGGAGTTAGCTTATTGTTTAGGATGCTTTTCTTTTATTGGAATTGTGTCTCGAAAACAATGCTCGGCTAAACTTTCTTTGCTTGGATTATGTTGAACCGAATTGCGTAATTGAATTTCCTGAACTCGTTTAGAACAAATTTGTGCTTTGGATGTTTATTTATTTCGTTTGATCTTAATGCATGCAATTTGTCTGATCACCGAATTGTATTGATTTGTTATCCTAAATTAAACTCGGGAGAGGAATTTTAGGAGAGAACATGAACGAAATAGCCTTTGTTAATATCGCGGGAGCAAATTGGCTAGTAAGTAGTATCGGGAGATATACTTCTGGGTAACGACCAATAAAGGATTGAATCTTAATGTGTTCTGGCCTTTGTAATTCACTATAGGGATATAGGTTTATGGTGGTTTAGAATAATCCTTTGTAAACTCGGGAGAGGCACTTAGGGATATAAGAATCCGGTTAGTAAACAGAATTAGTTTGAATTTGGGATAAACGAGTGAAGGGGTTTAACGAAACAAGGAGGGGATACTTGATCCTAGGCTTTTCCATCTATTGAATTCCGATTCTTTGTTTTGATATTTGTTTCTTGCTAGTTTAATTTTCAAATTTAAAAACTCATTTTTAAATATTTGCTTGGCTACATAAAGATTGCAATTGTGTATGTTGAAGGATTTTAATTGCTATCCTCGTGGGAACGATAACTCTACTCATTTCTATATTACTTGTTGCGATCTGTATACTTGCGGTGTGTGAATTTAGCGATCATGCCGTCCCCCGCATCATCTTGGTATCAGAGCGCAAGGTTGTTACCGCACGCACGAGGTTTGCTGTACAATCCACGGTTGACAATGGCCAGAAGATTTAGATGCAGTATGTCTCTAGACGAAGCAACGTTGCTCGTCTTGAGCAGCAAATCGCTGATCTTCAGCAACAACTTCAATCGTTGCGAACCCATAATGGATCGTCTTTCCATAATCGACCAATCGAATCGAATCGAGGGCGGCGGGCTCTCACTGGTTTTTGGACCAGCCGGATGGTTCCAAAGAGCTTGGAACTTCGATGACGCCGTGGAAATGAACCCTTCGCTTTCACCTTCTGTGTGTAACCTCTCTATACAGAAGGATTGGCTATGGCTTCGGAGGGGCAAGATATGGGACAAGCAACGACGGCCGATTCAGGCTATTAGGTTCTCGCCTTTTCGCGGTCAAGTGGAGACAAAACGCGGCTACTATCCCCCACCTTCAACAAAATCATCCAATCATTTACCGCCACTTAATCAGGCCCAGGAACGAATTTAAACCCGAAATGGGCCATCTGCATCCGCCCGGCCCGACCCTCTAAAGTTCAGTTATTATATTTTGATATGAAGTATATGTATAATGATAAGCACAGAGATTAACAAAGTATAATGAAAAATAATATTTCATATTGTCTTCGCCTCCCGTCTCCCGGGTTCAGCTCAAAATCACCGATATTTAAGGACTAATGATTCACAATTCGTAATTATGTAACAAGTTAAACTGAAAATGGCGCGTTTTATAAGTACCTATTCAGTCTTATAGTTTTTCTAATTATTTGCGATCGGGATGAACTACATGCTTTCCACGCAATCTCTGTGATGTCATATAGTACATAAAAATAATTTCAACATTCACTTATAGTTATATCGGTGGTAGTATATATATTAGTATGCCAGCTGAGGTTAAATTCAGTGGTTAAAGTATATGTTTATTGTTATTTTGATATGAAGTAAATATGCATAAATAAGAAGTTCCTCGTTGGGACATTATCAATGAGACATTATTATAGTACGCCTCTTATTCATAATACATACAATTATCAAACAATCTTATTTTCTTCCCGTGGCCTCGGAGATTAGAAGGGAGGAGGGGGGTTAGTTCTGTCGCTTCCCATCTGCATTTTTTAGATTTCTCGCATCCTGGATGGTAAGGGTTCGACTTCTCTGGAAAGCACGATGGTCCATGGCAGGGAATTAGGCCCTTCCCTATGGCGCCGTAGCTGAGGCCGGTAGCATCCGCAACATTCACGGACAAGGAACACACGAGCAATGCCACTAGGAAGAATGCCGCTGCTTTCGTCATCTTCCTCTTCAGGTCTCTTGCTTCGAAACCTTAGAGATAGGAAGGGATGGCTTGAACATTTTTTTAGCACGGGGGGTTACCTCTATAGGGTTTGTAGATAACCGTATTCTCCTGTAATACAATTGTCAAAAGTACCATATTTAGGGATTTGGAACAAGAAACCGTATTGGTCTAGATGCTGTGAGGATAACCATCACATGTTGATTTCATCTAATTATCATTTGTGACGTAGGCTAATAGTAATTATCCGATTGTTTGATTGTGCCGAGGGTTAATTTATTAGGGTTTTTCTCTCGCTCCGGTTGGCTGACTGATCAGCTTGATTCGCTGCTCGAATTGCTTGCACCAATATTTGTCGGCACTTCAGACGAACTGAAGGAAGTTGTCGGGGTACTTACAGCAGCAGTCAGGCAGTCGCTGATGAGTAGAGGATTGGACTTGCCGCCTTGGAGGAAAGCTGGTTACACGAAGGCCAAGCGGTTGAGTTCCTACAAGCGAACCACGAGCTCGGCATCAAACAGAAATGCGCGAACATGGAAGGACAGACGGTCGGCGGGTTCGATGCCCCCTCGTTCGTCCCATCTTCAGGCTAGTGGAGGGAGGTTATTGCCGCGAGGATGGGGCACAAAACATGGCTATTACCGCAAGTTCTGGCTGGCCCGGGCAATTAAGCATATTGGCTTAGGAGGGGCAATATTTGGGAGAAGCAACGACGGCCGATTCAGGCTGCTGGGTTCACGCCCTTTCGCGGCCAATTCAGGATGATTCGTGATTCACAATTCGAGACCAAAAATGGTGCATTTTATCGAGTGTCATGGATAATAGGTCAAGTGGCTATCCAGTCTGCTAGTTTTTTTTTTAACTATTTGCGATCCGGAAGAACCACATGCTTTCGACGCATTCTCTGTGATGTCATAGAGGACATAAAAATAATTCCAACATTCACTTACAGTTATGTCGGTGGTGGTATATATATCAATATGCCAGTTGAGGTTAAATTCAATTATTAAAGTATATCTTTATTCTTATTTTGATTGAAGTAAATATCCATTGATAAGCAGCAAGATTAATGCTAATGGATTTCCTCATTAGGACATTATCAACGAGATATTATTACAGGACGCCTCTTATCCATAGTACGTACAGTCAAACAAGCAATCTTCTTTTCTTTGGCCTCGGAGATTAGAAGGGAGGAGGGGGGTTAGTTCTGTCGCTTCCCCTCTGCATTCTTTAGATTTCTCGCATCCTGGACGGTAAGGGTTCGACTTCTCTGGCAAGCACGATGTCAAGCTGAGGCCGGTCACATCAGCAACATTCACGGACAAGGAACACACGAGCAATGCCACCAGGAAGAATGCCGCTGCTTTCGCCATCTTCCTCTTTGGGTCTCTCGCTTCGAAACCTTGGAGATAGGAAGGGATGGATTGAACACATTTTAGCATGGGGGTTACTTATATAGAGTTTGTAGATAACCGTATTCTCTTGTAATACAATTGTCAAAAGTACCATATTTAGGGCTTTCTCGCTGGGTTTTGGAACAAGAAACCGTATCGGATTAGATGGACTCGCTGTGAGGATAACCAACACATGTCGATTTCATTTAACCATCATTTGCGACGTAGCTTAATAGTAATTATCCGATTGTTTGTGATTGTGCCGAGGGTTAACTTATTAGAGTCTTTTTCTCGCTCCGTTGGGCCTAACCACTGCGTAGAGGGTCTGTTATTTCATGGTATGATTAGGACACAGCATTTTCCAAACCGGAAACAAGTGACCCTTGATTGTGTTTGATGTCTGATCAAAGAAATAGTGGCCGAGGCGTCTTTTATCACGATGCCATGGTTCCTTACATCATGTTGAAGTTGGGCTCATAGAACTTCTGTTGTGGATATAGAAGGTGATGGCGGTGTTTGCATATATTTACCATCAGTCCTTCAACATGCCTCAGACCCTGTCAGTTGAGATTATCTTGGATCAGGTATTGTTTACTTTGTCGTTCATTCTTTGACCTCGTAGTGTTCTCACAACCATTTTGAAATGGTTTATCTGCCACTCTCCGAGTTATGACGAACCTATCGCGCGAACATGGAAGGAAAGATGGTTGGTGGGTTCAAGGCTGCCGCGAGGATGAAGCAAATAACAAAGCTATTAACGCAAGTTCTTGCTGGCCCGAGAAATTAGACATAATGTCTTCGGAGAGGCAAGATCTGGGAGAAGCAATGACGGTCGCTTCAGGCTGCTGGGTTCTCGCCCTTTTATGGGTCAAGAGGAGACAAAACGCACCCGCCTTCCCCCACCTTCAGCAAAATCAACCAATTGTCTCTCGCCACGTAATCAGGCCCATGAACTCATTTAAAACCGAAATGGGCCTCCCGCATCCGCCCGGCTTGGCCCTCTAATGATAAGAACAGAGATCAATGACCCCCGATGAAGATGATGTCGGATTAACCTGATAATTTCATCTTTATAGCGGAACATCTTTTTGTATTGCGCAGTACATCAAATAATCTTGTTTCCTTCAGGTGGCTTAACAGCGGACAGGTTGGAAGCAGCAAGACAATCAATCTTTCCTCCTCCTTCGCAACCATCCGCTTTCCCGCACCCTCTGCAGTAACGTTTCCTCGAGCTTGTAGCAGGGCAGGATCTCCCCCATTATGCCTCCATAGCTCACCTCCCTCGCCTCAGAGACATTATCCGTAGGCAAGGAACACATGAACATCACGACCAGGAAACAAGGCCATGCCTTTCGTCTTATCTTCATGTCCTGTCTGTACGAGTTCGGCTCAAAATCATCGATATCTAAGGGATGATTCCTGATTCACGATTCGAAACCGAAAATGGTGCATTTTATTGAGTGTCACGGATAAGAGGTCAAGAGGCTCTTCGGTTTGATAGTTTTTCTTATTATTTGCGATCGACTAACTGCATTCGACGCTATATCTGTGATGTCATATAGTATTGAAAAATAATTCTAACATTTCATGTTGATGGTTAGTATATATATCAGTATACCCTTTGTGGTTAAATTCATTGGCTAAAGTATATATGTAACAATCTTTATTAGGTGAGAAAGATTAATGCCAATGGATTTTTCCTCATTAGGACATTATCAATAAGACATTATTACAGTACGCCTTATTCATAGTTCGTACAACTAAACATTCTTATTTTCTTCCCGTGGCCTCGGAGATTAGAAGGGAGGAGGGGGGTTAAGTTCTGTCGCTTCCCCTCGGCATTCTTTAGATTTCTCGCATCCTGGATCGTAAGGGTTCGACTTCTCTGGCAAGCACAATGGTCCGTGGCAGGGCTTCAGGCCCTTTGCTATGGCGCCGTAGCTGAGGCCGGTCGCATCAGCAACATTCAGGGTCAAGGAACACACGAGCAATGCCACCAGGAAGAATGCCACTGCTTTCGCCATCTTCCTCTTCGGGTTTCTCGTTTTGAAACCTCGGAGATAGGAAGGGATGGCTTGAACATATTTTAGCATGGGGGGTTACTTATATAGGGTTTGTAGATAACCGTATTCTCCTATAATACAATTGTCAAAAGTACCATATTTAGCGATTTCTCCTCGAGTTCTGGAACAAGAAACCGTATCGGTTTAGATGGACTCGCTGTGAGGATAACCAACACACTCCGATTTCATCTGTGACCTACGTTAACTGTAATTATCCCATTGTTTTATTATAATTAAGTAGCTTTTGGTCGGTTCAAAACTTTGCCCGACTCAAATTCAATCCTTTTTCGGATTGTCTCGCAAGAACCTGTAATCGAGGACGAGATATCCACTAATGCGTATCTGGCGAAGTTGTTATGGTTTTTTCTCTCTATATCGGGCCTTACCGTCTTTTAGTTAGCCCAACAATTCACTGAACAAACTGCCGATGGCCAGCCATTTCCCAACCAAACTGTCTCGAGGGCCTGTTATTACATGGCGTGATTAGGACACATTGTTTTCCAAACCAACACACCATCCAATCCAACGATGTCGGGACACCTTAAGCATCGTTTATCTCCAAACCATTTCGGGTTCGAACGAGAACCATGCGCGACAACACCCGACGACATTAAATGACTCGAGATTTTATCGGGACATGCAATCCTCTGCCTCTGAACGAACGCTAATATTAAGCTCGAGCACCCTTTCTAACTTTATACGAACAATCATTCCGCGGGATCAATGGAGGCCGTTTCCGTCACCAGGGGACGAAGGAGATTTGTACGGATGTACCGTTGGTTTCTAAAGATGGGTTTGTACGGATCAATGTATGGCGCTGTGGACAATGCTCATGTGGGCGCGTTTTGAGAACCCGCTCCGACGAGTCGTCCGGGTACAGTTTTGTAACTTGAGATGACTCTTGGGAATGGTCGTATCTGAAAAGCTTATATTAGTTGAGTTTAACTCTAACGAATTTCGAAGTTGTATTCAACTTACCCAAATTCTGTCGCTCCTTTAATCGGAGCTCCCGGAGTTGAACTGGACCCAACCTCGAAGTGTGGTGTGCAATACTCCGCATCAATGTCAGAAATTTGCGAGATAAGCATGCCTTCTTGCACTTCAGGACCCTTCTCGTCAAATACAGGATCGTCATATGCTAGTGGCATGTCCTCATCTCCGTCCAAGGGCTGTCCATCATGTGGCATCTCCTCATCATCGTCAAAGGGCTGTCCATCATGTGGTGCCATGAAGTCATACGCAGGTTGGTCTTCCAACCCGCCGGCGCGACCATACAATCTAACCAGTCCGTACTCCCTGATCATTTGCATAGAGTCCTCGACAAGATAGACGAGTTCGGGCTGGTCAGATTTAAGCTTAATCTTTCTGAAATTCTTCAGCTGTCACACAATAAGCACAACGTAAATGAATATATGTTATAAAAGAAAAATTGAATAGATAAAAGTAATGTACTTACCATTTTGCCTAGCATGGAGCCGGTGTGGGATATGTATTGTCTAATGTGAATCGCGTACCATGTGGAGTATTTCATGCGAGACTCCCACACCAGCGATACGACATTGTTCAGCCTATCTTCCCAGATCTCCACAAACTGTCAGTGGATTTCCCTCCGGTTGTTCATATTCTTGCCTCGTAGATCAATGCGATGAAGGGCCTTCCTGGTGTCGCATTGATCAGGTACCAGCTGCTGATCGCCAAACTGACGGATCACTCTGTCTGGAAAATACCACTCCACTATATAAAAGCATATGAGAGGGACTCGAGCATGCCAAAACATCTCTCCCGATCGACAACATGCTAGAAGCATAGCTATCAATTGTTCCGAGTATGGATGCCAAATCACCTGCATATTTCAATGAGAATGTTTGAGGGAGATATGATACAATCAAATGTAATTTCTTTATTGAATCGTAAGGTGTACCTGATCAATGTATGGCCACATCCTGTAAGGTGACAGTCATCTCACCGGGCACCATGTGGAAGGTATGTGTCTCTGGTCTCCAGCGTTCCGTCAAAGCAGTGATAAGCGCCTAGTCCAAAGAAATAAAGGGAAGCTTCACCACTCCGTAAAATCCTGCCTGACGGAGGTAAACATTCATTCGTGGATCGCTAGCAAGTCCCTTGAGCGATTTCTCAACCCGACGACATGTTTGAACATTGTTCTGCAAAGAGAACACGAATTAGTAAACAAGGTATGAATATATAACGATTTCAAAGTAAAGAACTCGACATACCACATTATATCCGGCTTCCCACACAGCCGTCGACCGATGCTCTCTTTGAGCATTAAGGATATCTGTCCACCTTGGCCCTGGACGCATTTCCTGTAAGACAATATAAGAAGTTTTAAATATGAAATAAAGTTAATTATGATAACACTAAGATCATTTAAACATTGAGTAAGTACTTACAAAGATTCCGATTAGGACAACTACGTCGGTTATGACCTTCCTTTCTACATAATCTACAACTACTATTCCGAGATTGAACCCCAATATCCATTTCATTATGTATACGGGATGAACTTGGACGCCCACGTGGTCTGACTCTTGTAGGGTCAGGATTGACTCTAGGAAAACGATATTCCGTCCAGTCTGCTTTGCAATCAAAAGAATGCCGTCGAGAAGCGTATACGGCCTTCTGAAACTTGAATGAGTATAAATGACTAATGACAGCCGTATGATCAATATGTAAGAATGCAAAACATGCCAAGGCATGCGAACAAGGAATGCGAAAAATTTGCCACTTCTTGCAACTGCATTTTCGATTTTGAAGAAATACATATTTGATACGATGTTTTCCTCTAGTCTTCACGTCAAATCTACCATCTTGTCGATCGAGAAGAACTACTTCGTATCGTTTGGCTATCTCCATGGCTTTGCATAACCTCGTTTGACAAACATTTGTAAAACATTCACCAATTTGCAACGCAGAGTCTGCATCATCCCGTCGAGCTATCCAATATGATACGCAATTATACCATACTTTTCTAACCAGAGCCCAAACCGAAAGATTTCTTGCACCTCTTATAACGGAGTTGTAACTCTCGCTCAAATTCGTAGTCATAAGACCATATCTATAAAATCCATCTCCTCTCAAAGTCTACTGCTCTACACTCATCTTTGCGAAAAATTCGACTGCTTCTGGCAATGTTTGAAACAAGCTTCTCATCATGTTGTGGTACTTCAAATTCATTGATTTCCTCGCTACAGCTACCAACTTCCTCTTACAAACAATATTTTTATACCTCGTATTGAAATTGGTTGCAACATGTCTAAGATAAAATCGCCAATGCTCAAATGGAGGAGTCCAACCAACCTCAGGATCATTCACGGCCGCTTGAATGCCGGAATGTCTATCAAAAATTAAACATAGACCTCCAGTCCTATCACCGACAACATACCCCTTAAGACATCTTAAGAACCAACTCCATGAATCATAGCCTTCTTCATCAACCAGAGCAAATGCAAGCAGCACAATATGGTTATCTTCGTCCATTGAACATGCAATTAACTGTTTATGCATATACTTTCCATTTAGAAATGTGCCATCTATGCTTACCATCGGCCGACAATGCTTAAATGCTTGAATACACTGACCGAACGCCCAAAACACTTTTTGAAAGTAGAATTCCTCCACCTCGCCAACACTACAACATTCACCCCAATCAACAATTGTTCCGGGGTTGGCAATTCTAATTGCATTAAGAAGATGCGGCAACTCATTATAAGATTCATCCCAATCATCGTATTCAAGAGAAATTGCCTTCCTCTTTGCATCCCATACACGTCTCCTACTAACTTTGTACCCAAATCTCTCCTTTATTACATTCCGTAGGAATGACACTTTCACTTCAGGAGATTCTTTAACAAAAGTACGAAAGTTTGGAGCCATAAAGTTACAGTCAATTCGAGGATGATCTTAGGAAAGCACGGCATTTAAACGTGCATGTGGCTCACCAACAACTATTATTTCAAACTCATGATCACCAGAACGTTGCCTCCAGCGTAATCTCCACTTGCAACCACCCCCATTCTTAGAACAAATCACGTACCACCTAATCTTATCCGTCTCGGTGACCTCGTAATTGTAATGGTTCTTGATACAGAATGTGTTCACCATCTTAATGAGTGCTTTCTTATTTTTGAACCGCATCCCTTTACGAAATTCAACCACAGATTTTGGATCGTCCATAATCCTCCAATCCTTGTCCTCCTCCACAATCACCTTCCCAGTATCGCCACTATCAAGATAGAAAGGTAGAAGTTTCTCCAACCTCTTCCTAGACTAACCAGCCTGATTAACACTTACATTCATACCTTCTTCATCGTTTCCCAGATCAACACCATTAAACATTTCATCATCAGTATCCACATCATTATCAGAATTCACTATAGACTCAAGGATATCATTCTCATATTGCCGATACATCATTTTGTCTATAACTCCTTCATCACCCAAGTCACGTTCTAAACATTCAAATGGATCACCATCTTCATAATCATCATAGTCATGACCACCATACTCCTCATTACCATCATCTTCCTCATTATCACCTTCCTCCTCATTATCACCATCCTCCTCATTACCATCATAACCGCTACCTTCTTCGATCACCGGAGACAACCGACGAATATTTTTACCCACATTCCTATTTCTAGGGTTATCACGCACAACATTAAAGCTCCCCTCATTCACATTCACTCTTATGACCTCATTCCTCACATTACCACTATGCATAATTCTTGAATTTCCTACCCTCTCTTCATTGCCAGAATGAGCAGAAACTGAGGTAACATATATTTCTTAAATGCGATCGCCATTGAACATAGCAAATTCGCACAACAATCTCACATTCTCATCATCATCAATAGGTACTAGCACAAACTTAATGCCAGACGCGGTATACGAAGGAACGGGATATCTATGACATATTTTCAATCTACTTCCTTCGTTTAATCTCATTGCATTAGCGATAACCATTTCCAATTGTACATAATCGATTTCACATGGTACCTTTAAACGTTTCACCGGACCCCTATTATAACCAACTCATTCACTACTATGAATAACCTTCCCATTTCCATACACAGTGACGAAGAAGAGCATCCATGGCGTGATGTTTCTCAATGAGATTCGTCACCAGAAAATCGGCGACCCGAAAGGAGAGCCCAAACGATTAGTGTCCACATTTCGGAGTTTGAGGGAAACCTTGACCTCGAGGAATTCATCGATTGGATGCATACGGTCGAATGCATCTTCGATTACAAGGCGGTGCCGGAGGATCGAAAAGTTAAGATGGTAGCATTACGATTGAGAAAGTACGCAAGCCTATGATGGGAGAACACCAATCATCAACGCCGCAGAGAAGGATGTGATAAGATCCGGACGTGGTCAAAAATGAAAAGGGTTATGACGAAGAGATTTTTGCCGGAGATTTAGTGTGGGTTCATCTGCGGAAGGAACGATTCCCCGCCAAGAGGAAGAACAAGCTGATGCCTCGAGGTAAAGGCCCTTTCAAGATCATCAAGCGCATCAACGGCAACGCCTACAAGGTTGATCTCCATGGAGAATATGGAGTCTCTGCCACTTTCAATGTGAAGAACCTCATTCCATTCGAAGACGATGATTCAACGAGTTTGAGGGCAAACTCTCTTCAACAAAGGGAGGATGATACAAGGACGGTCATCGCTTCACCCGCATCTCCACCAACGTCGCCTACTGGAGGACTCAGCCTATTGATTATCGAGTAAGCAAGGCGACAAGGAGCACCAAGCGGCGTGTCTCTCAGGTGACGAAAGGCAACCAGGCGATGAGCAGACCAAAGGACGGTTACGTTCTCCCGGCTCAAGTCTGACAACTTGCACTCCAAGAGTCGAGCCTGCTCCACTACTCTGCTCCACTGTCTTTTTAGATCTTATCAGGAGGAAATAATATATTTCCTTTCCTCATTTTCCGATCCTATCCTTTATATTATTTATTTCCTTTATTTCGTTTCCTTTATTATCTTTTCTATGGGCAACCTATATAAGCCCTTGCATTGTAAGAGTTGAAAAACAGATTATTCAGACTTTTAAACCCAGAATAGACTTTTGTCTTTCTATCCGAAGGAGTGGATTCTCTTTCAACCTCGTTCCTCATTTGGTGGATTCCAAGTGCAGATTGAGCAGAGTGTATCAGCCAGTAGTGGTGTGCCTGTATCCTCCGTGTTGTTCCTCGCCCTCGTTCTTGTTCACGGTGGTGTGTCTGTATCCGTGTGACATGCGAGTTTTATCCATGTCTTCTTTCACGATGGTTAATCTGCATCTGTGGAGGTTGATCTCAACCTATCCTTTCATTTCCATCTATTCAGCCAACCCGCCTCATCTTCTATCCTTCTGCCCATTCCCACGTCACTCCATTCCGCACCCACAGTGACGTTCTCTTCGATTCGGTACTAGAATCATCTATTCCTTGTCGTCCCCCGCATCAGGATATCAAAACCATCTAATTAAACTGACTAAAACTTGAAGCTATAAGAATCATACCCACTTGTGGAGGATTTTGGTCGAACCGAATTAGTTTAGAATAAATTAACTTGTGAATATAATGGTTTCTATGGAAACAAATACATGAAAGAAACTGACATCATTTTCATTCTATTTTGAATCGTGATGGCCATGGGCAGTGCATGCACCAGGCCATATCAAACGGTCTTAAAGTAATTGTCATAAAAAAATAAGTGTGTTCAATACTGGCAAAGAATAAGATGATCATGATCACATCAATAGCAATTGTATAAATGATGATAGAACGGCCAACTCAAAGTACTTTCTGACAATCGAGTCCATACTCGGCCTCCACAGGAATTATATACAAGCATTCGGATTGCTCTATGGTACATTTGAAATCCCTTGAAGGCCCTACCAAGAGTACCAAACTTTAAGAAGGGTTTGATTGTGCCGTAACAAGGTCAATCTTTTGCCTTGACATATATAACGCTAAACAATCTATTTATCTCACTCTGCACATGATCTCCCCCATTGCTTTCTCCCTCGAGAAGATTTTTCTTTTTCATTTGAGTCAACGTTTACGCCCAAGAGATAATAGCAAAATCGCCAATAAACATATATGTATACAGACATACATGCAAACTCCTCTCAAAGCCTAGTCAGTCAACTATTCCAGAAGTTCTGCCAACCTTTTTATTTTTATGGGAGTGTTGGGAATGCTTACGATTCAACACAAACCAACGGAAGCAATTTGTGTTACGATTTCTGAACCAATAGAGGACTTTACTGTTAAATGTCGTTTTAAATATCACATTAATTTGTAATTTCATTTAGTGTCATTAAGTGTGTTAGTGGGGTGGTGTTAATGGCCTAGGAAATAAAGGGGAGTTAATGAACTAATAACTAGGGTAGAGTAAATGCTTTCTCTAGATCTATCATAGGACACTATAAAAGGAGAAGCAATGCCAGCGCTCTCTGGGCAAGGTAGGGGGATCATCTCCAAATGATGTAAGAGAAAAAAAAAGGTATAAGAGAAAGACTTTGGCCGTAAGAAAAGTGAAAGGCTTCGCAAAGCCAAAATATTCTCTCCAAATTTCCTTCTTCATTGTTTCCAGAAACACTTCGCTGTGTCGCAGCAGTTCCGCAAAACGCTTCCTGTGATACAGTAAAGCACCGCTTTTCAAACAACACCAACAAATTTTGGTATCAGAGCGTAGCAGATCATGGCTACGTCTTCCAACAGCATGTTCTTTTCCTACTTGCCCAACTAAATCCCGATCTTTGATGGAGAGCACTATGATTATTGGAGTTCGCAAATGGAGACTATCGTTGATGAAGGCTTTGAAGAAAACGACGAACAATCAAGTGAGAAAGAAAGTGCCGGAGAACAAGAAAATAAGGTGCCGGAGAACAAGAAAAGAAGGCAAAAGAAAACGTGATGAAAAATGCGATGGCGTTGCGGGTCTTGCAACAATCCGTAAGTAAGACGATTTATCCGAGGCTTTATGGTCTCAAAAAGGCGAAAGAAGCATGGAGCATGCTAAAGAAAGAATTTCAAGTCTCGGAGAAAGTGATTTCCATCAAGCTTCAAGGCTTGTGGAGGGATTTTGACAAGTTAGCCACGAGGGAGTTCGAAACGGTGAAAGATTTCTTCTCGGGAGTTGTTGAAATCATTAATCAAATTAAGTGTTGCGGTGATGAAGTTCCCGACAAGAAGGTTTTGGAGAAAGTGTTGAGAAGCCAGCCACAGTAGAGATGGGTTCGCTTGAAGCCCACGAAAGAAGAGCAAGTAAGTACTCAACTCCTATTGAACAAGCTTTTCAAATGAAGTTAAATGTTTAATAAAAGAAGTCGGAGCATATTGTGAACAACAGTGGAGAGTTTTATGGTCGTGGACGTGGAGGCCGTTCTCAAGGGTGAGGCAGAGGACGTACAGCAAGCCAGTTCCGCAGTAGAGAAGACCATTCCTGGAGTAGATCTAGAAATTCAGTAGGTAGTTGCTATATTTGTAGAAAAGCTGGACATGAGTCAAAGGATTGCTATTTCAAGTGCAAAAGATGTCGATTTCCAAATCATTCAGAACGAGATTGTTATTTTAAAGACAAGCAGCATCAGCAGCAGCCACAGCAACATGTTTATCAAAATTCAGTAAATTTTTCAAAAGAAGAATTATCAAAGCAAGCATTCTATTATTGTTTCAATGCAATGCAAAATATGAATGAAGTGTGGTTTTTGGATAGTGGTTGTAGCAATCATGTGACAGGAAATAAGGAAAACTTTGTGGAGATCAACAACAGCTACAACTCACTGTTAGAGCTTGGAGACAGCAAAAAGATAAAGATTGAAGGAAAGGGAATCGTTGTTGTGACAGCAGCAAATGGTGAAGAAAAGCTGATTAATGATGTGTTTTATTCTCCAGGCATTGCTCAAAATCGTTTGAGCGTGGGACAAATGATGAAGAGAGGTTATAAGGTTACCTTCGCTGATGGTCAATGTGAAATCGTTGACAAAAATGAGAAGAGGATCGTTGTAGTAAAGATGACAACGAATAACTTGTTTCCGCTGAAGATGAATTCGTTCTTGAATCTTGCATTGAATAGTGAAGTTGTTGATGAAGCTTGGTTATGGCATCTGCGATTTGGACATTTGAATCACTAGGGCTTAACGTTGTTGAGAGAGAAGAATATGGTCATAGGTCTTCCAAAATCCAGCCAACAGCGGCATGCGTCTGTGAAGGATTTGTGTATCGAAAGCAACATCGTATTCCCTTTCCCAATACCTCTTGGAGAGCTAAACTCCTTTTGAGTTGGTGCATGCTGACATTTGTGGTCCAACCCAAACTCCAACGATCGGTAACATGAGATACTTTCTCTTATTTGTTTATGATTACACTTGTCTCATATGGGTATACTTTCTTGAAAAGAAATCGGAGGCTTTCACTACTTTTTTGAGTTTCAAAGCCAATGCAGAGAAGCAAAGTGGATATCAAATAGAGACTTTGAGGACAGATCATGGAGGAGAATTCATTTACAAGCCTTTTCTAGATTATTGCAAGCAGCAAGGCATACAGCGACAGCTTACTGTGAAGTATTCACCTCAGCAGAATGGCGTTGCTGAGAGGAAGAACGGGACTATTGTTGACATAATTCGAAGTATGCTCAAAGGCAAGGATCTTCCAAATTCATTATGGGCCGAAGCTGTGAATACATCGGCTTACATTCTTAATTGATTACTGACGAAAGCTGTTCAGAACAAGACGCCTTACGAAGCATGGCGTAAGAGGAAACCCATGGTTGATCGCTTGAAGGTATTTGGACATGTAGCATATGCTCTTTTGACGAAGAAGAAGGAGAAGTTTGATGAGAAGAGTGAGAAGCTAATCTTTATTGGTTATAGTGAAGAATCTAAAGGTTATCGGTTGTTTGACCCAAAGACTAACAATCTTGTAATTTCAAGAGATGTTATTTCCATGAGAATCTAGTATGGAAGTGGGAGAACGAATCTTCTCTGACTCGGCCAACATTTTCATATCCAGAAGCACTAGCAGTAGTGCCTTCCTCAAATCTCATTAATACAGTAGCAGCTAGTTCCTCAAGAGTAAATTTAGAGAATAAAGATTATACTGATGATATGCAACCAAGGAGGTATCACTCATTAACAGAAGTTTACGAGTAAGCTAACTTTGCACTTGCTACGTTTGAGCCATAGAATTTCGAAGAGGCCGCAAAAGAAGAAAAATGGAGAAATGCAATGAAAGAAGAGATGTTTAGTATCGAGAAGAATGATACTTGGTCCCGAGTAGACCTTCCCAAAGAAAAAGAATCAATTGGCTTGAAATGAGTATTCAGAACAAAGTTCAATGAGGATGGAAGTGTGTGGAAGCAGAAAGCTTGTCTCGTTACAAAGGGTTACTCACAGCAGCCCGGAGTTGATTTCACTGAGACGTTCGCCCCTGTAGCCAGGATGGAGACTATTCGAAGTGTGCTAGCACTTGCCGTAGAAATGGAGCTTGAAGTGTTCCAACTTGATGTGAAGTCAGCCTTTCTCAATGGAGTACTAGAAGAGGAAGTGTATGCTCAACAACCACAAGGGTTTGCTGTTAAAGGACAAGAAGACAAACTGTATCGACTTCACAAAGCTCTCTATGGACTCAAACAAGCACCGAGAGCATGGAATTTCAAGATAGATTCCTACTTGCAGAAGAATGGATTTGAAAGAAGTTTGGTAGAACCGTCTCTCTATGTGCAGAAGAGCGATGCTGAGTTTCTAGTAGCCTGTCTCTATGTAGATGATCTCATCTACACCAGCACCAGCAAGACGTTACTGGAGAAGTTTAAAAAGGCAATGATGGATAAATTCGAGATGACGGATCTTGGATTAATGAAGTATTTTCTAGGTTTGCAGGTGAAGCAGAACAAAGGGGAGATCATTATTTCTCAAGAGATGTACGTTGCTGACATGTTGAAGAAATTTCACATGGAGAATGCTAAAGCTGTAGCAATTCCAATGGTTCTTAATGAGAAGCTGCAACAAGATGATGGTGCTGAAAAGTTTGACTCGAAGATTTATAGAAGCCTGGTTGGTTCATTGATCTACCTCACCCACACAAGGTAGATATCGTTCAAAGTGTAAGTATGCTATCAAGATTCATAAACAATCCCACCAAGACTCATTTTGCAGCAGCGAAGCGTGTCTTCAAGGAACAAAGAATGTTGGTTTGAAGTACACAAAAGAAGAAGACAACAACCTTGTGGGATATGTTGATAGTGATTGGGCAGGAAGTGTTGATGATAAAAAAAGTACGTCAGGATTTCTTTTTTGTCTTGGAACAAAACCCATCTCCTAGAGTTCGATGAAGCAAGCTATTGTAGCGTTATCATCAGCTGAAGCCGAATACATTGCAACAAATGAAGCAATTCGTGAAGTAGTATGGTTAAGAAGGTTATTGCTGGAGTTACAGCAGAAGGTTGCTCATTCAACAACAGTATTCTGCGATAATAAGTCAGCCATTGCTATGACGAAGAACCTCATGTTTCATATAAGGTCAAAGCATATTGAGTTACGCCACCACTTTATCAGAGAAATGATGATGATGAATGAGATAATTACAGAGTTTATTCATACCTAGGATCAGCCCGTTGATGTTCTAACAAAGGTCGTGAATATTGAGAAGCTCAAGTTGTTCAAGAAGTTTTTGAAGATTACAAATTAAGAGGGGTGTTAAATGTCGTTTCAAATATCACATTAATTTGTTATCTCATTTAATGTCATTAAGTGTATTAGTGTGGTGGTGTTAATGGCCTAGAAAATAAATGGGAGTTAATGACCTAATAACTACGGTAGAGTAAATGCTTTCTCTAGATCTATCCTAGGACATTATAAAAGGAGAAGTAATCTCCAAATGATGTAAGAGAGAAAAAAAAAGGTGTAAGAGAAAGACTCTGGTTGTAAGAAAAGTGAATGGCTTCGCAAAGCCAAAATATCCTCTCCAAATTTCCTTGTTCCATATTTCCATAAACACTTTGCTGTGTTGCAGCAGTTCCGCAAAACCCTTCCTGTGATACAATAAAGCACCGCTTTCCAAACAACCCTAACAAAATACTTCGCCGTCGTGTTTCAAAGATAATACCGCCCCCTGTCTCGGGCACAAATGTTTCCGACCAAAATTAACTAAGTATATTCTATTGAATTATTCTTAAATCAAAATATTGATAATCATCGTTATGTATTAATGGATCACACAAAATAACTTTCAAATAAAGAAAGAAATTATTTTTTAGATGGAAAGCTTTATGTGGAAGGTTGTGTAAACAATAAAAGACATCTGATGGTAGAATTTCTATAATGGACATATACCTAATAAAGTCTAAATTAATTTTACATGGATGGGCAAGCCTTTTAAAAAGTTAATTTCAAAAACAGAGAAAGATCACGAGCACAATTGGAGTTAAATTATTCTTATTTCATTCTTAATTGTATAATGCTTACTTTAGCTATTTAGAAACGGATAATGATAACATTCTCCGTAGGATTTGATTTGTCCTTTCACAAGAGAATTTTTTGTTTCGTTTTTGTTATTTACTTTGCATAGATACACAACTGAGAACATATCTATTATATCAGTGCATTGGGATTTTCGGAGGAAGGACCTGAAGAACATAAGCTACTATTGTCAATGAAGTCTTCTCGTGCCATAGTAGGCTTGAAGGACTCAGACGACGTGCAATACGAGCTATAACTATAAGTACATATAGATACTCCAATTTGTGAGCTACATTAGTGTAGATACTCTGATCAATTCGTTCGGCCTAAACTACAAAAATTTGGCTAATTTCGAGGTTATTACGCAAAGCTAACCAGTTTTAGTCAAAATAAAAATATATTTATTTAGGTGTTATTAATCATGTTTTAATCACAAGTGGTTAAACTCGAATTAATTTTAGCACTTACCAAAAGTGATTAGTGACACTCTTTAAAATTAATCTTAAAGCTAGTTAAACTTATTCAATGACATAACAATTTCGTTTTACGATCAATTTTAGACTCAACAGTTATATTTTGACTAAACACGGTTGAGTGCGATTAATCAAAATTAGTCATATCATCACGTGTTTTATTTAGTTAATCACTGGTCGATAGACGTGGACATGTTATTATTGTGATTTCCGAATCATCCACGCTTTTTCACATATGTGACAATTGACTTGCTATAAGCCATTCTTCAAAGCTTAATGACATGCAAACATTATAAAAGATATTAAAATGTCGCGGTTACAATGTCATTTTTAAATAAATAAAAATAGAAGGAATCACGACCTTTTACTATACGTGGGTGTGCCCAATTTTGACCATTAATGCACGACTACGGTTGTTAATGATTCGACCAGGGCTCGTGCACCCCTATCCGAACTCGAGCCAGAGTTCAAAGTTATTGGGCTCGAGTTCGGGCCTGAGCTTGATTGGGATCTATTAATTAAACATGGACCCGAGCTCAACCAAAAACTTTTTATCTGAATCCGAGCCTGAGCTCGACTTGAGTTCGAATAGATGCATCCAATGTCCTCAATTATGTCCTATTGGATTACCAAATGAATCATGTAGTTCATAATCAAGCCGATGAGGCCGTTAGAAAGTTTCTTAAAACTACAACAAGATCATGACATAACTTAGCATCAAAATGATACACTATAAAATCAGCTCAAAAGGTTTGACATTTCAGCTCTGCAATGACCAAACTGAGCCTGGAATAAGTAATATCAATGACAACATGTGGACAATGAAAAAACAACTAGATTACGGCACCAAAATCTTGTAATTCCTCAACTTAAGAACCTTAACTTTCTTCTTGTCCTCCATTTCTTTCCCCTCACACTTGTTGTTAACATTAAGAAAAAAATCAGAATTATAATAAAAGTAGGAAACCATCTCAATTTTTATGTTCTTACCATCAAGTGGGAGAGTGATTTATATTGGCTCATTGTTAATCTGTTAATATATGAAAATGTAAAAATAAATTTTAAATGAAATAGAAAATGTCAAAAGTTAATTCTCATAAAAAGATTATCCTATTTTCCTTCTTGATTTTGTATCAATTTTTAAGTAAATCACCTCCACAAATAAGTATTTGTACCGTCTGTGATAGTAATGATGACCGATATACATCAATAACTCTTTCACTGGCACTAAAAGTCGCTTCTGAAGCTACACTAGTAATACATCCCACGCCATCTTCGACAAGATGCAATACTTTGGTATATTAAATTTTCACCGCTCCAACACATCAAATGTAGGAACTCCAATAGTATCACTCATATGACAATCCCCATTGAGATGCATATCCAACTCGGACTTCAGTGAATGAGTGATACTTAAAAGCTTTTTCTTTTTAAACTCTTCAAACTTTGACCAATAAGGCTCTTACGATGAGCTTGAGGATTGAGTGGTTTCATCTATAACACCGAGCAATGTTCATCAGTCATTCTTTGATTTTCCGGATCATACGCCTCATACATATTGCGTAAAATACAATGAACCTCTTCAATACTGTACATGGCTTCCTCTGCTTAGTGGAGTTTTGGAAAACAAAACTCGATCACCATGAACTTGTATCTTAGGTCTAATACAATCGTTATAGCCATCAACAAGTTACATTCGCCCTAGTATTTGTCGAATTTCTCTTTCATACTTCTCACCATCTTAAATAAAAAATAATGCTCATCTTTAATCTTGACAACCTTCTTATCCAATATCAATTTCACCCTAAAAACTTAGTGAAGTAACAGGTTTGAAGTAGGAAGGACATCCTTAAACCTCATTGCCATTGTCAACATATCAACCGCTGAATTCCATCAAGTTTTGTAGTAAATGGTTTGTTTTCTGAAGGATATCTGCAATTGTCGTGAAATATCGGCAAATATCATAAGTCGTGCCTCACTTTGGTTGATAAATAATACATCATCATGAACTTTTCAATAATCGTGTCTATATCAACAACGCCATCTTGAATCATAATGTTTAAGACGTGTGCATAATACCGCACATGTAATAATTTACCATTGCAAAGCAACTGTTTATTTCTCGAGAAAAAGTCTCTCAAATATCTCAATGTTGCATGATTCTTTGAAGCATTATCAATGGTTATAGAAATTACCTATAACAAATGAAATACATGATGTCAAAATATTTAAAATAAATAGAATAGTTAGTAAAATTGAATACTAAGAATTCTCGTATCTTACTCTCGATTCAACATTCCTTTAAACATTTGTAAATTGTATTTGATATGTCTATTCCACGAGTTAGAGGAGCGAAATGAACAAACTTCAAAACTATTTTTTGTAATTTCTACTGTTGATCAACAAAATAGCCGGTACTACCATATATTCAATACGCTGACATGATTACTTCCACATATTAGTAGTAATACTAATCGCATTTATTTCTTTTAACATGTTAAAAATATGTTGTTTCCCAACTCATAAACTTTGAAGCAATCATTCTTCAACAATCGAAAATGGATGCTCATACATCATTATCTAATGAGCTACAATCTCCCCCATTTTATCCATATCAAGAATACCATCCTTAAAAACTGATGACATTACCTTCACGGGAGCATCATCACACTTGAAAGGTTGTTGCCTTTGTTGAGAGGTTTGTAAGTACAACGGTTTAAATGTCTCTACTTGAATGTTTATATGAGAATCGCGTCTTGCAATTTTTGCAATCCGCTTTCTTGACTCGGTCGTTCTCAGTCACGATAGTCATCCCATCCCATACAGAAGAAGTTTTCAGTATCTCTTTCATACGAAACTCTTCCGGTTGAATTCTTTCACATGTGTTGTCCATGAAAAGATTTCCTCCAATATTGGATCCTTTGGCTTGGGATCATGATTCCATTATTACCTAATAATCAAAACAAACATTATAATCACAATCAGACAGAAACACTCATCGCTGACCCAAGTAAAGAAAATCTAGATTGGACAGAAATGAATAGACTGAGCGATCTACGTTACGACACGAGAAGAATCTGCAACTATTTGAGAATTCGTTTTGCAAAAGCCACCACTTCTAAATCAGGAGCACACCGACAAGGACCATAAATCCCAGCTTCAATGCAAAATCATTTTTTTCCCATCTCAATGCGAATACATCATTACAATCCCAGGGTATCTAATTGCATAAGTTTTTCCCAAGATCATAACGTATTCCATAAGCAATTAAAAAGAGCAAAAATACAAGTACAGTTCCATCAACAAGCAAAACCACACATCACAGCCACCATGTCAAGTAACTTTCTAAAAGAATAAAGGCTCTTTTCAAAGTAGCTTCCATGAATCAAACTTATCAATAATCCACAACACTATGAAACAGGGATATGAGTATTTCAAAGGGCAGTGTGGAACAAATCAAGAACAGTTCTGTATTTCAACACTTGTTCAGCACGACAACAATCATCAACCAAAAGTGATCAAAGTCGAGCTCCTAACACTCCAACAACAATGAAAGAAATGAACCCTAGGTTCGGTGGTGTGAAGGAGGAGGTCGATAAGGGGAATGCAATTAGGCATGAAAATTGGTAAGTGGAAACGATATATAATTACTTTTTAAGGTGTTGTTCATTTATTTAATTTTAAAAATCCAACTGGGTCAGGTGGCTTGTCAGACCATTATCTGGCCCAAACCCGCTTGTCTTTAAAAAATAAGGTCCAAGTCTTGGGCCCGCGGGCTTGGGCCAGTTGACGAGCCGGGTCGGTAGCTTGTGAGCCAGGCCGGCTCCTTAACACCCCTATACGGGACCCAATTTGAAAATAATAATAATAATAATTACACGACTCACAGAAAAAAGAAAGGAGACAAGCTAGTCCATTGAAGAGTCCTCCCAACAAAAGGAATACAAGTTGTAGATCTTATGGGACCACCGCAAACTGCCAAATCTCCAATGGCTTGTAACGGAGTCAAACATCTCCACCCAAAAATATGAGAGTGCTGTCGAACAAGAAGCTTATGGGGTCGCGGCCCCATTGATAACTCCCAGCCCTCAGTATGCCTTCTCCTTCAAGGGTTCCCTCCGGCTGGCATGGGAAGGACAATCCCAATGACCTACTCGGTCAGAGGGATTTTGATTCCCTCCTCCCAAAAACGGATTCCCTAGAGGCAGCTCCACTAACTGAGATTTGTTTTTATCCAGAATTATGGAAGGAGAGAAAGAGGGGACAAAAAACTAATCCCGTTCACAAACCGTTTCCCTATGACGAATGTTGTACGACAGTTCCCCTAGGCTGCCACTTGGATATTCCTCCAGTGATTGATAACACTAAGAAATTAGAGTTATATGTCTCATTTAGGAGCCTAATTAATGATAGATATCCGGCATTTATTGGCATATATAGTTAGTTGCATGTTATTTTCGGGTTAGCCGTTTTGTTTGGATATTTTGTTTTCTTTGCACTTGTGAGGTTCTTTGTAGGAAAAAGGGTTGATACGACGAGAAATTCATGTCGAGAAAGACATCGTGAAGAAGGAGTGACAAGACGGTAGATGGTAGAGTTGCCGAGAAGGAAGAAGGTAGACAGGAAGTTTTGTGCAGCCACACGAAGATTCCGTGCAGCCACACAAAACGAGAAGATCTTTTTATATTATTTCCAAATCTCCTGGGTGTTTTGGGGAAGATTTACCCTACATATAAAAGGGTTTTAAAACATGAATTTGGAAGAAGGCGGAGGCGACTAGACGACGGCTAAGGAAGAGAGATCGGAGAAGACGATGAAGATTATCTTTTCTTTTCTTTTCTTGTTTTGCTTGTTGGCTATGATGCAAAGCTAAATCTTTTATCTAGGACGGTGATGAACCGACTCGTGTAGTGATTGTCTAAACTCTTTTCGGAATCAATTTGTGAAGTTTCTAGTTTGTTTATGTTCTCTTGTGCTTAATGCTTGCATATTGGGTTGATCGCCGATTTGTTTGATTTCTTATCCTTTAGTGGACTCGAGAGAGGGACTTAGGATTAGAAGAGGGAGAATATAACCTAGGTTAAGTCTGAGAGATCAGGTTAACTCAGAGGGGTATAGAGATATACGCTCGTAGGTAACCGAGATAACAATTGGCACTTAAAAGGATTATAGTTGTTCGTGTATCGCTATAGAGATATAGGTTTACAGATAATCTATAATTCACCGTTACAAACTCGAGAGAGGTCTAACGAACAACAAGAATTGTGGTTAGTAAACAGGAAACCGGGAGAATTGAGGAAGAGAGAGCACAGATAATTCATGAACGATAGGGGATTCATAGTCCTGGGTTTTTCATCCATCGATTTATTCTATACTTGTTTTTAGTCAGTTGTTATTTTCATTCTTATATTAAACCTTTTAAATAATTAAATCTTCATCCGGCTATATTAAGACTTGTTAAGTGATAATCGACGAAATATTCTGAACAATCTCTGTGGGAACGACTTTTACTCACTACTTTATTACTTGTGCGACCCGTATACTTGCGTGTGCGTTTTTGCGAACAGTGATCCCATCGGCATTACAGAGAGAGAGAGGGAAAGAATCAAAACTACACAATGGAAACTCCCCTAACACCATCCTAGACCAGTTCATCGATGTTTCAAGCAGCGGCAATAGCGAAGAGATATGACGACGACCTCGAGGAATCTCCAGCGTTTTCCTATCTCCCTCCCTGGCAACTGCTCTTGAAACAGCCTACGTCCATCAACTTGGCATTCTGATTCGAAGACAGAGAGCATATGAATACCACTTTCCGCAGCTTCTTGGCTTTGCGGGAGACCTCCTTTGTCCCTGATGTGTTCTATTACTTGTGCAGGTCTTGAAATCGGAGAAACTAAAAACCATAATTTGGAGTTGTTTCCCGGTTGCAATGGTAACTTCCCTCTCATTCACCACCCCTTTATTCTTTCGCCAACCTCATTCCTCTTGTGGTTCCAACCCCCACTAGATGCAAGTCAATAAAACCTAACTCCAATTAGCCCCAAATCCTCAAATCGTAAATCCTAAGTCTCTTACTTCTCCCCAATTTCACCTCGTCTCGCAATATCTTTCCACCACCTCCATCCTGTGGCCATCCAGGATGGAGCTCCCTACTAACCACCAGAACATACACCCGAATTCGAGCCACCATCTTCTTGACTTCAACAATCTTCTACGGGACATCGTACCTTGCTTCGCCACTTTCTGACATCTACTCATCCTTCGACCCGAGGCAAACAACAGGGCAGCAGCCGACAATTGCAACGACAACCATGACAAAACCCAAGCGTCTTCACTATGCTTTTTTTGCAATGCCGTTTATTCCAAATCCGACGTGGCTCATTAGCGTTTCCAAGAACCAGGTGTAGACATTGAAATTTTATTAATGTCATTTGGCCCAAATCATATATTATATCGACTAAATATGATTATTTGCCTATATATTATAAGGCAACATGATAAAATATTTTGCACTAAACCTTTAAGTGTAAAATTAATATAATGGGGCTTTATATGGATTTGATCTTATGCAAATTAAAGTCCAATAATATATATGTGGGTATAATATGTTCTAACCCAACTCATGATATATTTTATGGCATAGCCCATATGTCGGCTCATTCATGAAGTGGCCCATACTCCAGCGCAATCCAAATGCCGGCCCAATATGACTTTAAGCATGTGTGCAATTTGTCCCACATCGGCTAGATAAAGGGAGTCCCTCCGCCTCATCGGGGACAACTTCAAGAGTGAAGAGTTCCTTCGATAGCGAAGTGCTCGACCATCCTTTCCTTAGTCAACGACGAAGTTCTGCCACATTAAGCTTCTTCTATAGCCCTGGTGTTCTTCACCCATATCCAAAAGACTCTTCAGATCAAGCTTCTACAGCCCTGGTGATCTTCACCCCTCCTAAAGACTCGTCGGATTAAGCTCGCCAGCCCCAACATCTTCAACAGCATACCTTCCTAAAGCTCCAGCGGATACTCGTCAGAGAATCAACCCTTCCACATTTCGGATAACTTGCAAGTATAGAATCAGGGGACTCACATGTTTCATCCGTGATTAGAGATTGAACCCACTATATTTTCAAAACGACAATTTGTACGTTGCATCCGGTCTATATACGAACCGTGAGATTTTTGCGCTCTCAAATTTTTGGCACGCCCAGTGGGACCATCTCTACCCGTCATCTCCTTACGTCCAAGTATCCAAAGGGCTTCACAAATGATCATGCTGAAGAACTCCACCGATGCTTTGAATAATCAGCTAGATGGTTTTCCTTCTCACTCGTCTGAAAGCTCCTCATCAGTTGGTTCTCGTGAATTTACCAAGACTCTATCGGTAGCTGAAATATATAAGGAGACAGAAGAGATTCTGAGATCCATCTCTCCTAAGTCACCTCCATCATATAAGGATGTTACTAAAAGAAACCTTCTCAGCAAAGGTGACATATCGCCGATTCCTTTGGGCAGCTTATGCAACAGCTCATCAAGTGTCTCTCCTCCTGGTGACTCTTCATCAAACTGCACTCCAAAATGGAACTTTGCTTAATTAAGGGCTAAAACACGCAAGCAAATGGAGGAGATGGAAGACATTCTTTGATCTGTTTTTCTAAAGTCACCTCCATCCTACAAGGAGGTCGCTCTGCAAAGGCTCCATTGAGTAAAGGTATTATGTCGCCAGTTCCCCAGTCGAACTTCCATAATAGCTCATCATAATGCTCTTCATCAAATCTTTCTTGAAATGCTAGTGAGGTTGATCTAGCTCAAAAGTTAGATGAAGTTGTGCTAGTTATGATGGCCGACACCCCATCATTGGAAGACCAAGTTGCATTTCTCGCCAAAGCAGTAGAGGCGATGACGAAATCCATGAAGGATAGGGTTCAACAACTTGAGTATGTCATAAGCAGGCCTCGAGAATAAAGAGTCCGGAAGAACATCTGATGAAGGAGGTTCTCATGTTCGCAAGGATAAACGCAAGAATGTGATTAATGTGGATGATTCACCGAAGCCTATATTTGCCTCTGTTGATGTTCCAGTCTCAACTAGAGCAAAGAAAGAACTAATACAAGAGGCCCTAAATGATGAGCTTGAGGGAAAATCTGCAACATCTTTGGCATACTATAAGCCATACAGCCAAAGAATCGAAAGCTTGAGCATGCCAATGGGTTATCAGCCCCCGTACTTCCAACAATTTGATGGGAAGGGGAATCAAAGGCAACATGTGGCTCATTTCGTCGAGACTTGCAACAATGCTTGTACAGATGGAGACTTGATGGTCAAACAGTTCGTCCGTTCCTTGAAGGGAAATGCCTTTGACTAGTATATCGACATAAAACCAGGAAGTATTGACAGTTGGGAGCAGTTGGAAAGGGAATTCTTGAATCGCTTTTATAGCACAAGACGTGTGGTAAGCATGATAGGACTCTCTAACACACGTCAATGGGAAGGCGAGCCCTTCGTTGATTATATACCACGATGGAGAAACCTAAGCTTGAACTGTAAAGATCACTTGTCGGAAGCAACATCGATAAATATGTGCATTCAAGGAATACTTTGAAGGGTCTGATATATCCTACAAGGGATCAAACCTCGATCTTTCGAGGAATTAGCTACAAGAGCGCATGATATGGAGCTGAGCTTTGTAAGAGTTGATGTGGGAGATATTCCGGTACCTGAGCCATCCAAGGGAATGGAAAGACTAATTAGTAGAACTGGGGAAAGCCTGCCTTCAAGCATAGCAAGAAGCAAGTGATGGCCACCGAGGCTGTTCCCGTCAAAGTCCAAAAACCAAAGGAGAATGGGCAATCTAGCGTTTCCATTCCTGCTCTAGCAACACTCCAGATAGAAAAGAGACGACCACCTTTGGAGCAGAGGCAAAATAAACAATATCCCTCCCAGATTCAGATGTTGCAAATATATTTGACTTTCTTCTGTCAGTTAAGATGATTGAACTCCCTCCATCAAAAGAGCGAGGGATCCAAACGTTTGCAAGTATCATCGTGTTCTAGGTCATCCAATTGAGAAATGTTTCGTGTTCAAGGAGAAGATTATAGAACTTGCCCGAGATAACAAGATTGACTTAGGGTCGATGGTTTCCTCGAACTTTGGTGGACGTAGCAAGTTTGGACGCATCCAATATTATCTTCGGGTCGTTTAGCTCTGATGAGATGGCTGCTTTCTGGCGTTCGAAGGTGATACCAAATGATAATCATGATGTTAAGATGTCAAGCTGCGGAATTGGCCATGAGGCGGTTCATACCGAAGAAGGTTGGACTTTGGTGACGCGTAGAAGGAACCGAAGAAAGACTTTGAAGCCACAAGAAAAGAAAACTCCTATCTTGATGAAAGTTTCTAAAAGTAGTTCAAGGAAAGTGAACTTCGGGATGGCTATGGATACTCAAATTCTCGATGTTGAAGTAGCTCTAAAGAAGCTATCTCCAATCACGGTGTGGGATTTCTTCCCCAAGAAGTTTCATAATCTTGCGACTTTGTCCAAATATTGTCACCATATTGACACGGATAAGGAGAAGCCCAATCCAAAGGTTGGCATCCTAGAAAGCTCTACTGTGATGTCAGTTGAAGACATGAAGGAGAATTGTCCAATTATCACGTTTTCTGATGAAGATTTTCTTGTGAGCCATAAGTCTAATAATTGACCATTATTTGTGACAGTATATACATGTGGCACAAAGGTCAATCGCATCCTGATTGACCCAGGTTTAGCACTCAATATCATTTCATCAAAAGAATTCAAGGATATTGGCTAGGAAATGGATGCTCTCTCAAGTAGTTGGCTGATAATTCAAGGATTTAACCAAGGCGGAGAACGAGCCGTTGGAAAAATTCGTCTTTCTCTCACGATAGGTGACATGCAATCTTACACTACATTCTACATTACGATTCAAAGATGACCTATAATATGTTGTTAGGTCGACCATGGATGCACGAATATGGAATCGTTGCATCAACTCTTCATCAATGCTTCGAGTTTATTAAGGATGGAGTGTCACGTACAGTATGGGCGGATACTAAGTCCTTCACAGAAGCAGAGTCATACTTTGTCGATGGCAAATTTTTCTTAAACAAGAGTGTAGATGTGGAGGCGTCAAACTTAATGCCTGTCGTGAAGAGTATCTCAAAAGAGTCAAGTGCATATATCCATCCATACAACAAGAGAAATCTTCAGTCAATCTTATGCTTGAAAATGCACAGGCAAAAGATGTGACGAAGCAGAACATACCAATTTTGCGCAACATCCCAGAGCATTCAGGAAAGCAGGAGAACCGCCATTCGTAAGCGATGATAGTGCAAAAGCGATACTGCCAGTGACAAAGCTCTCAATAACGGTCCCCACGAACGCACCTCTAAAAGGTTTTGTCCAACGGCAATTCTCCATCCGGATTCATTGCCCGATAAGCGCTCCAATGGATTTGATCCAAATGCTTTTAGATTACTTTCTACAATTGGCTATACTAAGGACTTAAAGATGCTCGGTGACGCCACAAAAGAAGTTAATCTAGGTGGTGATGGACAAAAGTCAAAGTTGGGTCTTGGGTATGTTACCCCTAAGCCCCATTGCCACCTAGTGAAAGACGCCTCAACCCAATACATCGAGGCCAATGATGAAACTGCCAAGGTACCTGTGAGAACTTCAGTATTCGATCAACTTGGAGCCCCGTCTGAACGAAAATCGGGTATTTGATAGACTAGGTGCTCTAGAAGAAAAAACTGATGCTCAGATACCTGCACGACTAAGGTTAGGCCAAGCTCTAAAAATTCGAAGGGTATGGAAGAAGGTAGACCAGAGGAAAGATATTCCAGTCATAATTGAAGACATGAATGATCTTCGTAGCAAAATTCCTTCACGGATGAAGCGGCGAACCGTTGTGGAGGTGACTACTAGAGAAGTGTTGAAAATGACCACGAAGACGTGGAGATGTACAACTGGCAATCAGGAGTTATCTCAAGATGATGCCGCTTCTTATTATGTCACGATTTCAGAGGTCGATGAAGACGCATCTCATAAAGAAGATGATGCGGAAGATACTCCTGAAGAAGATGGGAAGAAGTCCACTGTCGATGACCTTGGAGAAGAAGGGGATCTTCGTTCTACTTTCCTCAATGTAAGTTCAACGCTTGAAGAAGAGGAGTTGTATATCCAATTGCTGAAGGAATACAAAGACGTCTTTGCGTGGTGCTATAAAAAAATGTCCGGCCTCGACCCAAAGATTGCAATCCACAAGTTAGCCGTGAAGCATGGGCTTCGTCTCATAAAACAAGCTCAACAACGTTTTTGTCCGGAGTTGATTCCCGAGATAGAAGCTGAAGTCAATAAACTTATCGAAGATGGATTCATTCGGGAGGTCAAGTACCCAACATGGATCACAAATATTCTACCCGTCAAGAAAACGAACGGTCAACTTCGCGTTTGTGATCATTTTCATGAACTTAACAATGGATGTCCCAAGGATGATTTTTGTCATACCCCAATTTTTATAATATAATAAAATCTACAAAAATGCACAAAATCATGAAAAAAACTACAAAAATGCATAAAATTCACCGAAAATAGGAAAAATAAAAAATAAACACAAAATCAGGAAAAATGCACAAAAATCCCACAAAATCAGGAAATGTCATAAAACGATCTAATAAAAAATAATAGTAAAGTCACTACATACTCAGTATAAATAGCTAGACCTGGGGAAGCACACAAGACACCTAGAGAAGAGACGGACTTGAGAGAGAAACTCCAAGAGGAATAATTTCCGAAGAAAATCATCACCCAAAGTAGCATTCCCCTTTTGGTTTTTCGGTAAAATTGCATCAGGTTTCATCTCTGCCGGCCGAGCCTTCCATCGACGCGGCAGTACCTTCAGATTATTCTTCGTCGTGGCCCCCGTCTGTCCCTCCATCTTGATGGCCATCCTCCTCACTTGATGTCATGCGTCCTCGACCCCAACCTCCTGGCAACCACTATGAAGTCCACTTTTACAATGCGGGCTGTCCTTGTAGCCTCCAACCGCCGGACAAGCTTCCAGGACATCCTCAGTCCGACCCAACACCAAGCACCGTCTTTTATCCACAATTCTCAATGATGTTAATTTCGGGTAATGTCTTTCCAATGACTTCATTTTGAATTTTTTAGAATAGTTTTGTCTGCTTTTAATTTATTGGTTTATTTTTACAGCCAACGTGTCATTATCAAACGCCTGACCCACGGCCCTTTGAAGTAGATGCCCACTGTCGATTCCTCAAATGAGCTAATCGACATCCCGACATAAAATCAGTGCTTTCCGCTCGACCCACGACCTGAACATCCCAGGCCTCTAAACATCGGTCTCTCCATTCTCGGTGATCCCGGCTCTAGCCGTGTGACCCGCGACTTCACTCCTGGACACGTTTCACGCTTAGCCCCCATCCGCTCTTCCCGACATATCGGATTTAACGCCTCTCCACCAGCAGTAGCAATTCGCCAAGTCATTCTCCCCGGGAACGGAGGTCTTTACACCAGACGCATCGTACTCCCAGGTCGTAGCGGCGCTCTCGAGTTCCATATCCGAACCCTCCTAGCATCCGACCTGACTTTAACCCGGTTGTGGCAACAAGTTTCTTGGCTACAGCAACGATTCCCCAAGCTCGCTAGTCCAACCCGGAGTTGATCTTCTATGTTCACCCTGCGATTCCCCTCAGCCAGCATATTCTCACAACCCAGGTCACATCACTAAGTTTTCCTCAACTCCAGCCACGGGAAACAGTTTGCTCTATCTTATTGATTTCTTGAGCAAGTATTCGGGGGAGAGTGCCTTACGGACAACCAAGGCACGCACCCTGTTCAACGCTTTCAAGGCAAGAATAAACGGTATTCTATGTTCGAGGGTCTATTTCGGATTCTCGAAGATCAAGGCCTTCCGAAGACGGCTTCGCACTTATCAACGTTTGACATCGACGGCTCGCCGGGTTCAATGTAAACCTACTTATAAAAAAGCATCGTAAGGTACAACACTAACGGATGCATTCTAGGGGAACCGGGAAATGGTATCAATCTCGTTCGTTCTTTACCCAGTACTCCCTTGAATTTATTTTGGCTTAGAAACTGTTAAGGGCGTTAATCAATCTATGATGCGTGTGTTTTTGCCTGAAATCAATTTCTAAGAAATATTTTCTCAAAAATGACTCACATAGACATTTTAAGCATTATTGAGCTCGAGATCATTTTTTTTAATGTCAAGTAAATTTGGACATCGAAAACACACGAATTAGTAATCCCTTTTCTTTGTGATGCATGCGATTTAGTTTTTCTAACCTGAACTTTAAATAGGTTAGTGGCGACTCCTTTACGTTTTTAAAATTCGAAGCCCTATCGTCAAGAGAGGATATCCAATTTAGATGGAACCAGAAACGGGATCCATCCGCGACAGATTTGGCGACTCCACTTGGGACACTTGGGCAATTCTCTAGAGAATTAGGGTCAAAAAATCGATTTCAAATTTGGGGGACGGCCTAAGCCTTGTGTGAAGTGTGTTTGCACTTTATTTTTCCGATTGTCTCTGCTATGCATAAGTGAGTGGTCTTAAAACCCAGGGACACCTATGTTTAGGGGTATACCTGCCATATGGGAGAGGTTGTCTACCTCTTTACCCGCGGCATATACCAACTCACCCTTTTGTCCGAGGGTGAGTCAAAAGCTATTCTAGATAGGCACATGCTTGATGGCCGTATACATGTTGTGACTCTATCCGTTTGCTTTGACTTTATCTAGCAGGTCATTTCAGGCTCGGTCGGCAGGGTTTTTCTTATTTCGTTTCGCACTGTATGCATTCATGTAGGTCCATAATTGGCATAATCATAGCAAAACAACTACCTTTTTGTAGGTACCAAAGATGTCTACTTACATTGGATTGAGCTCAGATCATTGACGGATTGATTCTGTAGCCTTCGACCTAGCGAGAAAAGGTTCGTGGAGTCTATACTAAAAGATATGATGGAACTCATCAAGGCGGAGTTGGACTAGGCTGTTCTACCAAATCTTCTGGCAAAGTGGAACACAAACACGTTTACCTTCCACTTCAACAATTTCAAGTTGGCTCCCACCTACGAAGCGTATCTGCAGCTGACAGGCTTCGGCCATAAGTAGGGCATCCTTCCCTTTGTTTGGAGAGGATCAATATGCGATGAGTTGCCTCTGCCGTTCAGGATGGAGTACGCAGCGGTTCGTAGCCTAATCGTACGGACAAAACTAGGTCACATTCCAATCAACAGAATCCTTACCTTTCGATATGCACTGTACTTTCCAGAAGAAGGCGACGGACAACCATCCGCAAGATCATTCGTCCTCCTCTTTGTCGCAATGATCCTTTACCCTGACACCGAGAATTCAATAGGCCACCGGGCAGTCTACAATGCAAGGGCCATCTTGGAAGATCACCCTTTTATACCAAACCTACTCGAAGAAACCTATCATGGATTGAGTAAGATTGCTTCCATAGCTCAGCGTGGAATCAGACACAACACCGCATCTTTCTGTCTGTCGCTATTGTAAACATGGTTCCTAACACATTTAGGAATCACCGCATCTTTCTGTCTGCGTCCCAACCACACTCCGAACTTGATACATTATATGGCCGCCTATGCTCTCTTCCTGAATAGAGGCTTCCATCAAGTTCATGATTTCTTCGAGCCCTTACATAAGCGAACTTCTACCCCATGGCTCGTTGCTTCAAAATGGACGACGTACTCATCGACTCCACAAAGGGCGTATACATTCCAATATTGGGAATCAACAGGTCATCATATTACCTACCAGCTCGTGTTGCACACCAATTTGGAGGTAGCGCATAAATACCGATTCCTCTGGAAGAATTGCAACCACCAATCGAGTCAGATTTCCAATACCCAGGCAGGGGCATTGAAGACATGAAGATGAGACGGATCGTCAGCTTATGGTATTCAGGACAGATTTGTCATCCTTTCATTCTACCAGAAATCGAAGCGGAAAGGCTTGACGCGGAGGCCCGCTCATTCAAGCGTCGACATTTTTAACCTTGGCATTGGTTATATAAATTTAGAGGCTTACATGCCACTTAGGAATTCATAGGCTCACTTTATTAGGAATTCAATTATGATTAATTTAAATTTTGAATTAGTTTTCTTTGATTATGCCAAATATGGAATAGCATCACATCCAAAGCATTCATAAATCATCAAGCCATCTTCCTCTTACATTCTTTCTTTTCATTCGTGACAAGGTGCCAAAATTAATCTCTTAAGTACATGTCCGTTCGAGCTCCGAAGGACAGTACACATGGCTAGCTCAGGACTCTCCCTGACTGACACGACACTGCTCAATACAGCAATGTCTACAGACTCTACTCCTGCTCTCGTTAGTCATTCGATGATCGACGACCACTAGTTCGGATTAGGTGCCGCTTTGAACAATTAATAAAGTAAGAGGGGTCAGGAGCACACTTCAAATACCCACTTGGAGGCGAGAGTAGATATGCTCTGTGAGAATATGGTCCTATTGCAAAGCATGCTAAGTAACATGATCCACAGCCAACAAATAAGCTCCTCTATCGCAACGCCGACGCCTCCTTTATCGGCAACAACAACACCTCCGCTACCATCCTTTGTACCTCCAATGCCCATAGCACCAATGTCGTTGACTACGACTCCGCAAACAATTCCTTTTCTGCATCCGTCACAAGGCGCTGATTCGGGGTTGGCGCCTCCCCACCCTGCATCATTCCACAACACGGCGGTTCATTCTAATGCTGACACTGAGGGGGTGCAACCATTTTGGTATCCCGAAACTTTCCTCCACTTGCCACGTCGCCGGTCGTGCTGCCGAGACCATTCCTCCAACACCAACAAGGCGAAACGCAGCCATTCTCGAGGAATTATTTGTACGGCCTGAGGAAGTAATGGACTTTGAAACCAAGGTTTAAGCTAGAATTGCATCTTTACAAAAGGGCGAACAGAAACGCCTTGCCCGCCTCTCACTAATACAACAACAGCTACTTCCTCAAGAGTAAATTTAAATAATGAAAGTTCTTAAGATGATATGCAACCTTGTAGGTATTGCTCGTTAACTGATGTTTACGAGCAAGATAACTTCGCACTTATTACGATTGAGCCGTAAAATTTCAAATAGGCCACAAAAGAAGAAAAATAGGGAAATCCAACGAAAGAAGAGATGTATAGCGTTGATAAGGATGATACTTGATCCCTAGTAGACCTTCCCAAAGAAAAAGAAGCAATTGGCTTGAAATGGGTGTTCAAACAAAGTTCAATGAGGATGGAAGTGTGCAAAAGCACAAAACTCGTCTCGTAAGAAAGGTTTACTCGCAACAACCCGGAGTTGATTTCACTAAAACATTTGCCCTTGTAGGCAGAATGGAGACTATTCGCAGTGTCCTAGCACTTGCCGCACAAATGGAGCTTGAAGTATTCCAACTTGATGTGAAGTAAGCTTTTCTTTATGAAGTGCTAAAAGAGGAAGTGTATGCTGAACAACTGCAAGGGTTCAATGTCAAAGGACAAGAAGACAAAGTGTATCGACTTCACAAAGCTCTTTATGGACTAAAACAAGCACCGAGAGCATGGATTTCAAGATTAATTCCTACTTGTAGAAGAATGGATTTGAAAGAAGTTTGGTGGAACCATCTCTCTATGTAGAGAAGCGCGATTTTCTAGTAGCCAATCTCTACGTGGATGATCTCATCTTCACGAGCACCAGCAAGGTGTTGCTGGAGAAGTTCAAAAAGGCAATGATGGACGAATTTGGGATGACGGATCATAGATTAATGAATTATTTTATAGGTTTGCAGTGAAGCAAAGTAAAAGTGAGATCGTTACTCACATGTTGCACATGTTGAAGAAATTTCGCATGAAAAACGTCAAAGTTGTAACAACTCCGGTCGTTCTTAATGAGAAGCTACAACAGAATGATGGTGCTGAAAAGTTTGACTCAGAGATCTATAGAAGCCTGGCTTGTTCGTTGATCTGCATCACCCACACTACAAAACCCATTTTGTAGTAGCTAATCGTGTCTTACGTTATCTTCAAGGAATAAAGAATATTTGTACACAAAAGAAGAAAACAACAACAAAGTGGGATACGTTGATAATGGTTGGGCAGGACACCACGCGACGTGCAGTGCTCCTCCAGACACTGGACCCTACCTCCGGCTGAGCCGTTTCCATGGTGGGCTGGCTGTTAAACAGAAAAGATAACTCTTCCCGAGCCTCCGCCGATGTCTCCGGACTTCCTAACGTTGTCGTCAGCCGCCACGTCCCAATTCAGGAACTTTAACCCGATTTCCTTTCGAAGCTCGCGTGCCGACGCTATCGGACGGGCTTGCCCCATCTCTTAGGATCGACTAACCCATGTGCAAGTGTCGTTCACATGGAACCTTTCCCTCTTCGGCCTTCAAAGTTCTCGAAGAAGCAGATCATGACACCTTTTTAGTCTTGGAATGAAACCCATCTCATAGAGTTTAAAGAAGCAAGCTACTGTAGCGTTATCATCAGTTGGAGCAGAGTACAATAGAGCAAATGAATCAATTTGTGAAGCAGTATGGTTAAGAAGGTTATTGTTGGAGTTACAGCAAAAGGTTAATCCAACGACATTATATTGTGATAATCAATCAGTCATTGTTATGACGAAAAACCCCATGTTTCATGCAAGGCCAAAGCACATCGAATTGCGCCACCACTATATCAGATAAATGGTGATGAAGAAGGAGATTGCTATGGAGTTTATTCATAAACAGGACCAGCCCACTGATATTCTAATAAAGGCCGTAAATTTCGAGAAGCTCGAGTTGTTCAAGAAGTTTCTTAAGATTAAAAATTAAGAGTTGGTGTTAAATATTATGGTAATTGTAATCTATATTAAGTGAATTAAATGACCTGGAAAATTGGTGGTTTAGTGGTCTAGGAAGTTGTTAGAATTAAATGACATAGGAACTAGAGTTGAATAAATGGTTGTTGTAGATTTTTCTTAGGAATCTATAGAAAGAGAAGTAATCTCTAAATGATGTGGGGAAAAAAAGCTAAGAAAGCATTCTAGTCATATGAAAATAAAGAAGGCTCCGCAGTTAACCAAAATTTTCCTCTTTATAATTATTTTTCCTTATTTCCGAAAACACTACATTGTGTCACAATAGTTCCATAAACCCTTCTTATGACAAAGCATCGCTTTCTGGACAACCCCAACAATCATGCCGTCTACCATCTCTTTCGATGCCCCATGATCTCAATCTTCAGATCTTGGCTCACATGGTTCCGTCGTCTCTGGCACCAGCAGTGGGGACAGTTGCATCCCAACAGCTCGATACCCATCCTCGTCGATCTTCACCAGTCGAATCACAACCCATATCAACCCACTCAGATCCGTTTTGGTGTGCTCCCACAGTCCTGGTGCCAATCACTCTGGATCCCAGATGAGTGTCGAGCAACATGTTGCCCTTGGCCAGCCCCGTGTCACCGTTGTCGAGCGAGATTTCTCACCGGCTCCGTCACCAACTCTCCATTCCCATTCTGATGCCGAGTCCCCGAGTTCGCTCAACCCCAGATCCGAGTTCTATTACGACTAGTCTTAGTGATGTCAATCTCGCGGACATCAAGGCAATTCCTAATCTATGTTAAGGAGCTCTCGTAAAATCGGGACCTCGTAAACTCCAAGGTAATATGATCTGAACGATTGAGAGATGCGTTTAAACATCGGATTTGTTTTTACCAATCTTAATTAAATGTCAGATTTTGATTTTAGCAACAATTATTTGACTTGCCTGTAATTCGATAGTCGAGTGCTAGAATTTCAACAGCGTGAATGGGATTTGTTCGTGGGTTTGTGTACTTTTTTGAACATCAATGTGCCCCTAATTTTGTCTGGTCATTAAATTCCCTTGACTAGGTTCATATTTCTTTTAAAAAAATGCTTTGCGAGAATTCCTTAAATTCTCAAAATGTTTTAAAAAAAGATTTGTCTCAATGCACGTACGGATTTCACTTGTTTTGCATTAAAATCACGAATGCGCTATCGGGGAAGCTTTGATTGAGAAGTGGCGTTGATTTGTCTGAAAGATGCTTAACTCAATCAGATAGTTAAACCAATGAATATAACTTAAGCGCTTCTCGAGAGAAGATTCGAATCAAATTTTCTTTTCATTTTTATTTTACTTTTTTAAAAAAGTGAAATTGATATTTTTATTTTTACAGTGAACAGGAGGGCGCATCCTTGAAGACCGAGGGACGCAACCTCGTTTTGCCAATAGATTCCAAAGAGTGCAAGGAAGCGTCCTCTAGATCGAAAGACGGGACCATGAGAATGCAATACAACCAAATAACAATGAAGAACGCATCGTCCAAAATTGGAGGACGTGTCCTTACCTTTAAGTCTAGAAAAAGAAAAAAAAATTAAAGTTTTAGAGCGATTGAGTGACAAGTAACCCTAACTCCTTCCTCTTTTGTTTCAGCCGCCGTCACCCAAGTGTCCCCCACCTGAGTTGTCATTGAGAGAGCTTGAACGAGAGAACCTAGGCCTCAGTCTCCCCTTCCCTTACAAGAAGGCAGACACCCACCAAAAGCTAAACCATAAGAGGCACACCCATCTCCGTAGTGTTCTCCTAGCCATCCGTGGAGAGTTGAGTGAAATCATCCATGACTTCACATCCTCCCTGTCACTCTCAGGTAAGTTCTCTCGCTTATTTGGGGTTGTTTTCACCTTGAGTTGGTGAATTAGAAAAATGGGATCGAAGAGGTCAAGAAAGGATGTAGATTATATGTGGGCGTCCGAGGCGGCAGTAGGCCGATTTACCGAGGCTATGGAGAAAATGAAGGTTTGCCTCAAAATGAATTCATGGATATTCCGTGGAAAGCTTTAACTAAATGGCAAAGGTTTGGTTCTATTTTGTGGCATATACAATGTTGTTTGTCAATAACCTCAATTATTGCAGAAAGGAACGAGCCATCCTGATTTATGCCATCTCAAAGGGAATAAGTATCAATACTGGCAACTTGATACATAAGGCCATTGTTCAATTAGCCAGCAGTACTGCTTGTAGCGTCAAGAGGTTGGTTACAATTTTGTGCTCTGTGTGAACCGGCTATTAATGTTATAGTTCGCGAATTTTATACTAATGTTCCCAATCACAAGGATAACAAGGTGCAGGTAAGGGGAAAGAAGGTGCCCTTTGATGGTAAAACAATCAATGAAATGTTCAAGATACCCATTCCCGAGGTCGATGAATATGAGAAATTAGTGACGGGCGAATTTACGTCAGCACTGGATGATGTGGTGAGTAATGTATTGACAAAAATAAAACAGAACCAAACCTTTGTCATTGCAGCTAAAGCTTTTCGCGAAATAGCCGTGAATTCATTTTGAGCCATAATCCAGGATCCTTCTATCTTCGTCAATACATTACTCACCGCATCAGCTTGTGCTAACATCAATTCGCCCGTCACTAATTCCTCATAGTCATCGACCTCAAGAATGGATATCTTGAACATTTCATTGATTATTTTTGCCATCAAAAGGAACCTTCTTCCCCCTTACATGCACCTTCTTATCCTTGTGATCGAGAACATTAGCATAAAATTCGCGAACTATAGCATTAATAGCCGGTTCACGTGGATCACATAATTGTTCCCAACCTCTCGAGGCTACAGGCAGTACTGCCCAATGAATAAACGATGGCTCAAAATGTAAATAGATACCACGTTCAGAAATAAACACCTTCCTTTTCTCCATAGCCTCGGTAAATCGGCCTAGTGCCAACTCGGACACCCACCGAAAATCTACTCCCATTCTTGGCCTCTTCGATTCCATTTCTCTAATTCACAAACTCCAGTCGAAAACAATCCCAAATTAGTGAAAGAACTAACCTGAGAATGACAGGGGGGATGTGAAGCCGAGGGATGATGTCACACAACTCTCCACATATGGCTAGGAGAATACCCACGGAGATGGGTGCGCTTCTCATGGTTCAACTTTTGGTGGGTGTCCGCCTTCTTGTAAGGGGAGGGGAGACGGAGGCCTAGGTTGTCTCGTTCAAGCTGTCTCGATGGCAACTCAGGTGGGGGAATCTCCAGTGTCGGCGACTGAAACAAACGAATAGGGAGTTAAGGTTACTTGTCACTCGAATCCCCCTAACTTTTTATATTTCTTTTCTTTTTAGAGTTAAAATGCAAGGTTACATGAAAGGACCGAAGCTATATTTAATTATAAAGATGATAAGTCTATACCGTAACATTTGAAAACGAATATATTTTTGTGGAAGTTTTTACAAAATAAATCAACATTTACGTTACATTCTGAATTTTCATATTTAGATGCCCCCTAATCCTCTCGTTGCAAAACCTAAAAGGGAACATACAAAACACAGCAGAACAATTAGAAAAAACTAAGTACAAGAACCCCAAATACATCCCACTTGACTCTCTATACACAATTATTTGCAAAAGCCACTTTTGTTTTCTTATGTCTCATCTCAACGTTTCTTCTTTCGCTTCCGGATTTAGCATTATTCACCCACATGCTTCATGACATTCTTAATTTCAACCGTACATATATCAATAGCTCGGAATCATCCCATTCCGGCAAAGAGGCTCCGGGTCCTCTCACCCACCCCTCGTAGTTGCGGATCCTCCCATCCGACTTTCCTTTATTAATTACACAACGCTTAAATCCTCTCATCCGGTGGCATATATAGTCTGGGACCTCCCTTTGGAATTGACATATATAAGCTACATCCCCCTTCTCATCTTCAGTTCTCCCTTCTGGACATCAATTAATGTTCTCCCCGTGGCTACCAACGGTCGTCCTAGGATGATGGGGATCTCACAATCTTCTTCGTTGTCCAAAATGACGAAATCAGTAGGAAATATGAACATATCAACCTTCACCAAAACGTCCTCCACAATACCCCTAGGATAAGTATAAGAACGATCGACTAATTGTAGAGTGAGTGATGTAGGTCTTACATCATTGATATTCAATTTCTCAAAAACAGAGAACGGTATCAGGTTAATACTCGCTCCTAGGACACATAAGGCATGTCCGAAAAAATCTTTCCCAATGTTACAAGGAATGATAAACTTACCCGAATCCTTAAGCTTAGGAGGGAGTTTCCTTCGTAAGATCGCACTACATTCTTCTGTCAAGGAGATTTTTTCATGACTATTGAGCTTCCTTTTCTTCAAGAGAATGCCCTTTATAAAACTTTACGTAGCTTGGCATTTGCTCAAGAGCTTCCGCGAATGGGATATTAATCTGCAGCCTTTTAAAGACCTCAAGAAATTTTTTAAATTATTGTTCATCGGCATGTTTCTGAGTCTTTATGGAAAAGGAATTTTTCGAACTATGGGAGTAGGGTTGGTATGTACCGGAGTCGCTATAACAAGCTATTCGGAGTCTTTTTAGACTCTTCCTCACGTACATTGTTTCTTCGTCTTTCACGAGCATGTTCCTTTTCAGACTCTTGTCTCTCAAATTCTTCTTTCTTTCCATTTCGAAGAGTGATAGAACTGCAATTCTCCCGATTTTTTGGGTCGAACTCCGTGTTGCTTGGTAACGCTCCATGCGGCCACATGACCAGTGACTTGCGATTTGATCCATCTGCATCTCCAATTGTTTTATTGAAGTTGCATGGTCCTTTAGCATCGATTATTGCTGCTTTCGTGTCTCCTTATATTGTTTTCGGACTTCTTCATTGCTTGCAAGTACCTGTCTCAACAAATCCTCAACACTAGATTTGAGCTCACTTACGAGTTGTCGCATTGCAGCTGTAAAGCCTGGTGGTTGGCTTGTTCTTGGTTGTACTGGATCTTGAGGGTCTTCAAGAAAATTTGGGGTGACTCCACCATCCTAGATTATATGTATTAGAGAACGGGTTGTTTCGGTTGTTGGCACCCACGTAATTCACCTCGTTCGATTCTTACATTTCCATAGATGTCTGAGATGAGGTCCGTAATGCAGCCATTTCTTTTGTGAGAGTTTCCAGTTGGGCGCTGAGTGTTGTTATAGCATCAAGTTGATGATAACCTCCTCCTCTTGCTGGTGTTCTTCTCTGGCCATTATTTGTCGTTGCTTCGAACAATTACAAAGCATCTTCTAGAGTTTTGTTCATTATTCTACCCCCAATAGTTGAATCTATTGTAGATTGAAGTTGCCCGACTAACCCATCATAAAAGCTTTGAACCAGCATCCATTTAGGTATGTGGTGGTGGGGCATAACCTTTGCAACTCCTTGAATCTGACACATGAGATCATCCCACTAGCTGATGTCATTCCTTATTTTTATAGTCTTGCTCGGTGGGTAGTATTTGGAGAAGAAATTATTTCTGAGATCATCCCACGAGCTAACTCATTCACCAGACAACGAATATAGCCACGATCTGGCTTTATCCTGAAGTGAGAATGGAAATAGCTTCAACTCGATTGCTTCTGCCGATGCTCCATTGCACCTGAAAGTTCCACATAAATCTTCAAAACGTGTCAGATGCCAATATGGATCCTCATTTATCAAAGCACCAAAAATAGAATTTTCAATCATGTAAATAATAAATGGCTTAATCTCAAACGTATCTGCTTATATTTCCGGACGTAGGAATCCTACATGATTTTGTGGGGTTAGCTGTGCATAATCTCGCATCGTCCTTCTTTGTTGTAGATGCTTAACATTTACAAGATTATTTGTGTTCGCCATTGATTTCTTTTGACCTCTTCTCAATATCCAAAAAGTTCTCTCAATATCAAGGCCAAAGAGCAGCTCGCTTTCATTTCTACGGTGTCGCATACACCTGCGAAATGAAAGTGAAAATTAGTGACTAAATTTAAGCACTTGATAATGTCAAAAATAACAAAAGTAAATTCTGGCACAATCCCCGACAACATCGCCAAAATTTGTTCACAGAAACGCACACAAGTATACAGGTCAAACATGTAGTAAACGATGAGAAAGTGTATCGTCCCACGAAGACTGTTCAAAATATTTTTATTAATTTTCAACCTAAGAAGTCTCAGAATAGTCAAAGTAAAGTTTTAATTGTTTTAAAGATTTAATGCAGTAATGAAAATAGCAACTAAACAAAAGATAGTATAGAGTAAATCAATGGATAAAAACCAAGACTATGAATCCCCTATTGATCGTAAACTATCTACATTCTCTCTTCCTCAATTCCTTCGATTTCACATTTACTAACCACAATTTTATCGGTCATTAGACCACTCTCGAGTTTGTAACAGTGAATTATAAATTACTTTTAAACATATATCTCTGTAGTGATGCACGAGCAACTATAATTCTTTAAGTTGTCTTGGTTACCTACGAGCGTATATCTCTATACTCCACTGAGTAAACCTGATCTCTCATACTTAACCTAGGTTATATTCTCCTTCGTCTAATCCCAAGTCCCTCTCTCGAGTCTACTCAAAGATAAGAGATCAAACACACCGGCGATCAACTCGATATGAAAGCATTAAACATAAGAGAATATAAGTAAACATAAAACTTCACGAATTGAGTCTAAAATGAGTATAGACAATCAATTACACGAATCGGTTTATCACCGTCCTAGATAAATTGTTTAGTTCCATCCTAGCAGACAAGCAAAACATGAAAAGAAAAGAAAAGAAAATCGTCTTCTCCAATCTCTCCCCTTTGTCGGTCGTCTAGCAGTCACCGTCAGTCAGCCGTCACTCTCTCCACAATCCATAATTTAAATCCCTATTTTATAGCGAGGGTGCAAGTCTTTCTCTTAGCAACTCTACCATCTGCCTTCTTGCCACCCCTTCAAGATATCTTCCTTGACATGGATTTCGCATCATATCGACCCCTTTTTCCTGCTATGAACATCACAAATTCGAAAGTATTCATGCAACACGACTAATACGAAAATAGCATGCAAACTAACTGCATGTGTCTACAAATATTGGGTGTCCATATTAATTAGGCTCGTAAATGAGACATATAGCTCTAATTTCTTAGAGTTAACAAGACCCACCTAATCAATCGTGGCTAAGCCTCTTTCTTCGAGAACAAGTATTTGATAGTAGAATGATCAATAAATACTATCACTTTCGTACCAACAAGATAATTACGAAATTTGTCAAAGCATAGACGATTGCAAGCAACTCTTTCTCAATGGTAGTATAATTTACCTAAGCATCGTCAAGAGGTCAACTAGCATAATAGATGACATGAAATATTTCATTCACTCGTTGTCCTAGAATGGCACCAACTACATAATTACTTGCATCACACATTAATTCAAATGGTAAATTCCAATTAGTTTCAACTATTAGAAGATTTCGGTGCGGCGAGGCAGATTGTAACAAATCAGGATGGTTGCTCAGAGGTGTGTTCGTTGGAGTTCGTAGCATGAAACTCGTTGAGTCACTATGATGCTAACTCATGTTAAAAGGGTGTCGCTTTGGTTAACTCATTAGATTAAACATTTATAGCAGTAGTATAATAATATATTATAAATAATAATAGTAATAATAATTATAATATTATATTATTATAAAATTCATTGTCATAAAACTTAGACCTAACTTAAATTCAAAACTAGGATTTATTGCTTCCGATATTTCAGAATACCCTATAAAATTTTAATTATGAAATTTATATCTTTTAATTCTAATATCCATTAGAATTAAATAAAGAATGTCCGTGTCAACATGCTTTTGCATGTGACCCTCTAAGTTCTAGCAACAGTTTTCAACTACCAACGTAATAGAATATTAGTCATGAACCAAAACCACATTGAATCGATTTCTGTGTAATTCGATTTCTTCATCTCACCGACAACCCGATTAATTCAATGCATCGTGCATCATGACTAAATTAATCGTTTTACTTGATTCAATGGCCGTGTGTTTAAAATCACTAAATCTCAATCAATTGGTCAGGATTGACTCAGCACTATCATCTCTACGCTTCGCTCTACCCAATAATCATATTACCCACAATCTGATCAAATACTGCTTAATGGCATCAAAGTGCATAACTGCATACATATAATAGATGAAGGACTTAAGTTAGAATATCAGTCACACTCGTTCAACAAGAAAAGTGATCATTGACGCTTAATAAGTGGTATTATCTATAAATGTGTCATGTCTAGTGTATCCCTAAACTTGGACACTCCAAGCATAACTCAGACATCCATCTATCGGTCCAACTCGACCTAAGTTATAGTCGGCATTGATCTTGATGTTCATATCCCCTATAAACATATATCCGATAAGGAGAATTTTAGATTGACAAATAAGGCTTTAACGTAAATTAATTATGAACAAATAAGTCCTTAATAAATAATTAACTTTATTAATAACTATTCACATGTATTATTAAATGTCTTGACATATACGTGGATGCACACTAAAATGGTCAAATGTGTCCCGAGATTTTGGGGAGAATGAATCTGGTAATCGTGACCATGGGTTATCTGAGAGAAAGATCCCGGGTTGTTAGAGAGTGGGGGATTGTTGTGACTTCTCTTGGAAGGTTAGCTGTGGGATTTTCATTGGGATCGTGGGGAAATCCTTTGGGATAATAAGGGGTGTTTGTGGGATTGATGTGAGTCGATTGATTTGTCGAGAAAGACGAAGGCCAACCGCACTACCCAAGTGGCAACGTGTTTGCAATCACACACCCTTGACGGGGCTTGCTCATGTTGTTTTTCTTCTTCTCGATGCTCGGAGATTTTGGTTTGTCGGATCTTGTATGAGTCCGATCTCCTTACAGCACCAAGGATTGAACTCCGGGGACGGGGGTAAAGATATATATGTCAAAATGAACTGTGGAATTTACAAATATGATCGCCCACCCTACTGGGATTGTCATCCCTTTAACATCGGACATCCAATCTCAATGTCTCTTCAATGACCTGACTTGTAAAATTCAATTATTTGAGTTCTTCCCAACTGATTCGTTCCCGGTTTGTAAATCCTCGATCACTCGGTCATTTTTCGTGATCAGCGACAGAAGCAACATGGCGATGATTGAAATAGTCTTGAGGCTCATGAACAAACCGGTGAACACTCAGCTGGCCAAATTGATTAAGTACGATACCTATTATATAATTGAGAATTTCATTGTCCATTCGGCTTAGATTCCCCTTTCATCGAGAAAACCTTCGAGAACGCATTCGTGTTCCATAGCTTGACAGATATCCCTTCTTGCTGGACGACGTATTATTCATTGAATCTGCCAAAATGACAAGGTATGGGCCAGCCAAATTTACTACTGAAGATTGGCCCGTACCTTATAAGTCCTCTTGAGATGAATGGATCGGTGTCAAGGAAATAGCTCTAGTGCTAAGGATTTGAATATCTTCTCAGATGACCAAAGGGAAGAACTTCATTACAGTTTTGGATTCCCCCATTTCTTCGTTACCATCTTCACCCGAAATAGGAAAATCGTAACGTATGTTTCCCACGTTTCTTTCCAAGTGTTGGAAAGAAATTGCGTGCCGTTTATCCGATCTCCGAGGAACAGAGATTGACAAAATGATCCTCAGCTGCCGTTGTGGCTTACATTTTAAAGAATACTAGGCTTGTTATTTTGTAAAATATTTTTACACGAAATTGACTCTTTTTTCCCCCAAAAACAACTTCAACGAGTCCGGGGTTTGCTGTTGGGCTTTTTAGTCGGCTTACTACTGTTTTGGCAGGGGGCCTACTACTCCACAAAATTCACCCAGAAAACAAGGGACACGACTACCCTCTCTCATCTATCAGAATGAGCTGCTCCTGCCGTTGGTAAGAGGAAAACGAAAGCTTGTTTTTCTTTTTAACTTTTAATAATAAACAGACAGGTGTCATCCTCAACAGGACAATCATCTCCCCCGAACGCCCAACACACTCCCCCGCCCCCCATCTTTGGTTTCCACTGGACTGTGGCTTTTGATCACATTGATTTTGTTGTGGGTTTTCCTTCTTTTTCCTCTCTGTGGGGCTCAGGGGTGTTTGATAAGGAAAAAGGTCGATGCTTTGCCGGGAATGTTGATTGAATGGAGTGGCTGAAGCTGGTGGGTTAAGTTTGCCTTGGGATGTGGATTTTTGGGTTGCTTCATTGATTTGTCTTTGTTTTTCTGGGATCGGGTGGTTCTGGGTTTTAAGCTTTTTAAAAAAGAAAAAGAAAAAAAAATTGAGTTTTGAATGAGCTTTGGGTCGTAGGGTTGATTTCGCTTTTTCTTTTCTCCCTAGAGGGGGAAGTTGGTTTTCTTTTTCTGATTTGAATGTGGGGATTTGGGTTTGTGTGTGGCGAAGATTGGGTTGTGGCTGGGTCTGTGAGATGAGGAAGGGTGGAGGAGGGTGGCAGGCATTGCTTTTACTGCTGTTTGTGATCTTCTTGTTCCCTGCTTCGGTATGGCTGGTGGAGGCTAACATGGAAGGTTTGTTTCTCTCCTTTTCTTGTTTCGTTTTTAGTTGCTATTGCTATTGCAGATAGCAGCGTTCTTAGACATTTCCAAGGAATGGGATATTCTTCTGATTTTGTATGAGCTCAAAATTGTGGGGTGTTTTGCTTGCTGGTTGTTTGTTGGTATATGCTTCCTGTCGTGTGTCGAATCTTTGCTATTGTTGGGTTTCAGTACATGGTGGTCAGTTCTACGTCTTCATGATCAGCTATGTCTGTATAAGAAATTATGGATTTCTACTAGTGCCTGTAGGCATTCTGTATTGTGTCCATAGTGCATCTTCTGCTATGCATGGATCTCATATGGCCTCGCTTTCCAACTACATGTGATCTAGAGATGTAGATAATTTTAACAAGTTGATTGCCAGATGCTCTTCATCTATTTCCTCAGTCTAATCGAACCATTACGGCATGTTTAGGTCGAGGAATGGTGGAAGGAATAGAATTGGTTTTATTTTATTCTAGACCATTGTTGGATCCCACGCTATGCGACAGAACGAATGGAAGGATCCCATTCCATCCTCCTATTCTTTCTGTTCCTATATCCACCCGATTCCTCAAACCAAGTGTAGCATTTGAGCACATCATACAATGCAGGGGAAACTTCTTTGCAATAAAATTTTCTTGTGCGTCTTTCTAATCTCATAATGTGGCTAACTCAGTGGACTGTGTTTCTTTACCATATAGGTGATGCTTTGCATAGCCTTCGCGCCAGCTTGGTCGATCCTAATAATGTGTTGCAAAGTTGGGATCCTACCCTCGTTAATCCCTGTACATGGTTCCATGTGACATGCAACAATGATAATAGTGTGATCAGAGTGTGAGCATCTCAGTTTGGACTTGTTGACTGTTTCCTTAGCCCAAAGTTTTCACATGGTCTGTTTTGAACGTGTCTTGCTTTTTTATTTATTTTTTTCTTTCAGGGATCTTGGAAATGCAGCCTTGTCTGGTCAACTAGTCCCTCAGCTAGGCTCTCTGAAGAATCTACAGTACCTGTAAGTATGCCTAGTCTTTGAACTGTCAGGTCCTCCCCTGTTATTCATGTGGTTGTCCTTTGCTTACTTCTCTATAGATGAGACACTAGGATCACGGCTACTGTTCTGTTAAGCTTGAGTGCCTCCCCAAGGGCATTTTAGGCTGAAGGCGGAAGACATTGGATTAGTATGTTGGGGTTTATAGGTGGGTTGAGTTGACTGCTGGTTGGAAAATTAAGTTTAGCTTAAAACTCCGGCATTCTTTTGGGTTTGGTTGGTAATAAGTGACTCGAACTTACAGCCCTATAGATTTTGTTATATTATTCAGCTAGATTGTAATTGTAATAATAGAAAACATTACTGGCAAAGCAAGTATCACGAGATGATGAGATATTCATGGGAGGATATGATTGCCATTTCTGCCTTTATGGGTTGTGTGATAGCTTCTGCTGGAGTTGCATACAAGCATCTGCGCATTTGTTGAGGCTAATGTATACTGAGCCAGTTCTCTTACATAGGGAGCTGTACAGTAACAATATCAGTGGACCCATACCAAGTGATCTTGGGAATTTGACCAGCTTGGTGAGCCTCGATCTTTACCTGAACAGCTTCTCAGGTCCCATACCAGAGACATTGGGCCGGCTATCAAAGCTTCGGTTTCTGTGAGTATTAAAGCACCCTTCAATTCTTACAATCGAGCATGCCCAGTAAGATGTAGAGTTCGAGAGAACTCATTAGTTCATTTGTAATGCTCCTGTTGGCAGGCGACTTAACAACAATACATTGACCGGATCTATCCCTATGTCATTGACTAACATCTCCACACTGCAAGTTCTGTAAGTGCAAAATATATCACTCACAAAGGTTCTATTTCATAATTATCTCATGTTCTGCACGCAAAGTGGCTTTGCGTTGAATTTATCAGTTGACTGCCTACAGGGATCTCTCTAACAACCATCTGTCAGGAGTGGTTCCAGATAATGGTTCTTTCTCCTTGTTTACTCCCATCAGGTCTGATACTACGAATTGAGGGGAGTTAACTGTATCACCTGCGATGGCAATACTAATATCCCTTCATTTTTTGCTCTTTGTAGTTTTGCGAATAATTTGGATTTATGTGGTCCGGTTACCGGTCACCCTTGTCCCGGATCTCCGCCATTCTCTCCTCCTCCTCCTTTTGTTACTCCACCGACATCTTCACCAGGTATCTATCATCCCATAAAATTTCATTGGTAACAATGATCCAAGACCTTGTTTTCTCATGTCAATTACTTTAGGTGGTAATGGTGCCACCGGAGCGATTGCTGGCGGAGTTGCCGCTGGTGCTGCTCTGCTTTTTGCTGCCCCAGCAATTGCTTTTGCTTGGTGGCGCCGGAGGAAGCCGCAGGAATATTTCTTTGATGTTCCTGGTAGGTTTCTTTCGCAGGAATTTCATTATTTTCTCTTGCAGGGGTTTTCCTCAGTTTACTTATGACTCGGGTATCCTCCTTGCAGCTGAAGAAGATCCAGAAGTTCACCTGGGACAACTCAAGAGATTCTCTCTGCGGGAACTCCAAGTTGCGACTGACAGCTTCAGCAGTAAGAACATTCTCGGCAGAGGTGGTTTTGGCAAAGTATACAAAGGACGTCTCGCCGATGGCACCCTCGTAGCCGTAAAGCGACTGAAAGAGGAGCGCACTCCCGGTGGTGAACTGCAGTTTCAGACAGAAGTGGAAATGATAAGCATGGCTGTGCACAGGAATCTTCTCAGGTTGCGTGGGTTTTGCATGACCCCTACGGAAAGACTGCTTGTGTACCCATACATGGTGAATGGAAGCGTTGCATCCTGCTTAAGAGGCAAGTTTGCTCAGTTACTTTGCCTAAGGTTCCCATTTTGTCGGCTCTAAACCTGTTGCTTCCGCTTTGATATGTGTTTTTCGTGCAGAACGTCCTCCTTCCCAACCACCTCTGGATTGGGCAATACGGAAGCGGATCGCCCTGGGATCTGCGAGAGGGCTTTCATATTTGCATGACCATTGTGATCCCAAGATTATTCATCGAGACGTAAAGGCAGCGAATATTTTGTTGGACGAGGAGTTCGAAGCTGTTGTCGGGGATTTCGGGTTGGCTAAATTGATGGATTACAAGGATACTCATATCACAACAGCTGTTCGTGGCACGATAGGACACATAGCCCCTGAGTATCTCTCCACGGGGAAGTCGTCGGAGAAAACAGACGTATTTGGCTATGGAATTATGCTTCTGGAGCTAATTACTGGACAGAGGGCTTTTGATCTCGCTCGACTTGCGAACGACGATGACGTGATGTTGCTTGATTGGGTAGGACTCCTGACAAAATGCTAAGTTTTCTAAGAGCTGACATTTTCCTTGATTTGCGACTGATTGCATTGCACTATCTCAGGTGAAAGGGCTTCTGAAGGAAAGGAAGGTTGAGATGCTCATCGATCCAGACCTCCAGAGCAACTATGTTGAAGCCGAGGTGGAACAGTTGATTCAGGTTGCTCTGTTGTGCACACAAGGCTCGCCCGTGGACCGTCCGAAGATGTCTGAAGTGGTGCGGATGCTTGAAGGCAACGGTTTGGCCGAAAGGTGGGACGAATGGCAGATGGTCGAGGTTCTTCGGCAGGAGGTCGAGCTAGCACCTCGCCCAGGCTCCGAGTGGATTCTGGACTCCACGGAGAACTTACATGCGGTTGAGTTATCTGGTCCTCGGTGACCAGCAAGGGATGTCTTGATTGTGTAATCCTATTCTTTTAACATATTTGTGCATATAAATGAGTTCAAAGTTGTGTGAACTCAAACCGACCCTTTGTGCCCGTAAATCACTTGTCATCCTCGATACTTTGTGGCAGAACAACGGCGCTGCTCAACTGGTCTCACTCAACCAGGGGTGAACTCGAGTTGACATAATATTTTCCTTGATTTAAGGTTCGTTCAGTTATTAACGAGGTACTCCATTGACGATCCTTTTAAAATAATAAATTTATAATATAAATTTATTAATATTTATAAAGAAAATACATACATACATAGGGAAATTTTATTATTCTTGAAAGTGTCTAACTTATTACAATTTCAAGCAACTGTATTCATAGGTGATTAAAGAAGATACATTTGCGTTGTGACAAGAAGAAAATAATATTATTAAGTATGAAAATTTTATGAGAAGAGAAAACAATCATCACGAACCGGTTAGAAGGATTAATGGTATTCATTAATATTGCCTCGTTAAAGACCTTAATCAAAAAATGTAGCATGACAGAAATATAAATAAGAGAAAACGAGTGTATTTACTCCTTTGTAACCTCGTCGTAAATCATCCTAGTTTGCGTATACCAATTTTATTTACTAGTCTCTCAAATGTCGTATTAGGCGTGCCTTTATAAATAGGCCTGCTAGATTGCTTCGAAAAAAGAAAAATTTATTTAACATTAATATCACAATTCTTCTAATGATCATATGTGAAAAATAATTTAATATGTGTTTTATTTTATCGCCTTTGATAAATCTTCATACAAAGTTGTTTTCTTTAAGGCGTCATAACGCATGAACCTCGAATAATGTATATGCGATGCCAACCACACAATTTTCTACTTGCTTTATGAATTACAATAATTTCATAATGATTAGATGACGTATCGGTAATTGTATGTTCCATACATCTCTAGGATATAATTATATCATCACATGTAAATGAATAACCGATTTGAGATTTACGACTATGGGAATCAGACCAAAAACACACATTTGAATGCTCAACTAATTATACGTTAGATCTATAAAGAAAAAATAATTTGATGTCCATTGTATCTTGAAGGTATCAGCTTAATTCCATGCCAATGTCCTTTTGCCAACAAAGAATAATATCTTGCTAATAAATTTACTAAAAATGATATATGTCGATGGGTATGGCAAGTAAGATACACTAATGCTCTAATTGCACTCAAATATGGTACTTCGGGATCAAATAATTTTTCATCATTTATTCAAGGTTGAAATGAATGCTTATTTATATTATTAAGAGATCTTACTACCATAAGAAAACTCAAAGCATGTGTTTTATCCATGTAAAATCTTTTTAACACCATTAATATATAGGTGGATTGATGAACAAATACTTTATTATACAAATGCTCAATTTGTGAGACAAGACAACTTTATTTTCCAATGTCTTTTATCTCAAATTATTTCTTAATATAATTACTCTTTAGAAAATTTATATGTTTAAACAATATTCATATTATCAATATATATCGCAGTTATAACAAATTTTGATTGAGATCTCATAATAAACATGCATAAACATATAAGATCATTATTATATCAATCTTTTCAACAAATATTTAATGAGACGTTTACAATGCATGTGCCCATATTATTTCAATCCATATAGAGATATGCATAACTTAACTATGTAAAATTCTCGATGGGCATTATATGCTTTTGACATTTTGAAAAATTTAGGGAGTTTATGTATATGTTGTTATCGAGAGATCCATACACGTGTAACAACATTGATTAATTAATCGCATTTTCATTTGTTCATGAATTATGAAACTTAGAGATGTCTAAAAGTAGTTGCGTCCATCACGTGAGAAAATGTTTCATCATAATCAATATCAGGCACCTACGAGAATTCCCAGGGAAGAAGTCATGCCCTATATTTAACAATATCATTTTTCTCACTTCATTTGTGGACAAGCACCCAATCAGAAGTACGGATAAAAAGTTCAAAAGCTATGTTTTACAGACAAACACCCACATATATCTTCTTTGCATTCTTCAATAGACTTAGCTCAAGATCACCATTTTCATTCACGATATGGTAGTATATATGATATGCAAAACTTTCAACGACGTTGATATAATCCTCTTAGTCGAAGATTCACTCGACTGTGTGCATCTAGTCAATGAATTCCTCAAGATCAAGATTTCACTTGAACTCTGAAATTTGAATGCTCGTCGATGGAGTTCTTTTTCCAGTCGTGGATATGCCAGTGGAGATTCTACTCAAGGTTCTTCTCGCCATGGATTCTCTTCAACGTCACTTGGGTAGACCGTGAGATGGCAACCGTCGATGAGTCCTTAACTCCTCTAGTTGTCGTTAGAGGTCTTTGATTGTGCTTCATTCAAAGACGATCTAATGCGGTATCTTCCGGTCATTGATTAACCATATGCTCTGATAACAAAATGATACGGTGTAGGTGCATGATGGGTGATAGGGATGGTCGAAAGGTGTTTATGGATAGAGAGCGAAACAAAAATGTACGGATGATGAAAAACCCGAACTGGGTAAAGGGAATGATAGGTTGAGAAAAACCATCGCAGATACAGTTACACCATCATAATAGTATACTTGGATAGGCTCGTATGTTCCACAGGTACAGATACATCACGTTGAACAGTAACGAAGACTAGGAACAACATGGAAGATATAGATACACTACCACCAATTGACACACTCAACACATACTGAACTTATAATCCACCAAATGAAGAAATATGGTTGAAAGACATGAATTTGATAAAGGATTTTACCTAAATTCTGCTTTAAACTTATAATGATTATAAGGCACCACATAAATAGAGGTCGCACAAACTTAGACATAAATGCTTAAAAGGAAATGAAAGGTTTTCATAGAAACTTATTACACGTACAACTAGATCTGCATGCACTTAAAAAATAAATGATGGCGGCAATTGTCTTGGGAAGGAACTCATCATTAGCTGCTTGGCCCGAGTCAAGATCTTGACCAAGTTCTCCTCCGACCCTTCTTGAGTCGACTACCTCTAATCCTTCTTGAGTTAACTAGATGTAGGCTTCTCAAGTAGGCATACTCGAATAAAGATCATCTCGATTATATCTCCTCGACAGTTGATGAAAGTCATTCGACTAGTTCATAAGAAGACCTCGCGTTGGCTTTCTCAAACAAGCTTCTTGACTCCTTGAGCAGAACGACTCATTTGTTTCTCGACACGAGCTGGTCTTCTCCGTATTAACTTCCTTCTCGATGGGTCAGTTTCCTCTCGACTTGACTCAACTTATCTCTACAATACCGATGAATTGGAACAGATTGATCACTTGTATGAGAGAGTTGTGCCACCACAGCGATACTAGTGTCTTAGTCAAGTTATGAATGATTTTAAGCTGAATTAGATGAGGTACGTTCCAAAATAACATTCGGCGAGAAAATACTTCGTGAAATAGATCAATAACTTTCAAAGTTTACCAAATAACGTCCCTGATGTTATAAACATCAAATTCTATTTGTAATGAGTTTGATATTTATAATACCGAGTTCACCTGCAAAAGATTGGGGAATTCGATATTTAGTTGAATGAATATTATTAGGATACATATGATATTTATTTGATGACTTTTTTGGGTGGAGGTTATATACGTAAGTTGGTATTACATTAGACAACATTTAGTTGAATGAATATTGTTATCCGGTAGTGTTGGCACGGAATTTGTTCACTACAACACGTATCAAATTTTACAATGATGGTGTGGTCGCCGTAAAGTGAAAGTAAACGCAATACTAGAATTTAATACGATGGTACTAAATTTACTGCGTTTGATGTTGTACACCGCAAAGTAAACGAGTGCAAGTATAACAGATAAACATAACACCAGAATTTAATGCGATAGTATTGAGCTTATAGCATTACACTTACAGACATAACTTGAACGGGAAACAACAGAAAAGGCCCGATGACGCTTCACGACGAGAGGCGGTCGAGGCAGAATACTTTCGTAGAATTCACCCTTGTGGAGCGGCGGAGATGTCAATAGCACCGGACAAGATCGACAGCACCGAGGGTGGAGCATGACGCCAGACAAAATCAATAGTGTCGTGGGCGGAGTCGAAGTGATAGCAGGTCAACGGCACCGGACGGGATCCACAGCATCGAGGATGGACCGCAACGCCAGACAGAATCAACGACGCTGAGGGTTGGTGGAGGAGCGTCAAGAATGCCAGAATCGACAACGCTGAGGTTGGAGGATAAATGACCGAAAGTAAAGATAAAATATTGAAGTATATGTTTGAGTTATTGTTGTTGTTTTTTGCCGTTATTGTTACGACCCTTTTATATCTCAGAATCTTTTAGTTGCGGTTATTCGCACTTCGTATCTTGATTGGCCTTTCTGGGCTTGCCACGTGTCTTACTTATTGGTCGTGGTTAGCTGTGTTCTCGAGTTGCGAGGATCGGCATTGCATCTCGAGCTATACTGAGTAAGCTACTTCTTGAGCGAGACTGTTCTCGAGCGTTCGAGAAATCCCTGAACAGATTTCTCGAGCGGGATTGGTTTCGAGTGCTCGGGGAACTTCCCTCGAGCCATGCTTACCCGGGCTTTTCGAGCGGGACTGACGGGTCTGTATGGGACTTTGCTTCTCCGGCCCATTAGGGACGGAGCTCTAACGGGAGTCTAACAGGTAATGGGTGTCTAACTGGTAGACTTAGTAATTATCATCCTTAACTTTTAAGAAGAGAACATAGCAGCATATCGCAAATGTACGTCGCGACTGTAACTTACTCCTCTTTTTATTTTGTAAGGAGGACTTTTATAATATTTACTTTACCTCACGTGATTAATGATATATTTTCTAACACAGTTAAAATTATGTGATACAACATATAATCTTAATGGCTGCTCTTTCATGATTCTTGATAATTGGAAATTAATTTTTAAAAAATATTTGAATTTTGATTGTTCCGTTGATACTATCAGTATCATACTGAATTTGGATTGAGAAAAAAGTACTATATATTTTATTTTACTAAAATCTAAAAATCAACATTCTAATACTTTCGATCTCATCCTGACCGGCAATTTTGTTTTTATTATAAGTCGATTTTATACCGGCCGCCAATGTTGAAGTTAGGTGAATGGAGTAGGGCAAGTGGAGGAGGGGCCAGCTTTATCTTGTCTACACAAGTTTATTTGACCTAAATATTTTAATCAATTAAAAATTTTAGAGCGGTCAATGTTTTCCCCAAACTAATCTTTAATGGAACAATTCTCGTGACGGTCATGCATATATTACATGAGGATTCGCGTGTCAAAAATCCCACCCCCAGCCGCTCCCCTCTCCCTCCCTATAAAAACAATGAACACGACCCCCTCATTCTATCCCGTTTAAAGCCGGAATTCGATCAGGGTTGTGTCCATCTACGATCTTTCGAAGAAGAAAGACAAGGAAAATGGCGATGCCAAAGGCGAAGGAGATCGTCTCTTCCAATTCCGTCGTCGTCTTCAGCTATTCGCATCGCGGCTGCCCTCCTTGTCCTTTGTCATTGGCGCTTTGGTGTCGGTTCATGGTTGTTTCCGATGGTTGTCGTTATTGCATGCAGCAAGAGCTACTGCCCTTACTGCGTCAGCGTCAAGAAGCTGCTCTCCGATCTCTGTGTCAACTTTAAGGCCATTGATACCTGAAAATCACGGTGGGAGGAATGCCCTAGCTGCGATGGTCACTGAAGTGGAAGTTAAGGATGGAGCTGAAGTGGGAACTGAAGTGGGAGTTCGGGGAGAAAGAGGTTACTGGAAGACAGCTGTACCGAGCTCCCCCGTAGTGGGCCTTACATTGGAAAAATGGACGGGACTTACAATGGAAAAAGGGACGGGACCAGAGCTACCTGGACTTGGGTTTAAAGACGAGCCCCAACTGGAGAATAAACCCATGAATGGAAAGGGGAGGGACGAAATTGAAAAGAAGAAAGATGTATCAGGAGAAATCAAGGAAGCTGGAAGGGTGGAGGTCCAAAAGGGAGAAAACGAGACTTACCAACAAACTCCAGCAACAGACACCACCACCCTTGGGTCGTCGGGGATAACAAACTCGTTTGGGGGAAGGCACCTGCAGGGGGATATAAAAGGCCTCAGAGATAAAGAAGAGAGAGAGAAGATATTATCAGAAAGGGAAAAGAAGAGCGGAAATGGAGGATGATGCACGCCGGAGTGGAGGTTGAAGGAGCATTGCTAGCTGCTGACTGTGGGAAGCAAGGGAGTGTTGTCTGAAGATGGATTTGGGTGTTTGACGTTGTTCTGGTGTTGGTGTTTAGTTTTGCCGTTGTGGGTGTTTGTAGTGACTGAGGTGTGGAGGACTGTAGTTTGTTGACTGTTATGACCCGATCGGAGTGGGTATGATGGAATCCAGCTTATTTCCTGTCTGAGAATATAATTCCACGTGTCAAACTGGTATCAGAGCGATATAAGCTCGATTCCCAGTTGTATTATGCCTGTTGCTGAATTTACTAGGTCTCGGACAGTAGCTATGGAGTCTGACTCATTGAAGGACATGATGATGGAGATGATGCGGAAGTTCGACGGGATGGGGGAACAAATTGCCGGGCTAACGGAACGAATGGATAACTTGGAGAGGGGAAACAGGGGAAAACAAAAGGAAGAGTTTGATGAAGGACATTCGGCAGTAAGACCTGGGTATTCAAGCTCCAGATGGGATGATAGAGCTATTCGACAGGTGAAGTTTGATTTTCCGGTTTTCGATGGCAGCAATGTGCAGGAGTGGTTGTTTAAGTGCGAACGGTACTTTGACTTGGATGAAACTCCCGCGGAAATGAGGGTTAGTGTGGCTTCCATTCACTTGACTGGCCCGGCTATTGAATGGCACTATGCATTCATTCGTAATAGGGACTTGAAGGGGCCATTGAGCTGGGCTGAATATTCTGCGGGAATGTTGCTCAGATTTGGACCTAATGAACTAACTCGGCCAATAGTGATGTTGAAGGAATTGAAGGAGGGTAAAAGTTATTCTGAATATGTAGATGAGTTTGTGTCTTTGGTGACCAAAGTGGAACTATCTCATGAAGACCAAGTGGCAATGTTCATAGGGGGGTTAAAGCGTGAAAACAGGAAGCTGATGATTGCATTTAATCCAAGGACATTGCAACATGCTATTGCACTAGGGAAGACATTAGCTTCTGAGGAGGAGGGGAGTAGCAAAGAAGGGTTCCAAAGAAGTAACAAAGTAGACCAGTGGCAAGGGTCTCCTAGAGGTATTCCACCTTCAACTAACATTCGGAGTAATCAACGTTGGCCAGCAGGGAATAGGTTTCCAGATAATGGGATGAGGCCACCAGCCAACGGGGGTACGAGACCCCCTGCATACCAGCCACCTCATAAACGACTTACTACTGCAGAAGTGGAAGACAGGAGGCAGAAAGGTCTTTGCTATTGGTGCGATGAGAAGTATCACTTCAATCATCGATGCCAAAATAGGAAGCTGTTTGCCATCATGATGGAGGACGAAGAAGAAAACAGTTTGGCAGAAGATTTGGGACGAGAAGGCAATTTTGGGGTGATTGGAAATTCAGCTAAAGGTGAAACGGATTTGACAGTGGGGGATGACATGGAAGACTCAAATGTTAAAAATGGGGCGGGAGGAGAAGGTGTGCCCTTGATTTCACTACACGCGCTGCACGGTGTGGCCCTCTCAGTAAAGAACAAGACCATGAAAGTGATCGGGAGGTATAAGAAAAGGCGGTTAACCATATTGATCGACTCCGGGAGCACCCACAATTTCCTGGACGTGGGGGTGGCAAAACAGCTTGGTTGTAAGGCAGAACCAATTCCCAGTCGAAAGGTGATGGTAGCTAATGGGGAAGAAGTGCAATGTGCGTCTGTTATAGAGAAATTTGGATGGGAAATGCAGGGGGAAGATTATGAAACTCGAGTACTACTCATGCCCATTAGGGGATGTGAACTCATTTTGGGAATGGAATGGTTGATGTCTTTGGGAGTGGTAGTGTGGGATTTCCTAAATTTAACTATGAACTATCGATGGAAGGGACGGCAGGTGCGGCTGACTACAGGGGAAGGAGAATTCACAAGAGTGATCACGGGAGCTTATAATGTGGAGGCTAAGGATATGGGGCTGTTATTGATTCCTCAACAGACCTCAACCTTTCAGGGGCATAATCTGGAGCTACCGAAGCAAATTCAGGAAGTATTGCAGAAGTATGCAGTGGTCTTTGAGGAACCCAAGGAACTCCCCCCAAGAAGGAAGCATGATCATGGCATTCCGTTGGAAGAGGGGGTAAATGGACTAAGCTTGAGACCCTATCGGTATTCAAGTTCTCAAAAAGACATCATTGAGAAACTTGTACAAGAAATGTTTGATTCTGGGGTAATTCAGCATAGTACAAGCCCGTTCTCATCCCCGGTGGTTTTAGTAAAGAAGAAGGATAGTAGTTGGAGATTATGTGTTGATTATCGGGAGCTCAACGAAAGGACTATAAAGGATAAATTTCCGATTCCCGTAATCGAGGAACTATTAGATGAACTACATGGAGCGGTTTTATTCTCGAAGTTGGATTTAAGGTCGGGGTATCACCAGATACGGGTAAAGGAAGAGGATGTTCCTAAAACCGCCTTCAAAACTCATGAAGGACACTACGAGTTCCTAGTTATGCCGTTTGGATTAACAAATGCCCCTTCTACGTTCCAGAGTTTGATGAACGAGGTATTTCGTCCTTACCTAAGGAAGTTTGTGTTGGTTTTCTTTGATGATATACTGGTTTATAGTCCCACTTTAGAAGCTCATGCCTCGCACCTGACTTTAGTTCTGGAAGTATTGAAAAGGAACTGCTTATATGCTAAGCTCAACAAGTGCGCTTTTGCAAAGGAAAGGGTTGAGTATCTGGGTCATTTTATTGAGGCAAAAGGGGTCTCTACGGACCCCAGGAAGCTGGAGGCCGTTAGGGACTGGCCGGTTCCAAACAATATTAAGCAACTACGAGGGTTCTTGGGATTGACGGGTTACTACCGTCGATTTGTGAAGGGGTATGGGGTCATTAGCAAACCCTTAACTCAGCTGCTTAAAAAAGACAGTTTCAAATGGTCTGCGGAGGCTCAGGAAGCATTTTTAAAATTGAAGGAAGCTATGACTACAACTCCTATTTTAGCTTTGCCGGATTTTGCTCAGCCACTGGTTGTGGAAACCGACGCAAGTCAAAATGGCATTGGGGCAGTTTTGATGCAGAAAGGACAGCCTTTAGCATTTATAAGTAAAGCGTTGGCTCCAAGGCACCTGAGCTTATCGGTATATGAAAAGGAGCTCTTGTCTATTGTATATGCGGTTGAAAAGTGGCGTCACTACTTAATTGGGAGGAAATTCATCATTAAGACCGACCATCAAAGTCTTAAGTTCCTCTTGGAACAGAAATTGCATAACGAAATGCAATTCAGATGGTTAACTAAGCTATTGGGGTATGATTATGAGATTAGCTATAAGAAAGGAAAAGAAAACGTGGTGGCGGACGCCCTTTCCAGAGTTCCCGGTGCTCAGGTAATGTCTATTATACTAAATTTGCAGCAGGGGACATTATTGGATGCTATAAAGGAAAGCTGGAAACATGACAAACAATTGCAGCTCATAATTCAGAGACTAGAAAAGGGGGTTACGATGGCCTATGAATGGAAACAGGGCTTCTTGCTCCGAAAAGGGAAGTTAGTCGTGGGTAACCACTTGGATCTGAGAGATCAAATAATTCGGATTTTCCATGCCTCATCGGCTGGAGGCCATTCGGGTATCAATGGAACCACTAAGAAGATTGCGAGTTTTTGCTACTGGAAGGGGCTGGAACAGCATGTTCGGCAGTACATCAGGTCCTGTGAGGTATGCCAGCGATGCAAGTATGATTTAGCAGCGTCCCCGGGGTTATTACAACCCTTACCGGTTCCTACTGCTATTTGGACTGACATTACTATGGATTTCATAACCGGATTACCAAAGTCAATGGGAAAGGAAGTAATTATGGTGGTGGTGGATCGGCTCACAAAGTATGCACATTTTCTCGCATTGCAGCATCCTTATACAGCACGGAAAGTAGCAGAATTGTTCCTCGATTCTGTCTATAAGCTACATGGGTTGCCACATTCTATCACGAGTGATAGAGATGCGATATTTCTCAGTGATTTTTGGCAGGAGCTTTTTAGGTTGCAAGGAGTGGATCTGAAGCTATCTACAGCCTATCATCCTCAAACGGATGGGCAGTCGGAGGTGGTCAATCGCTGCCTAGAAACTTATTTACGTTGCATGTGCTCGGATTGTCCGCACTTATGGTGTAAGTGGCTACCCTTGGCTGAGTGGTGGTATAACACCACCCACCACTCCACCATACACATGTCTTCTTTTGAGGCACTCTATGGGTATGAACCTCCTATTCATCTACCCTACATCAGAGGTACATCGTCATCTACGGCAGTTGACCAGGAACTTATAGCTAGAGAAGAAATGATACATCTCCTACGCTTTCACATCCACCGAGCTCAGAACAGAATGAAACAGCTAGCGGACAGAAAAAGGTCGGACAGACAGTTCAGGGTGGGAGATATGGTTTATGTGAAGTTACACCCATATCGACAGAGCTCAGTAGAAGGCGGGCATCAGGGTAAACTCATGCCCCTTTATTTTGGTCCCTACAAGGTGCTAGACAAGATCGGTCAGGTTGCCTATCGCCTAGATCTACCGCCAACAGCACAAGTTCACCCTACGTTTCACGTTTCTAAGCTGAAAAAAGCGTTGGGGCTAGGGGATCGTACCTCTTCCCAGTTTCCAACCTTGTCAGCCTTACCTTCTGTTCCGGAATACATCCTGCAAAGGAAAATGGTCAAGCGGAGGAATCAGGCCGCGACACAGGTACTAGTGAAATGGACAGACAAAAATGAGAGTGAAGCAACCTGGGAGTATCTTGATGATCTTCGACAGCGTTACCCTTCCATCACCCTTGAGGACAAGGGTGATTACGAGGGGAGGGTATTGATACCTGAAAATCACGGTGGGAGGAATGCCCTAGCTGCGATGGTCACTGAAGTGGAAGTTAAGGATGGAGCTGAAGTGGGAACTGAAGTGGGAGTTCGGGGAGAAAGAGGTTACTGGAAGACAGCTGTACCGAGCTCCCCCGTAGTGGGCCTTACATTGGAAAAATGGACGGGACTTACAATGGAAAAAGGGACGGGACCAGAGCTACCTGGACTTGGGTTTAAAGACGAGCCTCAACTGGAGAATAAACCCATGAATGGAAAGGGGAGGGACGAAATTGAAAAGAAGAAAGATGTATCAGGAGAAATCAAGGAAGCTGGAAGGGTGGAGGTCCAAAAGGGAGAAAACGAGACTTACCAACAAACTCCAGCAACAGACACCACCACCCTTGGGTCGTCGGGGATAACAAACTCGTTTGGGGGAAGGCACCTGCAGGGGGATATAAAAGGCGTCAGAGATAAAGAAGAGAGAGAGAAGATATTATCAGAAAGGGAAAAGAAGAGCGGAAATGGAGGATGATGCACGCCGGAGTGGAGGTTGAAGGAGCATTGCTAGCTGCTGACTGTGGGAAGCAAGGGAGTGTTGTCTGAAGATGGATTTGGGTGTTTGACGTTGTTCTGGTGTTGGTGTTTAGTTTTGCCGTTGTGGGTGTTTGTAGTGACTGAGGTGTGGAGGACTGTAGTTTGTTGACTGTTATGACCCGATCGGAGTGGGTATGATGGAATCCAGCTTATTTCCTGTCTGAGAATATAATTCCACGTGTCAGCCATCGAGCTCGACAAGGAAGGTATTGGTGTCGGTTTCCCCTCCTGTCACGATTTCGGCTCCCATTAGTCAGGAGTTTCAATTTTTATGATCTGGTTCATTTGAAATGAGATCGATTCGGTAGTCTGATTCTTGGAGATTTGATTTCGGATCTTTCTTTAGAAGCTGTTAAAGTTATGAGAAATTAAGTTGATGGATCTGTTGAACAAAATTGCCATGGAGAGAATCGCTGCAGTTAGATGTTCCCTGGCTAGATGGAAGAGGCAGAGAGGGATTGAATTTGAACGGAGGCAACGTAAGGAAGACAGGCCAAGCTTCAGGCTGATGTTTGCCCATGCCTTTTGCCTCCTCTTTTCCGTTTCTTGTCAGATCTCAGAAAGTTTATTTTTCCCAATCTTTATGAATGGAATGATGCTCTCTGGTGGTTGGGGTTATGCGGATCTTGATTTTAGGTCAAATTATCTTCTTCTTCATCCTGAGATGCATATGATGTTGACCTTTCATTTCCGGGCAGAGGATATTTTATAGATTTTTTAAGGGATAAATTAGTGGTTGTGGCAGTAGGCATTGATTAGGTTGTTTATCATGGATTCATGATGGAAATGACATCAAAAGGCGCCTTTTTAATGGGAGATCTCCATAAAATTTTCCGAATGATCCGTGTTGCAGCCGATGGGAGTGAAGTTCAATCTGCCTTGGCTCAGTGGACTGGACAGAGGACCGTCCCTAATGGGTTCATTGGCGGAAACCACATCGGTGGCTGTGACAGTATGTTATCTCTTGTAGACACCATGTTTCATTTTGAGATGCACATTTGAGTTTTTGCTGTTTTGCTGACCACGGAGGCATATATTATCTATCTGCAGAGGCTACTGCCATGCACAAAGAGGGGAAGCTCGTGCCGCTGCTTACCGAGGCTGGAGCCATTGCCAAAGTCGCATAAAGTGAAGCCCCTCTGTGTTGTGAGTCAAACATTTTATAAGTCAGTCTGGTCATTCTGCTAGCAGGACTGTCGTCTGTTGTTGCAGCTGCTGCGTTAGGCAATCATTTCGTACCAGTGGTGATGTGATGACTGAATTAGTTCTATTGTTTACGAGTGTGTAATAAACTTCCCCTCTAATGATATACAAGAAGGGAATAAAGAATTACATAAAAGACTGGAAGAGCTCTATTCAACGTCTCCACAAGAACTGAGAACAGTGGAAACCACATAGTCATCTAATTCGACACCTTCTTCCCTTAACCTAAACATTAGCTTCAAAGCCTCTTGTGTCAGCCCATTCCGCGCATACCCCATTATCATCGCCTTCAACGTTACAAGGTTCCGCTCGGGCATCCGGTCAAAGACCTGAGCTGCCTCGTTCACATGCCCACATTTCGCATACATGTGTACAAGAGAGCTCCCAACGTAGACGTCAGATGACAAGTAGTTCTTGTTTGCAGAGGAATGCAGTAGTTTCCCTGGCAGGACGGTTTCTAGCTTTGCGCAGGCTTTTAAGGCCGAGGAATATGTGAACGTGTTTGGCTCGACTCCCTCCTGTATCATGTCGTTCAGCCGTTCGAGCGCCTCCCCGTCAAGACCGAGCTTCGTGCACCCCGATATGATTGCGGTCCAGGACACGACATCTCGGGAAGGTAGCTGCTGGAGGACTGAGGATGCGGTTGTGTACTTCCCACACTTGCAATAAAACCACACGAGTGCACTCCCCAGGTAGGCATTCATCCGAGTAGATTTCTTGATCATGGCTGCATGAACCTCCGCTCCCAAACGGAGGTCTGTCAATGAACCGCATGCCGTGAGGATGCTGACAGCAGTCATTTCATTGGCGTAAATGTTTCTCTTCTTCATCTCTCTGAAAAGGTTAATCGCCGCCTCTCCAAGACCCTTCTTAGCATACCCCGCAATGATACTCGTCCATGTCACTGTATTCCTCTTTCTCATTCCATCGAAGACTTTCCAACAGTTTGTCATCTCCCCACATTTCGCGTACATATCGACCAACGCAGTCCAGACGAAGATATCATTGTTTATCATTCCCCGAACTATTCTCCCGTGTAATTGCTTCCCGACTTTCAATTCACCCACCTCACCACAGGCATTCAACACACTACAAACTGTATGCTCATTCGGCAACAACCTGTCATTCAGCATCCTAGCGAACATCGACAACGCTGCCTTCCCGTCCCCGGATTTCGAGCAAGCTGTAATTATCGTCGTCCAAGACACCACATCATGTTCGTGCATCTGATCGAACATGCAGAACGCCCCATCTAGTTCCCCGCAACGACCATACAACTGAACAACCGCACTATCCACCAAGAGATTCCTTCTGCCGTACTTCACCAATGATGCGTGCACCTGCCTACCAAGCTCGACATCCAACCTTTTGCTACACAAATTCAACACGCACACATAGGTCTTACAATTCGGCCGGACCCCGCTCTCAACAGCATTTAGGAACAACCTCAGGGCCTCATCCTCCAGCCTAGCCCTTACATAACCATTAACCATGGTGGTCCATGTAACTACATTCCGACCCCAGTGGGGAATTTCATCAAACACCTTCCTCGCCTCGTCCGTCATCCCGTACCTGACGTACCCGGAAATCAAATTATTGCTGGTGTACGAATCCGCCAGACCCAAGCACTTTAGGACAAGCGCGTGCACCATTTGGACCTCCTTGAGGCCGTGGCAGGTCTGTAACCAAGTGGCCAGCAATCCATCTCGACCGAAATCGCCGCAAGGGACGCATCCTAACCTCGGCGAAGGCCTCTCAAGGGGATCGACCGAACACAGGGTGGTCCCGTAACAGAAGGAAGTAGGGGGTTTGGAAGGGAGGGATCGTATGGGGTTGGGGAGGCAGAGGAAGGGAGGTCGTGGGAAGACAGAGGTCGGGTACCGGGACGAACACGTGAGCATTTGATAGCGGGGGAAGGAAAGATGGAGGGTGGCATCAAAGCTGCTGATTCAGGGTGCTCACCGCGACTGGCGACATGGGGAGTCGACAGCGACGAGGTTTTCTCCTTGGGGGATTGGTTTAAGGGAATAACAGAAAATGTCGGTTGCAACATCTCCCCGGATATTTTCCAGTTTTCCCCAACACATACAATCTATCTGCTTTTTCTTAAAACAAAAAGAATTGTTATAATTTATAAAATATAAGTATATTTTATTTGGAAACGGTTCGCCTTTAACTTTTATGTAATTTTTTTATAATGGTTTTGATATTGGTATTATGCTAAAATAAGAATTCAAAGAGAGTTCTACTTAACATAAAACTCATTTAAAAAATACTGTGATTAAGAGTTTTTATTTAGCACAAAAACTTTAAAAATCATTAAAATTCACTCTAGAAATTTATCGAATAAAGATTTTAGACTAAAATCTTGTTTTCGCATAATTATTCTTCAATCTAATTTTAAAGTTTTAGAATTTAATGAAAATTTATGTCAAAAGTTTTGGCATTTTTTTACTAGGGTTGAACATGTTCGGGTGGGTAAGTTCTAGACGTGGAATCTGAAACATACCCTATAATGGTAGTTTTCATACTTTTAGAACCTAAAATCTATCATGTACCTTATAACCTACCTTAGCGGTTCTGGTACCCGTTTCGATTCTCGAGTCTAATTGTGTAGTGATTTAAGGTTAAAATCATAAATTAAATTAATTAGTTCGAGCGACGAGATTAATTGATTCAAGGTTTGTAGACGTTGGAAATACTTTAGATAGGAGACTTAACTTTTGTGTGAAAGTTAAAAATGTGCATCAAAATGAATATACTAAGTCATACTATTAACAAGTGGACTTTGATCAAGGAAAATTAGTGTATGAGTTCTAAGAAAATTAGGACAATTATTATAAATTTATTGACTTTATAAATTAATTATTACCGACACTATAGGTTTTAGCCGGACCACTCGCCCTATTCCTTACCATCAATTATAGTATTATATCAAAAATTTTTTTATCATCATCATCAGCAGGGCGACAAGTTGCGTGCAGATTCATTAGGATGGCGTCGAGAAGGCCGACTTCCTGCGCGCTTTGCGACAACGTTGATCTCGCCTCCGTCTGTCCCGGCTGCGTCAATCTCAGGTCTTGATTTTTTCTGTTCATGGGTTCGATTAGATGGTGGATTGGATAATGAGAGCGCACCTGGGCTTTGTTCGTTTGAGCCTTCGCTTGCTAGGGTTTCAGAATCGGCTTCTCTGTTCGCGTTCCCTGTTTGATTTGACGTTTGGAGATTTCTGTTATGTGGCGATCCGTGATGTTTGGAGCCGGTATCATCCGCCCGGTCACATAAGTAGTAGAAGGGTTTTATTTGATTATTAATGAGGTCTTACCCGGTGTCCTCAGATGCTATCCTTCATTTACATTGGCAATATTGAGGTTTTATCCATTGTTTAACAATGTGGCGATTGGTCCTCTTGTAGGTTAAACGAGTACCATGTTGGTTTGAGGGCACTTAAGGGTCGCCGGGATGCCCTTTACGCGCGATTGAGTGAAGTGTTGATCGCTAAGGTATCATCCCTCCACCATTATCTTTCCAGCATAGTTGATAGATGTATATATATATATTGGCTTTTTTATTTGGTGAATGGCCATTCCAGGATATTGTGCTCGGTTATCTCCTGGCCAGTCCTGTTAAGCACTTGCATTTTTGGTTGGATTTCTGGGATTCTGATTTTATGCTAAATTGCTACTGTATCTTCTAAGATGCATATGACCAGATGTTTTAATTCGAGGTCAAAGTGTGCCATCAACTTGTTTCATCAAAGTGCAGCGGACAACACATGCTTTTTCACTTGAACCATAAGCAAAATATGTGGTGAATGGTGATTATCAATCTTTACTGTGATCATCCAAGAACAGTGCCTGAATAATTCAATTTTTAGTTCCGTCCTGGCTAGAAAATTCAAATTCCCCAATTGGATGATTGTCTGCAATCTCAAATGATTAGTTACTAATCTTGTTATAATGGTTGAGAAAGAACAGAAGGATCTCTAAGTTTAGTTCCACTTGATCTTTAGTGTGTTATTTACATTGAGGTTGTTGTCTTCTGCAATTGTGGAGGTTTGACATTTCTTTTTGTCCAATATTAAGTCCTTCACCTTTTCTGTTATGTTTTGTCGAAAACTGTTCTGGTGCCAGTACAATCTCTTATGGTTTTTCCCCTTTTCCTTTTATGCATCAGGGAAAAATAGACGACCAATGTAATTGGAGGGTAGCCCAAACTGAAAAACTCGCAAAGTTGAAAGAGAAGCTGCGTAGCAAGAAAGAACAACTTGTTCAAGGTTTTATTGATTTGTTTAATTTGTTGGCACATTTCTGTTGGTTGTGAGAGCTAGAAATTGAAGATTTCAATGTATTTAGTTATAGTTATGATGCTCCTCTTTTTTATCTTGAATGAAATTGCTCATGTATATGACATATTGATGTCATGTGAATTGTAGGATTCATCAGGGCATTCTTAATCTCTTTTTAGTTTATTCATGGTTAGACATGTAAAGTGCGAGGTTAAGATTATGGTGCGATTATAGTGTTCCAAATCTGGGCTGTCATGTGAATTGTTCTCGCCTAAGTGAATCTATGTAGCTTACGAAAGGGCACTAGCCATTTAAGATTTCTATATATCTGTTGTTGACAGTTTGCTAACAAGATGTGACATGTCGAAAGATTCTCATCGCTACTGTTACATTCAGGTAAAGCGAAGGTCGACAAACTATCAAAAGAGTTAAAGGCAAAGTACGGGGTGTTAGAAGCAGCTCTGCGTTTGGTAAAGCTTATTGCAATTTCTAGCCCATGAAAAGAAAACCTTTATTTTTGTCTGTTTTTGGTAATTTTCTCCGTTTATAGCTGGACAGAGCTCGTGTGGAACAACTGGAAAAATTTTATCCCAATCTAATATGCACACAGACGTTGGGGCTTGTAAGTACTCGTGTTTTCTCATCTTAACTTTCCCTCTATTTTCGTGTACCTTTTTGGTTTCTTGAGTTCTTTGCTATCTGTAAGGATAAGAGTCAACCCCTACTCATTTGATGTTTAATACTTAATGGCCTTAAGCTCAATCCCCCCCCCCCCCCCCCCCCCCCCGCCCTGTTCAAATTATTGATGTCGCTCCTTCTATTGTAGGTCTGGATTACAATCTGTTAGAGTTTGGTTTGTGGCTCATAATAGCTCAGATGATGTGCTTGCTACACTTGTTTCTTTTGATGTTCTTGGTGTGTCGGCAATTATTGACTTAGCCATGTACTGCTAAATATTGATTGAAGAATGTTACGGTTAATTGTAGATGGCAATTACATCCGAGCGTCTTCATAAGCAGTCTGTGGTAATGAAGCAGATATGCAAATTGTTTCCACAGCGTCGGGTATGCTCTTTGAATTTTTGAGAGACTTTGGACTTCGTTTTATTTTATTTCAGACTTGGGGAATTAGTTTTCTGTCATTTGTGAATAGGCATGTGGTATTGAATGTCTCACATGGTCCCAAGTATATACTTGTTGGACATGATGGACCTGATGGCCGCCAGTTGAACTTAACAAGAGATTACTGAGTAACTTGAATGTCTTTTGATATGACTTAATAGAAGCCGGAAAGGTGTGTCTGCAGAATTTGTTTTATGTATTACGTTTATGTTGACCAGAAATGGAAGTTTGTTTCTCTTTGGAATGATTTATTCGTATGAGATAGATAGTCTAGAACATGGTAAACACATCATAAACCAGATCTTCATATGCTTTTCCTGCTATTGTACTATTAATGATGCTTAATGCTAACTTGAAATTCGTAACTAATGCTATTGCTAATCTGAGTCTACTGGGGGAGATTTGAAAGTGATTGTTAAGATTATCCCTAATCCTGAATTTGACAATATGGGGTTTCCTTCAGGCTGATTAAGAGTTAATACTTCCAGTTAGTTCAGTGTTCATTTTTACCCTCAGGTACTTGTGGATGGTGAGAAAAAGGATGGACCCTCTGGTCAGTTTGATCAAATTTGCAATGCACGACTACCTAGAGGACTGGATCCACATTCTGTCCCCTCGGAAGAACTTGGTGCTTCTTTGGGGTAATAATCCAGAGCTGTGAATAGCTGATGGTTTTTATGCAAAATTTATCTGCTGGCACCTTTCAATCAGGATATGTTTTTTGTGTGGTACAAAATTCAATAGGGAATGTGTTTCTGTAACTTGACTTTTTTTGTGGTGATCTTTCAATAATATCCTAATAACTTCATGGCTGGAGAACAGATACATGGTGCAACTTCTGAACCTTGTTGTCCGAAATTTGGGTGTTCCATCTCTTCATAACACTGGATTTGCGGTAAGAATCTTCATCTCAATGAGGAGACTGCTACTTTTTCACAAGGATCTTACTTTCACCACAAATATAATCACTTCTTTATGGTATTGTCTGCTCTGTGCAAGCAAAGGCTTCATTTTTGTATAAGTGCACTGTTGGCCTAATTTTATTCTATGTGGACTATCTATTCTTGCCCTTTTAGTTCAAGTTTGCTCTGGACTAATGAAAATTAGCCCTTTTCATGTGAATTTTAGTAAGTTAGCAATCTGTTGTGAACAAATTTCTATTTATCTTTAGTTTCTACCTATCCTAATGCTTGTTATTTTAATTTAGGGATCTTGCTCTCGGATATGGCAGAGAGATTCTTATTGGGATGCTCGACCATCATCAAGGGGGTAAATCTGCTCATATTCTATAAAATGTGTGAGGCCGGTACAATCTGTATCATCTATATCGTGTTAAGCTTATGTTCCCTTTTGCAGCAATGAATATCCTCTTTTCATCCCACGCCAAAATTACTGTTCCACAAATGGAGAGAATTCATGGTCGGACCGAAGTTATAGTAATTTTGTTGTTGCTTCGATGGAATCGGAGAGAAAACCCCAGCTTGACTCTTGTAGAAGTAGTAGCTTTAATTATGCTTCGGCTTCGCAACATTCTGTAGAATCTCACAAGGATTTGCAGAGAGGCATTTCCCTTCTGAAGAAAAGCGTGGCATGCATTGCAGCATACTGTTATAACTCTCTATGCCTGGATGTTCCATCTGAAGCATCTACTTTTGAGGCTTTCTCCAGGCTGTTAGGCATACTATCTTCATCTAAAGAAGTCCGCTCTGTGTTTTCTCATAAAATTGCTTGCTCAAGGTAATTTTTTTGTTCCTCAAACCAATAGATAACCTGCAATGTGTCATCTTCACTTCTCCGGATGCCAATTGTACTGCTTCTTTTACTTTCATGGTTAACATATTTCCGGAGAATATACAGCACATGATGCATAGGCGTTCTTGTATTAACTTTCTCTATTAGAGAGGAACGCCAATGTCATTGTCGTCGTACATTTGCCTTTTCCTGAATTCATAGTTGTAATTTTCTTGTTTTTTGGGGATAAGTCCTCGTCACTATAGCAATTGAGGATGATCAATTCTTGGCTATTCCCGTACTCGATAATTGCTGTTTTGGTTCCTCTCACAATGAAGATGTCAGAAATAGTTATTAATGATATTTAGTCATTTATCTGTCATTGAATACCATCTTTTGCATTGTTTTCCAGGTCAAGTAAACAAGTGCTGCAGATGAATAAATCTGTATGGAACGTCAATTCAGCAATTGCTTCAAGTACTCTGTTAGAAAGTGCACATATGCTTCCTATAATGGTACTTAATTGATCTAAATGTTTCCTTTTCCTTTACATTTTTTTCCGTGATTGTGCAACGTAGTTGATTGTATTATTGTTATCAAGATCAGTAAGATCCTGAAATGGTCATATGCTTTGTTTCATGGCTTATAGAATGCCCATCATAATGTTCTCTTTTAGAGGTTAAGCAAAATCACTGTTGTTGACCCTAGAATAAGCGTTTCAGTTACAGTCAAGGGTTGAAATATTGTCTGCTTTTGTCCAAACTGCAGTAACTCACAACGTCTTGATTTCTTGGAAACAAGTTCGTTGGTCTGATGTTTACTTGTGGTGGTTCCTATTTACAGAGTGATCCGACAGAAGTAGGCTCTCTGTTTGATGTGCAAATATGGTTTCTATTACTTATATAAAAAAAAAATGTGGTTTCTATTGGCAACCTCCTTTGAACTGTTATTTTCTTTTGGGGGGGTGGGGGGGGGGGGGTGGGAGGGGGCGGCTGTATAGAAAGTTCCAGTGAAAATAGTGAGGCTGATCCACAACATGGAGGATCTGTTTATATCCAATTAACTTGTTTACTATGATGCAGGGGATCCAGAAAAATCAACCTGGCCTAGAAAATCATAAACTCTGCATGTCATTTCTTTTTATTGCATCTTAAAAAGAAGACAGGCATGCTTATATGACTGTGATAAAGTTGTTTGTAATGCGACATTTACCGGTTTATTTATTTCTAGGTAGCTGTTTTCTAAATGTATTTCTTATGCTCTGCAGAAAAGCATCTCAGATCCAACCCTACGTAACTCAACAGCAAGCTTTCTATATGTGACTGAGCTGTCCGATAATGGAAAGAACGATACCCTCATAGATGGTGGATGGGACCTAGTGGAGCATCCGACCTTCCCCCCTCCCCCTTCGCAGAATGAAGACGTCGAGCATTGGACCCGAGCTATGTTTATAGACGCCACAAAGAAATAAGAGCGGTGGAATCTTGGATATAAAGTAAGGTGACCAAACGTGAACTTTTTTAATTTGACTTGAAGATATAACAGCTATTAAGTTCATTGTTGCTGTCTGAATGGATACTTCCATGCTGTCGGCAGGCTACACGAAGAAATTAATGTTCTTTAGTGGGGAACCATTGATGGTTCCATCCTGATTCAGTATCCACTGCAAAACCGGAACGATGGAGGGATGGTAGTGTTGGATCCATGTACATATTATGTGGGATGAAGTAGCATCACAAACGTAAATATTACACGTTCAGTAACTTACAACAGTTGGTCATGTGGAATGGTTTTGGTATCGGAGTAAATAAGGGTCTTGGTATAATGCTCATAAATATTGGATCAGATCGATGTTGGCCTAGTTAAAGATGAAATAGATTGTGTTTTTGTTGTCCGTCCCGTATTCAGAACTATGCTCGGATTAATCAGGACTCGATCCGGGTACGACACCTAACTATGGCGGGTGGGTCTTTCAATAGGGCGGTTATGTACAGTAGGTTTTAGCTTTGAAACCTCCTTGAGCGAATTCAAACTTCTTACTAGTTGAATCAACTTCATATTACTGAGTTGTGTTTGTTGTCATTCACTCCTTAATGCACAACACATGGGGCCGTATTATGTAATCGGCATTGCATTTTGATGGAATGGCATGTGGTCGGTGGCCAGGCGGTATTTGGTTCACGGGCACATGCACACCACAGAGGGTAAAGTTCTGAAGATGAGGATGGGAATGTCCAGGTTTTGGATGAGTAGCCCATCTCTTCGATCCGAGTCAGGCAGACCATCCAATATTCTTTGTTTCTCTTTCTTTCTTTTTGAAGCTTGGGATCAGAATACTTGGTTACACGTAATGAGCACAACAAAACGTTCACAGAAAACGTTTATCTCAATTGGACAGCTTGTTCATTTGATGATCGGATAACTGATGTTCGGTTCTAAACTTGATTATTTTTGTTATACTTCAGTTTTACCAAGAAAGTATTGATAGTAAAACAACTGAAATGGGGTGTCATAACAACGAATAGATCGAATACTTGAATTGCTTGTGTTTTTTATTCTCCTAAAATCCTTAGTAGAAAATCCATTCAAATCCTAAATCACTGTTTAAACTAGTCGTGTTTTTTCTTTGTAGGTGAGAAATACCGGTTTTTGTTTTGTCATCAAAATCCACCTCCACCCAAGTAGTAGTAGCCGTCGTTATAAAATTTGTTCGAAGTCTACCTGAGGGGCAATCAGAATTTTCTTTCTTTCCTTACAAATAAGTTGTAACAAAAGTGGGGACAATAATATCATTCCTCAAGTCTTGGAATCACAATTTTGTTTCCTCTTTTTTTTTTTCTCAATGTCTCATTAAAATCCCCTTTCCTTGTACTTGTAAATCCAAGCATGAATATACATCTTTGGTGCATGTCTTTTCTCTTCTTTATGTGGAAAGCAATTCTTAATTATTTTTTTAAAAAAATTCTATGATGGGAAGAAAGAGGAAGAGCTGGGGAGTGAAAACTACTGTTCTTTTTGTGTCCCCCTTTTTCCCACGAGTCTTTCTTAGTGGTGTTTGCCAAACCAAAACCCCTCCTTCATTCAATCACTCTTTATTTATTTATTTTCTTTCATGGGAACAAATAAATAATTGGATTTAGATTATACATACATAATAAGCAACTCTCGAATCTCGAAAACTTTTTGGGATATGTCATAAGATGCACCACTAAAGATTTCTTTCTGCTTGGATCTCCCTCCCCGCTTTCTAACCTTGATTGGTTTTATGCATCAAGAAGAATGAAAAGAGAGTGATAAAGCAATACTAATTTCATTTGATACAAAGTTGACATAATACCAAGCTCCATCATCGATTTCGAGTTGGTGTTCAAAGGATTTAGGGATGTAGGGATGTCAAAAGGTGACACGACCCGAAATTAAGAAATGGAGAAGCTTTAAAGCTATATATAAAAAGAAAAAAAATTCCCTACACAAACTTTTTTATCTTCTATAAAGAGAAGCAGCAAAACTAGTGGCACCTATAATTGAACCAAAAGATAGAAAGGAAGAAAAGAGAATAGAAAAGCAACCCTATTTTTCTATGAGAAAATAAATCAGAACTGACGTGTACCTCCATGTAAAAAAAAAATAAAAGGATTTTTGTTTACAGATTCATCTGCTGTGAATAAATGAGATTGATTAGGGTCAAGTTGATGTTGGTTTATTTTAGTATATAATCTTCCCCCATCTCTTTCTAATATTTTGTTTAGATCCCCTTTTTCCCAAAACAACTTGTTAACCTTAAAAAGAGCCCTTAATATTATTTTGTTTGGTTAAAATATTAGTGTTTGGATAAAATGAAAGATTTGAGTTAAAAGTAAGTGGTTGGGGGGGGGGGGGGGAGGGGGACTTTTTAATTCACATGGGGAAACCCCTTTTCTTTTTGCGAGACGAGCTTCCCCCTTGGTTATTACAGAGTGGTCGTAGGTTTTTTCGAAAATTAAAAACTGAAAGTCCACACCCCAGATGATAATGCTTTTGCCATGCACAGGCCGATGAGCTCGATCTAGGAATTTTACGCTGAATCAAGAAAAATAAGGTGAGCATGTAGGATTCTTTTGCCCTTTCGTTCCTAAGAAACGAAAATGAGTTTCCTATCAAAAATTTTGCTATTTTTTATAAATGGGTTTTTTCTTTCCCATGGAATCCCCAAGTAATGCATTGACTAATTTTTCTTCTTCCTTTTAGTTCGGGTGTGGTAAAACATTGGGAAAAACAAATATAGAAAAGAATTTCAACCAGGGTGAGTTGGTGAAATTCATAACTAATACTAACGTCTTGTTTGATACGTTGAACAGGTATTCTGCGGAATGGAATAGTTATTTATCATGAATGAAATAGCTAGCATATCAATTCTTATGAAAGCCTATTTTTTTTTTGGTTGAATGAATGATTAAACAATATTTATATTACAAAAGAACAAAATACCCTTATTCAAACTAACCAGTTAAAATTATTTTTTAATTAAAGAAATCTTATCCAAAAGAAAATAAAAAAATAACAAGAGAAGAAAAAATATGAATTAAACACCAATACAACCTCCCACATCCCCCTCCCAGTCCCTTCCCACCATAACACCCTCTCGGGGCACCCTCACAGCCCCCTCCCTCGTCGCCCGTTCCCACCGAGGCACCCTCCCTCCCAATGTACCCTCCCCCATCGCCCCTTTCTAGTGCACTCTCCCTCGTCGCCCCTCTCAGCCCTCATAGAGCAACCTCGCCCTTACCTCCTCAACCTCCCCCTTCCCCTCCCAACAGAACCCTTCCCCTTTTTAATCTTATACGATTAACCACAAAACAAATCTCAAAACTATGAAACGAGAAATTACCTCGATTAGTAAGGACGTCGAGGACTGACAGAAAATGACGACGGAGATCGTCAGTGAAGTGGCAGAGGATTGGAGAAAATATCGTGACCGCCGGGAGTAGAATGGAGGGGACGGGATATTGATTAACTTAAGAATAAGAATAAAGGGTATTCTTGGAAAAATAAAAATGATAGGCAAATAATAAGCCAATGAATTCTTATTACAAGATAAAAATGAGTAATTCGAATTATATAATTTGAGGGAATTTTTATTCCATTAAATTTGAATTCATAAATTTATTAAAAAAATAAATTAAGGTATACCGGATACTTATTCAGTGAATTATTATTCCCTTCAATCAAAACAAACTTATTGTAATTATTCCCTTGAATCGATGATGGACATCATATTCTTATCATAATTTTACGCATATCAAAATAAGCCCATCATCGATTCAACCTTTAGTTAGCCATAGAAAACACTATACACCAATCAACCCCATCGCATCGTATTTTGTGCAGCAATCCTTTTTATATTATAAAAAAATTGGCGTGGGGTTGTTTAATTAGTGAGAGTTTGATTGCTCATACAAATTTATTACCCCCGGAAGCGGCTAACGGTACGTGCACGTAACGGTTACGTGCTTTACTAAGTAATACTAATTTTTTTTTGTAAATTTTACTAAAAGTTGACTGTTACTATTTAAGTCAACGCGAATTTAATAAAAAAAGTAGTAAAATTTACTAAAATCCGGTCTTGTTTTAGTAAAGTCAACGCAGGATTAGTAAAAAAGTATGTAAAATTTACTACTTTTTTACTGTTCATAGAAGTTAAATTTTACTAATTTTGCGCTGACTTTACTAAAACTTTTCCGTTAGTAAATTCAACTGGGATTTAGTAAAAAAGTAGTAAAATTTACTAATATTTTTACTAACAATACGTTGACTTTACTAAAAGTTGTTAGTTTTCTAGTAAAGTCAACGTATTGTTAGTAAAAATATTAGTAAATTTTACTACTTTTTTTACTAAATCTCGGTTGACTTTTACTAATGGAAAAGTTTTAGTAAGGTCAGCGCAAATTTACTAAAAAAAGTAGTAAAATTTACTACTTTTTACTGTACGAAAGAAGCCGATAATTAGTAATTGTTTACTAATTCTGGTGTCCTTTTTAGTAAAAAACTCTTCCGGTTAGTAAAACTGTTAGTAAAGTCCTACGTTTTTAGTAAATGTTTACTAATTTTGACATGTTTTTACTAAAAATATTAGTAAACTGTTACTAAAAAATGAACGTGTTTACTAAAGAATTTACTAATTAGAACAATGTTTTCGAACCTAACTCCGAACCTATTTTGGACGTGAAATTACCGTTTTACCCTGGTTACTAAACTTATTACTAATTTTACGGGTCGAAAGTTGTCATTCGTTTCCCAGACTTCTTGGCTTGCACGGCGATTGTCCCGCTGATCCTTCGCCTTCGCCGCCGCGTCTACTGTTGCCGGCCTAAAGTCGGTGCGTGTGTTGTGGAAGTGGTGAGGACGAGATCAGGTTTGTACTCCGCTTCCGTTTTTGTCGTGTTTTTCCTGGCATTGCTTCCATAACCCTAATCGACAAATGGGTATGTTCCGAAATCTCAAATCCTAATGTTGGAGAAGTTCCGAAACCTGAAATCGCGAGGGCGGTGGTAGTCGTTTGTGGGTTTGTGGGTATTGCGGTTTTATGGGTTTGTGGGTGTTGCGGTTTATATGGGTTTGTGGGTGTTGCGGGTTTATGGGTTTGTGGGTTTTGCGGTTTTATGGGTTGTCCGCTATCGAAACCTGAAAGCGGCCGTTGTCCCCTGTTTGTTTTCGTGTGTGATTTGGGTTTGTGGGTTTTGCGTTTTCCTGGAATCCGTCTTCAGCCTCGTCCTGATTTGTTTGGGTCTGGGTATTGTTAGTCAGAGGTAGGCTTCCTGCGGTATTGTTTGGGTCTGTGGTGTTGTCTGTACCTTGGACCGGGAATGGTTGGGTTTGATTTTATTGGTTTGGTTTAATTTGGCGAAAACAGAAGTGGGTTTGAGCTGGTTCGGTTTATTTGTTTCGCAGCTGATTTGGTTTCGCTTTGTGTTTTTGTTTTGTTATGGTTTGGATTGTGTTTGTTTTCATTTTGTTTGGTTGGAGTGGGGTCCGATCTTCATTCGGTTTGATGTTAATTTGTGATGGATTTGTGATGGTTGCTCCTTGGCTCCTTGGGTTGAAGTTGGTTTTGTTTAATTTTGTTTTGTTTGAGTGGGACTGTAGGAATAAAATGAAGTTCGGTTCGTTTTAGTTATGGTCCGCAGTTTAATTAGCTTCGGTTTAATAGGGTATTTCGTGTATTTGTACCTGTTGGAAAGTGCAGAAATGGAAGGGCATTTTGTAGATTTGGCAAGGCAGTTTTCACCCGAGGCACAAGGGGTAGACCTTCCAGAAGCTAGAAATGAAGGCAAGACATCTGTTTCTTCTCAAAAGGAGAAGGCGAAGGCTGTGCGTGTCTCGAAGGTAACTCCAGAAACATCTTTTCTGAGTGTCTTGAGTATTCATGATTGTAGTATTGACGGTGTCGCGGATATATTGTTACAAGATTACCTTTATACAAGGTGTAGTCCGCAAAAGTTGTGGGCCGTGCTGAATACATTTAATGATGCCAAGAGGGCTGCTCTGTGTGAGTTAGGATTTGATGGGCTACTGTATCTGGCTAGTCGGCAAGTTCATCACAAGGCTCTGAAGTGCCTTCTGAAGTTGTTCGACCCCGTTAAGAGAGTTATGGTAATTGACGGTGTGGAACACCGTATGCTTTCTTCGGATGTTGAGGCCCTGATTGGCCTTCCGGCTACGAAAGTCGGTGTCCCGTTTAGCGGACACATGGACACCGTCCGGGATGAGCTGAAACAGCATCTGAAGAGGGGTAAGATTTCTCTAAAGTCAGTTGAAAGTAGTATGCTGAGAAGAGATATTCCGGACGACATATGGAAAGTAGAGGTCGTACTATTCATATTAGGAAGCTACTTGTGCCCGACAACGGCCTTCGACATCGAGAAGGAGTACCTGCTCGCGACAAGGGACGTTGCCTCCATTTGTAAGTTTGATTGGGCCACTCACGTCGTCGATACCCTATGTAGTCAAGTGAGGGCATTCAAAGGTCATCACGCGAAGTATATAGGAGGCTGCGTCCATCTATTGCTGGTGAGACTGTATAGTACATTGTTTGTTCCGCTTACTGATTGTGTTTGGAGTTAAATGAATTGGACGTTAACTATTCTTTGTTAATGTGTTGGATTTGTGAAACCACCAGTTGTTTTACGCTTGCAAAACAACTATGGAGGAGACCGTGTCAACCTCGACGAGCAGGACTACGCTTTTATGCCAAGATTGGGACGATGAGCGCCTGAAATCCGTATTCAGAGTGGCAAATGCTGATCTTGCTGAACTTGTAGGTTATTATTTGTTTTAATGCGTACTACTGTTTTTAATACATGTCATTGGCTGATAATCGTAGTAAGTGTACTTATAGGAATCCCGCGATGTCGAAACTAACATAGAGGAAGAAGCGGACCCTGCGAACGAATATGGGCAGATGGAAATGGTGATGCGTCGGCTGAAGGTATGCTTCATTTCGTGTGCTGGTCTGTATCTGTTTATAATTTGGGCTGTTACTTTGATTTGTAATTACTGATTGTACGATGTACTTCATAACCAGACCGTGAAACTTTCTGTTATGAGACTCCAAGCTAGTAATGAGCACATCATCCGGAAATTGGGATTGATTCTCAATGAAGTTAGAAGAGAAAGAGGGCGACAAGGCCATCCCGTTATGCAAGAAGAGCGTGCTAAGTCTGACGATAACGTGGTAGGAGACGAAAACGAAGATCATGTACCAGAGGGTGTTCCGGAAGGAGTGACAGAAGGAATGGCTGATGTAAATCCGCCTGATAATGTGCCCGAGCATGAGTCTCCACCTACCGACGATGGTTTGCCGCACATAAACATCAATGTACCTATAGTTGAAGTAGGCTCCACTATGATGTCAGAAAAGAGCTTGGTTCCGTATCATCCTCCTCAGAAACAAAAGAATTTGCCAGAAGGTTCCGACGATTATTCGGACCCGCGTGAGGTACAACTAGCGCGAGCTCTGAATAAACTATCTGCATTTGTTGGTGCTGACGTGAATGAGAGTGAATCTGAGCTGAGCATGACTCCATCCAACGAAGCCGTGAAGACGCTGCTGCAAAGGAATAAAGGAAAGGAGAAGAATTCTTATGAAGTCGCAATGGATTTGAAAGGCACCGGCACCCCCACAGAAACAACAAAGGAGAAGGAATTGGCAGGAGAAGAATGTGTTGCAGAATTCGAGGATGTTCCCACCACTAAAGTCGACAAGGAAGCTCCGGTTCCCATCGATATGGATCCGAAAGTTGGGGAAAGGTACTCAAGGGGTGCCGAATATGGGAGAAGAGGTGGAATCGCATTTGAAGGTGAATTATAGACTTACCCATTTTTTTGTTAACTGTTTCCAAAGTTATATTGACAATTGATGGTTGTTCCACTATTTGGGACAGGAAAGTGGATCATCGACAATAGCCGTCTTCAATAGAAAGACCACTCGTCGTACGGCCGAGAGGAAGCCGTCTACCTTTAACCGCAGTCCATTTGTCCTGCCTAAGCCGGTAACAAGGACAAGAAAGCGTGGACGGTCCTCCATCCCTGAGGTATAAATGGACTGGAGCATACCCACTCGTCCTGCCTCGACTGTGAGCTTCATGAGGATTAATGGGTTTATCCATTGTTGTAATTGTCATGGATAGGTACTGCAAAAATACTTCCCAGTGGATATGCCCGTTAGTGAGATGAAAACATTTACACCGGCTCAATGGTGTGTCATTGAGTACGCTTGGAATGATGACCGAAACAATAGGTTAGTGTCTCTGTCTTCGGATATTCGGATATTGTTTAAGTTTCTTGAACAATTTTAAATGAGGATATTATTTGTTGCAGTGAATGTCTTTGTATGATCGAGTCCGCACACGTTAATAGGCATGCGATGCGTTCTCTTATGCCACGAAGATGGATAGACAGCGATGTAAGATTACGTCTTTAATTACTAACCTTAAGTGAGGATTAACCCATGTAAATCGGCGACGCGACTATTCCTTCCTGCAGATTATAGACTTCCACGCCGTCATGCTACAAAGTAGCATAGATCCTGAAATGAGAAGGATTTGGTACCTTCCAAGTTGGTTAGGGGTAAGTGCTGATTTACAATTTGTTCCAAATCCAACATAATTGACCATGCACTAACGACGCACCGATTTCAGAATCTTGCATCGACGCAATATAGTGCAGCAAAAATGCCCGTCATAGGCAAAGCAAATGCCGCGGCCTTATATGCGCACTTCAAGTCTCACATTGGGAAGAACCACGAAGTACAATGGGTAAGCATCCAGTCACTTGAAACTGTCTTCCTACCAATCTCCAGGATATTTGCTTTGTAAATTGAATACTATGCCCGTTTGCATATTTTTATTCCGCTTTGCGTCGCGGAATCACATTGGGCATTACAGATTGTGTCATTCAGGACAAAAGAAGTCCTCATAATGGACACAATGTACAAAAAACTGTCCAACGTCGGGGGCAGATCAGAGCTTCATTATCGTGTGTTAAAGCTTCTCAGCGTCGTTATGGAAGAGAATCAGGTCAAATCAAAGGTAAAAGGGTATCAATTACCAAACATTACAAGCTGGAAAATAACATATCCGACTAACGTGCCCGACCAGATGGCTGCCGGGAATGAGTACGTCCAACTACATTACCCGATTTTCTTTTCAACTGTATGAACGTTACCAGCCCTTACAAATATTATGCATTGCTTTTCCTGCAGAAGCGAATGTGGAATATATGTCATGAAATTCATGACATTGGCTGAACCCCCGTTTGGTGCTGAACAAGTGGTAAGTTCATTAACTCATGCGACGTAATTACTGTCAAAACACTTATAGTCTTTGTGTAGTTAGACCGTATGTACGTAACTGTGCTGGACTGTATTTTCTATGCTATTCTGGATAGAAACTGGGCTATCTTTTCACTGATAGCTGTCCCTTAATGCATGTATGTTTGTGTTAGACCGTAGGCATTGCTGATAGGTTGCGGCTGGTTGTTAGCATGATCAAATGGCCCGGGAATGAGGTTAAGAAAAGAATACAGCAGAAAGTTAAAGATGATGCGAACAAGAGGACTAAGAAGCCGGAGAGCAGTGATGCTTCAACATGGGATGCAGGTCGATAGACACCGAACGAACCTGTCGGCAATCTGCGTTCTCGACCTGCTGACGACCTGATTTTGATGACCTGCTGGCAACCTGCATTCTCGACGAGCTGACGACCTGATTTTGATAACAATCTGACGACCTTTAAGAGCTGGCAACCTGCTCAATCGAAGTTGCAATTTTGGAATATGTAAATGTTGTAACAGATTAGTCGGTGTGTACATAGCGTACCGTTGGTAACTGAATGAACAGGTTGATGTTTTGTCAAAATACTGTCGTTATGCTGTCGAAATTTTAAGTTATGGGTACACCTTCAACTGTCCATAAACTGAGCTATCTTCACGGCGCACATCCTCTTCTATTTTAGAACAACTTTCACTATAGACGTTTGGTATATTCTCGTTATTGAGACGACGATCATAAAATCGTCAAGAGGGTGCCACCCCACTTTCTTACTTGCTACCGTGAATGACATACTCTTTACGAATCTGGTCACCAATATTATACGCGACGAGATTATCAACCTCGGTTAAACCTTCCTTCTCGACAGTACTACTCACCAACTCCAACGTCAATGATTGAATTTTTTTCTGAACCATCCGAAATGCGTTGTCTGATCTTCCACCAAGAAAACACATCCCCCGACATGCAGTCATGAGAATCCCCTGTCGTAGACCATTGATGTCGACACCGTATTCACGGTAAGATAGAACTTCAAAGCTTGCACTTTTAGCTAACTTTGTCCACCTTTTATTGACCAGATGCTTTGGTATGGTCAAGAATCCTTCAACTTTCGCAACGTGGAAGAGGTGGGCACACCGAAAACCAAATGTCTCAAAATGTAAGCAGGTGCAACTGGGTTGGACATTTTGTTTGCCAGATGACACTTGCACGCATCTATGCTCACCGTCATAACACGAAAGAGTGTATACCCTCGCTATGTTCCCATTAACTATATCTTCCACATAAAATCGCGCTTCCTTTTGGATTTCGGACTGAACTCTACGAAAAGAACTCAGGGTGTACGATTGACTTGCATCCTCCTCCAGTCGGCGCAACATCGTACTTGGCTTGAATGCCTTCTGCATTGATTTGAAGTCTTCTTCGTATTCCTTGTGACGAAGATCAGCAACTGCGCGCTCAAAATTGTTAACGAAATCATGCAGTTTATGTTTCCTGTCGACATATCCCTTCATGTAACGGTGCATTCGTTCGCATCGTTGAGTGCTTCTAAGCTCTGCCAAGAAATGACCATGCAGATACGTTCGCCGCCACATATGTCGGCATGCATAAATTTGTTGTAGCCATCTAATGCTTATGGATCCTGTATGGCTCAATAAAGACGACTACTCCTCTTCAACTTCTTCACTTGGTCTACTGTTGTACATGAATGACGAAATACGAGCTCGCATACCCGGGTCCTGTACACGACAATTGATATTACGACTAAAATGCCAAAGACATAACCTATGCCTTGACAATGGCCATACTTCTCTCACAGAAGCAATCATCGCTTTGTCGGCGTCTGTGACCACGCTTAGCGGATGTGAGCCTCCCATGATCTGTGTATGAGTACGTAGGAGCCAAGTGTAGTCTGCAATGGTTTCATAACTCATTAAGGCAGACCCAAACACAGTAGTTTGATGGTGATGATTGACACCGAGGATGATCACCATTTGCATTCCATAATTGTTTGTCTTGAACGTTGAGTCCAGTGCTACTGTCCGCCCAATATATGCGTGTCACTTCATTATTTTCCACATGTGATTCGAACGCCATACCACTGTCACTGTTCCTCCTAGACAGGAGATATGCAAGGACTAAATCACAACGACCAGCCACCCCAGCAGACTCTTCCTTCAACTTCCGGTTATTGAGGTCCTTCATTAGGAAACCGGCACGTGAGTGTCCACCAGATGCATGTACTACTAGTCGCATAATATCACACTGTCTAAATCCAATGTCAAGCATTCGACGGACAAAGGTCATATCGTTGTCGTAAACTTGTCGCCTTTCTCGCATGAAATATGACAGACGTTCGCTCACCATGTCATGATTGTGTTCCAACTGAACTGCAACCAAATTCCACTTGTCATTAACCTCCACTCTCGCTTTAAAGAAACAGTTGCAACCATTCTTTAAAGATACTCTAACCCGACTTCTCGCTGTCAACACAGGGACATCGGAACACTCGCCTTCCCTTGAACAAACCCACTTTCTTATGACGCATTTACCGTTTCTTAATTGCTGCCGATCTCTTTTCTGAACTGAAATCCCATGAACCATTGCATACATTTTAATGAACTCTTCAACTTCTTCGGCAGTACAAAATGACATATTCAACATCTGTTCTTCATTCATATCACTGACTGCATTGAAGAAGTACTGAACATCCTTCTCACCTACATTCACATTAATGATGAAAGGTTATCAATATATTAGGGATGATGAATAATAATTGCAGAATCAACATCACGTTCTTCACCGAATCTTGACTTCTTCGCGTTCAATACACTTTCCATTTCTTCAGGCCAACGACGACGCAAACCAGAAATCCACGACACTCCGAACAAGATGAACCTGTCCGACCACCTGCAGCGGACGAATATCAACCCCTCACTCCGCCTGCAGCCGAATAACACTCCCCTGTCGGACCAGCTGCAGCCGAAGAAGATGAGCATGAAACTCCACCTGCGGCTGAAGAGGAGGGACGATGCCGAAGACTTGGGACGATGCCTTCCAGCCGAAGATCTCGGAGGATGACCTGCAGAATGTGATCTGGGTTCAAGACGACTTCCTGCCGAAGATCTGGGAGGAAGACGACCTGCACCAGCAAATCTAGGACGCAGCCACAAAGCCCAAGATCTGGGACGATGACGGAATGCCGGCTGGCAAAAATCAGGGACGAAGAGCAGCTGACGAATTGGAGAATCCTTGAATGACCGTCTGCAGCTTGGACTACTACCTCTGCCTACGGGAGCAACACCTCGTCAGGATGACCGGTGCAAGGACTCTAAATAGAACTACAGACGCAAACCACCAGCCAATAAATGCGGATGTGGGGGTTAAACTTAGTAAAATTTACGTCACTAGACTTAAAAATCAGTAAATAAGTTAGTAAATTATTTACTCGGGGTCACTTAACAGAAATAAAATTAGTACAATGTTTCGTAAATTAGTAATAAGTTTAGTAACCAGGGTAAAACGGTAATTTCACATCCAAATAGGTTCGGAGTTAGGTTCGGAAACACTGTTCTAATTAGTAAGTTCATTGGTAAACACGTTCATTTTTTAGTAACAGTTTACTAATATTTTTAGTAAAAACATGTCAAAATTAGTAAACATTTACTAAAAACATAGGACTTTACTAACAGTTTTACTAACTGGAAGAGTTTTTTACTAAAAAGGACACCAGAATTAGTAAACAATTACTAATTATCGGCTTCTTTCGCACAGTAAAAAGTAGTAAATTTTACTACTTTTTTTAGTAAATTTGCGCTGACCTTACTAAAACTTTTCCGTTAGTAAAAGTCAACCCAGATTTAGTAAAAAAAGTAGTAAAATTTACTAATATTTTTACTAACAATACGTTGACTTTACGAAAAAACTAACAACTTTTAGTAAAGTCAACGTATTATTAGTAAAAATATTAGTAAATTTTACTACTTTTTTTTACTAAATCTGAGTTGACTTTACTAACGGAAAAGTTTTAGTAAAGTCAGCACAAAATTAGTAAAATTTAACTTCTATGAACAGTAAAAAAGTAGTAAATTTTACATACTTTTTTACTAATTCTGCGTTGACTTTACTAAAAGAAGACTGGATTTTAGTAAATTTTACTACTTTTTTTACTAAATTCGCGTTGACTTAGATAGTAACGGTCAACTTTTAGTAAAATTTACTAAAAAAATTTAGTAGTAATTAGTAAAGCACGTAACCGTTACGTGCACGTACCGTTAGCCACTTCCCCCCCTTCAATTTCTCACTTGGTTTATTTTTCAGTGTCCCCTTCTAAAAACTCTTGACCTCTCAAGAGGAAGAAGTACAAGTCTGATGATTTCAATCTCGTTTCGTTTTCATTCTCTAATCTTTCTCGAACATATTTTTGTCTTTGTAAATTCTTTCGTGATGTTTATTTATCCATCAAACTTTATTCAGTCCGATCATTGTTTCGTTTTTCCGTCCTTCTGAATGATGAGTTCTCCTTTGACCGAGCTCTCCGGAGGAAGTCTAGGGATTTACGACCACCCTCCGTTCAGATACGGCCACCTCCCCGATGGCAGGAGCAGTTCGTGGGCTGGTCGGCGTGATTTCAGGGACGGAGCCATGGCTAACTCTATTCCCTTGCTCGTCCCACCGCAAATGGATGACAGCCCCGCCATCGCGAACAAGGTCGTTGTTCCACCAGTTCGATATGACCGGCGCACTTCGTTGGTCATCTGTTGGTTCATCTTATCGGGGCTGATTTATAGTTCCTGCCTTGGTTTTATAGTTCGATTACGTTTCTCATGATTCGGGGGAGAACTCGAGAAGCGATCAGGAAGGAAGTAATAAGCCCGACAAGGTGTCCCTCGAATTGACTCTTGATGCTTTCTCCGGCTGTCTGGGATGTGTTACCTGTTTTCTCATCACGGTTACTCCGAATTTCACACAGGTCCAGCGTAGGCTAGCTCAGAACCGTGAAGCCGCCCGTAAAAGCCGCTTGCGCAAGAAGGTTAGATTAGGAAGAAAAGGGGTCATCGGTTGTTTGAGATCTTTCTTTTCATAGGTGCTGAGATTCCCAAGTCACGGTCATGCAGGCCTACGTACAGCAGCTAGAATCGAGCCGTTTGAAGCTGGCACAGTTGGAACAAGAACTTGATCGAGCCCGGCTTCAAGTATGGACAAAGTATTACTCGAGTCGCTTTCTCTATCCTAGATGATTGATTTTGATTTTTGTTCGATTTGTTATGCAGGGAATATACAGGGGAAATGTTCTGGATATCTCCTGTCGCTTCGGTTTCTCAAGACCGATGAACTCAGGCATCATGACCTTCGATATTGAGTACGCGCACTGGGTCGAGGAGCAACGTAGGAAGAACGGCGAGCTTTGGAATGCGATGCAAACGAAGGAGGCAGGCGAAATTGAACTTCAAATACTTGTGGACAGCTATTTGAAGCATTATGATCGACTTTTCAGGATGAAGATGGATGCCGCCAAGGCCAACGTGTTCTACATCATGTCAGGCACATGGAGGTCATCGGCGGAGCGGTTCTTTCTTTGGATAGGAGGATTCCGTCCTTCTGAGCTGCTAAATGTTAGTCATGGCCAAAATGAAGCCTAGATTCCGGTTTTCTAAGATAATCGGCTCGAATCATGACCATCCTTCTTCGTAGGTTCTGATGCTGCAGATCGAGCCAATGACGGATCAACAGATGCTGGACGTGTTCAACCTCAGGCGATCTTGCAAGCAGGCGGAGGATGCGCTTTCCCAGGGAATGGATAAGCTTCAGCAGAATCTGGCTCACGAGGTGGCAACCAACCAGATCGGCGGAGGGACTGACTACCGGTCTCAACTCGCTGCTGCAATGGAAAAGATTGAGGCGTGGGAAAATTTCATCAACCAGGTAAGATTTTGGTCCATCCGTCAGGACGCTCGCTGATACCCTTGAGTAGTTACGAATCCCGTTAACATCCGGAATGTACGATTACCAGGCAGACCACCTGCGTCAACAAACCATGCGGCGCATGTCACGGATACTGACGATACACCAAGCGGCACGAGCGTTGCTCGGCTTAGGAGACTACTCGGACCGCCTCCGAGCTCTCAGCTCGCTCTAGGCAGCACGTCCCCGTGACACGACAAAATTGAAGGAACGAAGAAAAAGCGCCTAGTAATCAATAATATGTTTTGATTCTTGCGCTTAGTTTGGCCGTATCTTTTGTGTTCCTTAGAAAACTTCTAAGATTGGGAAATTGTAAATAAATTAGTTGAACCTTTCCTTTTTCAGTAGTAATGTAAAAATCTGGTTGAGTTTTGTTTGTGTATCATAATAACATGGTAAAGTATCCCATTTATGTACAGCCCAATTAATGAAATGTACTTTTTGCAGCTATTTTTTAAACCCGAAAAAGAAAGCCCACGACAACATACATAGTAAACAATGTTCCCTCGTTACTACAAGTACAAAGGCATATTTATGCCAGGGGAATCAAATGGATTCTCACTTCAAACATAGGATTCCTGCTCAAGTAAGATATGACAATAATTCATGTATCATTATTACATGTGACCATATTTTATTACATGATGTGTAAATCTTTTTAAAAAAAAAAAAATAGACTAAACATCTTAAACACCCATAGTTCAGGCCCACTAAGAGTTGGGACCAATACGGGCTTCAGCTAGGCCCAGAGGTGTCCACGGTCATTTTTGATATACTCGAGACGATTGCAAAAATTAAAACGTTTTCAGTTAGTATGGATGAAATCAAATTAATTATCTTGCCCAAAATTTTTAAAACACATGCCTCGGAGAGGAATGGAATTTTCCTAATTCTTGATTACACAAAATCGATTACTTCAAAAATTTCGCGTCCACACATTTTACACATTTTGTTAATGGATGGGCTTAGTGTACAACATTATTTGTTATATTCGCATTCATTGCTATATGTTCATAGCACTTGTCTCATGTTTATCTTACATAAAGTGGACATATCTATATTTAAATTAACAAATGAAAACTTTAGACCTTGTTGGTGAATATATAATTGGGTTTATTCTCTGTTTTCATTTAAAAAAATAAGAAAAAACCTTTTTTTGCAAGAAAATGTAAAAAAAAAACACTTTTCTAGATTTGTAAAAAAATAGAAAACGGGCTCATTTTCTAACAAACAAACGGGTATGGATGAAATGTCATGTATGTACCGTGTGCAATTATTTCCTGTTCTTTTATATTTCATTGGTACATCGGCAAGTCCGTTTCAGTTCAGGAAAGTTTGATCGGAAAAAGGGTCACGGTTAACCGACAGTGAGAAAATAACAATCATTTTGCCATTCTGGTAGACTAAAAGTGGGTCGCAATATACCAAAGTTTAAAATACGGAAAAAGAGACTAGTGCACGGCCTGACAAACTCAACCTTAGTTGTTGGGAAGCCGCTAACGTCCCGTGCAAGTTTGTACATTGTATTAATTTTTTATTAGTATAATTGTAGTAATTACAACTATACTAATTGGTACAAAATTTTTACTATTCTAATTAATACACACCACAAGTACTTATTCAGGCATTTTATTGATTTCATACTTTCTTTCTTCTTTTTTTTTTTCGTTTTACCTAAAGGTTCGCTTCACAAGGTTACCAAGGTGGCTCTACTCCTCCCTAACTTTCATGTACTCTATGAGATCTGGACTCGTTTTAGCCGTAAAAACAATTTTTTCCCTAGTATTGGATAGGAACACGATATCACCTCACACGAGTTAAAGTTCAGACTCTCATCCTTCCACAACTATAATCGTAACCAATTAATCACATCATGGAACACAATTATACCAACTCCGACTCCCTAAAATGAAAATATGCAGAACTAGTCTCATGCATTCGACTAATCTAAGCTAAGGACAATGCAAATGCAAATCCCCCCAAACCTAGACGAAACATCGTCCCGATGGTAAAGAAATTTAGAAAAATAAAAGAAACAATTGGATTAGGGGAGACAAGACGTGCCTTAATCATTATCTTCGGATTCATCATTCATGTCGTCGTCATTGTTGGATGGGATGTGTGCAAACGGATCTTCAAGATCGGTGATGTCCACATTTAAGGCTGCCGCAAACCTTCGATTGCACTCGACTTGATAGCGCATGAATTTGTCCATTTGATTCCAATGGTGAGCAAGGTCGATGCTTGTTGTAGATGAAGATGCTGCAACACCAGAAGGATTAGCGATATGTTGTTTTGCAGGTTGAGAAATATTACCTTCATCGTCATCATGTTTGTGATAAAAATCCTGCGACATCTTGTTCAACGTAGCCCCATTAATCGGCTTTGGAGGGTGAAGCAGTTCTTCCTTAACATCCCAAAGCACTCCCGCTCGTCTGCATAATTCAAAAATCGTAGCGGGGAACCACATCCCGAGCTTGGGATCCTGCAATGCTTTTGTTAGCATGCGATAAATCAATGCTCCTATGTCAATTCGCTTACCTTCCATGATGCAAAAGATTAGCACCGCCCTATCCTTGGTAACATGCGTCATGTTTGTTCCAGGAATAAGCTTACTAGATATGAAATATAACCACATGCGAGTCTCGGGATACAAATCGTTACTTTTAAGGGCCAAGGGCTTATTCGCTTTAGACAGTTTCCAAGTCGAGCCTAGGGTTGTGATACATTCTAAAACATCAGCCGGATTAAAATCATCTTCCAAGGCTACCCTAAAATCATCACATTCGATCCTAGGAAGTTCATAAAGCTCGGCTATTGCTGCAGCACTAAAGTTAACCAATTTCCCTCTCACATGAACGACATCCGGTGGATTTCCTGCATTACCAGCATTGGCATAAAATTCACGCACAATCGGCACTACAATCGAATTCGGCGACGCGACCAACTTCTCCTAATGTAATCGGACAATTAAGTTCCGGAATTCGTACATACCCGAGTGACTATAATCAAAGCATCGTTCCGGAACAATTGTCCGATTTATCAAGGCTTGACGGTAGCGCTTCTCCGCTTCCTCCGACAAACTCCATCTCACCCTAGCCCTCGTGGGGGAATCCTCGAGGGTTTTCAACTTCTTTTTAGGTGCCATAACCAACCCAAATCACCTAAGCACACAATAACAAAGGGAAACCCTAATCTAGACGGTACCCAAAGAGAAGTGGGTTGGAAGAGACAAACCGCGGGTAAGTCAAGTTGTCGAGTGATCGATTCGGATGGGCACTCCTAGGGGAAGACGAAGACCCACCATTCCTAGTTGATGGATTCGGATGGGGATTTCGGAAATCGGCCGGTGTGGGTGAGCGTGTGGAGGACGGCCGGCGTGGGTGTTCTCTTCCTTGTCTTGCCCAAAGGATGGACGGCGCCTTCGCTAGGGCAAACCGGCAATGGTTGATTTAGGACGACGGCCGATGTGGGTTTCTTCTTGCTGGAGAGAAGGAACAAAACAAAAAGAAATAAGGATGGATGGGAAAAAAAACAAAAGAAAGAAGAGTCTCGAGCAGCTATTTTATGATTTTCAATTTTTTGATTTTTCTTTTTTTTTCTTTTTTTTTTTCAATAAATGAGGTCGTGCAGCCACACAAAAGTTTCGTGTGGCTGCACAGAACATTCTGTGCATAGAAGGATATCGTCTGTGCGGCCGCACAAGAATTTCTTGCATCCGCACAGAACATTCTGTGCATTAGCGGTCACCCCTCGTGCGGCCACAAAAAAATTTCGTGTGGCTGTTCTGTGCATTAGCGGTCACCCCTCGTGCGGCCACAAAAAAATTTCGTGTGGCTGCACAGAACGTTCAGTACCTGCATAAAAAAACTAAATTAAAATAACATAATAAAATAAAACAAAATGCGTAAATTAACTAAAATGAAATATTGGGTTGCCTCCCAATAAGCGCTTGATTTAACGTCGTCGGCTTGACGCTTGACTACGTTAGGCGTCTTCCATCATTAGTGTTGTCGGGTCCCGGTTAACAACACCACCAAAGTAGTGCTTCACTCGGCTCGCATTTACCTTAAACTTGTTTGAATCATCATTTCCCATCAATTCGAGAACTCCGTAAGATAATACCTGAATGATCTTGAATGATCCGGACCAACGAGATCTAAGTTTTCCTGGAAACAACTTAAGACGTGAGTTAAATAAAAGCACGAGCTGACCTGGAGAAAATTTTCGATCTTGGATTCGACGATCATGCCAAGCTTTGGTTTTCTCTTTATAAATTCGAGCATTCTCATAAGCTTACGTCCGAAATTCTTCCATTTCATTCAGTTGCATAAGTCTATGTTCTCCCGCCGCTGTTGGATCCATTTTAAACTTTCGAATCGCCCAATACGCTTTATGTTCTAGTTCCACTGGCAGATGACATGCTTTTCCGAAGACCAACTTGTATTGCGATGTCCCAATTGGGGTCTTGAAAGCTGTCCGATATGCCCAAAGAGCATCATCCAATTTGATTGACCAATCCTTCCTCTTAGTGCTCACCGTTTTTTCCAATATCCTCTTTATCTCTCTATTTGACACTTCCACTTGGCCACATGTTTGCGGATGGTATGGTAATGCTATCTTGTGCTTGACTCCGTACTTTCTCATGAGTGCGGTGAATTTCCCATTGCAAAAATGTGCTCCGTCGTCACTAATAATGGCCCTTGGTGCTCCAAAACGCGTGAAAATCTGTTTGAGAAACTTTAACACTCCACGAGCATCATTAGTTGGCAATGCAACCGCTTCAATCCATTTAGATACATAGTCAACCGCAACTAAAATATATCTATTCTTAAAAGAGTCAACAAAAGGGCCCATGAAGTCTATTCCCCACACATCAAAGATTTCCACTTCTAATATGTTTTGTAAAGGCATCTCATCTCGACGAGAAATATTTCCCACACGTTGGCAACGATCACAATGGGCAACAAAATTATGAGCATCTTTAAAAATTGTAGGCCAAAAGAAACCTGACTGAAGAATTTTTGTTGCGGTTTTGTGACCGCCGAAGTGTCCACCATATGGGGCAGCATGGCATTGCTCAAGAATCGGCATTCTTTCCTCTTCAGGGACGCATCGCCGAATGACCTGGTCTGCACATTTCTTGAAAAGAAAAGGTTCATCCCACATATAAAACTTAACTTCATATACAAACCTCTTGCGTTGTTGACTTGTAATGTCCGAAGGAAGAACGTTTGCTACGATGTAATTTACGTAGTCGGCGTACCACGGAGCAGTTACATCAATAGTGAGAAGTTGTTCATCTGTCAATCATTGTTGAATGTGCAGCCACATTTCCCTCTTCCAATCTTGACAAGTGATCTGCCACCTGGTTCTTGGTCCCTTTCCTGTCCACAATAGTTAGGTCGAACTCTTGCAACAATAACACCCAACGAATTAATCTTGGTTTTGCATCAGCTTTAGAAATTAAGTATCGTATAGCTGCGTGGTCAGTACGAACAACAACTGTAGATCCAATCAGATACGATCTAAACTTGTCAAAAGCAAACACAATTGCTAACATTTCTGTTTCAGTTGTGGTGTAATTTACTTGCGCTGAATCTAGTGTTTTGCTAGCGTAGTCGATTGCATGAAAATGCTTATCCTTTTTCTGCCCTAAAACAGCTCCTACGGCTGTGTCACTAGCATCACACATAAGTTCAAACGGGAGAGTCCAATCAGGAGCTATGATGATCGGAGCGGAGACTAACCTTCCTTTCAACTCAAGAAATGCTTCTAAACACTTACCGTCAAACACAAAAGGTGCATCTTTCTTCAAGAGGTTACATAACGGTTTGGTAATCTTGGAGAAGTCTTTTATGAATCGCCTATAGAATCCGGCATGGCCCAAGAAGCTTCGTACACCCTTTACCGATGTTGGAGGCGGCAATTTCTCGATTGTCTCCACTTTAGCCTTGTCAACTTCAATACCACTCTCAGAAATCCTGTGGCCAAGAACAATACCTTCTCGCACCATGAAATGACATTTTTCCCAGTTTAAAATCAAATTTGTCTCCTCACAACGATTTATGACAGCCTCAAGGTTATCTAAACAGTTTTCAAATGTTAATCCGAATACGGAGAAATCATCCATAAATACCTCAATGGTCTTCTCAATCATATCAGAACAGATAGCTGTCATACACCGCTGAAAATTGGCAGGTGCGTTACATAAACCAAACGGCATTCGGCGAAAAGCAAACGTACCATAAGGGCAAGAGAATGTGGTCTTTTCCTGATCCTCTGGTGCAATTGCTATCTGGTTATAACTAGAATAACCGTCAAGAAAACAATAATAACTTTTACCTGCAAGTCGATCCAACATCTGATCAATAAAGGGAAGTGGGAAGTGGTCCTTGCATGTGGCTGCATTGAGTTTTTGATAGTCCATGCATACTCTCCAGCCCGTGACTGTCCTTGTTGGGATGAGTTCGTTTTTGCTATTTTCAACAACCGTCATGCCTCCTTTCTTCGGCACACATTGTATTGGACTCACCCACGAACTATCCGAGATCGGATAAATAATACCTGCATCAAGCCACTTAATAATTTCTTTCCTCACCACTTCCTTCATGTGTGGGTTCAGTCTTCATTGTTGCTCAACCGTAGGCTTTTTGTCATTGTCCAACACGATCTTATGCATGCAAAGTGTTGGACTAATCCCCTTGATGTCCGCGATTGCCCATCCAATGGCTGACTTATGCTCTCGAAGCACTTGTAACAACATCTCCTCCTGCTTGTTAGTCAATGATGATGATATAATAACTGGAAGAGTGTTTTCCTTACCCAAGTAAGAGTACCTCAAATGCTCGGGCAATGGTTTTAGTTCTAACTTTGGGGGTTCTTCAATGGATGGCTTTGCTATCGATGAGGGACGATCAAGAGGTTCCACTCTTGGGAATTGACGTATATATGCCACATCTCCTTTCTCAATTTTCTCGTCATGCGGTTTATCTTCATGTGGCTTTTCTTCCTCTAACTCCAACTCACAAGATTCTAGAAACGTCCCATAAGCGACTTCTTCAATTATGTCTACGTAACTGCACTCATCAAATTCATTAGGCATCTTCATAGCATTATAAATGTTGAAGGTTACCTCCTGGTCATGAACTCTCATCGTCAGTTCCCCCTTTTGGACATCAATTAATGTTCTCCCTGTGGCTAGGAACGGTCGTCCTAGGATGATGGGGATCTCACGATCTTCTTCATAGTCCAAAATCACAAAATAAGCGGGAAATATGAACTTGTCAACCTTCACCAAAACATCCTCCACAATACCCTTAGGATAAGTATAAGATCGATCGGCTAATTGTAAAGTGAGTGATGTAGGTCTTACCTCACCGATATTCAATTTCTCAAAAACAGAGAACGGCATCAAGTTGATACTTGCTCCTAGGTCGTATAAGGCATGTCCGAAAAAATCCTTCCCAATGTTACACGGGATGGTAAACTTACCTGGATCCTTAAGCTTAGGAGGGAGTTTCCTTTGTAAGATTGCGCTGCATTCTTCTGTTAAAGAGATTGTTTCATGACCACCGAGCTTCCTTTTCTTCGAAAGAATATCTTTCATAAACTTTACGTAGCTCGACATTTGCTCAAGAGCCTCCGCGAATGGGATGTTAATCTGCAGCTTTTTAAAGACCTCAAGAAATTTCTTAAATTGTTGCTCGTCAGCGTGTTTTCTAAGTCTTTGTGGGAAAGGAATTTTTGGAACTATAGGAACAGGATTGGTACGTACTGGTGTAGCTGCGACAAGCTGTTCGGAGTCATTTCTAGACTCTTCCTCACGTACCTTATTTTGTCGTCTTTCGCGAGCATGTTCCTTTTCAACCTCTTGTCTCTCAAATTCTTCTTCAAGATCCTTTCCATTTCGTAGAGTAATGGCATTGCAATTCTCCCGATTTTTTGGGATGAGCTCCGTGTTGCTTGGAAACGCTCCATGCGGTCGCATGACCAAAGATCCTGCTATTTGACCTATCTGCATCTCTAATTGTTTGATTGAAGTTGCATGGTCCTTTAACATCAATTCTTGCTGCTTCCGTGTCTCCTCATGTTGCTTCCGGACTTCTTCATTGCTTGCAAGTACCTGTCTCAGCAAATCCTCAACATTAGATTTGGGCTCACCTACGGGTTGTCGCATTGGAGCTGTAAAGCCTGGTGGTTGGTTTGTTCTTAGTTGGCTTGGATCTTGATGGTCTTGGTTATTTCACCAAGAGAAATTAGGGTGATTCCGCCATCCTGGATTATATGTGTTGGAGAACGGGTTGTTCCTATTGTTGGCACCCACATAATTCACCTCGTCCGATTCTTGCATTTCCATAACCTGTAAATTAGCACGAGCATTATTAGATGTTTGAGGTGAGGTGCGTAACGCAGCCATTTCTTTCGTGAGAGTTTCTAATTGAGCACTGAGAGCGGTTATGGCGTCAAGTTGATGATAGCCTCCTCCTCTTGCTGGTGTTCTTCTCTAGCCATTAGTTGCCATTGCTTCGAACAATTCCAAAGCATCTTCTGGAGTTTTGTTCATTATTGTACCCCCAGTAGCTGAGTCAATCGTTGATTGAAGTTGCTCCGCTAACCCATCATAGAAGCTTTGAACCAACATCCACTTAGGTATGTCGTGGTGGGGACATAACCTTTGCAACTCCTTGAATCTGTCCCATGCTTCATACATAGATTCATTGGGCAGTTGGCGAAATGAGGTGATATCATTCCTTATTTTTACAGTCCTGCTCGGTGGGTAGTACTTTGACAAAAAATGCTTTCTGAGATCATCCCACGAGCTGACTGATTCACCGGGCAACGAATATAACCACGATCTAGCTTTATCCCGAAGTGAGAATGGAAATAGCCTCAACTTGATTGCTTCTGCTGATACTCCATTATACCTGAAAGTTGCACACAAATCCTCAAAAATGTGGATCTTCATTTATCAAACCACCAAAATTAGAATTTTCAATCATATGAATAATAGATGGCTTAATCTCAAACGTGTCTGCTTGTATTTCTTGACGTAGGAATCCTGCATGATTTTGTGGAGTTGGTTGTGCATATTCTCGCATAGTCCTTCTTTGTTGCGGATCTTCAACATTTAGACGATTATTTGCGTTCGCCATTGATTTCTTTTGACCTGTTCTCAATATCCGAAAAGTTCGCTCAATCTCAGGGTCAAAGAGTAGCTCGTTTTCACTTCTACAGTGTCGCATACACCTGCGAAATGTAAACGGTGACTAAATTTAAGCACTCGATAAATGAAAAGTGATAACAAAATAAATTCTGGCACAATCCCCGGCAGCGGCGCCAAAAACTTGTTCGCAAAAACGCACACGCAAGTATACGGGTCGCACAAATAATAAAGTAATGAGTAAAAGTCGTTCCCACAGAGATTGTTCAGAATATTTCGTCGATTATCACTTAACAAGTCTTAATCTAGCCGGATGAAGATTTAATTATTTAAAAGGTTTAATATAAGAATGAAAATAACAACTGAATAAAAACAAGTATAGAATAAATCGATGGATGAAAAACCCAGGACTATGAATCTCCTATCGTTCATGAATTATCTGTGCTCTCTCTTCCTCAATTCTCGCGGTTTCCTGTTTACTAACCACAATTCTTGTTGTTCGTTAGACCTCTCTCGAGTTTGTAATGGTGAATTATAGATTATCCGTAAACCTATATCTCTACAGCGATACACGAACAACTATAATCCTTTTAAGTGCCAATTGTTATCTCGGTTACCTGCGAGCGTATATCTCTATACCCCTTTGAGTTAACCTGATCTCTCATACTTAACCTAGGTTATATTCTTCCTCTTCTAATCCTAAGTCCCTCTCTCGAGTCCACTAAAGGATAAGAAATCAAACAAATCGGCGATCAACCCAATATGCAAGCATTAAGCACAAGAGAACATAAGCAAACTAGAAACTTCACGAATTGATTCCGAAAAGAGTTTAGACAATCACTACACGAGTCGGTTCATCACCGTCCTAGATAAAAGATTTAGCTTTGCATCATAGCCAACAAGCAAAACAAGAAAAGAAAAGAAAAGATAATCTTCATCGTCTTCTCCGATCTCTCTTCCTTAGCCGTCGTCTAGTCGCCTCCCCCCTCTTCCAAATTCATGATTTAAAACCCTTTTATATGTAGGGTAAATCTTCCCCAAAACACCCAGGAGATTTGGAAATAATATAAAAAGATCTTCTCGTCTCGTGTGGCTGCACGGAATCCTCGTGTGGCTGCACAAAACTTCCTGTCCACCATCTTCCTTCTCGGCAACTCTACCATCTACCGTCTTGTCACTCCTTCTTCACGATGTCTTCCTCGACATGAATTTCTCGTCGTATCAACCCCTTTTCCTACAAAGAACCTCACAAGTGCAAAGAAAACAAAATATCCAAACAAAACGGCTAACCTGAAAATAACATGTAACTAACTATATATGCCAATAAATGTCGGATATCTATCATTAATTAGGCTCCTAAATGAGACATATAACTCTAATTTCTTAGAGTTATCAATCACTGGAGGAATATCCAAGTGGCAGCCTAGGGGAACTGTCGTACAACATTCGTCATAGGGAAACGGTTTGTGAACGGGATTAGTTTTTTGTCCCCTCTTTCTATCCTTCCATAATTCTGGATAAAACAAATCTCAGTTAGTGGAGCTGCGTCTAGGGAATCCGTTTTTGGGAGGAGGGAATCAAAATCCCTCTGACCGAGTAGGTCATTGGGATTGTCCTTCCCATGCCAGCCGGAGGGAACCCTTGAAGGAGAAGGCATACTGAGGGCTGGGAGTTATCAACGGGGCCGCGACCCCATAAGCTTCTTGTTCGACAACACTCTCATATTTTTGGGTGGAGATGTTTGACTCCGTTACAAGCCATTGGAGATTTGGCAGTTTGCGGTGGTCCCATAAGATCTACAACTTGTATTCCTTTTGTTGGGAGGACTCTTCAATGGACTAGCTTGTCTCCTTTCTTTTTTCTGTGAGTCGTGTAATTATTATTGTTATTATTTTCAAATTGGGTCCCGCATAGGGGTGTTAAGGAGCCGGGCTGGCTCACAAACTACCGGCCCGGCTCGTCAACTGGCCCAAGCCCGCGGGCCCAAGACTTGGACCTTATTTTTTAAGGTCAGGCGGGTTTGGGCCAGATGACGGTCTGACAAGCCACCTGACCCGGTTGGATTTTTAAAATTAAATAAATGAACAACACCTTAAAAAGTAATTATATATCGTTTCCACTTACCAATTTTCATACCTAATTGCATTCCCCTTGTCGACCTCCTCCTTCACACCACCGAACCTAGGGTTCATTTCTTTCATTGTTGCTGGAGTGTTAGGAGCTCGACTTTGATCACTTTTGGTTGATGATTGTTGTCGTGCTGAACAAGTGTTGAAATACAGAACTGTTCTTGATTTGTTCCACACTGCCCTTTGAAATACTCATATCCCTGTTTCATAGTGTTTTGGATTATTGATAAGTTTGATTCATGGAAGCTACTTTGAAAAGAGCCTTTATTCTTTTAGAAAGTTACTTGACATGGTGGCTGTGATGTGTGGTTTTGCTTGTTGATGGAACTGTACTTGTATTTTTGCTCTTTTTAATTGCTTATGGAATACGTTATGATCTTGGGAAAAACTTATGCAATTAGATACCCTGGGATTGTAACGAAGTATTCGCATTGAGATGGGAAAAAAATGATTTTGCATTGAAGCTGGGATTTATGGTCCTTGTCGGTGTGCTCCTGATTTAGAAGTGGTGGCTTTTGCAAAACGAATTCTCAAATAGTTGCAGCTTCTTCTCGTGTCGTAACGTAGATCGCTCAGTCAATTCATTTCTGTCCAATCTAGATTTTCTTTACTTGGGTCAGTGATGAGTGTTTCTGTCTGATTGTGATTATAATGTTTGTTTTGATTATTAGGTAATAATGGAATCATGATCCCAAGCCAAAGGATCCAATATTGGAGGAAATCTTTTCATGGACGACACATGTGAAAGAATTCAACCGAAAGAGTTTCGTATGAAAGAGATACTGAAAACTTCTTCTGTATGGGATGGGATGACTATCGTGACTGAGAACGACCAAGTCAAGAAAGCGGATTGAAAAAATTGCAAGGCGATTCTCATATAAACACTCAAGTAGAGACATTTAAACCGTTGTACTTACAAACCTCTCAACAAAGGCAACAAAAATTACCTTTCAAGTGTGATGATGCTCCCGTGAAGGTAATGTCATCAGTTTTTAAGGATGGTATTCTTGATATGGATAAAATGGGGGAGATTGTAGCTCATTAGATAATGATGTATGAGCATCCATTTTCGATTGTTGAAGAATGATTGCTTCAAAGTTTATGAGTTGGGAAACAACATATTTTTAACATGTTAAAAGAAATAAATGCGATTAGTATTACTACTAATATGTGGAAGTAATCATGTCAGCGTATTGAATATATGGTAGTACCGGCTATTTTGTTGATCAACAGTAGAAATTACAAAAAATAGTTTTGAAGTTTGTTCATTTCGCTCCTCCAACTCGTGGAATAGACATATCAAATACAATTTACAAATGTTTAAAGGAATGTTGAATCGAGAGTAAGGTACGAGAATTCTTAGTATTCAATTTTACTAACTATTCTATTTATTTTAAATATTTTGACATCATGTATTTCATTTGTTATAGGATATTTCTATAACCATTGATAATGCTTCAAAGAATCATGCAACATTGAGATATTTGAGAGACTCTTTCTCGAGAAATAAACAGTTGCTTTGCAATGGTAAATTATTACATGTGCGGTATTATGCACACGTCTTAAACATTATGATTCAAGATGGCGTTGTTGATATAGACACGATTATTGAAAAGTTCATGATGGTGTATTATTTATCAACCAAAGTGAGGCACGACTTATGATATTTGCCGATATCTCACGACAATTGCAGATATCCTTCAGAAAACAAACCATTTACTTTAAAACTTGATGGAATTCAGCGTTTGATATGTTGACAATGGCAATGAGGTTTAAGGATGTCCTTCCTACTTCAAACCTGTTCCATCACTAAGTTTTTAGGGTGAAATTGATATTGGATAAGAAGGTTGTCAAGATTAAAGATGAGCATTATTTTTTATTTAAGATGGTGAGAAGTATGAAAGAGAAATTCGACAAATACTAGGGCGAATGTAACTTGTTGATGGCTATAACGATTGTATTAGACCTAAGATACAAGTTCATGGTGATCGAGTTTTGTTTTCCAAAACTCCACTAAGCAGAGGAAGCCATGTACAGTATTGAAGAGGTTCATTGTATTTTACGCAATATGTATGAGGCGTATGATCTGGAAAGTCAAAGAATGACTGATCAACATTGCTCGGTGTTATAGATGAAACCACTCAATCCTCAACCTCATCGTAAGAGCCTTATTGGTCAAAGTTTGAAGAGTTTAAAAAGAAAAAGCTTTTAAGTATCACTCATTCACTGAAGTCCGAGTTGGATATGCATCTCGATGGGGATTGTCATATGAGTGATACTATTGGAGATCCTACATTTGATGTGTTGGAGCGGTGAAAATTTAATATACCAAAGTATTGCATCTTGTCGAAGATGGCGTGGGATGTATTACTAGTGTAGCTTCAGAAGCGACTTTTAGTGCCAGTGGAAGAGTTATTGATGTATATCGGTCATCATTACTATCACAAACGGTACAAATACTTATTTGTGGAGGTGATTTACTTAAAAATTGATACAAAATCAAGAAGGAAAATAGGATAATCTTTTTATGAGAATTAACTTTTGACATTTTCTATTTCATTTAAAATTTATTTTACATTTTCATATATTAACAGATTAACAATGAGCCAACATAAATCACTCTCCCATTTGATGGTAACAACATAAAAATTGAGATGGTTTCCTACTTTTATTATAATTCTGATTTTTTTGTTAATGTTAACAACAAGTGTGAGGGGAAAGAAATGGAGGACAAGAAGAAAGTTAAGGTTCTTAAGTTGAGGAATTACAAGATTTTGGTGCCGTAATCTAGTTGTTTTTTCATTGTCCACATGTTGTCATTGATATTACTTATTCCAGGCTCAGTTTGGTCATTGCAGAGCTGAAATGTCAAACCTTTTGAGCTGATTTTATAGTGTATCATTTTGATGCTAAGTTATGTCATGATCTTGTTGTAGTTTTAAGAAACTTTCTAACGGCCTCATCAGCTTGATTATGAACTACATGATTCATTTGGTAATCCAATAGGACATAATTGAGGACATTGGATGCATCTATTCGAACTCAAGTCGAGCTCAGGCTCGGATTCAGATAAAAAGTTTTTGGTTGAGCTCGGGTCCATGTTAAATTAATAGATCCCAATCAAGCTCAGGCCCGAACTCGAGCCCAATAACTTTGAACTCTGGCTCGAGTTCGGATAGGGGTGCACGAGCCCTGGTCGAATCATTAACAACCGTAGTCGTGCATTAATGGTCAAAATTGGGCACACCCACGTCTAGTAAAAGGTCGTGATTCCTTCTATTTTTATCCATTTAAAAATGACATTGTAACCGCGATTTTAATATCTTTTATAATGTTTGCGTGTCATTAAGCTTTGAAGAATGGCTTATAGCAAGTCAATTGTCACATATGTGAAAAAGCGTGGATGATTCGGAAATCACAATAATAACACGTCCATGTCTATCGACCAGTGATTAACTAAATAAAACACGTGATGATATGACTAATTTTGATTAATCGCACTCAACCGTGTCTAGTCAAAATATAACCGTTGAGTCTAAAACTGATCGTAAAACGAAATTGTTATGTCATTGAACAAGTTTAACGAGCTTTAAGATTAATTTTAAAGAGTGTCACTAATCACTTTTGGTAAGTGCTAAAATTAATTCGAGTTTAACCACTTGTGATTAAAACATGATTAATAACACCTAAATAAATATATTTTTATTTTGACCAAAACTGGTTAGCTTTGCGTAATAACCTCGAAATTAGCCAAATTTTTGTAGTTTAGGCAGAACGAATTGATCAGAGTATCTACACTAATGTAGCTCACAAATTGGAGTATCTATATGTTTTGTTGTAGCTCGTATTGCACGTCGTCTGAGTCCTTCAAGCCTACTATGGCACGAGAAGACTTCATTGACAATAGTAGCTTATGTTCTTCAGGTCCTTCCTCCGAAAATCCCAATGCACTGATATAATAGATATGTTCTCTGGTGTGTATCTATGCAAAGTAAATAACAAAAACGAAACAAAAAATTCTCTTGTGAAAGGACAAATCAAATCCTACGGAGAATGTTATCATTATCCGTTTCTAAATAGCTAAAGTAAGCATTATACAATTAAGAATGAAATAAGAATAATTTAACTCCAATTGTGCTCGTGATCTTTCTCTGTTTTTGAAATTAACTTTTTAAAAGGCTTGCCCATCCATGTAAAATTAATTTAGACTTTATTAGGTATATGTCCATTATAGAAATTCTACCATCAGATGTCTTTTATTGTTTACACAACCTTCCACATAAAGCTTTCCATCTAAAAAATAATTTCTTTCTTTATTTGAAAGTTATTTTGTGTGATCCATTAATACATAACGATGATTATCAATATTTTGATTTAAGAATAATTCAATAGAATATACTTAGTTAATTTTGGTCGAAAACATTTGTGCCCGAGACAGGGGGCGATATTATCTTTGAAACACGACGGCGAAGTATTTTGTTAGGGTTGTTTGGAAAGCGGTGCTTTATTGTATCACAGGAAGGGTTTTGCGGAACTGCTGCAACACAGCAAAGTGTTTCTGGAAATATGGAACAAGGAAATTTGGAGAGGATATTTTGGCTTTGCGAAGCCATTCACTTTTCTTACAACCAGAGTCTTTCTCTTACACCTTTTTTTTTCTCTCTTACATCATTTGGAGATTACTTCTCCTTTTATAATGTCCTAGGATAGATCTAGAGAAGGCATTTACTCTACCGTAGTTATTAGGTAATTAACTCCCATTTATTTTCTAGGCCATTAACACCACCACACTAATACACTTAATGACATTAAATGAGATAACAAATTAATGTGATATTTGAAACGACATTTAACACCCCTCTTAATTTGTAATATTCAAAAACTTCTTGAACAACTTGAGCTTCTCAATATTCACGGCCTTTGTTAGAACATCAACGGGCTGATCCTAGGTATGAATAAACTTTGTAATTATCTCATTCATCATCACCATTTCTCTGATAAAGTGGTGGCGTAACTCAATATGCTTTGACCTTATATGAAACACGGGGTTCTTCGTCATAGCAATGGCTGACTTATTATCGCAGAATACTGTTGTTGAATGAGCAACCTTCTGCTGTAACTCCAGCAATAACCTTCTTAACCATAATACTTCACGAATTGCTTCATTTGTTGCAATGTATTCGGCTTCAGCTGATGATAGCGCTACAATAGCTTGCTTCATCGAACTCTAGGAGGTGGGTTTTGTTCCAAGACAAAAAAGAAATCCTGACGTACTTTTTTTATCATCAACAATTCCTGCCCAATCACTATCAACATATCCCACAAGGTTGTTGTCTTCTTCTTTTGTGTACTTCAAACCAACATTCTTTGTTCATTGAAGATAGCGTACGACACGCTTCGCTGCTGCAAAATGAGTCTTGGTGGGATTGTTTATGAATCTTGATAGCATACTTACACTTTGAACGATATCTACCTTGTGTGGGTGAGGTAGATCAATGAACCAACCAGGCTTCTATAAATCTTCGAGTCAAACTTTTCAGCACCAACATCTTGTTGCACCTTCTCATTAAGAACCATTGGAATTGCTACAGCTTTAGCATTCTCCATGTGAAATTTCTTCAACAAGTCAGCAACGTACATCTCTTGAGAAATAATGATCTCTCCTTTGCTCTGCTTCACCTGCAAACCTATAAAATACTTCATTAATCCAAGATCCGTCATCTCGAATTTATCCATCATTGCCTTTTTAAACTTCTCCAGTAACGTCTTGCTGGTGCTGGTGTAGATGAGATCATCCACATAGAGATAGGCTACTAGAAACTCAGCATCGCTCTTCTGCACATAGAGAGACGGTTCTACCAAACGTCTTTCAAATCCATTCTTCTGCAAGTAGGAATCTATCTTGAAATTCCATGCTCTCGGTGATTGTTTGAGTCCATAGAGAGCTTTGTGAAGTCGATACAGTTTGTCTTCTTGTCCTTTAACAGCAAACCCTTGTGGTTGTTGAGCATACACTTCCTCTTCTAGTACTCCATTGAGAAAGGCTGACTTCACATCAAGTTGGAACACTTCAAGCTCCATTTCTACGGCAAGTGCTAGCACACTTTGAATAGTCTCCATGCTGGCTACAGGGGCGAACGTCTCAGTGAAATCAACTCCGGGCTGCTGTGAGTAACCCTTTGTAACGAGACAAGCTTTGTGCTTCCACACACTTCCGCCCTCATTGAACTTTGTTCTGAATACTCATTTCAAGCCAATTGATTCTTTTTCTTTGGGAAGGTCTACTCGGGACCAAGTATCATTCTTCTCGATACTAAACATCTCTTCTTTCATTGCATTTCTCCATTTTTCTTCTTTTGTGGCCTCTTCGAAATTCTACGGCTCAAACGTAGCAAGTGCAAAGTTAGCTTACTCGTAAACTTCTGTTAATGAGTGATACCTCCTTGGTTGCATATCATCAGTATAATCTTCATTCTCTAAATTTACTCTTGAGGAACTACTGCTACTGTATTAATGAGATTTGAGGAAGGCACTACTGCTAGTGCTTCTGGATATGAAAATGTTGGCTGAGTCAGAGAAGATTCGTTCTCCCACTTCAATACTGGATTCTCATGGAAATAACATCTCTTGAAATTACAAGATTGTTAGTCTTTGGGTCAAACAACCGATAACCTTTAGATTCTTCACTATAACCAATAAAGATTAGATTCTCACTCTTCTCATCAAACTTCTCCTTCTTCTTCGTCAAAAGAGCATATGCTACATGTCCAAATACCTTCAAGCGATCAACCATGGGTTTCCTCTTACGCCATGCTTCGTAAGGCGTTTTGTTCTGAACAGCTTTCATCAGTAATCGATTAAGAATGTAAGCCGATGTATTCACAGCTTCGGCCCATAATGAATTTGGAAGATCCTTGCCTTTAAGCATACTTCGAATTATGTCAACAATAGTCCCGTTCTTCCTCTCAGCAACGCCATTCTGCTGAGGTGAATACTTCACAGTAAGCTGTCGCTGTATGCCTTGCTGCTTGCAATAATCTAGAAAAGGCTTGTAAATGAATTCTCCTCCATGATCTGTCCTCAAAGTCTCTATTTGATATCCACTTTGCTTCTCTGCATTGGCTTTGAAACTCAAAAAAGTAGTGAAAGCCTCTGATTTCTTTTCAAGAAAGTATACCCATATGAGACAAGTGTAATCATAAACAAATAAGAGAAAGTATCTCATGTTACCGATCGTTGGAGTTTGGGTTGGACCACAAATGTCAGCATGCACCAACTCAAAAGGGGTTTAGCTCTCCAAGAGGTATTGGGAAAGGGAATACGATGTTGCTTTCCATACACAAATCCTTCACAGACGCATGCCGCTATTGGCTGGATTTTGGAAGACCTATGACCATATTCTTCTCTCTCAACAACGTTAAGCCCTAGTGATTCAAATGTCCATATCGCAGATGCCATAACCAAGCTTCATCAGCAACTTCACTATTCAATGCAAGATTCAAGAACGAATTCATCTTCAGCGGAAACAAGTTATTCGTTGTCATCTTTACTACAACGATCCTCTTCTCATTTTTGTCAACGATTTCACATTGACCATCAGCGAAGGTGACCTTATAACCTCTCTTCATCATTTGTCCCACGCTCAAACGATTTTGAGCAATGCCTGGAGAATAAAACACATCATTAATAAGCTTTTCTTCACCATTTGCTGCTCTCACAGCAACGATTCCCTTTCCTTCAATCTTTATCTTTTTGCTGTCTCCAAGCTCTAACAGTGAGTTGTAGCTGTTGTTGATCTCCACAAAGTTTTCCTTATTTCCTGTCACATGATTGCTACAACCACTATCCAAAAACCACACTTCATTCATATTTTGCATTGCATTGAAACAATAATAGAATGCTTGCTTTGATAATTCTTCTTTTGAAAAATTTACTGAATTTTGATAAACATGTTGCTGCGGCTGCTGCTGATGCTGCTTGTCTTTAAAATAACAATCTCGTTCTGAATGATTTTGAAATCGACATCTTTTGCACTTGAAATAGCAATCCTTTGACTCATGTCCCGCTTTTCTGCAAATATAGCAACTACCTACTGAATTTCTAGATCTACTCCAGGAATGGTCTTCTCTACTGCGGAACTGGCTTGCTGTACGTCCTCTGCCTCACCCTTGAGAACGGCCTCCACGTCCACGACCATAAAACTCTCTACTGTTGTTCACAGTATGCTCCGACTTCTTTTATTAAACATTTAACTTCATTTGAAAAGCTTGTTCAATAGGAGTTGAGTATTTACTTGCTCTTCTTTCATGGGCTTCAAGCGAACCCATCTCTACTGTGGCTGGCTTCTCAACACTTTCTCCAAAACCTTCTTGTCGGGAACTTCATCACCGCAACACTTAATTTGATTAATGATTTCAACAACTCCCGAGAAGAAATCTTTCACCGTTTCGAACTCCTTCGTGGCTAACTTGTGAAAATCCCTCCACAAGCCTTGAAGCTTGATGGAAATCACTTTCTCCGAGACTTGAAATTCTTTCTTTAGCATTCTACATGCTTCTTTCGCCTTTTTGAGACCATAAAGCCTCGGATAAATCGTCTTACTTACGGATTGTTGCAAGACCCGCAACGCCATCGCATTTTTCATCACGTTTTCTTTTGCCGTCTTTTCTTGTTCTCCGGCACCTTATTTTCTTGTTCTCCGGCACCTTATTTTCTTGTTCTCCGGCACCTTCTTTCTCACTTGATAGTTCGTCGTTTTCTTCAAAGCCTTCATCAACGATCCTCCACAAGTCTTGTGAGAGAAAGATAGTCTCCATTTGCGAACTCCAATAATCATAGTGCTCTCCATCAAAGATCGGGATTTAGTTGGGCAAGTAGGAAAAGAACATGCTGTTGGAAGACGTAGCCATGATCTGCTACGCTCTGATACCAAAATTTGTTGGTGTTGTTAGAAAAGCAGTGCTTTACTGTATCACAGGAAGCGTTTTGCGGAACTGCTGCGACACAGCGAAGTGTTTCTGGAAACAATGAACAGGGAAATTTGGAGAGAATATTTTGGCTTTGCGAAGCCTTTCACTTTTCTTGCGGCCAAAGTCTTTCTCTTATACCTTTTTTTTTCTCTTACATCATTTGGAGATGAGCCCCCTACCTTGCCCAGAGAGCGCTGGCATTGCTTCTCTTTTTATAGTGTCCTATGATAGATCTAGAGAAAGCATTTACTCTACCCTAGTTATTAGTTCCTTAACTCCCCTTTATTTCCTAGGCCATTAACACCACCCCACTAACACACTTAATGACACTAAATGAAATTACAAATTAATGTGATATTTAAAACGACATTTAACAGTAAAGTCCTCTATTGGTTCAGAAATCGTAACACAAATTGCTTCCGCTTGTTTGTGTTGAATCGTAAGCATTCCCAACACTCCCATAAAAATAAAAAGGTTGGCAGAACTTCTGGAATAGTTGACTGACTAGGCTTTGAGAGGAGTTTGCATGTATGTCTGTATACATATATGTTTATTGGCGATTTTGCTATTATCTCTTGGGCATAAGCGTTGACTCAAACGAAAAAGAAAAATCTTCTCGAGGGAGAAAGCAGTGGGGGAGATCATGTGCAGAGTGAGATCAATAGATTGTTTAGCGTTATATATGTCAAGGCAAAAGATTGACCCTGTTACGGCACAATCAAACCCTTCTTAAAGTTTGGTACTCTTGGTAGGGCCTTCAAGGGAATTCAGATGTACCATAGAGCAATCCGAATGCTTGTATATAATTCCTGTGGAGGCCGAGTATGGACTCGATTGTCAGAAAGTACTTTGAGTTGGCCGTTCTATGGGTCATCATCATTTATACAATTGCTATTTATGTGATCATGATCATCTTACTCTTTGCCAGTATTGAACACACTTATTTTTTTATGACAATTACTTTAAGACCGTTTGATATGGCCTGGTGCATGCACTGCCCATGGCCATCACGATTCAAAATAGAATGAAAATGATGTCAGTTTCTTTCGTGTATTTGTTTCCATAGAAACCATTATATTCACAAGTTAATTTATTCTAAACTAATTCGGTTCGACCAAAATCCTCCACAAGTGGGTATGATTCTTATAGCTTCAAGTTTTAGTCAGTTTAATTAGATGGTTTTGATATCCTGATGCGGGGGACGACAAGGAATAGATGATTCTAATACCGAATCGAAGAGAACGTCACTGTGGGTGCGGAATGGAGTGACGTGGGAATGGGCAGAAGGATAGAAGATGAGGCGGGTTGGCTGAATAGATGGAAATGAAAGGATAGGTTGAGATCAACCTCCACAGATGCAGATTCAACATCGTGAAAGAAGACACGGATAAAACTCGCATGTCACACGGATACAGACACACCACCGTGAACAAGAACGAGGGCGAGGAACAACACGGAGGATACAGGCACACCACCGCTGGCTGATACACTCTGCTCAATCTGCACTTGGAATCCACCAAATGAGGAACGGGGTTGAAAGAGAATCCACTCCTTCGGATAGAAAGACAAAAGTCTATTCTGGGTTTAAAGTCTGAATAATATGTTTTTCAACTCTTACAATGCAAGGGCTTATATAGGCTGCCCATAGAAAAGATAATAAAGGAAACGAAATAAAGGAAATAAATAATATAAAGGATAGGATCGGAAAATGAGGAAAGGAAATATATTATTTCCTCCTGATAAGATCTAAAAAGACAGTGGAGCAGAGTAGTGGAGCAGGCTCGACTCTTGGAGTGCAAGTTGTCAGACTTGAGTCGGGAGAACGTAACCGTCCTTTGGTCTGCTCATCGCCTGGTTGCCTTTCGTCACCTGAGAGACACGCCGCTTGGTGCTCCTTGTCGCCTTGCTTACTCGATAATCAATAGGCTGAGTCCTCCAGTAGGCGACGTTGGTGGAGATGCGGGTGAAGCGACGACCGTCCTTGTATCATCCTCCCTTTGTTGAAGAGAGTTTGCCCTCAAACTCGTTGAATCATCGTCTTCGAGTGGAATGAGGTTCTTCACATTGAAAGTGGCAGAGACTCCATAATCTCCATGGAGATCAACCTTGTAGGCGTTGCCGTTGATGCGTTGGATGATCTTGAAAGGGCCTTTACCTCGAGGCATCAGCTTGTTCTTCCTCTTGGCGGGGAATTGTTCCTTCCGCAGATGAACCCACACTAAATCTCCGGCAAAAATCTCTTAGCCATAACCCTTTTCATTTTTGACCACGTCCGGATCTTATCACGTCCTTATCTGCGGCGTTGATGATTGGTGTTCTCCCATCATAGGCTTGCGTACTTTCTCAATCGTAATGCTACCATCTTAACTTTTCGATCCTCCGGCACCTCCTTGTAATCGAAGATGCGTTCGACCGTATGCATCAAATCGATGAATTCCTCGAGGTCAAGGTTTCCCTCAAACTCCGAAATCTGGACACTAATCGTTTGGGCTCTCCTTTCGGGTCGCCGATTTTCTGGTGACAAATCTCATTGAGAAACATCACGCCATGGATGCTCTTCTTCGTCGCTGTGTATGGAAATGGGAAGGTTATTCATAGTAGTGAATGAGTTGGTTATAATAGGGGTCCGGTGAAACGTTTAAAGGTACCATGTGAAATCGATTATGTACAATTGGAAATAGTTATCGCTAATGCAATGAGATTAAATGAACAAAGTAGATTGAAAATATGTCATAGATATCCCGTTCCTTCGTATACCGCGTCTGGCATTAAGTTTGTGCTAGTACCTATTGATGATGATGAGAATGTGAGATTGTTGTGCGAATTTGCTATGTTCAATGGCGATCGCATTTAAGAAATATATGTTACCTCAGTTTCTGCTCATTCTGGCAATGAAGAGAAGGCAGGAAATTCAAGAATTATGCATAGTGGTAATGTGAGGAATGAGGTCATAAGAGTGAATGTGAAAGAGGGGAGCTTTAATGTTGTGCGTGATAACCCTGTAAATAGGAATGTGGGTAAAAATATTCGTCGGTTGTCTCCGGCGATCGAAGAAGGTAGCGGTTATGATGGTAATGAGGAGGATGGTGATAATGAGGAGGAAGGTGATAATGAGGAAGATGATGGTAATGAGGAGTATGGTGGTCATGACTATGATGATTATGAAGATGGTGATCCATTTGAATGTTTAGAACGTGACTTGGGTGATGAAGGAGTTATAGACAAAATGATGTATCGGCAATATGAGAATGATATCCTTGAGTCTATAGTGAATTCTGATAATGATGTGGATACTGATGATGAAATGTTTAATAGTGTTGATCTTGGAAACGATGAAGAAGGTATGAATGTAAGTGTTAATGAGGCTGGTTCGTCTAGGAAGAGGTTGGAGAAACTTCTACCTTTCTATCTTGATAGTGGCGATACTGGGAAGGTGATTGTGGAGGAGGACAAGGATGGGAGGATTATGGACGATCCAAAATCTGTGGTTGAATTTCGTAAAGGGATGCGGTTCAAAAATAAGAACTCATTAAGATGGTGAACACATTCTGTATCAAGAACCATTACAATTACGAGGTCACAGAGACGGATAAGATTAGGTGGTACGTGATTTGTTCTGAGAATGGGGGTGGTTGCAAGTGGAGATTACGCTGGAGGCAACGTTCTGGTGATCATGAGTTTGAAATAATAGTTGTTGGTGAGCCACATGCACGTTTAAATGACGTGCTTTCCCAAGATCATCCTCGAATTGACTGTAACTTTATGGCTCCAAACTTTCGTACTTTTGTTAAAGAATCTCCTGAAGTGAAAGTGTCGTTCCTACGGAATGTAATAAAGGAGAGATTTGGGTACAAAGTTAGTAGGAGACGTGTATGGGATGCAAAGAGGAAGGCAATTTCTCTTGAATACGATTGGGATGAATCTTATAATGAGTTGCCGCATCTTCTTAATGCAATTAGAATTGCCAACCCCGGAACAATTGTTGATTGGGGTGAATGTTTTAATGTTGGCGAGGTGGAGGAATTCTACTTTCAAAAGTGTTTTGGGCGTTCGGTCAGTGTATTCAAGCATTTAAGCATTGTCGGCCGATGGTAAGCATAGATGGCACATTTCTATATGGTAAGTATATGCATAAACTGTTAATTGCATGTTCAATGGACGGAGATAACCATATTGTGCTGCTTGCATTTGCTCTGGTTGATGAAGAAGGCTATGATTCATGGAGTTGGTTCTTCAGATGTCTTAAGGGGTATGTTGTCGGTGATAGGACTGGAGGTCTATGTTTAATTTTCGATAGACATTCCGGCATTCAAGCGGCCGTGAATGATCCTGAGGTTGGTTGGACTCCTCCATTTGAGCATTGGCGATTTTATCTTAGACATGTTGCAACCAATTTCAATACGAGGTATAAAAATATTGTTTGTAAGAGGAAGTTGGTAGCTGTAGCGAGGAAATCAATGAATTTGAAGTACCACAACATGATGAGAAGCTTGTTTCAAACATTGCCAGAAGCTGCCGAATTTTTCGCAAAGATGAGTGTAGAGCAGTAGACTTTGAGCGGAGATGGGATAATTGCGTATCATAGTGGATAGCTCGACGGGATGATGCAGACTCTGCGTTGCAAATTGGTGAATGTTTTACAAATGTTTGTCAAACGAGGTTATGCAAAGCCATGGAGATAGCCAAACGATACGAAGTAGTTCTTCTCGATCGACAAGATGGTAGATTTGACGTGAAGGCTAGAGGAAAACATCGTATCAAATATGTATTTCTTCAAAATCGAAAATGCAGTTGCAAGAAGTGGCAAATTTTTCGCATTCCTTGTTTGCATGCCTTGGCATGTTTTGCATTCTTGCATATTGATCATACGGCTGTCATTAGTCATTTATACTCATTCAAGTTTCAGAAGGTCGTATACGCTTCTCGATGGCATTCTTTTGATTGCAAAGCAGACTGGACGGAATATCGTTTTCCTAGAGTCAATCCTGACCCTACAAGAGTTAGACCACGTGGGCGTCCAAGTTCATCCCGTATACATAATGAAATGGATATTGGGGTTCAATCTCGGAATAGTAGTTGTAGATTATGTAGAAAGGAAGGTCATAACCGACGTAGTTGTCCTAATCGGAATCTTTGTAAGTACTTACTCAATGTTTAAATGATCTTAGTGTTATCATAATTAACTTTATTTCATATTTAAAACTTCTTATATTGTCTTACAGGAAATGCGTCCAGGGCCAAGGTGGACAGATATCCTTAATGCTCAAAGAGAGCATCGGTCGACGGCTGTATGGGAAGCCGGATATAATGTGGTATGTCGAGTTCTTTACTTTGAAATCGTTATATATTCATACCTTGTTTACTAATTCGTGTTCTCTTTGCAGAACAATGTTCTAACATGTCGTCGGGTTGAGAAATCGCTCAAGGGACTTGCTAGCGATCCACGAATGGATGTTTACCTCCGTCAGGCAGGATTTTATGGAGTGGTGAAGCTTCCCTTTATTTCTTTGGACTAGGCGCTTATCACTGCTTTGACGGAACGCTGGAGACCAGAGACGCATACCTCCCACATGGTGCCCGGTGAGATGATTGTCACCTTACAGGATGTGGCCATACATTGATCAGGTACACCTTACGATTCAATAAAGAAATTACATTTGATTGTATCATATCTCCCTCAAACATTCTCATTGAAATATGCAGGTGATTTGGCATCCATACTCGGAACAATTGATAGCTATGCTTTTAGCATGTTGTCGATCGGGAGAGATGTTTTGGCATGCTCGAGTCCCTCTCATATGCTTTTATATAGTGGAGTGGTATTTCCCAGACAGAGTGATCCGTCAGTTTGGCGATCAGCAGCTGGTACCTGATCAGTGCGACACCAGGAAGGCCCTTCATCGCATTGATCTACGAGGCAAGAATATGAACAACCGGAGGGAAATCCACTAACAGTTTGTGGAGATATGGGAAGATAGGCTGAACAATGTCGTACCGCTGGTGTGGGAGTCTCGCATGAAATACTCCACATGGTACGCGATTCACATTAGACAATACATATCCCACACCGGCTCCATGCTAGGCAAAATTGTAAGTACATTACTTTTATCTATTCAATTTTTCTTTTATAACATATATTCATTTACGTTGTGCTTATTGTGTGACAGCTGAAGAATTTCAGAAAGATTAAGCTTAAATCTGACCAGCCCGAACTCGTCTCTCTTGTCGAGGACTCTAAGCAAATGATCAGGGAGTACGGACTGGTTAGATTGTATGGTCGCGCCGGCGGGTTGGAAGACCAACCTGCGTATGACTTCATGGCACCACATGATGGACAGCCCTTTGACGATGATGAGGAGATGCCACATGATGGACAGCCCTTGGACGGAGATGAGGACATGCCACCAGCATATGACGATCCTGTATTTGACGAGAAGGGTCCTGAAGTGCAAGAAGGCATGCTTATCTCGCAAATTTCTGACATTGATGCGGAGTATTGCACACCACAATTCGAGGTTGGGTCCAGTTCAACTCCGGGAGCTCCGATTAAAGGAGCGACATAATTTGGGTAAGTTGAATACAACTTCGAAATTCGTTAGAGTTAAACTCAACTAATATAAGCTTTTCAGATACGACCATTCCCAAGAGCCATCTCAAGTTACAAAACTGTACCCGGACGACTCGTCGGAGCGGGTTCTCAAAACGCGCTCACATGAGCATTGTCCACAGCGCCATACATTGATCCGTACAAACCCATCTTTAGAAACCAACGGTACATCCGTACAAATCTCCTTCATCCCCTGGTGACAGAAACGGCCTCCATTGATCCCGCGGAATGATTGTTCGTCTAAAGTTAGAAAGGGTGCTCGAGCTTAATATTAGCGTTCGTTCAGAGGCAGAGGATTGCATGTCCCGATAAAATCTCGTGTCATTTAATGTCGTCGGGTGTTGTCGCGCATGGTTCTCGTTCGAACCCGAAATGGTTTGGAGATAAACGATGCTTAAGGTGTCCCGACATCGTTGGATTGGATGGGGTGTTGGTTTGGAAAACGATGTGTCCTAATCACGCCATGTAATAACAGGCCCTCGAGACAGTTTGGTTGGGAAATGGCTGGCCATCGGCAGTTTGTTCAGTGAATTGTTGGGCTAACTGAAAGACGGTAAGACCCGATATAGAGAGAAAAAACCATAACAACTTCGCCAGATACGCATTAGTGGATATCTCGTCCTCGATTACAGGTTCTTGCGAGACAATTCGAAAAAGGATTAAATTTGAGTCGGGCAAAGTTTTGAACCGACCAAAAGCTACTTAATTATAATAAAACAATGGGATAATTACGGTTAACGTAGGTCACAGATGAAATCGGAGTGTGTTGGTTATCCTCACAGCGAGTCCATCTAAACCGATACGGTTTCTTGTTCCAGAACTCGGGGAGAAATCGCTAAATATGGTACTTTTGACAATTGTATTATAGGAGAATACGGTTATCTACAAACCCTATATAAGTAACCCCCCATGCTAAAATATGTTCAAGTCATCCCTTCCTATCTCCGAGGTGTCAAAGCGAGAAACCCGAAGAGGAAGATGGCGAAAGCAGCGGCATTCTTCCTGGTGGCATTGCTCGTGTGTTCCTTGACCCTGAATGTTGCTGATGCGACCGGCCTCAGCTACGGCGCCATAGCAAAGGGCCTGAAGCCCTGCCACGGACATTGTGCTTGCCAGAGAAGTCGAACCCTTACGATCCAGGATGCGAGAAATCTAAAGAATGCCGAGGGGAAGCGACAGAACTTAACCCCCCTCCTCCCTTCTAATCTCCGAGGCCACGGGAAGAAAATAAGAATGTTTAGTTGTACGAACTATGAATAAGGCGTACTGTAATAATGTCTTATTGATAATGTCCTAATGAGGAAAAATCCATTGGCATTAATCTTTCTCACCTAATAAAGATTGTTACATATATACTTTAGCCAGTGAATTTAACCACAAAGGGTATACTGATATATATACTAACCATCAACATGAAATGTTAGAATTATTTTTCAATACTATATGACATCACAGATATAGCGTCGAATGCAGTTAGTCGATCGCAAATAATAAGAAAAACTATCAAACCGAAGAGCCTCTTGACCTCTTATCCATGACACTCAATAAAATGCACCATTTTCGGTTTCGAATCGTGAATCAGGAATCATCCCTCAGATATCGATGATTTTGAGCCGAACTCGTACAGACAGGACATGAAGATAAGACGAAAGGCGTGGCCTTGTTTCCTGGTCGTGATGTTCATGTGTTCCTTGCCTACGGATAATGTCTCTGAGGCGAGGGAGGTGAGCTATGGAGGCATAATGGGGGAGATCCTGCCCTACTACAAGCTCGAGGAAACGTTACTACAGAGGGTGCGGGAAAGCGGATGGTTGCGGAGGAGGAGGGAAGATTAATCGTCTTGCTGCTTCCAACCTGTCTGCTGTTAGGCCACCTGAAGGAAACAAGATTATTTGATGTACTGCGCAATACAAAAAGATGTTCCGCTATAAAGATGAAATTATCAGGTTAATCCGACATCATCTTCATCGGGGGTCATTGATCTCTGTACTTATCATTAGAGGGCCAAGTCGGGCGGATGCGGGAGGCCCATTTCGGTTTTAAATGAGTTCATGGGCCTGATTACGTGGCGAGAGACAATTGGTTGATTTGCTGAAGGTGGGGGAAGGCGGGTGCGTTTTGTCTCCTCTTGACCCGCGAAAGGGCGAGAACCCAGCAGCCTGAAGCGACCGTCGTTTCTTCTCCCAGATCTTGCCTCTCCGAAGACATTATGTCTAATTTCTCGGGCCAGCAAGAACTTGCGTTAATAGCTTTGTTATTTGCTTCATCGTCGCGGCAGCCTTGAACCCACCAACCATCTTTCCTTCCATGTTCGCGCGATAGGTTCGTCATAACTCGGAGAGTGGCAGATAAACCATTTCAAAATGGTTGTGAGAACACTACGAGGTCAAAGAATGAACGACAAAGTATACAATACCTGATCCAAGATAATCTCAACTGACAGGGTCTGAGGCATGTTGAAGGACTGATGGTAAATATATGCAAACACCGCCATCACCTTCTATATCCACAACAGAAGTTCTATGAGCCCAACTTCAGCATGATGTAAGGAACCATGGCATCGTGATAAAAGACGCCTCGGCCACTATTTCTTTGATCAGACATCAAACACAATCAAGGGTCACTTGTTTCCGGTTTGGAAAATGCTGTGTCCTAATCATACCATGAAATAACAGACCCTCTACGCAGTGGTTAGGCCCAACGGAGTGAGAAAAAGACTCTAATAAGTTAACCCTCGGCACAATCACAAACAATCGGATAATTACTATTAACCTACGTCGCAAATGATGGTTAGATGAAATCGACATGTGTTGGTTATCCTCACAGCGAGTCCATCTAATCCGATACGGTTCTTTGTTCCAAAACCCAGCGAGAAAGCCCTAAATATGGTACTTTTGACAATTGTATTACAGGAGAATACGGTTATCTACAAACTCTATATAAGTAACCCCCATGCTAAAATGTGTTCAATCCATCCCTTCCTATCTCCAAGGTTTCGAAGCGAGAGACCCAAAGAGGAAGATGGCGAAAGCAGCGGCATTCTTCCTGGTAGCATTGCTCGTGTGTTCCTTGTCCGTGAATGTTGCTGATGCGACCGGCCTCAGCTTGCCATCGTGCTTGCCAGAGAAGTCGAACCCTTACCGTCTAGGATGCGAGAAATCTAAAGAATGCAGAGGGGAAGCGACAGAACTAACCCCCCTCCTCCCTTCTAATCTCCGAGGCCAAAGAAAAGAAGATTGATTGTTTGACTGTACGTACTATGGATAAGAGGCGTCCTGTAATAATATCTCGTTGATAATGTCCTAATGAGGAAATCCATTAGCATTAATCTTGCTGCTTATCAATGGATATTTACTTCAATCAAAATAAGAATAAAGATATACTTTAATAATTGAATTTAACCTCAACTGGCATACTGATATATATACCACCACCGATATAACTGTAAGTGAATGTTGGAATTATTTTTATGTACTCTATGACATCACAGAGAATGCGTCGAAAGCATGTGGTTCTTCAGGATCGCAAATAGTTAAAAAAAAACTAGCAGACTGGATAGCCACTTGACCTATTATCCATGACACTCGATAAAATGCACCATTTTTGGTTTCGAATTGTGAATCACGAATCATCCTGAATCGGCCTCGAAAGGGCGCGAACCCAGTAGCCTGAATCGGCCGTCGTTGCTTCTCCCAAATATTGCCCCTCCTAAGCCAATATGCTTAATTGCCCGGGCCAGCCAGAACTTGCGGTAATAGCCATGTTTTGTGCCCCATCCTCGCGGCAATAACCTCCCTCCACTAGCCTGAAGATGGGACGAACGAGGGGGCATCGAACCATCGTGCTTTCCAGAGAAGTCGAACCCTTACCATCCAGGATGCGAGAAATCTAAAGAATGCAGATGGGAAGCGACAGAACTAACCCCCCTCCTCCCTTCTAATCTCCGAGGCCACGGGAAGAAAATAAGATTGTTTGATAATTGTATGTATTATGAATAAGAGGCGTACTATAATAATGTCTCATTGATAATGTCCTAACGAGGAACTTCTTATTTATGCATATTTACTTCATATCAAAATAACAATAAACATATACTTTAACCACTGAATTTAACCTCAGCTGGCATACTAATATATATACTACCACCGATATAACTATAAGTGAATGTTGAAATTATTTTTATGTACTATATGACATCACAGAGATTGCGTCGAAAGCATGTAGTTCATCCCGATCGCAAATAATTAGAAAAACTATAAGACTGAATAGGTACTTATAAAACGCGCCATTTTCAGTTTAACTTGTTGCATAATTACGAATTGTGAATCATAAGTCCTTAAATATCGGTGATTTTGAGCTGAACCCGGGAGACGGGAGGCGAAGACAATATGAAATATTATTTTTCATTATACTTTGTTAATCTCTGTGCTTATCATTATACATATACTTCATATCAAAATATAATAACTGAACTTTAGAGGGCCGGGCCGGGCGGATGCAGATGGCCCATTTCGGGTTTAAATGCGTTCCTGGGCCTGATTAAGTGGTGGTAAATGATTGGATGATTTTGTTGAAGGTGGGGGATAGTAGGCGCGTTTTGTCTCCTCTTGACCGCGAAAAGGCGAGAACCTAACCGCCTGAATCGGCCGTCGTTGCTTCTCCCATATCTTGCCCATCCGAAGCCATAGCCAATCCTTCTGTATAGAGAGGTTACACACAGAAGGTGAAAGCGAAGGGTTCATTTCCACGGCGTCATCGAAGTTCCAAGCTCTTTGGAACCATCCGGCTGGTCCAAAAACCAGTGAAAGCCCGCCGCCCTCGATTCGATTCGATTGGTCGATTATGGAAAGACGATCCATTATGAGTTCGCAACGATTGAAGTTGTTGCTGAAGATCAGTGATTTGCTGCTCAAGACGAGCAACGTGTGCTTCGTCTAGAGACATACTACGTCTAAATCTTCCGGCCATTGTCAACCGTGGATTGTACAGCAAACCTCGTGCGCACGATAACAACCTTGCGCTCTGATACCAAGATGATGCGGGGGATGGCATGATCGCTAAATTCACACACCGCAAGTATACAGATCGCAACAAATAATAAAAAAATGAGTAGAGTTATCGTTCCCACGAGGATAGCAATTAAAATCCTTTAGCATACACAATTGCAATCTTTATGTAGCCAAGCAAATATTTAAAAATGAGTTTTTAAATTTGAAAATTAAACTAGCAAGAAACAAATATCAAAACAAAGAATCGGAATTCAATAGATGGAAAAGCCTAGGATCAAGTATCCCCTCCTTGTTTCGTTAAACCCCTTCACTCGTTTATCCCAAATTCATACTAATTCTGTTTACTAACCGGATTCTTATATCCCTAAGTGCCTCTCCCGAGTTTACAAAGGATTATTCTAAACCACCATAGACCTATATCCCTATAGTGAATTACAAATGCCAGAACACATTAAGATTCAATCCTTTATTGGTCGTTACCCAGAAGTATATCTCTCGATACTACTTACTAGCCAATTCGCTCCCGCGATATTAACAAAGGCTATTTCGTTCCTGTTCTCTCCTAAAATTCCTCTCCCGAGTTTAATTTAGGATAACAAATCAATACAATTCGGTGATCAGACAAATTGCATGCATTAAGATCAAACGAAATAAATAAACATCCAAAGCACAAATTTGTTCTAACAAGTTCAGGAAATTCAACTACGCAATTCGGTTCAACATAATCCAAGCAAAAAAAGTTTAGCCGAGCATTGTTTTCGAGACACAATTCCAATAAAAGAAAAGCATCCTAAACAATAAGCTAACTCCCTTCTTCTCCCACGTCGAAGTCCTCTCTTCGTCGAATCCTCTTCTAGTCGAATCCTGTTTTCTAGCCTTAAGGAACAAAGTCCTTTTATTGTCCTAAAGAAATAAAACCTACATAATCTATGAAAATCTGGGATAAAATATTTTTTTCTCTTCAATTAGTCCTCCTCCCACGTGTAGCCTTCTAGTCTTTCCCTTTTCCAGAATCTTTGTAGATATGCCGAAATCTTCTTGTTTCCATTTTTTATCTGAAATAAACCCAAAATTCGACAGTATCCAAATTCTTGAGAGTAATGTAAAATAACAAGAAATAATATGCAATAAGCATAATATTTTACAAATCTAACAAATCCCAGGTATGAAATTGACTTAAATAACTCTACTTTCATGGAGTTATCACACCCCCAAACCTAAATTTTGCTAGTCCCGAGCAAAGATAAAACTAAACGACTCTCCTCAGCAAACCCAAGTCACTCAAACGTGGAAACTCCTCTCATAGCATTCTCAGACATGGTCGCATCCTTCTCATGCATCTCGATTCCATTCAGTACCTAGCATGCTCAATTAAAAGCTTTAAAATACAATAACTTCATCCCAGCAGGTTGCACACTCAACATTAACAAGCATACATTCCCAATAGCTCATGTCAACCAGGAACTTGCAAAGATCACCACAAACATCCCTCTCCACTTATCAAAGGTTTTCTTTTTCTTTTCCTTTACGATCATTACTCTTTCTTTTTCTTTTTATGGTTGCACGACTCTAAATGTATCATCTAATTCCGGCAAAACCTCATGTAGCGAGCTCTCAATCAATGACTCCCAGTTCAGTTGAACCAAGGCATTAGGTGATAAGGCACCCCTCGGATCAATCACTCAAGCTAGCACGGAAGACTCATACCACAAGCACATATTCAGGCAACATCTTTTCTCTATTCTTTTTTTGCTTTTTTTTCCAATTTTTACCTGAACATTGGTACTCAGAGCCTTGGCAACCTTATTGTCTCTTTTTTTTCTTTTTTTGTTCTAACACAATGACCAAAGACTTCGTTTCAAGAGATAATTCAGGCTACTCCACTCGTCACTAGTCACCATGCATTTTAAGGAGATGTAACCTACCGCTGTTAAGCATGCTTCCTACTGGGAGAATCTCTTTTTTTTTTAAGTTCGAAAAATTTGGCACACTAAGCAAAGAATTTCATCTTTTCGCACTTACGAATGCAAACCTTAAGCGCATCATTGAATAAAGACATTCCCTGTTCAAGTTTCTAAGGCTTCGCTGAAGAATACCTAAACATGACTCATTCTTAGTAAATATCTCTTCCAAATTTAATACCACTCAATGTCACACGACGTCCCCAAGCCTAAACAAAGCGACGTCCTCGGTGCGAAAGTGAATAAGTGAGATATACTAAAAAAGAGAGAGAGGGTATGTGTACTCACTCCGCTATAGCATTTGAGTCGCTATCCTCATCGTCCTCATCAAACATCGAGGGTGGAGTTGGTTGCTCGCCAAGATCCGATATATCCACGTTTAGTGCTCGGGCATTAGACATGCTGGCAGACGGAATGGCAGCAACTTGGTGGCGACGACGGCTGCTTCGTGATTTTGGGTGACAATTGAAGACATTAAATTAAAATAGCAATCAAAATGAAAGTAATTAGACCTACAAAAACGAAAAAAAAATAAGAAAGAACTTGGGTTGCCTCCCAAGAAGCGCTTGGTTTTACGTCCTCGGCTCGACGTTCCCAAGTAATCATGCTTCGCTCATCAACAATGTCGTTTGACCTTGATCGACACTTCCTCCCAAATAGTGCTTCACTCTACTTGCATTTACTTTGAACTTACCTTGATCCTTTAACCTCTCCAATTCAAGAGCTCCATACGGAAACACTTGGGTAATCTTGAACGGCCCTGACCGACGAGATTTCAATTTGCCAGGAAACAATTTTAAACGTGAGTTAAAAAATAAAACGAGCTGGCCTGGTTTGAACTGTCGATCTTTGATGCGTTGGTCATGCCATTTCTTCGTTTCATCTTTATAGATCCTGGAATTCTCATATGCATCCAGCCGAAATTCTTCAAGTTCATCGAGTTGAAGTAATCGTTGTTTACCTACAATTTCAAGATCAAGATTAAGCTTCTGGATTGCCCAAAACGCTTTGTGCTCTAGCTCAACGGGTAAGTGACTGGTTTTCCCGTAAACCAATTTGTACGGTGAGGTCCCAATTGGTGTCTTGTAAGCTGTCCTATAAGCCCATAAAGCATCATCCAATTTGTGCGACCAATCCTTCCGATTTGGGCTAACCGTCTTTTCCAAGATTCTTTTGATTTCTCTGTTGGATATCTCAACTTGGCCACTCGTCTGAGGATGATAGGCCAATGCTACCTTGTGATTTACACCATATTTCTTCATGAGGGCATTGAATTTGACATTGCAAAAGTGTGAACCTCCGTCACTTATTATTGCACGCGGTGTACCGAATCGTGTGAATATCTACTTTAGAAACTTCAAAACTCCACTAGCATCGTTAGTAGGCAAAGCAATAGCTACTACCCATTTAGACACATAATCCACAGCTGCAAGAATATATCGGTTTCTAAATGATTCAACGAATGGTCCCATGAAATCAATCCCCCATACGTCAAAAATTTCAAGCTCTAAAATATTTTTCAAAGGCATTTCATCGCGGCGAGATATATTACCAACACGTTGACAGCGATCACAATGAGCAACAAATTGGAGTGCATCCTTAAATACTGAAGGGAAAAAAAAAAACCTGATTGAAGAACCTTCGCCGCGGTTTTGTGGCCACCGTGGTGCCCACCATAAGGTGACGCGTGGCACTGTTCCAATATCTTCTGCATTTCCTCCTCTGGTACACATCTTCGAATGATTTGGTCTGCACACTTTTTAAATAAAAGCGGTTCATCCCAAAAGTAATATCTAACATCATGTGAAAACCTTTTCCTTTATTGGTATGACTGATCCGGTGGTAGAATATCAGCTACAATGTAGTTCACGTAATCAGCATACCATGGTGTAGCCACATCAACCCCAAACAGTTGTTTGTCAGGAAACACATCATTTATAAGTGTTCCATCTGGGATCCTGTTGTCGTTTTCTAGCCTTGATAAATGGTCTGCCACCTGATTGTTCGTTCCTTTCCTGTCCACAATCTCAAGATTGAATTCTTGAAGCAATAACACCCACCGGATTAGTTGCGGTTTTGCATTAGCCTTTGAAATTAAATATCTTATTGCTGCGTGGTCAGTGTGTACAATAACTTTCTATCCAATAAGACAAGAATTGAATTTATTAAAAGCATGAACTATGGCGTGGTCAGGTGAATGTTGTCTTTTCCTGGTCTTCCAGTGCGATTGCGATTTGATTGTAACCTGAATATCCATCAAGAAAACAATAAAAACTTTTTCCAGCCAAACGATCAAGCATTTGATCAGTAAAAGGTAAAGGAAAATGATCTTTGCAGGTGGCTGCATTTAGTTTCCGATAATCCGCGCAAACTCTCCAACCGGTGACTGTTCGCATTGGGATGAGCTTGTTCTTTTCGTTTTCCACCACGGTCATGCCACCTTTCTTCGGAACGCACTGAATTGGACTCACCCACGATTTGTCTGAGATGGGGTATATGATTCCTGCATCTAACCACTTTATTATTTCTTTTCTTACCACCTCTTTCATATTCGGGTTGAGCCTCCTCTGTTGCTCGATCGAAGCTTTCTTGTTGTCTTCAAGCCTGATCTTATGCATGCATATAGCAGGACTAATTCCCTTAATGTCTGCAATGCTCCATCCAAGAGCTGTTTTGTGTTCTCGAAGCACTCGCAATAGTTCGTCTTCCTGTTTGTTAGATAATGCAGCTGAAATAATAACTAGAAGAGTATTAGCCGAACCTAAAAATGAATACCTCAGGTGCTCCGGTAGCGGTTTAAAACTTCGGCGGCTCTTCTATTGATGGTTTTGCTGCAGAGATGGGGCGTTCCAACTGTTCAGCCCGTGGCACATGACGCATATATGCAGCCTGCTTTATCTCAACTTCATCACTCTTCGTTACAATACCTTATGGTTCATCCTCTTGTGGCCACTCTTCGATTGGTGCAATCACGTATTTGTCAAATAATTCTCCATACAAGATTTCATCATTCACATCCACGAAGCTGCATTCATCAATCTCGTTAGGAATACTCATAGCATTACATATGTTAAAAGTTACCACTTGATCATGGACACGCATGGTGAGTTTGCACTTTTGTACGTCAATTAAAGTTCGTCCTGTGGCTAAGAAAGGTCTTCCCAATATGATTGGAATTTCTCGATCTTCTTCATAATCTAAAATGACAAAGTTAGCTGGGAATATAAATTTATCGACCTTTACCAGCACGTTTTCAATTACGCCCTTCAGATAAGTGTAAGACCGATCAGCTAATTGCAAAGTTAAAGATGTCGGTTTTACTTCCTCGACGTTCAACTTCTCAAAGATTGAAAATGGCATCAAATTGATGCTTGCACCTAAATCACAGAGGGCATAACATGAAAATTTAGTTCCAATGCTACAGGGGATAGTGAACTTACCTGGGTCCTTTAATTTCGGTGGTAGCTTCTTTTTCAAAATGGCACTGCACTCCTCAGTAAGTGTAATTGTCTCATGCTCACCAATTCTTCTCTTCCTTGACAACACCTCCTTCATGAATTTGGCATATTTGGGCATTTGCTCCAAAGCTTCCGCAAATAGAATATTAATCTGCAATTGCTTAAAAACATCTAGAAACTTTCTGAATTGATGCTCGTCAGTAGATTTTTTAAGCCTTTGCGGAAAAGGAATTTTGGGTACAAATGGTGCTTTTGAGGTGTGTACCTTTGTGGTTGCGTCATCAGTCGATATCTTATCATTTGTCTCGCATCCTCCTTCGCTTGTTTTCTGTTTGTGGCGTTTCTCTCTAGCTTGTTCCTTCTCCACCCCCATCTTCTCGAAGGCTTCTTCGAAATCACGACCATTGCGAAGGGTGACGGCATTGCAATGCTCTCTTTTGGGATTTACCTCGGTGTTGCTTAGTAAAGTTCCATATGGTCTGCTGGTAATAGAGCTTGCAATTTTCCCTATTTGCACTTCCAATTGTTTAATGGACATAGCATGGTCCTTCAGGATCATCTCTTGACGCTTTTGAACCTCCTCTTGTTGTTTCCGTGTTTCCTCTTGACTGGCAAGCAACCGGGTTAGTAATTCATCAACATTAGGCCTATTCTCATCTGCGGGAGGCTGTTTTGTGGTCATAAAACCAGGAGGCTGATTCATCCTCGGTTGACTTGGTTCTTGTGGCCCTGCATTGTTTCTCCATGAGAAATTTGGGTGATTTCTCCATCCAGGATTGTAGGTGTTGGAAAACGGGTTGTTCCGTGGATTGGAGCCCACATAATTTACTTCTGGCGCTTCTACCTGGTTCTCGTCTGCCTGCACATCATAATACATGCTCTAAGATATCAGTTTTGGTGTTCGGAGAGCAGCGACTTTCCTGGTGAGCTTCTCAAGCTGAGCGTTTATAGATATCACTGTATCCATTTGATGCTACCCGGTGACTCCTCTTGTTGATGTTTTCCGCTGATCGTTGTTGGCGATTTGTTCAAACAACTCCAAAGATTCCTCAGGTGTCTTGTTCATCAAAGTTCCTCCTCCAGCAGAATCCACTGTGGATTGAAGCTGATCTGCCAAGCCATCGTATAAGCTTTGCACGAGCATCCACTTCGGGATCTCATGGTGCGGGCATAGACGTAATAATTCTTTGAAACGCTCCCAAGCTTCATTCATGGATTCAGTTGAATGTTGACAGAAGGTTGTGATCTCGTTCCTGATCCTTACAGTTCGGCTCGGTGGGAAGTATTTGGCCAAGAATAGCTTCGAAAGATCCTCCCATGATCTGACTACCTCTTCCGGCAAGGAATAAAGCCATGATCGAGCCTTGTCCCGTAACGAAAACGGACATAATCTCATTCGAACTGCCTCGGCTGACACTCCATTGCATCTAAACGTGTCGCATAAATCCTCGAAGCGAGTGAGGTGCCAGTGAGGGTCTTCATTTGTCAAGCCTTCAAAACTTGAGTTCTCAATCATGTGGAGTATGGACGGCTTGATCTCAAAATTCTGAGCCTGAATTGTTGGACGAAGAAATCTGTTGGGCTCATGGGGAGTAGGTTGAGCGAAGTCTCGCATCGTCCTTCTCGGAGCTGGTGGATTAACTTCTTGAATTTGGTTGTTATTGCCATTATTCTCATTTATGTCTGCTATCGTGCTCCGTTAACTCCTTCTGAGTGCTCGAAATGTCCTCTCAATCTCAGGATCGAACGCAAATAAATCCTCGCTCTGCGAGCGGTGCATACACCTGAAAAAGAGACAAAGAAAAATTAAACTACTTGGTCCACACAAATTGCTTTCGTTGCAAGTAAAAGATTTTAAAATTTATCCCCGGCAACCCCGCCAAAAACTTGATCGCTAAATTCACACACCGCATGTATATGGATCTCAACAAGTAATATAGAAATGAGTAGAGTTATCGTTCCTACGAGAATAGCAATTAAAATCCTTTAGCACACACAATTGCAATCTTTATGTACCCAAGCAAATATTTAAAAATGAGTTTTTAAATCTGAAAATTAAACTAGCAAGAAACAAATATCAAAACAAAGAATCGGAATTCAATAGATGGAAAAGCCTAGGATCAAGTATCCCCTCCTTGTTTCGTTAAACCCCTTCACTCGATTATCCCAAATTCATACTAATTCTGTTTACTAACCGGATTCTTATATCCCTAAGTGCCTCTCCCGAGTTTACAAAAGATTATTCTAAACCACCATAAACCTATATCCCTATAGTGAATTACAAAGGCCAGAATACATTAAGATTCAATCCTTTATTGGTTACCTAGAAGTATATCTCCCGATACTACTTACTAGCCAATTTGCTCCCGCGATATTAACCAAGGCTATTTCCTTTCTGTTCTCTCCTAAAATTCCTCTCCCGAGTTTAATTTAGGATAACAAATCAATACACGGTGATAAGACAAATTGCATGCATTAAGATCAAACGAAATAAATAAACATCCAAAGCACAAATTTGTTCTAAACGAGTTCAGGAAATTCAACGACGCAATTCGGTTCAACATAATCCAAGCAAAGAAAGTTTAGCCGAGCATTGTTTTCGAGACACAATTCCAATAAAAGAAAAGCATCCTAAACAATAAGCTAACTCCCTTCTTCTCCCTCGTCGAAGTCCTCTCTTCGTCGAATCCTCTTCTAGTCGAATCCTGTTTTCTAGCCTTAAGGAACAAAGTCCTTTTATTATCCCAAAGAAATAAAACCTAGAGAATCTCTGAAAATTTGGGATAAAATATATTTTTCTCTTCAATTAGTCCTCCTCCCACGTGTAACCTACAAGTCTTTCCCTTTGCCAGAATCTTTGTAGATATGCCGAAATCTTCTTGTTTCCATTTTTTATCTGAAATAAACCCAAAATTCGGCAGTATCCAAATTCTCGAGAGTAATGTAAAATAACAAGAAATAATATGCAATAAGCGTAATATTTTACAAATATAACAAATCCCTGGTATGAAATTGACATAAATAACTCTACTTTCATAGAGTTATCACGGCAAAGAATAGATGATTCCAGTACCGAATCGAAGGGAACATCACTATAGGTGTGGAATGGAGTGACGTGGGAATGGGCGGAAGGATAGAAGATGAGGCCGGTTGGCTGAATAGATGGGAATAAAAGGATATGTTGAGATCAACCTCCACGGATATAGATTCACCACCGTGAAAGAAGACTCAGATAAAAGTCGCCTGTCACACGGATACAGACACACCACCATGAACAAGAACGAGGGCGAGGAACAACACGGAGGATACGTGCACACCACCACTGGCTGATACACGCTGCTCAATCTGCACTTTAAATCTACCAAATAAAGAACGAGGTTGAAAGAGAATCCACTCATTCGGATAGAAAGACAAATGTCTTTATAAATGACGTTGTTAATATTATGTTCATACATTGGGAAAATCTTTGGTGTTTCTTAGCGCGAGTTTCGTAAAGCCTCTTTTTCTCACACTCCTGTTATACGATAAATTTTTTTTTAAAGTTTTTCAAAGTTTCGTGATGTGTATAACATCTTTCACTTTTTGCCGTCTAACGAGTTTCATAAAGTTTATCATATTTTGTGATTCGCAGTTTTTGGGCACTCAGCTTTGAAGTGAGTATCATAAAGTTGGTTATAGTTTCGGAATACAGAAAACATTCTTGTACACTTAACGAATTGTTTCGTGATGAATATTATGTAGTCTTGTGCTCCAGCATTGTGTTCCACAAATTATAAGACCTCCGGTGAAGAATGGCGAGACGATGGAAGTTCGTCTGGATCATGATTAAAAGTATTTTGATTGATGTAAGTACTCAATTTTAGTCCGCGGAATAAGAATTTTTTTTTTTTAATTCTTTCTCCAAATCTTTACATCATCTGATCATCTGAATGATCTAACATCAACCTTTAACCATTTCTTTCAATTGCTCATCGTACTATAATAATAAACAGGAAACAATTCGAAGAACTTAAAACATATTAATAGCAAATGCATGGAAGTAATTTATAAGAATCACGGTAATAACCCCGACGATGAGGGAGCAACGAAATCGTCCTCCCCGACGAACCTCTGCCAATACCAGTGCTTCTTCCATACCATGCCCATCTCTTCGATTGGGATGCCCTTGGTCTCCGGGACGAACATGTACACAAAGATGGACATGACGAGCACGAATCCTCCGAAGAAGAGGAACAACCCGAACTTGAGGTGGCAGAGCATTGTCAGGAACACCTGGGCAACGATAAAGGTGAAGAACATGTTGACTGAGACGTTGATGCTCTGCCCGGCAGATCGGATCTCCAGAGGGAAGATCTCGGATGGCACGAGCCATCCCAATGGTCCCCATGACCACGCGAAGGCAGAGACGTAGATGCAGATGAAGGTGACTACGACTATGGCATACCACTTGGGCAGCTCACCCGGGTTTCCTTCCACTCCGAACTTGGCTCCGATGCAGGCGGCCACCACAACTTGGCAGATGAACATTTGGGTGCCTCCTTCCAGGAAGAGGAACCTTCGGCCCCACTTATCAACACCATAGATCGATACAAAGGTGGCGAGTACATTGACAAATCCCGTGATCACGGCAGACATGAGTGACGCGTCCATGCCAAAACCTATGGTGTTGAATAAGACGGGTGCGTAGAACATGATGACGTTGATCCCGGTGAATTGCTGGAAGAAAGGAATCAATGTGGTGATGCAGAGATGAGGCCTATACTTCCTCCGAAGGATGGTCTTCCACGGGTGCTCCACTTGCTTTGACGCCTCGCTGGCCGCAACGATGTCGTTGAACTCTGCATCCACATTGTCAATTCCACGGATCTTTTTGAGCTTCTCCTTGGCCTCATCAATCAACCCACGCTCGATCATGGAGTTGGGGGTGTCAGGTAGGATCAAGGCACCAATCATGATGATCACGGCCGGGACCATCGCTCCTCCCAAGCTGAGACGCCATCCCCAGCCACCCTCGATCTTGGCAAAGAAGTAGTTAAGCACATTGGCGATGAGAATGCCGATGGTGATGGAGAGCTGGAACCCAATGTTGAGGGCTCCCCTGTATTTGTAAGGCGCCATCTCTGAAAGATAGAGCGGAACAGACTGATTGGCGAAACCAATGCCAAAACCAAGGAAGATACGACCGACGATCAACATCCAAACTGCATTAGCAAACGCGTTCAACAATGCTCCCGCACAGAAGAGGAGACCGCCGAAAAGCATGGACAACCTCCTTCCGAACTTCCTGGTGATGGTGGCGGCAACAAGGGAGGCAGCAAGAGCAGCCACGTAGAGAGAGGATGTGAAGAGGGTGAGGGTCTCGCTGTCGTACTGGCAGTACTCATTGTTTGACTTGTTCTCCTGCTGTGTCTTGTAAACGGAAGGGAAGAACTCCTGGAGGAAGGACGGCATAGACGTGACACCACCAGAGATACCAATATCGTAACCAAAGATGAGACCGCCCATTGCCGCGATGATGCAGGTCATGAGGACGAACCCGGTGAGGTTACCGGGGTAATCCCCCTTGACATCTGACACTAAACCTCCCACGGCCGGCATTTTTCGACGAACTGGCAGGCGCTGCTATTACTTACGTGTTGGATGAAATGATCAGGATTGATGGATACCGAATTACTTATAGCGAGAGTTTTAATAGCTAATGATAGCAAAACTCGTGTTGGATGAAAAACTAGATGAGCACCAAAAGGTTTGGATAAAGATTGAACTGTACTTCTCACCGGTTTATAAAGTTCTGGCACTGGCTGGCCGTAACAATTAAGTCACAAAATATCTTCAAAACTGATTTTTATTTGATTTTACCGAATATTGTCCGTCTATCTGTCGTCTGTTGATAAAACCACCGTCTGCAACAACAAATCCTCTTTATGTGAAACAATATTAGCTAACACTTATCTCACATTAAACTAAAACTACTCTGGTGTTATTGCAAAAACGTGCAACCCGAATACAAAGAACATGTCAAACAAACATCATCACATCATATGCTTTTAACAAAACGCCTTCGAAACATTTTCTCAGCAATCTCTTTATCTCAGCCGCCTTCAATGCCACGGTCACATAAGCCCAGTCCGCCACTCTTGCCGTGAACTCGAAGTATGCCTTTATCTCCAAATGCCATTCTCATCAACGAATAATTAATGTAATTGCTTTCTTTCACTGATAGATGCATACATGTACGCCTAACATTGTACGCCTAGATAATGGATCTTTATTGTACTGGGTGTTATAATCTCCGGGACAAGTTCGTCGCACAAGTGAAATAAATTCAGAGCAGAGATGTGAAAAGAAACTTGGGAGAAAGAACCAAACTTTTTCTTATTTCCCGGATATAAATAAGATGTAACACATGAAAAACAAGTGGGAAAAAGAAATCAATCTATTTCTACTCTTAGCCAAAGTGAAGTAAAAAAGCAAATCTTCTGCGACCACTTTTCATCACAGACGAAATCCCAGCTTGTCGCTCTTGATGACCGGGTTTTGCTCGACCAAGGCACGCCGACCGATTCTCTTAAAGTTCACACTGCAGGCGTGGTCTTCCGGGTGACGATGGCTTCCACAAAACACGTCCTCGCAATGTTGACAGGTGAACCCAAGCAGCCCAGTGCGTTTCTTGCAAACAGTGCATCTCGAGGGTGCCTTGGTCATAGACAACTTTGGGAGATGGCTCATCTGAGACCGCAGGTCTTGGATCAGCGAGGCCACATTGTCGCTTGGCATCGGAAGTGTTTGGGCTCGATTGGCTTCCTCCTCAGGCTCTTCTTCCGTTTTTCTTTTGACCGCAGAAATTCTGGCACTCATCATCGATATATTTCCCTAGAGATAGTCCTCGTAGCATCTTGAACAAAGACCATGGTTCTCTTCACCGCCATAGAAGTCGCACCCATTAGTGCAAAGTCCCGTGGTCTTCTTCTCCGAATCACTCATCTTCTTCGATATGTTGGCAACCTGGCTCGGTGGATGTGTGTATGAGTCATATAGTACATCTACATATTTATATAGGTAGAGGAGTAGAAGGTAATCATGACCATTGGATATGACATTAGATTTTTCGGGATAACAGATATTCATGCCCAGATAACGAAATATATTATGTGAAGATTGTTTATTTAATCAAACATGGACAAGAATAAGATCAAACTTAAAAGACCCCTGATAATCCAGAAACCAAATGTTCTCATGATTTAACTAGAGAACTGCTCATTCATAACATTTGCTAAAAGATAGAGAGATTGTCTGTTACACTAAGAGAGAGGGTGAATTATTGTAATGACATGTTTAGCCTTTTTATAACTAAAAGAATTCAGCAGCGGAATGTTAGGTTTCTGTAGGTTACAAAACCCTTGTACACAGCAGATCCCAAAGTGACCTGCTTGATGAGAGAACGACCAGCTAAAGTCTCATCTAGAAGGTGACTATATAGTCCTAATAAGGTTTTTGCAGTAGCAGAAGGTTGATGTAGAAGGTTGATGCTTCTGCTATCAAGGTTCTGCAGATCCGACCACCTTAAGCGTGATTAGTAAGGTCTACTCCAAGATCTGAAAGATACATGCAATAGTAGAAGGTTGTTACATAACCTTGTAGGTTTCTGCACTACCAAGAGATGATCCGTGAGAACTAGATCGAAGGAAACAACTCCAGAACCTGATTGGTTTCTATAGCATAAGATGTTTGATGCAAGTCCTTTGGAGTTTCTGCTTATACGTTCATGTTGTGCTTGTTAATTTACTTTTCTGTTTAGCTTTTTTACTCCACTTTTCACCCCTATAGGATGGAATTCACTATTGAACACTGATAGCGAATACAAGACTGACAGAAGAAATAAAACAGTCCTGCAGAGGGTATTGTAGATAGCCCTTCGGCTTTTCCACAAAGGATGTACTAGCAAAAGGTACTAAGACACTTCTGAAGTGTAAATGGTGATGGAGATAGCTCCTCGACTTTTCTACTCACTGAAACCCTATAGGTTATGATCAATAACCCTTTGGGTCGTGCAAAGAGATCTGTGACTAACTACATAAACTCTCTGGTTGAGATTCTACACTGAAGACAATGACTAACTCCACAATCCTGTGGTTGGGGTTCTGTAGAACGTGGCAGCTCTACGCAAGTACGTAGCGCCCCTACGCAGGCAGATAACCTCTCTGTCCATGGGTGGACCGGCGGTTCCACGACCTGCTTGGCTCCTCAACAAGCCTTCCTCGATGCTTGGCTTCTCATTAAGACTTCCAAAAGCAGACAACACTCGTGGGGCTTCTCCAAAGCCTGGAGTAGGTACTTTCAACAAAAACACAAATGTCAGTGCCTCACCGTGAATCTCCCAGACGCGGCCCTTCTTATGCTCATTGCCCTGGCACGTATGCACCCCGACTTCTCCCTAAGTTTCTTGCACGTCCGCAAGCCACAGTACAACCAGATACTTCGCGACCTCACTCATGTTCAGTCTAGTTTGTACCTTGGGCACCAACCTTCTACAACCGAATGCTCAACTCCAAAGAGAACGAAAGCTCACAAGTCTCTCATGCTACAATACACTCACTCTACACGTAAGTCCTTCACTTTCTTCTGTCTAACAAATTATCTTGTCTTAAACAAAATAGAAATACATATTTACAGAAGGTGCAATAGCTGACGGAAGTCTCTGCAAAACAAGAAAACAAAATGCCAGCCTAATAAAACATTCCCCCATTGGGAGAGATGCTCCGTATCACTTATAGATCAATCATGCCATCTCGTCATGATTGTGTTCACGATCCTAAGAGAGAGGGCTTGGAGAAGATTCAGACAAATAAGATCCGTCAGGCTTCTGTAAATGGAAATTAGATAATCTTGGTTTCCAAAATTGATTGGCATATCTTCTAGATAAAAACATGTGTGGAATGCGTCCATATTTAGATGGGTTGTTAGTTACCATGATTCATAACGAATCAAGACATATTTAGATGCAAGAGGAAGGATCAATTAATAGAACCTTGCATAATTGCTTTCCATATGTAGAGTAATTTCTTTCCTTAATGAGAGTAGATCAACTCACAATGAAATAAATCGTAAACAAAATGATTTAAAAATATTTTAACTAACATAATATACCATATAAATACATTTAAATAATTTAATAATTCGTGGTAATGATTAGGTGACCGAAGGTACAAAACAGTCTGTTCATATAGGTTAACCTTCTGCAGAGTAGTAGAAGGTTACCTTCTACATAACAAAAGCTTACCTTCTGTATGACATCATCAAAACCATACTAACTGGGATATTTCATGAATTTGATTCATATGAAGAAACAAATCCAAACCAACTATTAATTATTGTACTTATTTAAAAACATAATTAAGAGTAGTGACTTTTCACGTAATTTGACAAAATCTAAATGTCATGATATACTTGTTCATATTTTAATATTATTAATTAAATATTAACGTCTTTTGAAACCTAATCTCAATTCATTTATTAGGGAATCGATGTCATATATATGCCGGTGTAATATGTCATTTTTAGATCCACGTTCGTTTAAGGATGAGCCTTTAAAAGGAGCATTAAAAAGCATGAAATTATTATGGAGATTATATTTGGTATCAAGAATATGAATAACCAGTCAAAATTATAAAATTGAATGTTAAATAATTAGGGGCTCAACTAGCTTTTAGTAAAATCTAATATTACAAGATAGTTTGAAAGTTGAGAAAATAGAAAGGGGGTAAAACCAACGAAAAAAACATTACATTTTTCAAAATTTTTTAAATTAAAAAAATAAATATTATATCGAATTCTGAATTTGAAGATATTGATGTTAAGATTTACATTTTATATGTACGTTTTCTTCTTAGAAAAAATTTGGTAACTCATTAAATGGTTGAATTTGTTGAGTACATTAACTACATTATTTGTTTAATACATAAATATGTAGATATGAGTGTTTATTAGTAGTTAGTGTCATTACCTACATTTTTTAGAGAATTATTTCATTATTTCATTTTTTTACAGCTCACTGCCTAAATTTTCAAATTAAAAATCTATATACTTATTAATAAGAGACATATCTTTTATTTAAAAGTAATTTATTTTGTAAAAGATAAATAATATTTGTATTTTAAAAAAATTTAGTAAATTAATTTATTATTATTATTAGTCAATATCTCGTGAGGAATTTCGTAACTTTTTAAATGGGGGTAAGGAGTGAGTATTCAGTATTTCGGTATACTGAATTAAAAAATAACGAATTACCGAATTTTGAATACGTAAAAATTACGAATCCCAATCTTAATCACGAATTTAATTTTCGGTGTTTCGGTAAATTACCGAATTTTATTTTGATAATTCGATATTTACCAAATTAGTAATATTTATATTACCCTAATTTTATATAATGTATAAAAATCCTAAACACTAAATCAATAAAAAACTCATCAAGGCTAATGGTTGAGGCTAATAAAATGACATGGAAATCCAAACAAATTATTTAGACATAAATTCTCCCCAACACAAATGCTCCCGAACAAAACAAAATACGGTCATTTTTTCCACATACATGAAGACCATAAAAATTCCATCCAAGACTAAAGCCCGATGCTAAGATACAACATAGGGAAAGCCATAGTAGAATACACGTTTTGAAATTTAGTACATGGCAAGTAACCTTACTTTTAACGGCAGTTTAGCCGCTACCTTCGGGTTGCACATTTTTGCAATAACACCAGAGATAAATGTTAGCTAATATTGTTTTACACAAATAGGATTTTGTTGTTGCTGGTGGTTTTATCTGTTGGGAGTCATGTGTGAAAGAATTGGATATGAAGGGAGAAGGTGCTAGCAGAACGTAAGCTCTATATTGTCGACGACCTTCTGTCGGATAGTGAAAACCTTCAATAGAATTGCTGCTCTTTCGAGGGATGAATGTTTGGTGGAGTTATAGTGGTTAGGCCGTAAAATATTTTTTTTCTTCATTCTCTTCAAATGATAACACACTCTACTATATATAAGGAGTAGATATGTTAGTCTTAGCTACAGAAGCTGTCTAAATACATTGAACCTATTAAATAAGATATGTCACCTTCTAGAAGCTGTCCAAATACATTGATCCTTCTTTAATGTCCATTTATTTTGATGCCTTCAATGCTCCATTTATGATTACAAATTACTCTCAACACCCCTCCGCCTCTTAATTTTTTAATTTCATGAAGTCTTTCAAAGTTTCGAACTTCCCCAAAGACACTTCATTAGTAAAAATATCTGCTGGTTGATCATGGGTGTTGATGAAATCTAGAAGACTCTCCTTTTTTAAAACAATCACCTCTGATGAAATGATGGCGAAGTTCTATGTGCTTCGACCTTGCATGGGAAGCTGGATTCTTGGTCATACGAATTGCAGATTGGTTATCATAGAAGATTATTTTTGGCACATCCACCTTCTTTTGTAGCTCAAGAAGTAAGGTTCTGAGTGAGACAGATTCTCTTATTGCCTCATTGGTTGCGATGTGTTCAACTTTTGCAAATGAGAGAACAACGGTGATTTACTTCTTTGAACTCCATGAAACGGGCTTTGATCCGATGTAAAACAAGTATCTAAATATGACTTTGCGATCATCCAAGCTTCCTGTCCAATCGCTATCTATATAACCCACACCATATCATCCTTCTACTCTTTTGTATACTTTAGTCCTACTTTTTGTGTGCCTTTAAGGTAGCATAAAACCCATTTTACTATTGTAAAATGAGCTGGGGTTGCTCATGAATGTAGACAACAAACCCACCAAATGAACAATATCAGTCCGAGTGTGAGTGAGATAGATAAGGTAACCTACCCGGCTTCTGTAGACCTTAAAGTTAAAGTCTTTTATAGAGTCTTACTTCTGTAGCTTTTCATTGAGTGACACTGGAGTAAAAATTGACTTTGTATTCTCCATACGAAACTTATTCAACAGATCTGATAAGTATTACTCCTGAGGAATTAAAATATCTCCTTTCTTCTACTTCACTTGAAATCCAAGAAAGTACTTCATCAAGCCAAGATCTATCATCTCAAACTATTCGATCATGGCTTGCTTGAACTTTTGCAGCAACTTTCTGCCAGTGCTACTTTAGATTAAATCATCCACATGGAGACATGTTATTAGAAAATCGGGACCAACCTTCTATATGTATAGCGAAGGTTCTATTAAGCTTATGGAAAATTCTATCTTCTGTAAGGAGAAACCAATTCTAGAATTTCATGCTCTCGGTGCTTGCTTCAAACCATATTGAACCTTACGCAGTATGTGCACTTTGTCTTCTATGTCTTTCATCACGAATCCTTATGGTTGTTGCTCTTCGTAGACTTTAGTACTCCATTTAGAAATCCTGACTTGACATCAGCTGGAATACTTCAACCTCCTTCGGTACTGCAATGTCTAGTACGACACGAATTGTGTCAATCATGGTTATAGGAGCAAAAGTTTCTATAAAATCAATAGTGGGCTTTTGTGAATAGCCGTTTGCTATGATGCGAGCTTTATGCTGCTACACACTTCCATCTTCATTATACTTGGTCTTATAGACCCACTTCAATCTGATAGCTTCTTTTTCCTTATGAGAGATCGACCAATGACCACGTGTCATTCTTTCTTATAGACATCTCCTCCTTCATGGTAGTTCTCCATTTTTCTCCTTTGGCTACCTCCTCAAAGTTATGTGGCTCAAATGAAGCAAGAGCAAAGTTATCTACCTCATAAATTTCATTGAAGGATCAATACCTCCTCTGTGTTGTATCTCTATTTGGACCCTCTGCTTTTGGTATGGTTCTAGAGGAACGGGTTTCTATTGTTCCGATGTGATTTTGTATTATAACTTCTGATGATGCTTATGTTGTTTTGATAGGGTATGTATAGATTCTTCTGCTATTGCTTTTGTAAACTGAAACATCTGAGTCATAGAAGACTCTTCCTGCCACTTTCAAGCTACAAGTTCTTCAACGAAACATCTCTCGACAAACTTAACTTGTCATTGTTTGGATTATACAAACGATGTCCCTTCGATTCATCACTATATCCGATGAAAATCAACTTCTCACTTTCTCTTTCTAGTGAAGTTGTGAGTGTATATCCAATACACCCAAATACTTTCATATGATTCACCACGGGCTTCCTTCCGTGGCATGCTTCATATGGTGTCTTGTCCCTAAATGCTTTTGTAGGGGATTTGTTCCGAAGGTAGGCAGATGTGTTAACAACTTCTACCCATAACTTGTTGGGTTGATCTTTGCCGTTCAACATACTTTTTGCCATCACCACTATTGTCATGTTCTTTCTTTCTACAACTTCATTATGGTGTGGAGAATATTGCACGGTCAACTGCCTCTATATCCCCTTCCGTTGGCAATAGTCCAAAATGGTCTTGATAGAAACTCTCATACACGATCTGTCCTTAAGGTCTCAATTTTTTATCTACTTTGATTCTCTATCAGTGCTTTGCACTTCAAAATGGTGGTGAAAGCATCTGACTTCATCTCAAGAAAATAAAGCCAAATCATTCTAGTATAGTTATCTACGAACAATAGAAAGTATCTTAAGTTATCGGGAGACGTAGTTTGAGTCGGTCCACAAATATCTGCATGAATTAGCTCGAGAGGGACTTGAGCTCTCCATGATGTGTTTGAGAATGGAAGATGATGGTGCTTTCCGAAGACACATCCTTTACATGCGTCATCTTCTGTATCTTGTGTAGAAGGTAGTCCTCCCACCATATGCTTCTACTTCAACAAAGTTAGACCTTTCTTATTCAAATGTCCATACATGAGATGCCAAAGATGAGAATCATTTATAACCACAGTTTTGATAACAATATTCCTACAATGAGTCATTTTTAACGGGAACAAATTGTTGGACGTCATCTTCACAACCGTGACCTTCTGTTAGTTATATCACATTGAGCTCATGCAAAAAACAAATTATATATATTTTTCATCATTTGTCCCAAACTTAGTAGGTTTTGTGCGATTTACGGAAAGTAGAAGACGTCGTGCGTCCTCTTCTGTTGACCTTCTACACTTAAAACTAAAACAACACATTTACCTTCTATCTTCAACTTCTTAAGTTTCCAAGTTCCAAGCGAGAGTTGTATTTCTCTTCAAGCTCCACAAAGTTCTTTTTTATCCCTGTGAGATGGTTGCTACAGCCACTATTGAGGAACCAAATCTCATACATATCTTTCATAGTTAGAGAAAGAATCGAAAACTTTAGAAGGTTCATTTTCCTTAGAAATATTTTTCGAGCCACTGTTATCGTACTTTTATTCATGCTTTTGTTTTTTATCTTTGTACTTGCAATCATGATCTGAATGAGTGGGGAACTTACATATCCTGCATCGAAGACGACAATATTTTGTTACATGTTTATGCTTTCTGTAGATGCAGCATTCGACTTCTGCTTCTCCATGATCGGTTCTGTGCTGACCTTCTAGTTCTTTTTTCACATAGCCTCTGCCTCTGCCACAAGACCTGTTGATGTGTCCTCTACTATAAGACCTTCTGTTGTTTCCCGAACGTTCTTAATTCTATTCAGAAACATTCAATTTCGCTTGAAATGCTTGCTCCACCGGGCTGACCCGCTTCTCAAGGGCTGCTAGAGAACCCATCAGCTCATAAATGAAAACTTTTGCGAGATCATTCATCTCTTCAAACGGTTACCATATGCTCAAACTTCTGTTGCAAGCTTTTTAGGATTTTTTCCACGACTTTTCGATCCGTGATAACTCTGCAATTCTTCAATTGATTGAGGATCTTCACGATCCTTCAAAAGTAGTTTTTGACGGTTTCTGCATCTTTGGGACCCTTTAAACTGCTTCTTTGGGACCTCTCACACTTCATTCACCTTCAACAGGCCGAATATCCTTGGGTAGATGGTCCTCCTCACGGATTGTTGGAGAATCCGTAGAGCCATAACATGTTTCATGACATTCTCCATGTACGCCTTATGCACATCTTCTATGGTCTTGATGACACCTTTTCTGGAAGTATTGTCACCTTTTGGGAGAGAGTTACCTTCTAAAACTTCTTCATAGCCTTCCTCCACAAGTTTTCATCGATCTTGCTAAAGGAAAATGGTCTCCATTTGAAAAATCCAATAATCAAAGTGCTCGCCATCGAAGACTGAGATTTGGTTAAGAGAAAATGTGAAGAATATGTTGACATCGGATGTTGACATAACCTTCTGCGCTGTGATACCAAACTTGTTGGGGGCTATATGTGAAAGTATTGGATAAGAATGGAGAAAGTGTTAGCAAAATCTATGTTCTGTACTACTAACGACCTTCTACAAGATAGTGGAAACCTTATGTAGTGCTGTTACTCCTACCAAGGATGAATGTTTGGTGGAGTTCACGTGCTTAGGCTTCAAAATAGTTTTTCTTCATTTTCTTCAAATGATTACACGCTCCACTATATATAAGTAGTAGAGATGCTAATCTTAGTTACATAAGCTGTCTAAATACATTGAACCAATTAAATAAGATTTTTCACCTTCTAGAGGTTACAAAACTCTTCATTTCGTTATTTAATTCCTATTTATTTTGATGCCTTCAGTGGTCCATTTATAATCAAATTTACTATCAACTGATACGAGTATGACAAGGAATAGATGAATCCAATACCGAAAGGGTAAAAGGGATCGTCACTGAAATGGGTGCGGAATGGTGTGACGTGGGGTATAGACAGAAGTTGTGTAGGATAGACGACTGAATGATGAGAAGGAAGGGTTGAGATTCAACCTCCACGAGCATAGGAACACCGCCGTGAAAGAAGAACTCAGATAAACTCGTTTGGCAGTAGATATAAATACACCACCACGAACAAGATGAGGGCGAGGCACAACACGGAGGAAACAGATACACCACCACTGGTTGATACGCTCAACTCAATCTATACTTGTAATCCACCAAATGAAGAACGAGGTTGAAGGCGAATCCACTCACTTTGGATAGAAGAAAAAAGCCTAACAAAAGGGGCTTTTCAATTCAAGATGATATATCCAAATGCTTACAAGGGCGCCCATTATATAGGGATAACCTGAACAAGAGCATAAATGCAAGGCAATGAACCTAGATAAGATGCATGCATGGGTAGATTCATGGACGAAACATTAATGACTTATTGGGAATGACACAAACTTAAATGTAGGCGCATTAACGAGTAGATGCATGAATGGAGGAAAGGGAAACGAATCAGCTTCTCCAGGCGACTCCTCCACCAAATGAAGAATGAGGTTGAAGGCGAATCCACTCACTTTGGATAGAAGAAAAAAGTCTAACAAAAGGGGTTTTTCAATTCAAGATGATATATCCAAATGCTTACAAGGGTGCCCATTATATAGGGATAACCTGAACAAAAACATAAATGCAAGGCAATGAACATAGATAAGATGCAGGCATGGCTAGATTCATGGACGAACCATAAATGACTTATTAGAAATGACACAAACTTAAATGTAGGCACATTAACGAGTAGATGCACGAATGGAGGAAAGGGAAACAATCAGCTTCTCCAGGCGACTCTTCGGCTTAACGACTTTTAAACTTCACCGCTGTCAAAGACTTGGAATAAGGTCCTTGACATTGAAGGTGACCGAAACTCCAAACTCTCCTGGATGAGGCGTTGTTATTGATGCGCTCAATGACCTTAAAAGGACCTTCTGCGCGAGGAATCAACTTGTTCTTTCTTTTGGCTGGAAATCTCTCCTTCCTAAGATTGATCCAAACCAAGTCTCTAGGTTGGAAAATCTTCTCCCTACATCCTCAATTGGCCCTCCTTTCATATCGTGGTTCGCCTTCTCGATTTGGACGCGAATCTTCTCATGAAGCATTCTCATCTCCTTTGCACGTTCTTCAGCATCCCGGCTAACTAATCTCGCATCACGCATAGGCATTAGTTTGACGGGGACTAAAGGATTGAGTCCATAAACTACCTCGAAAGGTGATGACTTCGTTGTCGAACTTGGAGCTCGATTGTATGCAAACTCTGCATGAGCAAGCTCGATATCCCAATCCTTCTGACTCTTCAGGACTAAGGTTCGAAGGATTGCAGCCATAGTACGATTGACAACCTCTGTCTGACCATCGGTTTGCGGATGATAGGCTGTACTGAAAACGAGTTTCGTTCCCAACTTGTGCCACAACGTCTTCCAAATGTAACTAAGGAACTTGACGTCTCGATCTGACACGATCGTCTTTGGCACCCCATGCAATCTCAGGACTTGTCGAAAATACAAATATGCTACATTGGTTGCATCATCCGTCTTCTCACATGGAATGAAATAAGTCATATTTGAGAATCTATCGACCATCACAATAATCGAATCATTCCTCCGCTGCGTCCTTGGTAGTCCTAGCACGAAGTCCATACTTACATGGTACCATGGTCGCTCCGGGATAGGTCAGGGAGTGTACAATCCTTGAGGCTGAACTAGACTCTTCGCTTGTTGGCTTGTCGCACATCTCAAAACAAGATTTCTGACCCGTTTCTCCATTTGCGGGCAATAAAAGTGTTCCTGAAGCATCGACAATGTTTTGTCGATTCCAAAATGTCGAGCTATTTCTCCTCCATGGGCGTCTCGAATGAGCAGCTCTCGAGTCGAACTCCAGGGAATACATAACATAAAATCTCGAAATAAGAATCTATTCACTTGATGGAATCGATTGACGGCCTACAATACTCCGGTGAAGATCCTCATTGAGAGTCCTCATGCCACGGGTTCTCCACATCATCGCTGTTTAATCGACTGCGAGAAGTCGATACATGATGAGTCCGCAACGACTGTAGTTGTTATTGAAGATTGGCGATCTGCTGCTCAAGCCAAGCAACTTGTGCTTCGTCAAGAGTTATACCGCGTTGGAATCTTCAAACAATTAACAACCGTGCCCTCAACGATAACCTTGAGCTCTGATACCAAGATGATATGAATACGACAAGGAATAGTGAATCCAATACCGAAAGGGCAAAAGGGAACGTCAATGAAAAGGGTACGGAAGGTGTGTAGGATAGGCGGCTGGATGATGAAAAGGAATGGTTGAGATTTAAGCTCAACGGATACAGAAACACCACCGTGAAAGAACTCAGATAAACTATGAACCACTGTGAACCAAAGTAATAGTGAAAAAACTCAGATAAACTATGAACCACCGAGAAAGAACTCAACCACCCAACGTAATAGAATATTGGTCATGAACCAAAAACCACCATGAACCGATTTCTATATAATTCATTCTCTTCATCACACGGACATCCCGATTAATTCAGTGCATTATGCGTCATCACTGAATTACTCACAATCCGATTAAAGACTACTTTTAACGGCAACAAAGTGGACAACTCCACGCATAGAATAAATGAGGGTCTCAAGTCAGGAGATCAGTTACAGTCGTTCAACAAGAGAAGTGACTAATGACGCTTAACATGTGGTATTTTCGAAAAATGGGTCGTGTCCAGTGTACCATAAACTTGGGCACCCCCAAGTATAACTTGGACATCCATCCCTAGGTCTGACTCGACCTAAGTTATACTCAGCGTTGATCTAGATGTTCATGTCCCCTCTAAACATCTATCTGATCAAAGAGAATTTTAGATTGACAAATAATCAATATATGTGACTTTATTGTAAATTAATTACGAGCAGAAAAGTAATTAATAAACAGTAAATATTTTCCTCCCAAACATTATAAAGTGTCCTGGCACATATGTGCATACACTATCAATCTCCCACTTGTACTATGGCCAAGCACTATGGACTCTCAGTCCTAAGCCCCTCACTTCGAACTCATGTTTCTTATGAGGTAAAGCCTTCGTGAGTGGATCTGCGATATTCTCGCGAGTATCTACTTTACGAACCAACACATCACCCCTTATGAACAATCTCTCTAAGGATCTGATATTTTCGTAGTACATGCTTGGATCGCTGGTGAGACCTTGGTTCCTTTGCTTATGCTACGGTAGCATTGTTGTCAGAGTATAGCAAAACTGGACCGTGACAACTAGGAACCACTTCAAGTTCTATCGTAAAATTCTTGATCAAAACAGCTTCGTTTTCCTCTGAAGCTGCTATGTACTCGGACTTTACTGTAGAATCTACGATTGTTTCTTGCTTCGAACTTTTCAAGCAACCAGCTACTCCATTTAGACAAAATACATAACCTAGCTGCGATTTCAGATCGTCACAATTTGTCTGAAAACCAGCGTCAGTATATCATCTAACAACTAATTCCTCATCTCCTCTATAGACTAAGAACATATCCTTTGTTCTTCTTATATACTTGAGGATAGTCTTGACTGCTGTCCAATGACCTTCACCAGGATCACCCTGATATCTACTTGTCATGCTCAAAGCGTACGAAACATCATGTCTTGTACATATCATGGCATACCTGATGGATCCAATAGCCGAAGCGTATGGTATCTTACCCATCCTCTTTCTCTCCTCTTGTGTCTGTGGACACATTACCTTGGAGAGTTGTATACCATGTCACATAGGCAAGAATTCTCTCTTGGAATCTTACATATTGAATCTCTTTAGTACTTAGTCAATATATGTACTGTGACTTAATCCTAGCAGTCTTCTTTGTCGATCTTTGTATATTCTAATACCGAAGATATATGTCGTTTCCCCAAGATCTTTCATTGCAAAATACGTATTCAGGCAATCTTTAGTAGATTCTAGGCTGAACTTGTCATTGCTAATAAGAAGCATATCGTCAACATACAACACTAGGAAGACAATATTGCTCCCACCAACCTTCTTGTAAACACAAGGTTCATCTGGATTCATGATGAAACTAAAATCCTTAAGTGCTTCATCAAATCTTATATTCCAGCACCGAGAAGCTTGCTTTAATACATAAATGGATCTCTTCAACTTACTTACTTTATCTGTATTCCTGACGTTATGAAACTAGGAGGTTGTACCATGTACACTTCCTCATCTAACCTTCTATTTAGGAAAGCAGTTTTTACGTCCATTTGTCAAATCTCGTAATCCTTGTAAGCTGCAATAGCAAGTAAAATCCGAATAGACTTCAACATTGCAACCGACGAAAATGTTTCATCATAGTCGATCCCTTGACGCTGAGTGAAACCTTTTGCCTATAGCCATGCTTTATAAATACTAACATTCCCTTCCATGTCGATCTTCTTCTTGAAGACCCACTTGCATTCAATAGGTTTTACCGCAATTGGTGCATCTACCAACTCCCAAACTTGGTTGGTATACATGGAGTCCATTTCGAAATTCATGGCTTCTAGTCATTTCTTGAAATCTATTGAAGCAACAGCTTCCTCGTAAGTCAACGGTTCATCGTTCTTGACGAATAGTACATCCTTATGTTGTGTTACGATCCACCCATATCTCCCGTGTTCTCGATGTACTCTTTTAGACTTACGTAGATCTTGCGTTTCTTGAGCAGGTTCTAGTAGTGAAGTCACTTGTACTTGTGGTACTATCTCCACATCTAACTGTTCATTTTCCAACGTGTCTGAAATTTCTTCCAGACATTTCTATTTATGGCCTATTTGGGAGGTAGGGTTAGCCCACTTACGGACCTCTATAAATAGGACCTATGTGTTTAGGGTTAAGGACGAGCTTTTAAACATTTTTTTCCTAAATTTGATAGCCGTGAAGTTCTCTATTCAGCTCTGCGTAACATCTCTTATCGTTTGGTGGATTTGCAAGCGTAGCGAGATCTTATTCAAGCGTTCCCATAATCGGTGGTGTTTCTGTATCCAGTTGTGTGACGTTCAACTCTCATGACAGTCCGGTGGTGAGTTGGCTATATCTGTGGTGGTCCAAGTCCTACACAATCGTTTGTTTTGTCATTTTCGTTCTTTTCATTTTTTTTGTTGTCGACAAAGTATTTTTCCATTTCCCTGGTGGAAGTGCATCATTTACCGCCTCTGCACAGACATGGGACATGTTAGTATTTTAACCACTTCCCCTGAATCTCCAAGCTATGTTATTCCCACAGCAGAAGTTCTTAGTAGAGGCTGAAAGAGATGGCGTCGATTTTGTGTAGCTAGTCTCTCCTAAGAAGGGCGCCAAAGGATGACTTTATGTCAATGACAAAGAAAGTCATTTTCTTCTCGCGAGTGTCAACGTGAAGTCGGACAGATATTACCCCCAAGCTTGATGAAGTGGTTCCGTTGAAACCGTTGATGCTTACATAAGTCATTTCTATCTTGGCTACATCGTGCCTAGGTGCTTATACAACTCAAGAGGAAGTACGTTGATGGTGGCTCAATTGTCAATGAAGACATGGCGCATTGCCACGTTATTGAACGTCGCATGAATATGTAGTGGAAACATATACCTTCAAAGCGATGCGGGGGGTTCTCTCAACCATCCGCCCTGGAAGTTTCGTGAGACTTTAGTGGCACGACTCTGATAAAGGGGAACCAGAGGATTACCTTTGGTGTTACCTTCTTCTCTCTTAGTGAACTCAGCCGGGAGCATGAGGACGTTGCAACTTGTCTCATTCACTTGAGGTGGAGTCTCGAGTTCAACGGGGTTGCAGTCGCTTAGCGTGTTGGACCGAAGGTCACCCATAATAGGGATCTTAGATTTCAGGACGTCTGAGCAGGTTTGCTTTGCACGTTTTTCCATAACACGTCATGTTCTTCTCTCTTTCCGCCTTTTTGTTCTTTCAGTTGGTGGCTAAATGTGCGACTTTATGCGACGTGGCCGCTGGTATACCAGGAACACGGACAAAGCATGAATGCCAAGGAGATTGTGCGCAGATACTTACCCGAACGAAATCTCGTTTATTTGGGTCATAATCCCGTTGGCGTTTCACTTTTTGAGAAGTATCCGAGAAATATTCTAAGATAGGGTCCGACGTGTTATCTGATGAAGGGTTGACGATAACGATCTTGATCTTTCCTTCAACTGACAATGTTAGCCAGCAACAGGAAGTACTGGTTAGTGCAAGGTTGGCACACCTATAACAAACCATGTCTGCCGTTAGGAATTGTGTTAACGAAGTGCCGCTTTTTACAACATCCATGTCGTTTCGGGGACGATATGGCGAATTCGCCTATCGCTTCGAATATCTCTTCGCGTTCAAGTTGAGGGTCCTTGTTGACGCCCTACCCACTTTTGCCGACACCATCCCCATTTTGCCGATGCGCTGTGATCTGTAGTATACATCGACCGAGTCGTGGTCCGAGACAATATACCTACAGGAATCCCGTAATCAAGGGGTGGACATAACGATACGAAAATGCAAACCTTATAAGCTACACCGTCAATCGACATACCCATTCAATTTCCGTTGACCCCGGATAATCCCATTTAGAAGGTCCGGGTCCGCACAAGTTGGCTTTCCGTTAACCTGGTTGTAAGAGTACATGATCCTCGCAACATTGCCATCGAACACGCAGCTCCTGAACGGCGGCTGGTACGTGTCCTCCAGATCATGTGGTGTTACCTAGCAAGAGACGTGACCCTCAAACGAAATTTAGACATGTCCTTGAAATGACCGGAAGGAATGATGAGTTTGTCAAACGATTGTATTGAAGTGGTATCGATCTGTGCCCTTCCAGTTATCAATATCATACGCCGTGTAATGCTTCCAGCAAGCAGCAACCTTGAGCTTATTCGGGCTGCCATCGTTGCTCCTCTGGAGTCCCCTAACATAATTAGCCTCATACTTGCTCGAAAGCTTCGGGTCCTCTCCAGGAGTCCCCTGGTCTCTTCCCCATCGCGGGTCACGGAATATATTAACATTTGGCGACCAGAACGTCAGTCCCGCAAGCCCGACTTTGTGCATCGCCGGAGCCTCCGTCAAAACAACCTTGATCAACACCAACTTACTCTATTTAATCAATTCCATAAATCGAACATGACAGAAAAAAGGACATCCCATTACCTTTTAACTAGAGGCGTTCATGACTCTGATTTACAGTTCTAGAAGGTCGCAGATATTAATTCATCATTAGGCAAGACGTTGACATCCAAAACAAACTAACCACCAAACCATCCATTGGAAAAGCATTCGAAATATATCTTTCTTAACGGGTTTTGATTTATCGCCACGTCTTTGAACCTTCGTACAAGTTATTGCAACCTCAGATCCTTACAATATGGTTGGGGGTGGTTTGGTTTGCAGCTCAAAAGGTTGAAGGAAGCAAAAGAGACAATGATTAACTTCACACCCCGCACCCACAACCACTCTGACTCTACTCATTTTCCTCCCCCATATTTCAACCAATAGTAATTTTTGTTAATTCAAATGAATACCAAAAGACGCTCTACTTGATAATCATTAACAAATAGAAGCACAGACACTTAAAACATGCAAGTATCAGTCGTATTTTTCTCCATCAACAGGGACAAAAGTTGGCATCACCCAATTGGGTTTCCACGAGAAATCGATTTCTCATCTTCTTAAGAAGAAGAAGACCAAATCTGTGCTCTTACACCAAGCAACACCAGACCCACATCCAAAATTTTAACATAAAATAATGTCATGACAAGTCCTCGCTTCTTTCTTTTTGGTGAATTACCGCCTCAATCAACAGTATAATTTTTTTCTTTCTTTCTTGATATATATGTTAAGAATGTATGCAAGAACAACTACAGATTCACAGATTGGATTTTCATAGTTGTATTACCTTTCCTCTGGTCTGGAACAAGGTCGTGTTGAAGGAGGTTGCGGTGAGGATGTGTTGGTGATTGGATCAAGTCTAATAGAAAATATCTTTTTATTATAGAAAATATCTTTTTTATTATAAAAAATATCTCTAGAAATTAGGAAGGATGGATACCGTATCTTCCTAATTTAGATTTTCCTTAATGGTGTTGTCTTTCCATTTGTCTATTTAAGTTTCATGGTGTAATAGTTTTCCATGATCGATCGATCGATCAAAATTACAGAAAAGAGCATTTGCTCAAAGGTTGTTTGTTTTTTGGTTCGTCATTAGAAGGTTGCGCCACAGAAGCTAGCGTCTGTAGAAGGTTCTGTTGTTCTCTGTCTCGATTCTGTTGTAGTTTCTGCTATTGATGCAGGTTTGTTTCCACAACGTGAGAACTTACAATTGGTATCAGAGCGCTTAGTGATCTTTCGGGAGCTGTGGAAGTCTTGTGAAGTTTTTAGAAGGTTGTTTCTGTCCAACAGAAGAAGGAGATGGAAGCAAGCGGAAGCGGTTTTTCTTCTACGACGCCTCTTATGTTTGATGGAGAGAACTATCAAGTGTGGGCGGTGAAGATGAGCGCTTTCATGGAGGGTAGTGATTTGTGGAAAGCAGTGAAGGATGATTATGAAGTAGCCCCACTCCCCGACGATCCTACAATCAATCAAATACGGTTTCACAAGGAAAAAGTCACAACGAAGGCGAAGGCGAAGTCATGCCTCTATGCTGCAGTGTCATCCTCTATATTCAACAGAATCATGAAGTTTCAAACCGCGAAGGATATTTGGGATTTTCTGAAGATTGAGTACAAAGGTGATGAGAAGATAAGAGGTATGAAGGCTTTGAATTTGATACGAGAATTTGAGAGATAACAAATGAAGGAGAATGAGACTGTGAAGGATTTTTCGGATTGATTGATCAATCTGGCTGACAGAATCAGAGTTCTGGGTACAGATATGAAAGACGACCGTATCGTACAGAAGATTTTGGTGTCGTTGCCAGAAAGATTTGAAGCTACGATTACCTCTCTGGAGAACACCAAGGATCTGTCCGATATAAGATTAGCGGAGTTGTTGAGTGAATTGGAAGCTCAAGAACAAAGAAGGTTGATGAAAAGGGAAGCTCACTCAGAAGCCATGGAAGGAGCCTTACCGGCAGGGTAATGAGAGCTTCTGGAAGAGAGAAGAAGCCATGGAACCGACAGAAAGGAAATGCAGAAGGTTCAGGCAGTAACAGAGGTCTTGCTGAACAGAGGCATCTTTTTTAGAATGGTTCTGCTTATCAGAGAGAAAAGCTTGATCTTTGCAAACACTGTGGAGGCACAAATCATCCACATTTCAAGTGTTGGAGGAGGCCAAACGTAAAGTGCAATAATTGTCATAAGTTTGGGCATATTGCAAGGTTTTGTCAGGAGAAAGATTCTCGGCAAGTTGCTATAGAAAGTGCTGCAAATAACGAGGTAGAGTTGATATTTACAGCATCTTGTTTTGCTACAGGTATGACTCGTAGAAGTTGGTTGGTTGATAGCGAATGCACCTATCATATGTCATATGATGAGAAGTCATTTGCTAGTTTAGATCGAAGCTTCTGTGCTAAAGTGTAAATCGAAAATGGTGATTACATCGATGTTAAAGGAAGAGGAGATGTAGTCGTTGATGGTCCAAAAGGTAGAAAGTTGATAAGTGATGTATTGTATGTACCTAAGATTGATCAGAATCTTTTGAGTGTTAGTCAACTTGTACAGAAGGGGTACAAGGTGATGTTTGAAAAAAGATTCTGTTTGATAACAGATTCTTCTGGGAAGGAGATACTCAAGATTCAGATGAAAGACAATAGTTTCTCCTTTGATCCCGTGTCACTGAGTCATCAAGCTATGACGGCCCAGATCAACGAAGCAGAAATTTGGCACAGAAAGTTGGGGCAATTCCACAACAAATGTATGGATTTTGTGGAAAAGAATGAGAAGGTAAAAGGGCTTCCTGTTCTACAGAAGGTTGCATCTGATTGCAAAACAAGTTTGTTGGGAAAGAAAACCGGAGTTCATTTTGAGAGTTCAAGTCCAAAAGAGAATGAAAAGGTAGTTAGGGGCAGAGATGTCAAGTTCTTTGAAGAAGAGAAGTGGAATTGGGCAAGTAGAAGGTCAGATTTCGAGCAAACTCGGCCTACGTCACAGAAGCCTGTTTTGGAGGAACATAATGTTCAGAAACAAAACGCTAAGAAACAAACATCGAGCAGCAACTCGGTTCTGAACAACATGTTGATGATACATCAATAAGAGATATGAGATTAACTGATGTTTATGAAAGATGTAATGTTGCAGTATTGGAACCTGCTAGTTTTGAGAATACAAAGAAAGGCAGAAGGTGGCTAGCTGCAATGCAGGAGGAGCTAGCTGTGATTGAGAAGAATGAAACTTGGGAACTTGTGGATAGACCACACGACAAAAAGGTCATTGGAGTGAAATGGGTTTACAGAACGAAGCCTAACCCAGATGTTTCTGTGAACAGGTATAAGGTTAGATTTATCGTAAAATGTCACTCTCAATAGGAGATTTCTGTAGAGAAGAAGGGAGGTTTCTGTGATGCAGAACTTGAACATAAGGTGAAGTACTATTATCTTAGAGACGTGAAATAGATGGATGGAGTAGAGTTGGTCTACTACATCACAGAAGAGCAGTTGGCCAATATATTCACAAGCCATTTCAAGAGAGTAGATTTGTGTGGCTTCGGGAGAAGATTGGAGTGTCTATCAGCGCTTGATCCAAGAAGGAGTTTGTTGGTGATTGGATCAAGCCTAATAGAAAATATCTTTTTATTATAGAAAATATCTCTAGAAATTAGGAAGGATGGATATCGCATCTTCCTAATTTAGATTTTCCTTAATGGTACTGTCGTTGCTTTTGTCTATTTAAGTTTCATAGTGTAATAGTTTTCCATGATCGATCGATCGATAAAAATTACAGAAAAGAGCATTTGCTCAAAGGTTGTTTGTTTTTTGGTTCGTCATTAGAAGGTTGCGCTACAGAAGCTAGCATCTGCAGAAGGTTCTGTTGTTCTCTGTCTCGATTCTGTTGTAGTTTCTACTATTGATGTAGGTTTGTTTCCGCAACGTGAGAACTTACAGGATGACCTGCAGAAAGCTCGTGGCCCCAGGGATGAGGCTCGAGAACTGGGTCCCCGGCCCCACGTAGGATACCCCATGCAGCGCCTCGGACCGCCACTCGTAATGTGGGATCCCGAGGCGGGTGACATTCCCAGCTGCATTTACGAGGAACGTGACCTTCTCGTCTAGCATGAGCCGCTGGACGGGGTCGGCCGCCCTGGCGGATACCCCCTAGGACTTGTCGCAGAACCCGAGTTGCTTGAGCCTCCGGTCGCCGTCCACGTCGCAGGCAAAAACTGGTTTCTGTTGTGCCGAGACGGGCGACGGCCGAGGAGGCACGAAGAGGATGAGGAAGAGGAGGTTGGGGTGTAATTTGGGCATTGTGATGTTTGCTAGTTTGTAAGGGAGGGAGTGAAAGGTGAAAAGTGAAATTGTGAGGTGAGAAGGAAACCGAGTGTTTTTTTGTACGTTTTGTACTTAAAAATTTCCTCTGTTTTTTCAAGCTTTTTTTTTTTGGAATTTTCATTATGTTTGTTTTTTTTTTAGCTGTGGTTGTAAGAAAATGGTTTGTTGCTTTGTAGCTGCCCATGATCATTAGGATTGATTGGACGAATTGGAGCTTAAGACAAAAACGAAAAGAAAAACATTGGTTCTTGAGTCCGACATCGACCTCTGGTATCCTGAACAACAGCAACAATGTTTAATCAATGCAATATAAGGTTGTGATCTTTTAGAGCGTGTTCAACATCTTATGTTGGGCGCATGTGTTCTAGGAACAATTCCTTAGTTGAAACCGTCCGAGTGACCGATATCACATGGTATCAGATGATCGTATCTGTTAGAAACTATAGTGTGAGTGCGGTTAATTCTGCGGGGGCTTAATTACATCTGAAAATCAGATTAAGTGATGCCTCTTTGAAGGGGAGAATAGTAAATTGGGAAGCAGTCTCAACTCATGGATTGGCTTTAGGACACATTAAAAAAAAAAAAGTCACTCGTTTAATGTAATCAATGGTCGTGAGTGAAAGGTTGTTGGTCGCAGAAACTAAACTGACGAAAAGAAAATTCACAGCTTCTGAAAGAGGAGGCGATGCAGCTGATCGGTTTGACCTGATACATGATGGGTATAGCCGGTTCCTACGATTCACAAATACCGTCAAACCAATTCGTGGCGCTTTAACTGCTTCGTTCGCTGTGCATATAATGGGGCTTGAACCGAGCAGATCATTATCAGGGTTCCGGCGGACTCTCTTGGTTAAGCCCGAGCAGCGGTAAAATCACATATTATTCATTAAGCAACATTCCACGAGCATACGCTTAATGATCTATACATGTTTTTTTTTTTTTTTTTTTTTTGTAATTTCACCCTCACGAGTAAATTAGACTGATAGAAATCGATCCTTTAGAGACCGAAAGTCAAGTTGGTGGTTGTCCACATTAATTGATATCACTACCATGAGAAGAAGAACATACTAAAGATAACATAGTTGCCATTTTTGCCGAGTTAAAAATTCAGTAATAAAGATATTAAAAATTTTGTTAATAAAAGTCAACGACAATGGCCACATCAACAATCATTATCGATTAATCGACATTAAGATATAAGGCGCAGTGTTCCAGTTACAATCACACGGCCTACGCACTTTGATGTTGCTATAACATTAAATTCCATGTGAACTGATCCCGCATCATGTTTGATTATACGCTCGGAATCTATCGATAATTCAAGAGAAATAAACACGTTCTACAACTATTATATTGTTTATACACTACACGCAGCGACGAACAGTTTATTCGGATAGTTTGCCATATGGTCACGACAAACTACTTGGTCTCGGATTGGATCCCTCTTTTTACAGGTCAGATCACGTTCCAAATGAGATAATCAGAGCTAGGTAGGAAGAAAGATGAAGATTATATATTGTACTAAATATACTCTAGGCCAGTGACATCAGTATCCAAAAGTTATGGTACTTCAAATTGGCATTTAGAAGTTACTTAAGTACTTTAAGGAAGAAAAAAAAGAATTGAGGAAGAATGGCATGCGATAATAAATAGTACCCCTTCATCCGATTGCCATCTCCTTGTCACATCCATCTCCATTGAGCAAAACATTATTTAGGAACACGAACATATCATGAGACGCGTTCAAAAGCGATGGGGGTTGACACCGAATGCGATGACGACAAGACAGATCGAATGTGACCCCGGATGGCGTTCAGTCTACATGTATCGCTATTACAAACTTTTGCACGACAATAACGTGCCGGGAGGATTTGGAGGCCTGTTTTTAGAGTGATAATGCTACTAATTTCTACAAACAAGAAAAGGTTATTTTTCTTCTCTTTTTTTCTTAGAGAAGAGGGAAAAATGATTACAGGAAGGATGCCTTGACTTTGAAGCTAAAAAGGTAACTTTTTTATTACAACATGGGAGGTTCTCAGTGAATGAGATGAAGCATAATGGAAGAGGCCATCAGAAACTAGATCATTTTTGCAAAACCAACCGCATAAACAATTGCACCAGGTTTTGTTACAATTAAAATGGTTCAGACTAGCTTTAATATCGTGAGCGATGGAGCCCAACTTGGGTGGCGATCCAATTCTCTCTTAGCTAACATCCAAAATTGTCGGACCACAGAGCCCGAAAAGGGACTCCTACATTTTAGAGAAAGGTAATAATAACATTCTATTCATCTAACCAACGTGACAGTTGCACGTTATTTAATTTGCCTCATTATGTAACAATATTGTCTGTCGTTGACTTCCTAGGTTTCATGATGATACATAGATACACATCCACCCAACATTATATCATTGTTTGAAAAAAGAAGTGGGTGGTGCATTTTTAAATTTTCCAAGATTTTGATCCAATATAAATGTAAGAGACAGGCTTCGCTGCAAGGGACTTCTGTAGAAATATTTGCGGCTGATGCTACGGAGGAGAGCAGATGGAGACTCCTATTACTACTTGACTTCGGGAGGAAGAAATATTAGGAGAGGTGACCACTCTCTCTCGTAGCTCTCTTATTTTCTACTTGAGTGAATTACAATCGGAGGCATTGCGCTTACTTATAGTGCGTGGGGTGGCCTGATTGAAGATAGGAAGTTAAGCCACATCTCCCTAATTGTGGCCTTACAATTCTTTTACCACCGAGTCTTATTTTTAACCACATGAATTTCTACCTACCTCCTTCTCGATGCTTCTTGGCCATGCTGTAACTTTTCCAGTCTTAATTTTGATTCTCCCAAGTGATTTTTAGAAGGATTCGTGAGGCTTCTAAAAAATGTAGGTGTTGGGTTAATTTTGACAATAAATGAGAAACTGAATTCGTAATACTATGATTCAGTCGATACAGGGGTTTTGAAAGAGTATCGCGTTACAAGAGAAATTTTTCTTTATATTGGTAATTTATAAGTTAAGGAAGTTATAAAAGAATTTTACTCTTGTAAATTTCTATTTGCTTTATAACATTTCATTAGTAATAATAGTTTTTTGTTGTTGTTGTTTTATTTTTATATTTATTTTATTTTTATTTTTCGGGTAATGTATCTGCAATACCCCAAATTATTGTTGGTTAAAGATCATTACAAAAATTTTAAGGGCCCAATCCAACAAGGCACTTAAGGCCGAAGAATTCAAGTCCATCACAAGCCCAATACTCATTTTGAAAGGACAAATCCCATATTTGCATTATATTATTTTATTTGTTTTAAGTTTACTTTTGATCCTATGCTCCTAACGGTTTTCCTCCCCCGTACAAAAGGCATGTACGATGCCTTCCAAAAAAGGCCACTTGGCAGCCTCCCATTCGCCTTTCGTACTAGCCTGGGATGGAAATGATTTCCCCACCCCCATGATACACGATCAGACAAGGAGAATAACAAACCAAAAAAGAAGAATAAGAACAAAAAAAAAAAAAGAGAAGGAGAGAGGAGGATGGGAGGTAAAAAAATCAAGCGGCCACACCATCCGAAAAAAGGGGGTGGTTTCGCTCAAAATTTCGAAAAGAAAGGCTAGTTTTCCCCATTTTTTTCTCTTCGGATTTTTTTTTTCCATCTCCGAAAAGGGCCTCTACCACGGTCTCCATTCTTCGACCTTTCCTAACCAAGGTAAGGGAGTCAACACAGCTCAATCGAACGTCCAACGGCAACAACGGAAGACAATGGCGCTAGTGTTCAGTTCAACTCCGGCTCATCTCGACGACGACGACAACCTTGTCCGACGGGGGCTGCAATAGCTCTGAATTCCCTGTCGTCCCGAGACAGTTCCTTCGACATTCCATCCGGCAGCGGCAGCGGCAGCGATGAAAAGTTGACGATGACCTCGAAGAATGCAGCCCTGTCTCCCCATCGACGCTTCTCGTGGCTGCACATCAGCACCGCGGGACGCCTTCTTATGCTCTAACGTGTTTATCCACTAGTGCAGGACAGCCGCGCCAGCAAGTGGATACAGTAATCCCGACCAGAAAACGTGAGCAACCTCACCTCCATTCTTCTTTGAAGTGTTATTATCCCTCCATACTAGCATCTGACCCTCCTTTTCTCCCCTTTTCTCTTTTGTTTTCTGCGAGAAATCGAGGAGCTCAAAGCTTGTGTGGTGGTCAGCCCCAAATCCGTATACTGCCAGATGAAACATCGCCGGTGCTTCCATTGCAAACATCCAGCGGAGAAGTCCCTCCCGACGCGCAAACGAGTCTCCCATCGCGAGCGTGCATGCTCGGGAGGTGTGGGGTAGGTTGTTTCCCATCATGAGCGCCTTTCCCCATGAACATCTTTGAAATCCATGCCAAGCGGGCTACGTTCACGGTGAGTCCCTTTTACCATCAGCTTTCTCTTCGTTTTACAGCTCCTTAGACAAATCTAACCTCATTTGTTACTTTTGTTTGCAAGAACACACATTACGGTATCTTTGAGACGACATAACCGGAGCTAGCGAGCTCGAAACCACTTGAAATCAGGTCCAACCTCTTCTTATCTCTTTTAGGTTTATATTGTGCAATGTACTACTCAATTTACCTTCGATTATTGGGATACACGCATGCTGAAATGAGAATATCGGTGCTGCTGCGTATACTTGAGACTTTTTGGTCATAATTCTTTGCCCAATGCATGGATTAAACTGTTTTATCACTCTTTAGCTTCCCTTCTTGATATAAAACAACTTCTCCGTTGAAATGTTTTCCAAAAAAATGCATTTTGCTGATGTTTTTCTCTTCGAACGGCAGAGAATGCAGCTGCCCTGTTATGTGGCTCCGCGGAGGGCGCAGTTGTATTCCATCAGGCGTATTTTCGTCTGTATAGATCAGATTCGCTTGAAACCACTAGGAGTCGTTCTCCTTTTTATCATGTTATAACTTTCGTGCTTTAAGCTTCCTCATTTCACACCTTCTTGGTCGAGTTTTATATGTTTGAAAAAAACTCAAAGCTAAAGAAGAAGAATTTCATGGAATTGTCATTCATTGCCTATTACGTCATTGCCAAGTATATGAATGGATTAAGTGAATATCTATTATATCCAATCATAGATGATATATTAATTTCAATTGCACTAACCATAAGAAAGGAAATCATTTGAATTTGATGCCCATGGATATTATAACACCTTCCAAAGAGCGATATGATTATAGACAACCGACCACATAATTGTACAAATGAAAATTTTTTAAATTTAAATTGTCAATTTTATTAAGAAATAATTAAATACTTATTTAGAATAAATGACATGCTAAACGTTATTTATGAAGAAAACTATTATCTTACACTTTCTTTTGGTAAGAATTATTTAGTCACACTAAACTAAATAAAATTTCTTTTGATATTATTTTGTTTGTTACTTCTGGTACTAATTATTAGTTAATTAAATATTAAAATTTATTTGAGATGATTATCTCAATAAATCAATTTGTTAGATATAATAATCATAAATGATATTAAAATGAATACAAGATTTGCTATAGAGAAATATATAAGCTTTTATATTTGTAAGTCAAACTATGAAAGTTTAAGCTTAACCTATGCTTATTACAAGTTGATGTTCGTTCGGTAGGATTGTATAATACAAACAATTATTTTGTTACAATACAATTCATCTTATTTGAATTGAAATGCAGTTAGTCATGCAAATCCAAATTATAACCCAATCTCCAACTCCAAAGGAATAATTTTATGTATTGTTATAAATACAATATAAATACCATAATAATTATCCTCAAGATGGTTCATGACATATCACTTTCTCTTATGCTAATGTTCATATTTAATGCTATTTTCATATTATCGCAACTTTGTAACTCCTTTGCTCTTCTATAAATATGGGATTGTCAAACTATAATGTTAAATACATCCTCAATAAGAATATGATCTCCATGTTTTCTTGGTTTTCCATCGTTCTCATTCTTCCTATCAATTCACTTATTTACTGTGTTTTATAAAACATCAACACGAAGCTATCACTCAAGAGGATCATTCAAGAAGTTAAGGTTGCTTAATTCAGCGTGTCAAACATCATGAATTTGGAGTTCACAACCCTTGATATTTCCGAAAAGAATTTTCACTCTTGGGTAGTAGATGTTGAAATCCATTATCTTAGAAATACCATTAAAGAAGATCGACAAAAATAAGGCGCAGGCAATGATCTTTCGTCACCATCTTCACGAAGCCTTAGAAATAAAAAATCTAACGATGAATTTTTCTTCTAGATGAATTTTTATGTGATGCTTGTTCTTAATGGAATTTAATAATTATGTCATCACCATCTAAAATCATCTCTAAACCTTTATCATTTATAAAAATAACTTAACGTGATAAATGTCATATGTTTGCTATCCATTCGTGTGCTCGTAAGAATATGATGCATCTGCCAGATGGTCACGTGTGTGCTATCAACTTGTATCAAATATTTACAAGATTTATTGTATAAATTATCATGTTAAGAGTCCATTTCCCAAATCGTCTTTATAATTTCATGGAATTTTCTCACAATCATTTAATGGCTATTGTATGTTGATTGGAATCAATGTTGAACATCCTATAGAACATATTCATACAAAACATGACCTTCAAATTCATTGATAAAACAGCTTTAATTAATTGCAAGATCACATTGCTTATGAGAACAAAACTCACATTATATGTTTGTATGTTTTTTTATATGCAGCAACATTAGTTTGCATCAAACTTACAAATTATAACGTGGTTATCCATTTGAAATTAGTTTATGGTCAAGTACGAAATATTTTCCATTTAAGAATTTTTCGGTTTACGGTATACATATCAATTGCTCCATCCCCATACACAAAGATTGAAGTATAAAAAGGATTATCATTTTGATGAAATGCCATTTTCAACATTAAAATGGGAAAATAAATGGAAGGAAAAAATAAAATAATCTAGCATGATTATCATTATCTCACTTGTAAAATTTAGCAAATCAATTGCGAGATGTTTTTTCTTTTGCACTAAGAAAATGACTAAGTCATGTATTTCGGCTACAAATGCCCCAATTAGAATTGATAACCTTGAAGGATAGCCTAAGATTGCAAATAAACCTTAAATATAAGTGAAGCCTGGTAGAGCTTTCAATTTCAAAGAAAAACATCCTTGAAAGGAAATAATTACTCTATATGAAGGTCTCCGATAATTGATAACATAATTCCATTAGAATCATCGGTACTTAAAAATGAAGAGATCTCTATCAATTATGTTTTTATTGGAAATATATTGAATCGAAATTATATTGACATCGATGAATGTTTTCCATATTATATAACATGTAATATTGTGAATGAAAATGATGATCTTCGACCAAAATCATTTAACGACATTTAGATATATCCTCCTTTAGATGCAGCAACATTTAAATATCCGATAAATTTAGCGATCCATGAGAAATTTGTTAATGGATGTCATTACATCAAACCTGTATGGCTATGTTGATAATGACATATACATAAAACTCCCCAAAAGGTTCAAAATGCCAGAAACATGTAACTGCGGTCGTTCATAATTATACTGAGTCAAATTATGTATAATCTGTATAGATTAAAACAATTTGGACGTATCTAGCACGAACATATAGTGAAACAACAAATTACCTAAACATTATTGGAACATTATCATTATACTTGCTATATATGTTGATTATTTGAACATTATTGGAAGTACAAACTACTTTTTGAAATAGTAGATTGCCTAAAGATAGAATAGAGATGAAAGATCTTAGAAAATAAAGTTATGTTTTAGCTTACAAATTGAGCATTTAGATAATTGAATGTTTGTCCATCAATTTGATTATATATGAAAGGCACTAAAGAGATTTTGTATGAAGAAAGCACACCATTTGTATTGTCCAATAATTGTAAGATTTCTTTATATAAATAAAGATCTATTTCAACCTTGAATAAATAACAAAGAACTACTTAGTCTTGAAGTATCATATCCGAGTGTAATTGGAGTACAACTAGATATATTATTTTATGTGAATTTACTAACAAAATACATTAGAATGGAACTAATCATATTTTTTATACCTTAGAGGTATAATGCCTATTTATTTACATGTGGTGATACAACTATATCTTGAAGACATATGTAAGACAACTAATACCACATCATCAAACCATTCTAAGACTATAGCAATTTATGATATGTTTAAGATGATTAATGTCGATTGAACAAACTACACGTCACCAAAATTATTTTTCACAGGTGATCTTCAAATGTTCAACAAATTCGTTCGACGAACAATCTAACAAACCTATTTACAAAGTCATTGCCTCGTACAACATTTCAAAGACTAATAAATAAAATTAATATGCATAAATTTAAAAATCTATGACGAGGTTACAAAGATGGAGAGTAAACATAATACTCTGTTTCCCTCGACAGTTTTTCGAGTAAAGTTTTCAACAATGAAATATCACAATGAAATTCAGGGAAGGATTAAATCCAATGTCAGTGGATGTCATCCCTCGAAATGGTCCGTGATCGATTATTTTCTCCTCTCATAATATTCATACGTAATATTATTTTCTTCTTACCGCAACTCCTGTATCTTCTTTTGCTCTTTTATAGATGGAGGATTGTCAAAGTTGTATCATTAATACATTTTCAAGAAGAATATAAGATCTCCTTTGTTTCCCATGCTATTGTTTCTCCCATCATGTTAATTTTGTTATATATCATGGATAATGTCAGGATTAATTTGGAGGTTAAATAACGTGGATTGACAAAAGAGTGGCCTACCATCCGCATTGGTGGTGGTCCATCATAGGGGAAAACGATGGGAGGAGACACATGGGGGGTCAATGAAACGCATATCTGATTAGAGCTTTAATTGGAACATATAACTAATGTTAGATGACGACGACGATGTATGCTCTTTTGTCTGACAAAAATTTCTATTTTCTAAAATCATAAAACAAAAAAAGTTGACCGGGACGCATTCATATTAAATGTGGGTTTCCCAGTTTGACCCAAGTCCACGACGTGTAAGTCACGGACTATTATTATTACACATGACGTTACAAACATTCGTTCCCATGAAAACGTACTTAAATAAATTAAGACGCGTGGTTCGTATTATGAGGACGGAAGTAATTTTGCCACTTTGCTTGCCTAACTTAAATATTATTGAATTATATTGTGTAAATACTAGCTTTACCCCAACCAGACTCCATTTAATTTACAAGGTTCTTCAAAAGGTGACGACGCCCTATGTTATATTCATTTTAAATGAGGTCTAGTCTCAGTAGTACACATACATAAATATTAATTTAGGAATAATAATAATAACAATTCATTCATTACCTTTTCTAATCTGTTACGCTCCGTAGTTTTAGCAGCTACGGCTTATTCCCCCCATGAGAGAGGAGACAAACTATCACAAATAAACATAGAATGCTGAAAAAGGAAAAATAATTGTATATTATATTTTTTAGTTCTTTTATTGTTACTAATATTATTTTATGAGATGTAGTAAAATCATAAGAAAAATATAAGATTATGAAATCAACTTTGAACAAACTTTTTATTTTATCATTATTTAGTTTGTCATATAATTTTATTATTAATTTTTGCTTTCGTATTAATTTTGGTCAATCATTAATCTTTTTAGCGAAAGCCAAACTAGGCCTTTATATAATCTTACCCTTGTCTTATAACAATAGTTCCTCTCATTTCTTCGCCTCATAATTCACTTTTTTCATAACAGTAGCCTCTCAATAAAACCTTCATCCGAACTTCATCAATTTTGTTAATTTTTTACAGCATCAACAACTATTATCTTAGCTTCTAACTCACTTGATCTAATCATCAAAATTTTAAAATGAAATAATATATAAGAAGTTTTAATATTATTTTTTTATTTTTTTATTTTTTATTTTTTAATCAAAACAAATGAAAACTAGATATCAAGATCTATTTGGCTTTTCACGACAAAATTTAAGATAAACTAAAATTAAAATAAAAACAGAAATTAATTACAAAATTATATAAAAAATTAAATTAAACTTAACTTAATATTACGATAAAAATCGATATTTTTCCAATATTTTCGTCGGACAAAAGAAACGTTCATTCCATTCCATGCCTGTGCTGAAACTCCCTTTCATCGTCGGATCCCTCCACTTTCTCTTCTACGCCACCGTGAGCCGCCGTCCCCGACGAAGACCGCGTGAGTGACGCCGTCTTCGTCCTCAGTATGAAGAATCGGGGCGACGGAGGTCGCAGGATCAACGCGAGATGGCTCCCCATCCCCTGCGCCCTCTTCTTCCTCCTCGGCCTCCTCTTTTCCAACAGGTCCCCTTCCCCGCTCCGTCCCTTTCTCCGTTTCGTTTAGTGATCTGGATCGGTTGATTTCCTCGGGATACGTGGTCCCATTTCTTGAAGTTTCCACCTTGGGAAGTGTTGAGCTGACGTGCAATTTGGCTGGGTTTGTTTTAAGGGATTGTTGTTGTTTATCAGTCTTTCGAATCGGAATGAACCCAGTAGTCAGTTGATATCCACGAGCAGGCAGGATCAGGAGTTGAGGGTGGTGTCGGAAGACTGCGATTCAAAAAAGGTGGCCAGCGATATGTCGTTTTTAACCAGATGAGCATTTAAACTGGGCCTTAGGATCGGAGATCAATATCCGCATTGACTTTTATCTGGGATTTTTTATTTTGGCTCGCAGAAGTCGCCCGGTGGTAAGGATGTAATGCACCAAGTTTACAAGACTCATGAAGCCATCCAGTGAGTGTCCCTTATGATTTTCGAGTTTATTTTGAAGAGCTCATGGCGTAGTTTTTTGATGTTATTCTTTATTATTTACTAGTTTTTTTGGCATTGAGATGACCTGAGACAATAGATCGTAACCCGTTTGCTTTTGAATTTTTTGGTGGAGGCCAATCAGATCGCTTGACAAGTCAATATCGACACTGCAGATGGAATTGGCAGCCACCCGAAGTTATAAGGAATTGGGTGGTCCGAACAGTTCGGGTGCAGTCGATGTTGGGTTGGCGGATGGGCAGCCAAGGACGAAAGCTTTCATGGTTATTGGGATTAATACAGCATTCAGTAGCAGGAAACGGCGAGACTCTGTTAGAGAAACATGGATGCCTCAAGGTAGAGTTCCTTGTGACCTTGTTAGACTACAATTTATTCAGTTCAGTCGCCTCTCTGTACCGAGAAGAACTGGCTTTTGGTTGATCAGGGGAGAAGCTAAAGAGGTTAGAGCGTGAGAAGGGGATAGTCATTCGGTTCATGATTGGACATAGGCGAGTTGCTCTTCTCCTTTAATCATTTTCCCAATCCACAGCAGTATAGCAAAAGATTACTCTGAAAACGTGTCTTAGAGTAATTGTCAGTTGCCTTGCTTATGAGCAGTTAAATTTTATATCCTGAAAAATGTGGAATAAGCAAAAGGATGCGGTAGTTGTCCGACTGCTCTTTTTCAGGGTACTCACTTGAATGCTAATTCCGAAAGTAATTTCTTATTTATAATTAGTTGTAGCATCATATTCCGTGGCCTCAACATAGATTGTTTGGGTGGAACGCGGAATGTGAAGACCATGCATTTTCTGAATGGTAAAATCACAAGCAAAGGTAAAGGTTTTTACCAGACCGGAGATATCTCTTAGACGCTGCTTGCTGCAAAGGAAGGAAAAGAGACGAATTTCTCTCATATAATTTAATAGTTTTCTCACATTTCGTTTCTTTTACTCACTTTTGAAACAAACCCTTACTATAAGCAAAGTAATGCTGGATGTGCCCATTAAACAAAAGTATTACTTATAATGTTTTGTGGCTTATACATCTGAACTTTTTTCCATTTCTCAGTGCAACGTCAAATAGTATCCTAGATCGTGCCATCGACTCGGAGGAAGCTCAACACAAGGACTTCCTCAGACTGGTAAAGATGCACGCCTTTTGTCCTTTACCTACTCAAAGCGCATGGCATGTATTGGTGATTTTTTAGTTTAACGTTAGTGCGTACCAATATCTAAAGGAACACGTGGAAGGATATCACGAACTATCTGCGAAAACCAAAATATTCTTCTCTACTGCGGTGGCCATGTGGGATGCAGACTTTTACATCAAGGTGGATGATGATGTCCATGTAAATCTGGGTATAGACTCGTCAATGTAATTGGTCTTATTGTTTCCCTCTATTGCAGACTGCAGAGATAGAGGCTCATATGTGCTGTCTGTTTTAGGTATGTTGGCGACAACACTTGCTCGTCACCGTGCCAAGCCCAGGGTCTACATTGGGTGCATGAAATCTGGGCCCGTGCTTTCTCAAAAGTACTTTCTATACCTTATGTTTTTTGTTGCACCGTTGAACGGGTGGTTAAATTTACAACTTTGTTTATAATTAGGAATGTGAAGTACCACGAGCCCGAGTACTGGAAATTTGGAGAGGAAGGCAACAATTACTTCCGACATGCAACTGGGCAGATTTATGCAATTTCAAGAGATCTGGCTACGTACATATCAATGAATCAGTAAGCTAAGATATTTCGTTGGTTTATACGCAATTGTTGGGTCTATGATATGGGGTGGAGTAACGAGTTATCTGCCATCGCAGGGCCATATTGCACAAGTATGCAAACGAAGACGTATCCCTTGGTTCTTGGTTCGTCGGTCTGGAAGTCGAGCAAATCGATGACCGTAATATGTGTTGCGGGACTCCTCCAGGTACAGATATCCATGTAATGTAGACTTTTCTTGCTGATCACCCAAAGAGGTTCGGTAGATTCTTTCAGAACAGTGTCGCCATGTGAATCAATAATTCCCCTCTGTGCACAGATTGTCAATGGAAAGCGCAGGCAGGGAATGTCTGCATTGCTTCATTCGACTGGAGCTGCAGTGGCATATGCAAATCAGTAGAGAAGATAAAGGAGGTTCATGCACAGTGTAGTGAAGGAAATGCAACCGTCTGGAATGCCATGTTTTGACCCTTGCCGTCCTCCCTTCGTGAAGTTGTTGCAGTTAGCGGGAAGTGGCAGGCAGACTAGAGCGGGCAGTAATTATACCACATAGGAGATGTCGTCCTAGGAATCCCAGTAGTGCTGCTGCATGGAGAGATGTCATAGAAAAGAATTGGGAAATTTCCCACAGATGGATACGAGATCACATTTTACGTGTATATACGATGATACTTACGAAATTCTTTTTCGCTAATATATATGCCAAGATTATATGCAGATTCAAGAAAGGGGTCCGAATATGGTAAAGATGAGAGATCCAAAAAGAAAATTTCATGTCGTTTACTCTTGTTCTTTTTGATAATTGTAGTATTTTTTAACGACTCGCACTGCACACCACAGTCAGTGCTGAAATCGACCAAGCTAGACTTTCTAGTTACCGAGTTTTTATCCCTGGATCGAGTTTTCTTTTAGTTACTGTGCTAGACTTTACCACGTCCTTCGCTTTTGAATATTACACAAATCAATTACAATTAGCTACTCGATTAATTTGCTAGGCGGTCTATTGTTTTTGGTGTAGTTAAACTTCATGTTTCAATATCTTATTATTTTAAGACTTGGAATACAAACCCGTATTCGAATCAAAAATATAAAATCCCGAAAAATTAAATAAAACAAATTACACGGCATATTTAAAAATCATAACAACAAATATCACAATTCCAATTTTTCAGCTGGAAAGGGGGCGAGGAGATGACAGAATGGATGGGACTAGCAAAAGGATATGATAAAGGAAGCGGCTAACGGTACGTGCACGTAACGGTTACGTAGTTTACTAATTAATACTAACGAAAAGTAGTAATTTTTAATAAAAGTTGACCGTTACTAACGAAGTCAACGCATATTTAGTAAAAAATGTAGTAAAATTTACTACTTTTCGGTCAACTTTTAGTAAAGTCAACGCAAACTTAGTAAAAAAGTATGGAAATTTTACTACTTTTTCACTGTTCATTCCAGTTCAAGTTTACTACTTTTACACTGACTTTACTAAAACATTTCCGTTAGTAACGTCAACGCAGAATTAGTAAAAAAAGTAGTAAAATTTACTTCTTTTTTTACAAATTTTGCGCTGACTTTACTAAAACATTTCCGTTAGTAAAGTCAAACCAGTTTTAGTAAAAAAAGGAGTAAATTTTACTACTTTTTTTACTAATTCTGCATTGACGTTACTAACGGAAATGTTTTAGTAAAGTCAGCGCAAGGTTAGTAAAAAACGTAGTAAATCTTACTACATTTTACTGTACGAATTATGCCGATAATTAGTAATTGTTTACTAATTCCGGTGTTTTTTTAGTAAAAAAACTCTTCATCTTAGTAAATCTTACTAATTTTGAGTTGTTTTTACTAAAAAAAGTAGTAAACTGTTACTAAAAAATGAAGGCGTTTACTAACAAATTTACTAATTAGAACAGTGTTTCCGAACCTAACTCCGAACCTATTTATGTTGTGAAATTACCTCTCTACCCTGGTTACTAAACTTATTACTAATTTACTAAATATATTACTAATTTTGTTTGCATTTAGTTAAACTGCGTAAATATTACTAACTTAATTACTAATAATGAGGTCTAGTGTCGTAAAATTTACTAACTTTTTAACACACAGATCCGCATTTAATATATATTGGTAAAGTGTTTGTCGTTGGATTTGGGTTTCCTGGCTGCACGTCGTCCCCGAGTTCCTGCTGCAGGTCGACTTCATCCCAAATCTTCGGCTGGCCGCCGTCTTCAACCCACACTCATTCTGCAGGTCATCCTCCGAGTTCTTCGGCTGGAGGGAATCGTCCCAGGTCTTCGGCATCGTCCCTCCTCTTCGGCTGCAGGCCGAGTTTCATGCTCATCTTCTTCGGCTGCAGCTGGTCCGACAGGGGAGTGTTGTTCGGCTGCAGGCGGAGTGATGGGTTCATCTTGTTCGGATTGTGGTGGATTTCGGGTTTGCGTCGTCGTTGGCCTGACGTCATGGAAAGTGTATTGAACGCGGAAAAGTCAAGATTCGGTGAAGAACATGATGTTGATCCTGCAATTATTATTCATCATCCCTAATCTATTGATAACCTTTCATCATTAATGTGAATATAGGTGACTAGGATGTTCACCACTTCTTCAATATACTCACTGATATGAATGAAGAACAAATGTTGAATATGTCATTTGGTACGGCCGAAGAAGTTGAAGAGTTCATTAAAATGTATGCAATGGTTCATGGGTTTTCAGTTCGGAAAAGAGATCGGCAGAAATTAAGAAACGGTGAATGCGTCATGAGAAAGTGGGTTTGTTCAAGGGAAGGCGAGTGTTCCGATGTCCCTGTGTTGACAGCGAGAAGTCGGGTTAGAGCATCTGCCAAGAACGGTTGCAACTGTTTCTTTAAAGCGAGAGTGGAGGTTAATGGGCAGTGGAATTTGGTTGCAGTTAAGTTGGAACACAATCATGACACGGTGAGCGAACGTCTGTCATATTTCATGCGAGAAAGGCGGCAAGTAGGCGACGAAGATATGACCTTTGTCCGTCGAATGCTTGACGTTGGATTTAGACAGTGTGATATTATGCGACTAGTAGTACACGCATCTGGTGGATACTCACGTGCGGGTTTCCTAATGAAGGACCTCAATAACCGGAAGTTGAAGGAGGAGTCTGCTGGGGTGGCTGGTCACTGTGGTTCAGTCTTTGCATATCTCCTTTCTAGGAGGAACAGTGAGAGTGGTATGGCGTTCGAATCACATGTGGAAAATAATGAAGTGACACGTATATATTGGGCGGACAGTACCTCAATCACTGATTACCAAGCATTCGGCGATGTCGTAGCACTAGACTCAACGTTCAAGACAAACAATTATGGAATGCAAATGGTGATCATCGTCGGTGTCAATCATCACCATCAAACTACCGTGTTTGGGTCTGCCTTGATGAGTTATGAAACCATTGTGGACTACAATTGGCTCCTACATACTCATACACAGATCATGGGAGGCAAACATCCGCTAAGCGTGGTCACAGACCGACAAAGCGATGATTGCTTCTGTGAGAGAAGTATGGCCATTGTCAAGGCATAGGTTATGTCTTTGGCATTTTAGTCGGAATATCAATTGTCGTGTACAGGACCCGGGTATGCGAGATCGTATTTCGTCATTCATGTACAACAGTAGACCAAGTGAAGAAGTTGAAGAGGAGTGGTCGTCTTTAATGAGCCATACAGGTTCCATAAGTATTAGATGGCTACAACAAATTTATGCATGCCAACATATGTGGTGGCAAACGTATCTGCATGGTCATTTCTAGGCACAACCTAGAAGCACTCAACGATGCGAACGAATTCATCGTTACATGAAGGGATATGTCGACAGCAAACATAAACTGCATGATTTCATTAACAATTTCGAGCGCGCAGTTGCTGATCTTCGTCACAAGGAATACGAAGAGGACTACAAATCAATGCATAAGGCATTCAGGCCAACTACGATGTTGCGCCGACTTGAGGAGGATGCAAGTCAATTGTACACCCTAAGTTCCTTTCGTATAGTTCAGTCCGAAATGAAAAAGGAAGCACGTTTTTTTGTGGAAGATATAGTTGACGGGAATATAGCGAGGGTATATACTCTTTCGTGTTATGACGGTGAGCATAGATGCGTGCAAGTGTCATCTGGCAAACAAAATGTCCAACTCAGTTGCAGCTGCTTACATTTTGAGACATTTGGTTTTCCGTGTGCCCACCTCTTCCACGTTGCGAAAATTGAAGGATTCTTGACCATACCAAAGCATCTGGTCGATAAAAGGTGGACAAAGTTAGCTAAAAGTGCAAGTTCTGAAGTTCTATCTTGCCGTGAATACAGTGTCGACATCAATGGTTTACGACAAGGTATTCTCATGACCGCATGTCGGCTATGTGTTTTCTTGCTGGTAGATCTGACAACGCATTTCGGATGCTTCAGAAAAAAATTCAATCATTGACGTTGGAGTTGGAGAGTAGTAGTGTGGAGAATGAAGGTGTAACAAGGGGTATTGATCGCGTTGCGTATAGGAATACTGGTAACCAGATTAAAGAGTATGTCATTCATGGTAGGAAGGAAGAAACGGCCATGGGTCCCTCTCAACGGTTTTATGATGGTGGGCTCAATAACGAGAAACTACGGAACCTCTGTAGTGAAAGTTGTTCTGAAACAGGAGAGGAAGTGCGCTGTGAAGATAACTCCGTTTATGGACAGTTAAATATGTATCCTTAATTGCAAATTTCGACAGCATAACGGCAGTATTGTCACAAAACGCCTACCTGTTCATTCAGTTACAAAAGGTTAGCTACATACACAGAGACTGTTCCAACAGTACATTTACATATTCCAATATGTAACTTCGACCTGCAGGTTGCCAGCTATTACAAGAAAGGGCTACACAAAGACTGCCTAAAGTTGACTACAACATCTTCTAGATCAGGATGGCTTTTCTTGCTCAAGGAATGTACAGGATTGTTCTGGTCAATCTACTGTCTATCGACCTGCATCCCATGTTGAAGCGTCACTGCTCTCCGGCTTCTTACTCTTCTTGTTGGCATCATCTTTAACTTTCTGTTGTATTCTTTTCTTAACCTCATTCCAGGCCATTTGATCATGCTAACGACGAGCCTCAACCTATCAGCAATGCCTACGGTCTAACCCACACATACATCCAGCTATCAATGTAAGTGTTTGACAGTAATGCTAGCAATGAGTTAATGAACTTACCACTTCCTCAGCACGTAATGGGGGTTCAGCCAAAGTCATGAATTTCATGACATATACTCCACATTCGCTCCTGCAGAAACAGCAATGCTTACGTTCAATATGTTGAAAATAAAATCGGTTAATATAAATCGACATACTCATTCCCGGCAGCCATCTGGTCGGGCACGTTCATTGGATATTTTATTTTCTAGGTGGAAATGTCTGGTAATTGATATCCTTTTGCCTTTGACTTCACCCGATTCTCTTCCATGACGACGGTTAGAAGCTTTAACACATGATGATGAAGTCCGCTCTACCACCGGCGTTGGATAGTTTTTTGTATATTGTGTCCATTATGAGGACTTCTTCTGTCCTGAATGACACAATCTGTAATGCCCAATGTGATTCCGCGACACAAAGTGGAATAAAAATCTGCAAACGGGGATAGCATTCAGTTTACTAAACAAAGTAAACTGGAGTTAGATGGAGATAGGCACGAAGACAGTTACATGGAGTGGATGCTTACCCATTGCACTTCGTGGTTCTTCCCAATGTGAGACTTGAAATGCGCATATAAGGCTGCGGCATTTGCTTTGCTTATGACGGGCATTTTGGCGGCACTATATTGCGTCGATGCAAGATTCTGAATGCGATGTAAGGTGATTAGTTTAGGCTACCTTTAGGGGGATTTGGATAGTCTTGTAAATCATCACTTACCCCTAACCAACGTGGAAGGTACCAAATCCTTCTCTTTTCAGGATCCATGCTACTTTGTAGCATGACGGCGTGGAAGTCTATAATCTGCAACAACGATGAGTGGGGTATACACACACATGGGTCAATCCGCAGTTAAGGTTAGTAATTAAAGAGGTAGTCTTACATCGCTGTCTATCCATCTTCGTGGCATAAGAGATAGCATGGCATGCCTATTGACGTGTGCGGACTCGGTCATACAAAGACATTCACTGCAACAAATTATATGCATGCGAACAGGTTGAAGAAAACTAAACAATATTCCAATATCCCAATATCCGAAGACAGTGACACTAACCTATTGTCTCGGTCCTCATTCCAAGCGTACTCAATGACACACCATTGAGCCGGTGTAAATGTTTTGAGCTCACTAACGGACACATCCACTGGGAAGTATTTTTGCAGTGCCTAACCATGACAAATTACAACAATGGATAAACTTATTAATCCTCATGATCGTCATAGTCGAGGCACGACGAGTGGGTATGCTGCAGTCCATTTATACCTCAGGGATGGAGGACCGTCCACGCTTTCTTGTCCTTGTTACCGGCTTAGGCGGGACAAATGGACTGCGGTTAAATGAGGAAGGCTTCCTCTCGGTCGTACGACGAGTGGTCTTTCTATTAAATACAGCCGTTGTCGATGATCCACTTTCCTGCGAATCATAGTGTAGCGAACTTTAATATCATTGATGTTCAACATACTTAACAACAGAAATGTGAATGCACGTCACCTTCAAATGCACTTCAACCTCTTCTCCAGTCTTCGTCACCCCTTTCCCCACTTCCGGATCACCATCCATGGGATGCTCTACGTCGTCATCTACTTTAGCCGTGGGAACCTCTTCAAATTCTGCACCACGTTCATCTCCTATAACATCCTTGTCCTTTCCTCTTGCTGTGGGGGTACCGGCGCCTTCCTCATGCATTGCGACTTCAGGCAGTACCTTCTCCTTTCCTTTGCTCGATTGCAGCAGCGACTTCAGACCCTCCTCAGATTTAGTTAGGCTGAACTCAGATTCACTCTCAATGTTACACCTAACAGCATCCGAAGTACCAAGCATTGCAGATAGTTTATTCAGAGCCCGCGCAAGTTGTTTCTCACGCGGGTCGGAATAATCATCGGAACCTTCTGGCAAATTCTGTTGCATCTGAGGAGGATCATACGGGACCAGGCTCTTCTCCGACATCATACTGGAGCCTACCTGGACTATAGGAATACTGAAGCCCTTGTCCGGCAGACTGGAGTCCTCTGGTGGAGAAATAGGCTCACACACATTACCAGCCGGGTTGACATCAGCCGTTCCTTGTGTCACTCCTTCCTGAACACCCTCGGCTGCATGATCTTCCTCTTCGCCTCCAACCTCCTTCTCGTGAGACTTACCACGCTCTTGTTCCATAACGGGATGGCCTTGTCGAGGTCTTTCTCTTTTCAGTTCTCTGAGAATCAATCCCAATTTGCGGACGATGTGCTCATTAGTAGCATGGAGTCTCAGAACAGAAAGTTCCACGTTCTGCTTATGCCACAATGCGTATAATCAGTATTTGCAAATCAGCTACATAAACCAAATGATAAACACATACAGACCAGCACACGAAATGAAGCATACCTTCAACCGACGCATCACCACATCCATCTGCCCATTTTGGGTCGCAGGGTCCACTTCTTCCTCTGCGTTACTTTCGACCTCGCGGGATTCCTATAAATGGAGTTACTAAGAATATCACCCAGCGACATGTTAAAAATACGCTACTAGGCATTACAAGAAGGGCAAAACCTTCAAGTTCAGCAAGATCAGCATTTGCAGCTCTGAAAATGGCTTTCAGCCGGTCATCATCCCAATCCTGGCACAAAGGCGTACTCCTGCTCGTACTTCTTGACGTGGTCTCCTCCATTGACTTCTTGCAAGCGTAAAACATCTGGTGGATTCACAGTTCCAACACATTAACAATGAGTAGTTCACATTAATAAATTCAATCAAAATACAACCAATAAGCAACACACACACTATACTTTACATTCTCACCAGCAATACATGGACACGACCTCCTATATACTTTGCGTGGTGACCTTTGAAGGCCCTCACTTGGCTGCATAGAGTATCGACCACGTGAGTGGCCCAGTCAAACTTACAAATGGAGGCGACATCACGTGTCGCGAGCAGGTACTCCTTGTCGATGTCGAATGCCGTCGTCGGACACAAATAGCTTCCTAGTATGAATAATACTACCTCCACTTTCCGTATGTCGTCCGGCATTTCTCTTCTCATCATGTTACTTTCCACGGACTTGAGAGAAATCTTACCCCTCTTCAGATGCATCTTCAGCTCGTCATGGACGGTGTCAATGTGTCCGTTAAACGGGACACCGACTTTGGTAGCCGGATTGCCAATCAGCGCCTCAACATCCGAAGAGAGCATCCGGTGTTCCACACCGTCGATGACCATAACCCTCTTAACGGGGTCGAACAATTTGAGAAGACACTTCAAGGCGTTGTGATGAACTTGCCGACTTGCCAGATGCAGTAGCCCTTCAAATCCTAGGTCAGAAAGGGCAGCCCTCTTGGCTTCGTTAAATGTATTCAGCACCACCAATAACTTTTGCGGACTACACCGCGTATAAAGGTAATTCTGTAACAATATACATCGCGAATACCTCAATACTACAATCAGGAATACTGCTAATACTCACAAAAGATGGAAATCATCGTTACCTTGGATTTTCGCACAACCTTCGCCTTGTCCTTTCGAGAAGAACCAGGTGTGTTGACTTCAATTCCACCTTCTGGAGGGTCATAACCCGCTGCCTCCTGTGAATATTCTCCAACCAAATCTGCAAAATCATCTTCCATATATGCACTTTCCAACATATATAAATAAACACGAAATCATTGACGGTTCACAGCCCCTCACAAATATCCATATCAAATTAACATAAAACGAAATGAAGATTGAACCACACTTCAACCAGATGCCCTGAAAACAAACCAAATCGAAACCATAACAAAACCAAAAGCCAAAGCCAAACCAGATCAAAACCGAACCAATTCAAACCGAACCAACTCAAACCCGACTGTGCTTTCACCAAATTAAACCAAAACAACCAAACCGTTCTGGGTCCCAGGTACACGCTTAACAGCACAGACCCAGACCAAGTAAAACCCAAGCATGAGCCAAATCAGGAAGAGTACCGACAAACAACAACTCAGGAGGACAACCAAGGACAACCAAGACCCACACCGAAACAAATGAGGACCCCCACCACCGACCCAAACCCTAATCAAACCTGAAAAGACAAACTGCAAAACGGAAGCGGGGGAACTTGCAGAAGAGCCGCCCGCGAAGCTCATCCGCAACACCACACACGGCGGCCGGAAAGGAAAGCAGAGCACGAAGGGGACGATGGCCGGGAGTTAACAACGATACGAACGGAATGACGAGTCCAAGTAAAACCCAAGCATGACCAAAATCAGGAGGAGTACCGATAAGTGGTAACTCACGAGGACTACCAACAACAACCACGACCCACACCCACGACCCACAACCACAACCGCCACCCACGCCCAAACAAATGAGGACGCCCACCACCGACCCAAACCCTAATCACACGGGAAAAGACATACTGCAAAACGGAAGCGGGGGAACTTGCAGAAGAGCCGCCGTTGAAGTTGATCAGCAACACCACACACGGCGGCCGGAAAGGAAAGCGGACCACCAAGGGGACGATCGCCGGGAGTTACCAACGCTACGAACCGAATGACGACTTCGGTCCTCCGAAATTAGTAATAAGTTTAGTAACCAGGGTAGAAAGGTAATTTCACAACATAAATAGGTTCGGAGTTAGGTTCGGAAACACTGTTCTAATTAGTAAATTTGTTAGTAAACGCCTTCATTTTTTAGTAACAGTTTACTACTTTTTTTAGTAAAAACAACTCAAAATTAGTAAAATTTACTAAGAGGAAGAATTTTTTACTAAAAAAAACACCGGAATTAGTAAACAATTACTAATTATCGGCATAATTCGTACAGTAAAAAGTTGTAAAATTTACTACGTTTTTTACTAACCTTGCGCTGACTTTACTAAAACATTTCCGTTAGTAACGCGTTGACGTTACTAGCGGAAATATTTTAGTAAAGTCAGCGCAAAAGTAGTAAACTTAAACTGGAATGAACAGTGAAAAAGTAGTAAAATTTCCATACTTTTTTACTAAGTTTACGTTGACTTTACTAAAAGTTGAACGAAAAGTAATAAATTTTACTACGTTGTTATACTAAATATGCGTTGACTTCGTTAGTAACGGTCAACTTTTAGTAAAAATTACTACTTTTCGTTAGTGAACTACGTAACCATTACGTACACGTACCGTTAGCCGCTTCCACTATGATAAAATGTAAATGAACAATATAAAATTGTGCATGAGAATTACCTAACAAAGGCCGGGTAATAATATTTAACATGTTCGTTTATATAGACCGGCACATGTGCCTTCTTTTGGGAGGCTCATGGAAATAATTCCAAACTATTTCGCCACACCAGACCAATGAGACTTCTTTCTTGTATTATAACATGATTAACCCTTCAAAATAGTGTTTACACAACTATATTTCCTTTATGAGAAAGATGAATTAAGGTTAAGTGAATATGGGTACAAATAGTGCATGCAACCCAATGAGAAAGGATTAAAGAAAAACTTAACTAAGAAATATAGTTATATCATTTGGATAGTACCACTTCCACTTTTAAGAGACTTTGAAAGTTTAGTTGATCATGGATAACATATTGCAAAATCTATTGTCTTTCATTCCTCACAGCTATTCTGTCTTCTCCCAAAGGTTACACAAGAAGTCCTTATATAGGACTAAGGATACAAATCCAATTATGGTGATCGTCACTAATAATTTTCGGGCCTTTCAAAACGTTACACACCAATAATTGAAAAAGTACAACATGTTTTTACAAACTCTAAACATCACTAAGAAAGAATCTAATTTAGATAATGGCATATGTATTTAGGAATTGACCAGTAGTCCTTGAGTTTTATATGAAAATACGGTTAGTTTTAAAAAAAATTTGCGAAATACGGTCCCAGTTTCGTAAAATGCGGTTTTACCGTCGAAAAACGTGCCCCTTAATTTACAAAGAGGGCACGTTTTGAAAACGCGCCCTCGATCTAAAATAGGAAGGGGCGGGTTTGGCATACGAGCATAGCATGAGGGCGCGGTTTTCAAAACGCGCCCTCGATCTGCATATCGCCAAGTGTTGGGGGCCCCTTCCTAGCATACACAAGGGGATGGTTTTCAAAACCCGCCCCTCGTGGGGATACAAAAGGGCCCCTCCAATAGCTCAACAGGGGGCATGTTTAAACCCGCCCCATTCATAACCCCAAAAACCCGCCCCATTCATTCCCCCACCCCCGAATTCATTTTACCCAGACCCTAACTCGACCCCCGACCCCCAAACGCCCGACGTCTGAGCCCCCATCCTCCGTCCGCCTTCCCCCGACTGTACTTCGTCCTCCGCTACTCCTCCTACGCCCTCATGTACTTCGTCCTCCGGCCTCACGCCGTCACCCCCTCCACCCGTCACCCCGTCCGTCCTCTGCCCTTTTCCTCCGACAGCTTCCTCATCTCGGTAATTAATTTATGTTTATGCCGTGAAATTATGTGTAGTTGAAATTAGGTTTTAGTTGAATTTTTTTTAATTGGAATTAGGTTTTAGTTGAAATTAGGCTTAACTTAAAATTAGATTTATTTTGAAATTTTGGGTGTAATTGGATTTACGTTTTAGTTTAAATTACGTTTTAATAATGTTTATTTAGTTACCATTATTTTGATGATTAATGGTATGTTGTTTGAATTTTTGTAAGTATTAGTATGTTCGAAGGAGTAGGTAATCACTAAATCGTAAGTATTATCTTACGTTTCAATGTCTCAAGTTCATTTGTTGTTGGATGGAAATGGGAGTGTTATTCATGGTAGTCAAGGAGTAGGTAATAACAGGGGTCCATTGAAATGTATAAAGGTATCTGCTGATGTCGACTATGTGCAATTTGAAAGGGTCATTGTTGTAATGCAATGAGATTAAACGAAGGCAGTGAGCTGGTAATATGTAATAGATATCCCGTTCCTTCGTATGGTCCTTCTGGCATAAATTTTGTGCTAGTACCTATTGGTGATGATGAGGATGTTAGGTTGTTGTGTGAGTTTGCGATGTCACATGGTGACCGCATTCAAGTAGTGTATGTGATATCAGTTTCTGGGAATTCTAGCAATGAAGGGAGGCCCCCAAATTCAAGAAGTAAGCATGGTAGTAACATGCAGACCGTAGGAGTGAATGTGGACGAGGGGTTAAATGTCGTGCAAGAGAGAATGGAAAATTTCGAAGTTAATAGAAATATTCGTCAATTGGTACCGGTGAACGAATGTATCAGTTATGGTGGTAATGTGGGAAATGAGGAGGATGATGGTGATGAGGATGATGATGGTGATGAGGATGATGGTTTTAATGATTATGAAGATGATTATGAAGAGGGTGACCCGTTTGAAGATTTAGAACGTGATTTGGGCGATGAAGGAGTTCTAAACGAAACTATATATCGGCGATATGAGAATTATATCGTTGATTCAATAGTAAATTCCGATAATGACGCCAATACTTATGATGAAATGTTCAACGGTATTGATTTGGGGAACGAGGAAAATGTTAGGAATGTAGGGGTTAATGAGTCTGGTCCTTCTAGAAAGAAACGGTTGGAGAAACCTCTACCATTCTATCTAGACAGTGGCGATATTAGGAAGGTGATTTTCGAGAATGATGAGGATGTGAGGATGACAGACGATCCGGACGCTGTGGTTGAATTTCGTAAAGGAATGCGGTTCAAACATAAGAACCATCTCATTCATATGGTGAATACGTTCCATATCAAGAACCATTATAATTACGAAATTATGGAGTCAGATAAGACGACGTGGTCTGTGTTTTGACTGAGTTTGGATCTGATTGCAAGTGGAGATTACGCGCGATTCAACGTGCTTGTGATGATGAATTTGAAATAACAATTGTTGGTGAGTCGCATACATGTTTAAATGCAGTGCTCTCCCAAGGTCATGATCGACTTGGCTGTAACTTTATGGTTCCCTACTTCCGTACTTTTGTTAGAGAATCTCCTGAAGTGAAAGTGTCGTTCTTACGGAATATAATAAAGGAGAGATTTGGGTACGAAGTAACTAGGAAATGAGTACGGGATGCGAAGAGGAAGGCAATTGCAATTGAGTTCGGCGAATGGGATGAATCTTATGATGAGTTGCCACATCTTATGAATGCAATTAGAATTGCTAACCCCGGAACAATTGTTGATTGTGGTGCAACTTATAATCTTGGCGATGTGGAAGTATTCCGCTTTCAGAGACTGTTTTGGGCTTGGGCGTTCGGACAGTGCATTCAGGCATTCAATCATTGTCGGCCAGTTGTAAGTATAGATGACACATTTCTCTATGGTAAATATTGGCATAAACTCTTAATTGCATGTTCTATGGACGGGGTGAACCATTTTGTACCGCTTGCATTTGCACTGGTTGATGAAGAAAGCTATGATTCATGGAGTTGGTTCTTGAGATGCCTTAAGATATATGTCTTTGGTTAAAGGACGGGAGGAGTATGCTTCATTTCTGACAGACACGCTAGCATTCAAGCGGTTGTGAATGATCCGCAGGTGGGTTGGACCCCGTCATTTGCACATTGGCGGTTCTGTCTTAGACATGTGGCAAGCAATTTCAATACGAGATATAAAAATGTTGTTTGTAAATGGAAGTTGATAGCTGCAGCGAGGAAATCGATGACTGTGAAGTACAAAAACATTATGAGAAGCTTGTTTTAATCAATGCCAGAAGTCGGCGAGTTTTTCGCCGAGATGAATGAAGAGCAGTGGTGTTTGAGTCAGGATGGCTTTTATAGATATGGTCTTATGACTACGAATTTGAGTGAGAGTTACAGCGCCGTTGTAAGAGGTGCAAGAAATCTTCCTGTTTCGGCTCTTGTTAGGAAAATATGGTATAACTACGTATCGTATTAGATAGCTAGACAGAATGATGCTGACTCTGCGTTGAAAATTGGCGAAAGTTTTATAAGTGTTTGTACAAATCGGTTGTTCAAATGTTTAGAGAAAGCCAAACAATACGAAGTAGTGCTTCTCGAACGACAGAAGGGTAGATTTGATAGGAAAACTAGAGGAAAACATCGACGCAAATATGTATTTCTTCAAGCGCGGAAATGTAGCTGTAAGAAGTGGCAAATCTATCGCATTCCTTGTTCACATGCTTTGGCATGTTATGCACACATGCATGTAGATCATACCGCTGTCATTAGTTATTTCTACTCATTCGAGTGTCAGAAGGTCGTATATGCTTCCAAATGGCATTCTTTTGATTGCAAAGATGATTGGCCGGAATATCCTTTTCCGAGAGTCAATCCCGACCCTACAAGGTCATACCAAAAGGGCGTCCCAGGTCATCTCGTACACGTAATGAAATGGATATCAAGGAGAAATCTCGGAAAACTAGTTGTGGGTTATGTAGAAAGGAAGGTCATAACCGACATAGTTGTCAATGTTTAAATTATATATTCTTGTTGCTTTTATGCTTTACTTGTGTTTGTTTTTAACCATTTCTATATTGTCTTATAGGAAAATGCGTCCAGGGCCAAGAAAGACAAACGTTCTTAATGCTCAAGTAGAGCATCGGTCGACAGCTGTATGGGAAGCCGGATATAGTGTGGTATATCAACTTCTTTAGTTTTAAATCAATACATTATCTTTCATATATTCGTACCTTATTTACTATTTCGTGTTTTAATTACAGAATAACGTTCTAACTTGCCGTCGGGTAGAGAAATCACTGAAGGGAGTTGCCACCGATCCCAGGATGGATGTTTACCTCCGTCAAGCAGGATTCTACGGAGTGGCTAAGCTTCCATTCATTTCCTTGGACTGGGCCCTTATTACAGCCTTGACAGAACGTTGGAGGCTGAAGACGTACACCTTCCATATGGTGCACGGTGAGATGACCGTCACCTTATAGGATGTGGCAATTCAGCTAGGGTTGCCCGTAGATGGTGATGCGGGGATAGCAGATACCTCCGTATCTAATGAGACAGTGTGTCTAGAGTTATTGGGGTTGGTACCTAGGGGTGACAATATTAGGTCTGGTCGTATTAGGCTGAGCTGGCTGGCTGCCAATTTCGGTAAGATCTCGATAGATGCCCCTGAGGAGTTAGTGCAGATGCATACTTGGGCATATATTTTGCAACTGATTGGCGGGATGATATTCACAACAAAGATAGACAGTTTAGTACACCTATTCTGATTGCCTTTATTGGCAGACTTTGAGAGGGCTGGACAGTACACCTGGGGTAGTGCTTGCCTTGCGTGGCTATATAGGAGTTTGTGTAAGGCGGCTCACCACAAGGCATCACAAATAGAGGGCCCCCTTATCTTATTATAGATTTGGGCATGGGATAGATTCCCACACGAAACGCCGCTTAGACTTCGAACCCCATTTGTAGATGATATGCCCTTGAGCTATCGCTGGGCCGTTGTGAAGGATGTCCGCAAAATGACTACCCATGTCCTTTCTTCATACCAAGAGGCCTTTGATAGGCAAAGGAAGGATCAGGTAAACTTTACGATTCAATAAAGCAATATCATTTCATTATATCGTATCTTAAACATACATCCACATCGAAATATGCAGGTTATTTGGCATCCTTACCCGGAAGAGTTGATAGCCTCTGGAGTATTACCAATCGGGAGAGGCCTTTTGGCGTGCCCATGTCCCTCTTATCTGCTTCTACATCGTGGAGTGGCATTACCTGAACAGATTGATCCGACAGTTTGGCCATCATCAGCTCGTGCCCGATCAATGCGACACCAACAAGGCCCTCCATCGGATGGATTTGCATGGCAAGACTATGAACAACTGGGAGAAATCCATTGAGAGTTTGTGGAGCTGTGGCAGGATCGGGTGAATAGGGTTGTGTCGCTACTTTGGGACTCTCGCAGTAAATACTCCAAATGGTATGTGAGCCATAGTAGGCAATACATATCGCACACTGGCTCCATGTTAGGCACAATGGTAAGTCGTCTACATTTTTCCATACAATTTTTCAGCTATGAACTATATTCACTTCTGTCGTGCTTTTTTGTGATATAGCTGAAGAATTTTCGAAAGATTAAGCTTCGGTCCGACCAGCCCGAACTCGTTTCTATCGTCGAGGATTCTATGCAGTTGATGAGGGAGTACGCACCGGTACGATTATATAGTCGTATCGGCGGGTTGGGAGATCAACATGCATACGAGTTCGTGTCGCCACATGGTGGACAACATATGGACGAAGATCCTCACATTGATGAAGAGGAGAATGCAGAGGAAAGGGATGATGACATGCAACCTGCATATGAGGAACCCGTGTTTGATGAGGAGGGTAATGAAGTCGGAGAGGGCATGCTTATCTCGCAGGTGACACACCTAGAGGTTGATTACAGCACACCTCACTTCGAAGCTGGTTCCAGTTCGACCCCAGGAGTTCCGGTTAAAGGCACGAGAGAATTCGGGTATGTCCACTACAACTTTTCATGTTCGTTTGGTTTAAACTCCCGGAACTCAACTAATATAACATTTTCAAGTACGGCCAACATTCATATCAAGGAGAAGGACCTTCTCAGATCACCCAGCTATATTCGGATGATTTATTGGAGTACCCTCGCATACAAGATCTCGTCATTATACTTTATGTGAGGAGGAAATCGACGAGGCGTAGCGGACTTTACTGATGTTTGTAAACAAACATGTATGACGTTTACGTATTATATTCTAAGGTTTTATGAACGATACTGTTCTAGTTTTCTGCTTTCAATCAGGGAATGTTTCGAAGTTAGATTGATTGGTTATTGCGTTGTTGAAACATGATTTCTAATATAATTATAAGTGTATGTTTATGTCTAAAACCCGCCCCTTAGTGAGGGGCGCGTTTAAGGGGCCGGGTTTTTCAGACGCCAGAAACCCCAACACTTGGGCGATTTTTCTTTAGTGTTGAAGGGGCGGGGGGCGGGTATTGAAAACCCGCCCCTTATGTATTCCCCAAAAGGGCCCCCAACACTTGGAAAATTTCTCCAAGTAAACCTGCCCCCCATGAGGGCGCACGGCACGTTTTGAAACTGCGCCCTCATGCTGGGTTCGGATGCCACATAGGGGCGGGTTTAGAGTTTAACCCGCCCCTTCCTATTATACACGGAGGGCGCGTTCTATTTGTAAAAACGCGCCCCTTCGATGGTGAAACCGTATTTTACGAAACTTGGACCATATTTCGCAATTTTTTCTTTGAAACTAACCGTATTTCCGTACAAAACTCAGCGGTCCTTCTATCTTTTGCTTGGTCCCACGAATTTCTTTTATATCATGTTTGGTTCGTTGAATAGGTATTTCACGGAATGGATAGCTATTCATCATGAATGCAATAGCATATCAATTCTTATTAAAGCATATTATTTTATTTGGTTGAATGAATGATTAAACAATATTCATCTTATAAAAGACCAAAATACCCTCATTCAAACTAACTACACTAACTAGTTAAAATTATATTTTAATTAACGAAATCTTATTCAAAAAAATAAAAAATAACTAGAGAAGAAAAAGTATAAATTAAACACTAGGGTACCCTCCCACATCGCCCCTTCCCACCAGGACACCCTCCCGGGGTACCCCCCTTCATCGGCCCTTCCCACCAGGGCACCCTCCTCCATCGCCCCCTCCCAGCCTCCTAGAACAACCTCGCCCTCTCCCCCTCCCCCTCTCCTTCCCAACAGAACCCCTGCCCTTGTCAATTTTACGCGATTAACTGCGAAACAAATGTCAAAATGAAGCGAGAAATTACCTCGATTAGTAAGGGCGTCGATGACGACGAAATGAAGTGGCAGATGATTAGAGAAAATATCGAGACCGCGGGAAGTAGAATGGAGGGGACGACGTATTGGTTAACCTAAGGATAAGGATAAGGGGTATTCTTGGAAAAACAAAAATGATAGTAAATAATAAGCCAATGAATTCCTATTACAAGACAAAAATGAGTAATTCCTATTACATAATTTGAGGGAATGTTTATTCCATTGAATTTGAATTTAGAAATTTATTAGGAAACAAACTAAGGAATGCTGAATACTTATTCACTGAATTGTTATTCCCTTCAACAAAATGTAGTGTAGTGTTGTCATGTTCTAGTGCTTGTGGAGGATGACGCTTCTAATGAACCAGGAGGTTATGGTGAGTTGTAATAAAAAATACCTTCATAACAATTTTTTTTTTTTAAATATGTACTAGATAATTACTTGGTATGGATATTCCGTCATGCTTTAACTTTATCTTATGAGGAAACTTCGTCTATTCCATTCTCATGAAATATATGAGTTCTGAAAATTTTCATATTGGTTGGATTCATGATTAAAGGTCATGGAATACATCTATAATCTCATTGGTAGTAATAACCACCAATTCTTGTTAGGAACCATCAAAGTCCCCTCATTCGCGAATTATTAAAAGTGATTGAGGATTCAGACATGTCCATCTTTCGTGCCATGTTACATTGGTGCAAACCCTGCCATGAGTTGGACAAAATTGTTCATCGAGTGATTAATATGAGTCATATTGGTAATTGAACCAAGAGAGTTTAAAAATTGTAGCGTTTTTTAGGAGATCTCAATCCTAATAGTGTAGAGCAAAACAAGATATCCGTAGCATCCATTTGAGCTCATTAGGAAACTCTTTCAAAGGGGAGAATGGACAGCAGAAAAAGGATAATTAGGAGGAAGTCTAATTGGTGAAAACATGATTCATCCATGCTTCTTGAAAATTCAAAGCGGGTATGTTGAGAGATAATCTTTTTCCAAGTCTAAAGCAAAATGAGATTGGGGTATTGAGATAATTTCTGGGGAAAGCTGATAATACGTAGTATCAGTGATAACTACGAGAGTGAGGATATATGCTTATAAGATAGGTACCCTCTTAGGTCTGGATAAGAAATATGTACAACATTATTTTGACCTTTAATGTGCTGGACTTCAAAGGTCTCGATTGCCTTTTCTACTACAGGAATCCCTTTGAATGTCGTGTGATAATGGTTTTCTGACATGCTGAATTCTCCGCTGGAATAAGTATAAATATTTCGATTCCTTTTCTTTTCTTTAAACAGAAAATTGAAAGGTCCTTCGATTCTGTGCATAATAAAAAAAATGATCTTGACCAAGTTTTATTGCTATAATAATGTTATACCAAGTTTGTACAACTCCGAAGTTAAAAAAAAAAAATCCAACTATTAGATTTTTTTAGCTAAATACTATCTAAATGCATGTTGAGTCATCCAAACCTGTTAAACACAAACAAAGGTTAGTTTATAAGACTAAGTACGTTCCTTAAAATGAATTCGATGGGTACTCTCAGCCTTTCATCCTCACGTAGCTCCAATCGAGCTTTATCGCACAAATTTGACGTATTCCAGTAAGTTTAGTTCCCGCAAAGGATCACCCCTCTTGCACATATCCCGGCATCCGGGCCACTCAACTTCAGCCCTTCACATGCCCACGAAGCCCTTCCGCCTCGTATTGCCTCAAAGTTTCAATTCCGCGATCACACTCTTCCGTCCGATTGCATCACTTGCGAATCTCTTCGTTCGCGACCCAATCCGGGCTGTCATTCCACCCCATTCGTTCCGCCGTAAAGGCTGACCATAGGTCCTCCGGAAACAGAAATTTCTTCTCATGTTACAATCCCCTCTCGTGCCATTAATCTAGCCCCATGAGCCATTTAACCAAGCTATCGATTTCCCGTGCCTTTTGCATGTTCTCATTGTTCCTCTCTTATCTCATCACAAATAGAATTTCAGCCACACTCAAGACTCCACCATCCACGTTTCGAACACATTAATTCCAGCCCAAAAAATACAAGGGTTAAAACTAACTCGGCTGCTTTTAATTTGTTCTATTCTCAGCCCAAATTCTCATACTCTATATGCAAATATCAGCCAATATGCAAGCTCACGTTCAACACAATGAAATCGTGTTTAACGTTAGTTCCAAGTAACCCAAATTCCAACAACCACCAAACCAGTGAAGCATCACGTACAAGTCTAGAATTCAGAATGTCTCGCCCTTAACACCAAGGAAATGAACATCCTATTCACCTTGAGGGTCAGACGCTCCCACCTTTATACCCAAGGGAATTCCGAACGTCCTCCCGTTTCTTCTTTGCATCAATCGGTTCGCTCCGGAAGTGACCACGGGCAAGCCGGATCCAAACAAGTCGGAAATCACTTGCACTACGAGCAACTGGTGTTCGAAGGTTCATTGAATGTGTGGTCGCCGTATGAATGAAGAGAGAGAGAGAGAGAGAGAGAAGACAACGAACGAACACCCTTAAGGGGAAGCACTTACGGATGCCATCGACGATGTCTTCGGAAGGAAGCAAGAACGCAGGAGCACAGGGAGCTTGAACGTTGGAATGCTTTGAAGATAAAATTGACAATATGTCCATCCGTAGAGATGTGTCTTTATACAATGCCTAAGGACAACTATTTATACTAAGCTAGATCCACGTATATATGGTAACGAAATATTGCACATATAGTACGTTTCCTTTGTCACCAGTCCTCATGGAATATCTTCTTTCCATTTGAGCAAACTAGGCAACAATTCCCTTCCCAGTCCCGAGATCGTCTGGAATCTTCCTTGACAGCCACTGATCGACCGCATTGCCCATTGACCTTCGTCATAGAGTTTCCCATTCGCCCAGTTAACCGTCGCTTGTCGCTTCACTGACCCTTGTCGCCCGTTGCCTGGTAACCCTGTCGCTTGATGACTACTTCGCCCAGCAAACCTTCGCCTGGTCTGTCTTCGTGGTCACTTCTTCGTGGTCACCTCCTTACTGGATTTCCCTTTCCTTAGGCCTGTGTTCTGGACCGTTGATCCACAGATGAGGCCGAGATCTGTGGCCCAGAATTTCTATTATTAAACATATAAGCCCCCCTCAAGGCAGACTGAGTGATCTGTCTCGCCTTGAAAAAGACCAAGTAATCATTCCCTTGCAACCTGAGAACGTGTGCAGATGAACAATAAATCATTGACTGTCGATATCCTCGAAGCGTATCGATTGAGATCCCCGGGACGACTGTTGAAATCCCCGAGATCTTTGTCATAATATATCTTCTGTCAGAGCCTTTATATTCCTCATAACTCCGCTACAAATAGCGATGCCCAGATTGTCTTCCAGATCACAAATCATCGTTTATGAAAATAGCCAAGCTATGAGGTTTTTCCGTCCTTCAGCATTTCATCCAGGACCTATGTTCATTACCTTAGCTTACTTAAGAGCCTATGTCCATCACCTTATGCGGGTAGTTTCTCCCCTTCTAAAATCTCCAGTTCGCCTCTCGATGAGGCTGTTTAGAACGGGAGAGGGCCAGTGCAGAGCCTTGGTGCGTCATCCGGGGGTGTGTCCTAATTGGACTAACCCTTGGTGCTTCACGGTGACACCTAACTTCTGGGTTATCGGAGCACCATGGGACAAAGGTGCTGCCTCGTCCTCAATTTGTCCGCCTCAAATGAGGAAGGACATGATCTTCCTGCTTGGTGATTCCATAACAGCATCTTCACCGAGCGAAGGAGCTTCCGGCTGTAGCCAAGGATCTTCTCCCTCTGAGGGAAGAATCGGGTGCAACGCGTAGCCGCTTCCTGTGGATAAACCCTTGAATCTCCCAGAAAACTCGCATGATCTTCAATAGAGTATTTTCTGATAAGCGGAAACATCGTCTACTTAGTCGCTTACGTTTCTTTTGTATGTACATTCATCATAAGTCAAACCCATGTAATGAACGGATTTGAATGAGAATAAATGTATATTTTAAGTTTCTTCGCTTGTCCACTTCTGACCTTGGAAACGTCATCAGTTTTCCAGCAAAGTGACACTCTAGATATCGCCAATTTGCAGGCGAAGCGACGCCCCTTTTGGGCCTTGGCCGTCAAGCGACGTTCCTTTCAGGCCTTCGCCGTCAAGCGACGTTCCTTTTGGTCCTTAGCCGTCTTCACGGTTTCTGAGAATATAAAGTCTTTGGGGGTCAGGGTTTCCCGCTCACGCAATCAGAAACCCTTCTCCCTGTTTTTTGCCCCTTTAGAATTCGTCGTTTTCTTTAACTACCATGGATTGCGGTGCTTCATCCCTGTCGTCCTCGGCTTCTCCGACCCATGAGGAGGGTGACGTGGCCAACATTCGATGGGCTTTCACGGAGTCCCGGCACTTTCACATGTTTCCTTGCCATGAAACAGAGTCCGACTATGGCGTTCAGATGTCGGACCAACAAACCACGGGTCCGTTTGTCCCTGATTTCAAGCGTTTGTCTTCTCTGACGCGGAAAGGTTGTTCCTTTCTATCAGTAAGTTGCCTGTTGTGTTTTCTCCCGGCAAGTTCAATTCGACGGGGTGGGGGCCGTCTGCAAGGACGCACCTTCGTTGCTTTCCCTCTCCCAAGAGTGAGACCCATAAAGACTGGGTCTCAAAATGGATGAAGAAGAGAAGTGCCGCATGGGAAGCGATGGGGATCAAAGTTTTAATCGGCATGTATCCCTCCCCCATCGAGCCCAACTTGTCCGTGTGTGGTGGGTTCTCGTCGTTCTAGAACCCTATCGTGAATTGTTTCTATTTCCTTAAGGGGCCAATGTCGATCACCTTGGAGGATATATGTTTCCTAACTGGTTGCAATCTTTCTGGAGTCCCCCTTCAGTTTGATTACAAGCGCGACGATTTGGAGTTAAATCCTTCGTCACGCGTCAGCGAAGTGGCTAATCGCCACCTTTCTGGGAATAAATGGGGACCCCAGGGGGAGTTCGAGTTTTACTTGGAGTGGTTATCCAAGTATATCTTTTGCAACCTATGAAAGCGTCCCACTTCTTTCATGGTTGGGGTGGCCGCCAGCCTCGTCAACGCTGCTAATGTGGGCAAGCCGGAGGCTGTGGCCTTTGCTCACTTTTCGCTGAATCTGGTTTACCGCGGGCTTTATCAGGCGACGACTGACCCGACCAACTTCCTGGATATCAGACAAATGGCCCCTTATGGATCGTGTACCTGTGGATCTCCTTGTATTTCCCGGGTTTCACCTGTTACCCCCGCGCAATTCATGCTCGGAGTTAAGTTGTCGCGACAGGTTCCTCCAGGTACTGGGCTCCCTATAGCGTTGCTGGCTGCAACCAAGCCCTGGCTGATGGACATTCGAAGGGCAGTCTAGGCACAATGCCCTCCTGGCGTCCTTTCCCTGAAGTGGGAAAAGCTTTGCCTGGATAGGTTGGATATCTCCACCCAGCGCTCTTTGCTAGAGACTTGGTAGGGGTGGACTTCGGTGGCTTGACCTTTGAGGTGTGCAATGCTCAACTCTACGCCCGTCAGCTGGCTTGACTCAGTGCTTGGTCGTCCCATTCTTCGAGTCCAAGAATCGGCTGCTGGATAAGCGAGTCGCGTTCCTGTGGGGTCTGGCTTGATTGAACAGTCTCAACAGCCAGACCTTCCCATGGCTCAAATCAAACCGGAGCTGTCAGGTGGCCGATCCTCGTTCTTTTCCTTTGCTTGGTACAAGATCTGGGGAACGCTGCAAGCCTCTCCTCATCTAGAGAGGCTAATTCAAGAGGAGAATTCGGCCCCTCCAACAGCACTTCCTAGTTCGAGTGAGAAGCCTTCAAAGAAGCGATCGTCAGGCGATGGCTCGTCCTCCTCCTGTATGGTGGATCAGTTCATCTTCACTTGGTTAGTATCCCGGTGAGGGACTAACTCTTTTGTGTAATAAGCATCAAGAGAACGAAGCCTTCCTTAGTGGGCTGTCTTCATAAGGAGCTCGATTGAAGACGAAAGCGTCCCATATCCCCCCATCATTGCCACGAATTACTGCTAATCATCCCATTGCTGGGCAAGTATCCTTTGGGAATGTGTTAGGTATTAAGCTCCTAGATGCTCGGTTTCCTGTTAGGAGATTTAGAAGTAACACCAGTTCCTTTGCTAAAGGTGCCGTTGGTGTTTCCCAAGTGGCGCGTGGAGTTCCGCCCCCACCTCCGAGAGATGAGGCTGAGGTCGCACCAGTTGATGACGTCGCTCCCGCTCAAGATCCGCTGAGCGAAGCGACAGAGTCTTCTCAAGGTGGGGTGACAAAAGCCCCCAAGAGAAAGTGACGGAAATTCCCTGAGGTGAATCGATGGAAGCCCCTCGAGGCGAGGCGACAGAAGCCCCCAAAGGCCAGGAGGTAGGAGCCTCCCAAAGCCAGGCGACGGAAGCTCCCCAAGGCCCTCAAGCGCAAACGACCCCGGTAAGACTTAGAGTCGTGTCCATAGATTGCTCTCAAGTTAATGTCTGACTTAAGCGTCCCTCGTGGCAGTCCTTACATTCACTACTTGCCTCTTTCGTCACAGTTCTCGAGCGTGGAGTTGGCTTTGAGGACAAGTTTGTCGCCCTAACAGCTGTGGCGGATGAGCTGGGGCATGTGGGCATTAATTTGTATGAGCTGAAGATTATGCTCTCACTTCTTCAGAGATCCCTTTGGCGCTCGTGGGGCGAGCGGTAAGAGGATCTCACGCTCAAAGTGAAGGTGGTGGAGATGAAGTGCTCCTTGTCCCAGCTGCTTCCATCTTCTGCTAGGGCACACGAGCTGTATCTTGAAGAGGCCGATCTCTTCAGGAGGAGAGAAGAGTTGTTAATTGCCCTCCACGTCTCCAGGAAGATCTGGACGTTACCAGCGCAAGCTTGAATGCTGCCCGTGCGGACGAAGCAGCTGAGCGTGCGGCTGCGGATCACGAGCGAGAGACAATGGAGTGAGAATGGGACAAGGCCCTAGATGTTAAGGTAAAGGAGATGCCGACAGTCGCACTAATGGATCGGGCGAAGCGCCTGTTGTATTCTTTGCCTTCCGTATGAGACATTACGTTTGTATTTGCCCCCACACCGTGGGGAAATGTTTCGAAATGGTGTTTTTGTGCATTTCCCACATTGTTGGCTTATACCTTTTTAGGTATTTGCCATTAATCTTAAGGTCGTGAACTCACCCGTCAAGCCCCCTTAGGCGGTATGAATTCCCAAGGTGAGATTCAATTACCTGGAAAGGGCCTTCTTAATTCGGTGTCCATTTTTCATGAAAGTAATCGCGGACTCCTTCAAGCAATCTCAATTTCCAAACTAGATCGCCTTTGCCGAATGATCTGGGGACCACCTTCTTGTTGTAGTAGCGGGCGATCTTCTTTTTATGAACCTTGATCCTGGTGGTTTCTAGATTCTCTACTTCAATATGCATGTCCCCATCATACCCCTCGTGTTCTCCGAGGTGTTTCAGGAGCTAAGCGATCGATGTCGCACTTCTATTGGAAGCATCGCATCATGGCCGTACATGAGGTTGAACGGTGTGATGCCCGTGCTTTCCCTTTTTGTAACTCGGAGTGCCCATATTGTCTCCTAGAGCAGGGTATGATGCCATGTGCACGGGTTATTTCCGATCATCCTCTGTATAACCTGCTTTATGAGTTTGTTGGAGGCCCCTCCTTATCCATTTAACTGAGCTTAGTACGTCGTTGAATTGAGTATTTTAAACCGAAAATCTTCGGTGAACTCGTCCATAAGCTCGCCACTGAACACTCTTGCGTTGTCTACTACTATACTTTGGGGGATTCCGTATCGGCAGACAATGAAGTTCTTGATGAATTCAATTACGTATTTCTGATTGATGAACTTGAATGCTGCCGCCTCTACCCACTTGGAAAAGTAGTCCGTGGCGACGAGTATATAACCATCTCCCCAACTTGAGTGAGGATGGATTTCCCCCATGATGTCTAGTGCCCATGTCCTAAAAGGCCATAGTTTCACTACGATGTTCACGGTAGTAGAAGGGGTTCGTTTTACTGGCCCGCACTACTGGCAAGCCTGGCAGACTCGAGCCATTTCGATACAGTCCTTGACCATTGATGGCCAGTAAAAAACCATGCCTTCTAATCGACCAACTCATCCTGACGCCTGTTTGATGCGCCCCGCACAGCCCTTCATGTGTTTCCATCATGATTGGAATAGCTTCATCTAGGTCAACGCATCTCAAAAGGACATCTTCATTGGATTTCCTATCGAGAGTCCCGTCGAGGAGCACGTAGTGTCTAGCGATCAATCGAATCCTCCTCTCGACCTTCGCGTTGGTGTTATTAAGGAATCACTGTATTGGTTCTCGCTAATCCTCTTTCTGTTCGAATAGGTCGGCGGTATGAACCTCCTCATTTTTTTTCTCACCACTGTTATTGAACTCTGGTCGTTTGCTTAAGAAAAAGATAGAATCATCTCTTGGTGAGCCGTTTATCAACCTAGAGGCCAATTGTGCCAAGTAGTTAGCCTCTTGATTGTTACTTCACTTCACGTGTATCACCTCTGCTGTGTATAGCTTCACAAAGAGGTCTTTTGCTCTTCGCAAATACCGACCTAGATGAGGTGCGTAGCACTCGCTCTGATCTGAGAGGTGCTGGATCACCAACTGGGAGTCACCGCATATTTTGACGTTTCCCAATTTCCAGTCCAGCGCAATTCGCAAGGCCAAGATCAGGGCCTCGTACTTTGCTTCATTGTTAGCTACTTTTCCAATGAGACGACAAGCCACCCTGGTTTCCGCTTTCCATGGTGTCTTGATAAAGACGCCCACGCCAGCTCCGAACATGTTGGAGGATCCGTCGAATCAAATGGTCCAACTTTCACATGGGTGAACTTCCTCGTGTGAGGAATCGAGATTGCCTTTACCATAATGGGTGATGAATTCGGCTAAGGCGTGATCTTTAACCGAAGCATGTGGCTTGTGGTAAATATTGTAGGCTGAGAGGACCAAACTCCACTTGCCGATTCTTCCCGTGAGCAAAGGGTTGTCAAAGAATAACTTAGTCACAGGGGTCTTAGAGATGACATATACGTCATTAGACCCGATGTAGTGTCCGAGTTTTATCACTGAATAGTATATTGCAAGGCATACCTTCTCAGTTGGAGTATATCATTGCCCTGTCTCCTTGAGGAGGCGAGACGCATAATAAATTGCTCTTTCTACTCCATCTTGTTCTTGTATTAGCATAGACCCGATGGTAGACTGGGATGCAGTCACATAAAGGATGTATGGCGCGTTAACGTCTGATTGCGCTAGCATAGGAGGGCTGGTCAAGCAATTCTTTAACTCTTGGAACGCTTGCTCATGTTGCGAAGTCCAGGTTATCTGCCCCTTTTCCCTGCCCTTCAAAATTGATGAGAAGGTGCTACTTTTAGATGACACGGTGCCGATAAAACGCATATGTAATTTACCCTTTCGAGAAAGGCTTGAAGTTCTTTCTTGCTTTGAGGAGCTGGGATGTCCTGAATAGCGCGAGTTTTCAGAGAGTCTACTTCAATTCCCGATGGTGTACTAGGAATCCGAGGAATTGTCCCTTCCGCACCCTAAAGGCACACTTCAACGGGTTAAATTTGAAGTTATGTGTTCGCATCTTTTCGAATGCTTCGCTCAAGTGGATGTGATGATCCTGTTTTCTTTTGGATTTTGCCACCACATCATCAATGTATACCTAACCGCCTTCCCTATCAAAGGACCAAAGATAAGGTTCATTGCCCTCTGATACGTGGCCCCTGCATTCTTTAATCCAAAAGGCATGACTACCCATTCGAATATACCAATAGGGCATCTGAATGCTGTTTTGTATACCTCTTCTTCGGCGATGAAGATTTGGTTATATCTGGAGTATCCGTCCATGAAGGACATTAGTTCATGTCTGGCTGACTTGTCTATAAGGTCGTCAGCAACGGGCATAGGGTACTCGTCTTTAGGCATTGCTTTATTCAAGTCACGAAAGTCTATGCACACCCTGATCTTGTCGTTCTTTTTTATGACAGGTACTATGCTAGAGATCTAGTCCACGTACTTAGCCGTCCTGATGTAACCGGCTTTAAACAACTTCTTAATTTTGTCATAGACCATCTGGGCTACTTCTCGTTACATCCTCCTTGGAGTCTGTTTTACGGGCTTGAAATTGCTATACGTCGCGAGTGGATGCTCGACCAAGTTTCGGTTTAGACCAGACATCTCGGTGTCGTCCCACGTGAAACAGTCTTTGTAGGTATGGAGAACCTTGCTTATGTCATATGCTTCAGTTTCACTCATGAGTGAACTGAGATAGGTGACGCGTGGTGAGCCAGTGGTCCCTAGGTTTATTTCTTTCAAAGGATCGCATGGAATGACAGAAGTATTAGCAACTTCTTTATTAATATTTAGCACGCCTTGGCATGCTTGAGGAAACACATTACATCGTGTCTCACTTATTTTGGATGCCCTATAACTAGCTAATCTCTCCAGGACATCCGATATCGGGTCGAGTACTTCACTCTCCATTATATGAGGATGGGTTGAGGAGTTTGTCGGGCTCTAAGTCCGTCTTTACCTGCTGAGCATCGGCGTCGTCTCGTATCCTAGCCTCATGCATATCTTTCTCCAAATGGGTGAAGTCTTCATTGACCTCGAGCTATAACTCGTCGCCCCACCCAGTCGGGACGATTAGGTTTTGAGGTGGTGCCAGAGGTGGTTCGTCATACGTAACCAGGAATTTGTAGCCTGTTTCGCCTAGAGGGCCGATGTTCAGGTCTCGCATCGCATACCTCTGCTTCAGTGTCATGTCTTTGACTTGCTTGACTGCCCCTGCACAGACACAAGGTATATTAGGATTTTCATTCGCCTCTCCTACGATAACTTCCAAACCATGTTTTCCCTTAGTAGAAGTTCTTGGTGGAGAGTAGAGGGCATGGCGCCAGCTTTGTGGAGCAATCTCTCCCGAGCAGGGCACTAAAAGAGGGCTTTATGTCAATGACGAAGAAAGCCATCTTCTTCTTTTCGTGTGTACCCACTCGGAGTTTGGCGGAAACCACGCCTGAATAAGAAGAGGTAATTCCGTTGAATCTGCTGACTCTAACATCAGTTTCTCCGAGTTGGCTATGTCATCCCCTAGACTTTTATAAGCTTCAAGGGGGAGCAAATTAATAGTCGCTCCGTTATCAACAAGGACGCGACGCAGTGCTAAGTTGTTGATCGTAGCCTGGATGTGGAGCGGAAACATGTGTTTCCGTAATGGTGCTGAAGGCTCTCTCAACCACCTACTTGGAAAGTTCCAAGGTATTTCAATGATAGTGTTAGGGTTGAAAGGTAGTGTTAGCCTACCTTCTGTATGACTGCCTTCTTTCTTGGCGAACTCAGCTGGTAGCATGAGGATGTTGCAGCTAGCTCCGTTCACCTCGTGTGGGGTCCCAGTTTGAACTGGGTTGTAATCGCTGTGGGAGTTTGAAGCAAGGTCGCTTTCACTTGACTCCTTGGCTTTTGGATTTCAGGGACTGCCAACTTGGCATGTTTCTCCGCAGCGCATCGCGCCCTCCTTTCTCTTCGCTTTTTGGTTTTCTCAATAGGTATTTGGGGTTGCGTTCCCATCCCACTTTCTGTCAAGTTCCTACATCTGGGATGACAGGAACGCGAATAAAGCGTGAGTTTCTAAGGTGCTGCAGGCAATTATCAACCTAAACAAACTCTCTTTTATGTGGGTCATAACCCCTTTTGAGGTTTCCTCCAGATGAAGTCTCCGAAGAGTGAATAAACTCGGAGTCAGAAAGGTTACCTGATGGGGGGCTATGGTAACAGAGCATGTCGGCTGTTAGAAATTGGGCTAGTGAGGTCCCTGTTCTCATAGTGTCCTCGTCGCCTCAGGGGTGATCCTATCGCTCTGCACTTTCTTTCGCCTGTTGAGGCCCTAGGCGGTCTACAGCACATCGCCTAGGAATTCGATGGCTCGTTTTAGTCGAATTTGCCCTTTTTGGAGCATGAATTCGAAGATTTCTTCGGCGTTCGTTTCGTCAAAGGAGTATTTCCTTTCCTCCTGAGTTTTCGGAAATGCTTTGGCCCGGAATTTTTTCTTAGTCAACTCATCGCACGTCAAGGGTTGACCCTTCACATATTCCGCGATGTCGACATCCACGATTTGTTCCGCTTGATAAGTCATCAAGGGTCCCACAGTCAAACTCCCCTTTGCTTGTGCTTTCTCTCTAAGGAGATTTTCGTACCGGATGGCTCTCCTGGCCAACTCATTCCAATCCCTGAAAACTTCTCCTTCTAGCTTCTTTTTAAGTCGAAGGAGGAGGGAATCCTGGCCGATGGTTATGAGCTCGGCTTCGGACGCAAAAGTTATGCATCAATCGTGCCTTCCGAAGTTTATTCAGGAAGACAGCCACGGGTTCACCGGGTTGTTGCTTCATGTGGGTAAGATCTTGCAGAGTCACTATTGGGTTAATCTGAGCGAACGCTAGAGTAAACTGAACTTACATGTCATCCCAGTTTCTCACCGAGTTAGCAGGGTGATTTACGTACCACGAAAAGACTGCTCCTATGAGAGACCTTGGGAACAGACGAAGTTTCCAGAACCCGTTTGTAGCAGCTTCCCTAGCCTGATGAGTGAAGCGGGCGACATGTTCCGCATACGAAATGCCTTCTTCGCCCGAGAAACAGGCATATTCAGGAATGCGGTACCCCCTCAGAAAAGGGTAATCTCGATCAATGTTGTCAGAGTAAGGAGCCCGACAGAGCCGAACCTCATTTGCATCGTCCGCCCCAAGGATCGCTTGCTCAACTAGTCGGGTAACATAATCTCTTATTTCAGGCGCAAGATCTAGTGGCGCCATCATTTCCTATGCTGGTATTGCCCTTTCGTTTATGGGTTGGGGAGAGTATTCAGAACATTCATGGTTTTCAATAGGAACGAATTCGTTCTCAACCGGCCACTTGAAATTCTCCCTCCTCCGAAAAAGGGGTTGATATGCTACATGATGGCTTCGTTGCGCAACCGTTCTGTACTCTTTATTACGAGATGTGGATTATTATGCACGGCCTTCTTAGGACCTGTAGGGATGATTGGGACATCTTCCATGTCGACCTTTCTCTTTCCTTCAGTGATTGAGGCCTTGTGAGGATCGTAATCAGGTTGACGTCTAGTGGCTTACTCACCTTTCCTATCACTGGGGCTGCTCATCAGTACCCCTGTCACAGTTCCCAGGCCTTGAAAGACAACCTCCATTTTGGAGTCAATCCTCTCCTTAAAAGCGGCGTGCTTCTGGTCGATAGCACCGACTTTCTCTATTAAGATTTGGAGAGTACTCATGATGGCGGACAGCTCTCCAGCTATGGCTGGGTCTGCGTTGTTTCCATCCTTGCTTTTTTCTTCATCGGAGTGGTTATCTCCGAGGTTGTTTGAATTACCACTAGCTCGAGTTCTAGGCATTATTGGCTTAGTCTCTCACTGTGGTCGCCAAAGGCGTGTTCAATCCGGAAGTGACCGCGGACAAGCCGGATCCAAACACGTCGGAAATCTCTCGCACTACGAGCAATTGGTGCTCAGAGGTGCGTTGAATATGTGGTCGTCGAATGAATGAAGAGAGAGAGAGAGAGAGAGAGAGAAGACAACGGACGAACACCCTTAAGAGGAAGCACTTACGGATGCCATCGATGATGCCTTTGGAAGGAAGCAAGAATGCAGGAGCACATGGAGCTTGAACGCTTGAATGCTTTGAAAAATTGACAATATGCCCGTCTGTAGATAGGTGCCTTTATATAATGCCTAAGGACAACTATTTATACTAAGTTAGACCTACGTATATATGGTAACAAAATATTGTACATATATTACATTTCCTTTGTCACAAATTCTCATGGAATATCTTCTTTCCATTTGAGCAAACTTGGCAATAATTCCCTTCCCAATCCTGAGATTATCTGGAATCTTCCTTGACAGACACTGATCGACCCCATTGCCCATTGGCCTTCGTCATAGAGTATCCTCGTTCGCTCAGTTAACCGTCGCTTGTCGCTTCGCTGACCCTTGTCGCCTGTCGCCTGGTAACCCTGTCGCTTGATGACTGCTTCGCCCAGCAGGCCTCCGCCTGGTGTGTCTCCGTGGTCACCTCCTTACTGAGTTTCCCGTTCTTTGGGCCTGTGTTATGGACCGTTGATCCACAGATGAGACCGAGATCTGTGGCCCAGAATTTCTGTTGTTAAACACTTCGGAAGGAAGCAAGAACGCAGGAGCACATGGAGCTTGAACGCTGGAATGCTTTGAAGATTAAATTGACAATATGTCCGTCTGTAGAGAAGTGTCTTTATACAATGTCTAAGGACAACTATTTATACTAAGCTTGACCTACGTATATATGGTAACGAAATATTACATATATATTACGTTTCCATTGTCACAATTCCTCGTGGAATATCTTCTTTCCGCTTGAGCAAACTTGGCAACAATTCCTTTCCTAATCCTGAGATCGTCTGGAATCTTTCTTAACAACCACTGATCGACTGCATCCCCCATTGGCCTTCGTCGTAGACCTCATTCGCCCAGTTAATCGTGGTATGTCGCTGCGCTGACCCTTGTCACCCGTCGCCTGGTAACCATGTCGCTTGATGACTGCTCGCCTAGTAACCATGTCGCTTGATGACTGCTTCGCCTAGCAAGCCTTCACCTGATGTGCCTCCGTGGTTACCTCCTTACTGAGGCTGAGATTTGTGGCCCAGAATTTCTGTTGTTAAACATAATCGGAAACATCACCTCCTCACTCATCAACACATATCACAAATCCTAACAATGAAGAGGGCGACAGATTTATGGTCATTTTAGGAGATGGACGGGGTAGAAGAAAGCGTGGAAACGTACCTCGAACTTGAGTCCTTGCCTAACTCTTCAAGTTCCCTTCTTCTTCGAAGTAGTTCTCCTCGGAGCAAGTTCTTCCGCACGCCCTCGTTCATCACCACACGATCCAGTTTTGCTGCCCAAACCATCTTCCTCTTCCTTCTTCTTCTGTCATTCCTCTTTTTCCCCAATTCACGAATGTTCTCTCTCCCCCTCTCTCGATGCCCTTCTGACCTCGAAAAGAAAAAAAATTTTGATTTTTTCCCTTTTTCCCCCTTGAGTCTGCCTTTGTTATCTCCGCCCAAGACCATTAATTATTTGATTTTATTGCATGAATAACCTCATAATGGGTTATCTTATCCCCATTTTTGTTAGGTAATTTCCATCGTAAGATAGTAACAATACGTGGCCTTACTATTCACAACAAGGATAATAATTATATATAAAATATCACACAATTCTGAGTTGTTACAATAATACCCTAGTATACATCATCGGTACTTGAAGTATTCTAGTTCCATTTGAGGGGATTGATAATGGAGAAAGATTCCACGTAGGATTTTTTAGATTCCGCATGTGAACATTGTTCATGGGGAGCATCTTTTTGAACTGCTGCTACAATATTGACAAATATTAGGTATGAGACAAAAGATTGTAAATAATTTATGATTTATAAGAATTGTTGAACTTCCTTCTAAGTTAGAGTATCCCAAAACTTCAGTAAGTCCATAGCAATATGAAGCCCACTATTACCTTTGTCTGACATTTATTCCTAGAAATTGATTAGATGTCTCAATTATAAGAACCTTCGATTCTGACAACATTATCGTATAATGTTGCAAAATTGTGCCAATCTCTTGAGCAACACTCTATTAGATTGCAATTCTTTACTAAAAATAATAATATATTATCAATGTAGATGAGTGATTGTCAATCTCTTCTTTCATTTCTACTCTTTTGATCTCTTGTTCACATAAAATATTTGGCATGCCCATGTATTGAACTAATTGAAAGCTAAGATCGTCACAATCAATTTAGAACACAAAATAGAGAAAAAAGGAAGCGTACATATTTGCGCCCTGATCGCAAATAAAATTACAGAAATCGAGATATGTAGATATTATCTGTGATTAAAGTAGACAAGATGTCCTAGGTATTCCCCTTCTTCCTGACATGACGACCGCTAGAAATTTTGTTTTGTCTATCAGTGGGAAAGGGGACCCAACACCAATAAAAATGCGACGGGTCCTTCCATTATGGGATTCACGTTAACATTAGGCCTACATTGCATTATCATCTAACCCACGCCAATAAGAAATCGAGATGTAAGAAAGGTGAAATCAATGATCACCCAAATTCGAACGGGCTATCATGCAATCCAGTATATCAACATACAACCCATTTTTAAAATAAATAATCATTTATAGCCTCAACAAATTTTATAAAAAAGGAAATAAAATAAAATCATCGTAAAAACTCCCCCACTGGGCTACGATTAATTTCAAAGTTCAAAACACTTCTGTTTAAAAATGACTCTCAGGCTGTACACAAATATGACCATATCTTAGCAAATAATATACAAAACAACATCTCAAAACAATTCGTGGAAATAATGCAAATGGTCTTTGACGTAGTTAAAAAACTGTTACAAGCTGGATATATAAGGACTTCTTGTTATACTGATTGGATTTCCAACATTGTTCATGTCATGAAAAAGAATTATAGATCAAGGTTTGCATAGACATTAGAGATTTAAATAGAGCCATACCCAAGGATGAATACCCAATACCAATAGTCGACGACTTAGTTGATAGGACTGCGAGTGTAAAATTATGTCATTCATAGACGAGTATTCGGGGCATAACCAAATTTCTATAGCAGAGGATGACGTGCACAAAACTAAGTTTAGATGTCCTCTATGAATTTTTTAGTGGGTTGTGATGTCATTCGGCCTAAAAAAAGCTAAAGCCACATGCTAGAGAGTGATTAACATGATATTTGACGCATCAATTGGGAAAACCATAAAAGCGTATATCGATGACATCGTGGCAAAATCCAAAGAAGAAATTTTCACACCGAACACCTTGGAGATGCTTTTTAGAAAATGAGAAAACTCCAGCTTAAATTAAACCCGTTAAAATGTGCTTTCGGAGTCAAATCCGGGCAGTTATTCGGTTGTTTGGTTCACCAGAGGGTATTGATTGACCAAGAATAAGGTCAAAACGATTAGAACCTAACATCCTCCAGCACAAAAAATGAGTTACAAGCTTTCTTCGAGAAGATAAATTACTTGCAGAGATTTATAGGAAATGTGGTTGGAAAGACATAAGTCTTCTCAACTCAATAGGTAAAGATGAATTCATTTGGACGGGTAAATATGAAGAAGCGCTTACAGTTTTAAAGACAGACCTGTCTGCTCCACCAGTCTTAGCCCCACCTCGGTCCGACGACCATTCATATTGTATGTATCAGCTAGTGCCACATTGATAGGGGCATTATTGGTTCAAGCAGATGTGGAAGGACGAGAAAGAGCCGCCTATTATTTGTCGAGGTTTCTAACTCAAATAGAAGTGAAGTACACTGTCATGGAAAAGTTATGCTTGTCGGCATTTATGCCGTCAACAAGTTAAAACATTATATATGCAACAATGAAGTTAAAGTAATTTCAAGGTTCTCGATAATCAAATACTTCTTTCAAAACCCACTGTTAACATGAAGGATTAGCAAATAGAGCTTAGTCCTTTCCCCTTACGACTTGAGATGCAAACCCCAAAAGGCGGTTAAAGAACAAGTGTTTGCAGATTTTCTGACAGAGTATGATACAATCGAGTCTATAGACCTAGCAGTCATAGACCTGTCAAAATGGTGTATGGTTTGACGATTTAATAACTAAAAATGGGGCAAGTGTAGGCATTTTGATTAGATCACCTTTAGGAAGCGGGGTGAAATTAGCTTTCCGAATGTTGGGTGGTGTAACTAATAACACCATCAAATACGAAGCCTTAATCACTACGTTAAAAGACACTCAATGACTTGAAAGCAAATTGTGTTTTAGTGGGGGGAGATTCCCAACTGATGATTAACCAAGTAAATGAGGCTTGTACATGCCATTCTAAACCCTTGCCATACATGGAAATCGTTAAAGAAAACATAAGTCATTTTGAAAAAGTCTTGTTCGAACATGTTGGGCGAGACACCAATACTATTGCTAACTCTTTGGCACAATTGGCTTTGGGATTTAGAAAGAATGAGTTTTTGAGTGATGAGACAGGAGAAATTCCATAAATGCAATCTCATTTAGACCAAAATATCCCTGTACACGTGGTAGATATTCTAGTTCACGAAAATGATTCCCCTAGTAGATTTCCTCACCGTTCTAGGACAAGGTAAAGAAATATCAAAGTTATGGCCCGGTTGTATATATTTGTAGATTGAGTGCTCTATAGGAAAAACCTAGATAATGTCTTGCTTAGATGTGTAGACATTGATGAGGCGATTCCATCATGTTAGAGACACATGAAGGACTTTGTGGAGCCTATTAGTCATGGATCAAAATGAAAAGACATGGTTTCTTCTGGCGGTCAATGATAAAAATTGCATCGAAATGACCAAAGGATGTGCTTAATGTCAACAACATGGAATTATGACTCGTGCATCGGCAACTGAATTGAATCCTGTAGTCAAACCATGGCCTTTCCGAACATGGGCAATGGACGTAATAAGGGAAATACATCCCCATTCTAGTAAGGGATATGCTCTCGTATTGTGGCCACTAACTACTTCACTAAATGGGTAGAGGCAAAAACATATAAAAGAATTTATCCGAATGAAGTAATAGACTTTTTTAAGACATTCCTAGTTTATAGATTCGAGCTTCCCTAACATATCGTCGTAGACAATGGAACACCATTTAATGGAGCGAAGGTGAGAGAATTTGTATTGGAATTTGGCATCACCATTATGAATTCCACGCCATATTACCCCTAGTCGAATGGGCAAGTGGAAGCAATGAACAAGTTGATAAAAAACCATATTCAGAAGTTGATAGACTCGAACTCGAGAAGGTGGTATGATTTATTGTTGAATACATTGTGAACACTGAGAGTGACCAAAAGAGAAAATATGGGATAATCGCCGTATGCGTTAGCCTACGGGCATGACACAATTGAAGTGCGATATAAAACAATGCGAACAAATCAACCGTTGATGCAGGGCAAAATGATACACATAGAGTTAGAAAAGATTGAACAAATGAGGTTAGAAACAATAGATTTTGGAGGTGCATAAGAAAAGGATCACACGATACTATAACAAAAAGGTTATACCTAAAAGTTATCAATCAAAGTCCTAATGTGGAAAATGATCTTACCACCAGGAGCAAGAAACTAGCTCTTTGGCAAGTGGTTTCAAAACTAGGAGAACCCATTCCTGATCGTGGAAAAGCATTCAGTGAACAGTTATAGACTATGTTCTGTGGATGGAATCAAGCAACCCTTGAAAGTAAACGAGAAATTCTTTAAAAACTACAATCCCACCATTTGGAAGGTACACAAAAATAATCTCACCATGAATTGTGGGAACAGATCGAGTTGCATCAGACATAACAAGAAATAAAATCGATTTTCTTGAGGGAATTTCTCAACATTAGACAAGTGATAGGAAAGAAAGTCGGGTTTTTTGGTGAAGAGATTTCCCGGCTTCGGACAATAGAAGTGATAACGCTTTCCCTTTGCTCGGCTTCATGGTCATCGCATTCTTGTGTTGATACCAGACCGGCAACATTGCGCTATCTCCCCAAAACTCCTTGCTTTGAGAAGCCTTTGTAGTCAAAAGTCTGTCAATATCAACGATCTTGTTGCTCAAACAACTTTGGATCCTAGTCAGCTCAACAATTTGAGTAGTGACTTCTTCAAGATGACCAGCGAAATTAGCTTTCTCTTGATTGAGAGTCCGTTTGCTGGACAAAGCCTCAGAAAGGTTGTTGTTGTGCTTCTCAATGTTGACAATGGCCTTAGTCTGTGATCGAAGATCCTTTAAGAAAGTTTCACAGTCCGTCCAGTACTCATTCTTGATTGTCAGGTAGCCTGTCAGCAAATCAAAAGTGATGAATGGAGAGTTTTCTTCCAGGAGATGCTGACTTGGAGCTCTGCAAAATCCTCCGTTGAAGGCATGTCATTGCTAATCAAGGAAACCACTTTAGAAATAGAGGACTGTAGTGGTTCAACCTCAGTAGCTAGAATTTTTTCTTCATTTAATAGGATGAGAATACGACTCTTTATATTTCATGTGCTGGAGCTGGATATGTCATGGCTTTTGACAAAAAACGACAATGTGCTCTGGAAGGAAAGAGCCCTAGACAATGGAAAGAGTTAAAACTCCATAAACAAGGGTGTGGAGAAGAGTCTATTGGAAACCTCATCATCTAGTACTTGGTGAGAGGCAAGTAAGTTTCCCACAGTCTTCGAGGCAAGGCAGTATCGAGGCTAACATTCTGAATGAAATGTTCATTAGAAGATTGTATACCATCAAGAGATCCATTTATAAAAAAAGTACCTCTAAATTTGGGGAGCAGTGGAATTAGTCCTCTTTGTTTTAGGGCTTTGTAACCCAAGTGTAGAATCAACCTCGACCGCTAGAACTAAGCTCACATTAGTCTCGTCAGGGTTTGCAGTTCATGGCTGGGAGACAAAGAAGGGGGTGTTGACAATTTCCTGCAAGAAAATCTTATATTAGTTGCAGGATCTTGAGTAAGGTAAATATCTTGAGAAAGAGTTTACCTCTTCATTGAAAGAATTACTTGGAAAGAGTCTCGCCGTTTCCAAATGGGCTTGGAAGTAGGTCATGTCTGATAATAATCAAAGCTAAGTATGGTAGTGGATAAAGACGGGAGTTATTTTCCTTTTAGCTTCCTAACTTCGCTATGTGAACGCTTGAAAGAGAACGAAGGAGAGAGTTGTTCATTGTCATTAACATCCTCGTCGTCTTCATCGTTATCCTCGTCGGAATCACCTTCACCTGCATCTTCATCCTCATCTTTCGAGCCGTTCCTAGAGGACTGACTGACAAGAAGAAGAAGGATTTTAAGTAGGTGATAGAATGGTTAAATTAAGTACTAAGGAATATGTGGCATATCTGGCTAGCCATATTTCAGTCGCACATGACTGGAGGTATTAGAGAAAGCCTCCGTAGAAGTGCTTAGGAAAGTCATTGTTTGTTTAAAACCCCCGAAAGATATAAACCACTGTGCGGAAAATTTTTTGTGGCAAATATAGAGGAGCTAGTCATAGGGAAGGAAGTGCTCTGAAGTGTTGTTCTCTACGCTATGCGAGCAAGGTAGGAAGACATATTGCCACTAGAGAAACCCAAGATTACACTGATATGCAGTGGAAAGTTGAAACAATCAACGAAAGGAACTGTTGGGCTTTGAATGAATCCCAGTTGCGTGGCGCATAGCTGTGGATTATACACTTCAAAATATCCAAAGCAAATCATGGCTGGTTAGTACCACATCCCAATTGTGGCTGGGCTCAATCTTCTTTTACGAAGGATAATTGCATGATTAGTAGGATAGAGAACCCATTCCCTGCGATATCCTTTGCCAATATCGACTTTATGTTTCATGTGCCCTGTAATGGATATATCTAACCAATCTTCTTTCCTAGAGTAGTTATGCTGAAGAAAGTATAAGCCATAACACATCATTGGGACGTTGCTGGAAGGCATTGTATATTGTGTTAACCCTGGCATCCAAACATGAGCCCAGAGATGAAGTACCTAGAAGGGACCACTAGTAGGATAGCGGGGAAAGGACTTCTTGTAGACGGAGTTCACTCTCATGCTTTGGTAAACCAGGGACAACAAGAAAGGGGAAAAAGCTAGCTCTTCATTTGCCACACAAAAGAAATTGGCCAGGCCGTAGATAAACATGGGGACTCTCCTCCCAGTAAAGCCAAAGACATACTTGTTGAGCCATATCAAGTAGAATTTTGTCTCCTGGACATCACCCCAGGCTTTGCTTCGTGATTCCTTGTATAGGGTCATTTGAGCCTTGTTGGTGCTAATAGGCAGAATCATGTTCATGTACTTATAAGGGTCACTGATAATGGGTGCACGCGTAAAGGGATTCTCTCAACCGAACAGTTAGTCAAGAACATTATATCCTTTATTGTGATAGTCATAGGTCCTTCATGGAAGTAAAAACAATTTATTTAGTAGTTCCAAAAAGGGAGTAAACTAGCACATACGCGGGGGTCACATTTCTTGTTGTCCACCATAAAGATGTGAACGAGATTAAGGATGCGAAATGTCTCCAACTTCGACTCCAACTTCTTAACCCAGGCCTCAAACCATTTTATGATCACAAACTGGTTAGTAGAAGGAAAGCAAAGGAAGTTGTTGTGCTCTTCCAAAGCGAGGAGGGAGGGGAAGTCCTTACGGCAGCATAAAGGGACTTCTTGCTCTGTCACAATGTAGGTCGGCTGAGCAGGGTTAGGAAAGAGAGATGCCGCAAAAATGGGGCCAAGAGTGAGGCCTTCACCTTTGGCATCAAATATCTGAGCCACACAGCTTGGACTGGCTCGTTTGGTGTGCCATTAGAAGGTCACAACATCAAGCATGATGTTAGGCAGGAGGGAAAAATGTTTGCTTAGGAAAGGGAACAAAAGAAAGCAAGGATTTTGATATGAGGAAGAAGAAGATAGAGGGGTAAACATTTTCGACATGACTGATCGATATTTCCCTTTAATATTTTGAAAAAAAAAGTTTTAAAGGAAAATATCTGGGCTAAATGTTTACGCCACGAAATTATGGGCCTATCTAATGGCTCAATAGCACAAACAAAATATGATATTTTGGGACTAAGGGAATATAAGTCTACAAGACTCGACATTCGAGTCAACACGAGTCTACAAGACTTGATTTGATGAGAGCCTACCAAATTTGAGTCTATGATAGTTCAAGTTTACAAAGGCGCAAGAGTCTATGATAAACGTAAGTCTATAAAATGCAAGTTTGCAAGACACATATTGAGGTTATAATTATGAGAATCTTGAGGAGATTGTTACGGAGATGGTTAGACCACATCCCATGCTCCCGAAATTTTAGGAAAGATAATGCCCCACGTTTGTTCAGCTAGAATAGAATCTATGAGATAGTTTTCCTTGCTCAGCAAGTAGAGATTCATTATAAATAAGATCCCCTATAACAAACTACATACATTCATCTAAGGTTAAAATACATTGTCTATCTAAAAGCTCTTAGTTTTCAGTCTTTAGTTCTTAGCCTTCGGCTTTTAGCTTCTAGTTCCTAAACCCTTTATTTTTTTTCACCATAACATCCATACCACATTCATATCAATATATACCGCACCACCGAAAGCTAGATTCCACCACACTAGCTCGCAACTCTACAACGCCTGCAATAAGTCTACGACGTCCACACCATTTCAGATTTCAACTCTTTTGTTTTCATCATTTTCATGGCTATAAGCTTTTGAACCCAATTGTAATTCATTTGCTTTCATCAATATAGTCCCATTTTCAACTATTTTTCATTACAGCGACCACATCTAAACCACTGTGAAGTTCGTGCCAAATATTTTCAACGTGTTGTGATTCCGACGCCGAACAACCATCAACACTAGTATTAACATCATTAATAACATCAAACTCTAAATATTTAACATTTAGTCAATCATCGCCTCCCACGATTGGGATAATAAAAATTGTAACCTTTAGACCTATTAGGACATTCGATGAAAAAGTAACGAGCATTTTTTGGATTTCAATTTTATTCACATTGGAATTGAAATTTATCACCTCAACAGGGCAACCCTGCACACGAAGATGATTAAGGCTAGGTTTATGACTAGTGCACATTTCAAAAGGTGCTTCAAGCACAAATTTCATAGCAAAATTGTTAAGGATATACAAAATATATCTAAGCGGTCACCCCATAGAAAACTCGGTAGGATAGACCTACTCATCATACTTCACATTATATCCATAATGGTAAAATTCTGCCATTCGGCTACACCATTCTGTTTGGGTGTGTAAGGCATGGTAAACTCGATATAATCCCATATTCTTGTAAGAACTTAGCAAATTGTCCCATTTATTGCAGAACCATCATGTATACTGTAGTCCTCACCTTTACAATCAGACCGTGCCACCTTATTGAATTTTCCTAATTGCTTATCAACCTCGATTTTTTAAAAATTTTGAATTTTTCAAGAGCTTTTAACTTCTCCTTAATGAAATAGAGATATCCATATCAAGAAAATTTTGTTATAAAATATTTATTTTCATAAAAGGTAGTAGGATAAGGTCCAAAGATATCAATGTGAATGATTTCTAAAAACTTCGAGTAACGAGTTGATCCTTTCTTAATTTACCTCTAATACAATCAACACAAGTTTCTAGGTCGCCAAAATCAGAGGAGGTAGAATTTCACTTTTGACTAGCCTGTAAATCTTTTCTTTCGATATATGACCTACACATTTATCCAAAGTAAACAAGAATTTTCAACATACAAGGATCTCTTAGAGGAACTCAACTCAGCATAAAAGTTTTGTAAAGGAGTACAAGTCAAATACAACTATAGTAATTCATTGGTTAAAATTCTAGGATCAACAATTTGGGAATTTAAAGACAACTAAACGGAATCTCGTTTGAAAAGAAAAGAGTATGCGTTAGATTTCAACACATTTAGAAATCGAATTCCATCTAATACTGGAACAAAAATGACGTTTCTCGACCTGAGGACATAATTTGATTCAAAAACAAGACAAAGAACTCATATGGTTTCCGATTTAACTTCAATGCTATTTCCCACTTTAAGCTTGAACTTCGTCTCACTTGGTTTCCTTATACTCTTGAATCTTGGTACAGTGGAATCACACCATGCCAAATGCAAACGAAGTTCCCTAGTACAGTTAGGAGGTGGAGGAGGACTTCGTCTCACTTGGTTTCCTTATACTCTTAAATCTTGGTACAGTGGGATCACACCACGCCAAATGCAAATGAAGTTCCCTTGTACAGTTAGTAGGTGGAGGAGGAATAAGTATGGAATCCTCTTTTGTAGAAACGTCTCTGGGAGAAAGAAGAATGTGATCGGGCATGACGAGATCTCGATCCATGTCTTTCACCATTCTAAATTGTTGAACCCCCTTTTGTATAACTTCCATTCTGTGCTAGCTTCAGAATTAAACATTTGCCCAAATGGATTGTCCCTTACGAATGATTGGACATCATTCGTTCTCGCTAATCTTTTAAGATATGCTCGTAGGAAACACCTGGATCTATTTCATCGTATAATTGGTATCAAAATAGAAGCAACTTTGTAGATGAAACAACAAAATTATAATGAGGCGATACAAGTTGTAAGAGATAATGAGATAATGCTTAACAGAGTCCTTACACACTGCTAATGTACTGAACGAGTTGTCTTCGACATTTTTATACTCAAATGAATACGGGAATATCCAAGTGTATGGCTACAAGAAAAGGCAATTAAGGGGTTAGTGGTAGAATCAACTCCCTTGAAGTAGCGAATTCCTATGATTTAGTGGGGGTTGCTTGTGTCCAAATTTGCTACTTGAAGAAGCGACTTCATTCTTAATAGAAGAAAGTCGCTGCTTCAAGTAAGGACTTTGAACAGAAGAAACCCGTACAAACTTTTTCTTTTTTTCAAATGTGTTGGAAGTCTCTATTTGAAGTAGTGACTTTCTCTTCTCACCCTAGCCATTTCCTTCTGCAAGCTTCGCTACTCAAGTAGTGATTTTTTGGCCGGACTCCACAAATTTTTAAACTCGCGACTGTATTTCGTAAAAATATTTTAAATATTTTAACTTGTGACTTTGGATCCTTAATTGTTGCAAAGTTATTAGTAACTTGTTGAAGAATGATTCAGTAAATTTTGCAAGCACTGAGCATTTTTGTCAAAGATAATATTTTGAAAGGAGTTGGAGGGCCTATGCAGCAAGAAAGACATGTTTTATCAGTCCAGAAAGTTGAAGATATGAAGAATCATTGGCATTCCATATTTTCTATAAAGAAGATTCTATTTTTTTGTCACTAAGAAAACACACAACGCACACCTCAAATACTTTGTCTTAGTTTTATTGTAGAAAATCTTTATATTGGGTTAATCACGCGGGGACTACATGTTACGATCTCTCAGGCATCAACAACAAGTCTTCACTGTGGTGAGAGTGGAAAAAGATTCTTTGAGAAGGTTGTTCGATCATCCAACAAAGATTATGATGACGTGTTGAAATTTCCCCTCAAGAGTTGGATACATGAAACGCATGTCACTAGATTTTGAAAATTTCCATCCGAGGTTGTGATCACACTTGTCTAAGGGGACAAACTAAATACTCTAGTAAACCTTACTAACTTGTAGATAGGGTAAGTAGATGTCGTTCCCACAGATAATCAACAAAGACTAAAGTGATTAACTAAAGCGAAGTCAAGTCAACAAGATGAAAGGAGGATGAAATTAAAAAACAAAAATGTAAGATAAAATGGTAATTCAATCAATGGAGAAAAACCTATGACTATCAACTTCCTCTAAGAATTAATCAAATCATTCATTCTTTTAATCAATTACCTAATTCTTAAGTTATTAATCTAGGGTTCACTGATCTCCTTATGCATATCTCGAGTGCTCTAAGGACGTATTCCTTATATCGAGCTAATCATTCTTTTTCCAGGCAATTAACTAATGGAAACTCATTATGCATCAACCCAAAATGGCGACCTAAGGTGATTTGGTGTATTCATATCCTTTCTCACAGATTAACTCCGTTTTCCAATGTGACCCTAACTTAGGCTATCCAATCCACGACTACCTAAACAACCTTTCCAAGCCCGATTATGTTTTAAGATCAAACTAATTAGTGGTTAGACAATTAACCGCTTTAAGATCAAGATATGGACAAATAATTGAAATTTCAAATAACACGAAGAAAGAAATTCAGTCGTTAAATAAAATCGCTAGGTTTCATTCAAATCCTAGAAAATAAAATTAGTTTATAATGAAAATAATAATCCATTCGAATTTAAAGGAAAATGACAACGACATCATAGATTAGAGGGAAACAAGAAGATAAACGACCTTCCGATCTTCCGACACGGTAAGTAGTCACCTCGTCTGGATCTCCGCTCCAACCTAGCCATCACTTCCTTAATTTTCAGATCGAATTTATCCTCCCAAAAAGAACCCTCCAAAAAACTAGCTAAATCGTCCCATAAAACTAAGGCTATACTAAGAAAAAGTATAGTTACATGGACAATTTCCTAATATTTTCTAAATAGAAATAAGATCTAAACTGATACGATAAATTAAAATAAAATAAAAATAACTTAAACGATGACTAAAACAAGTAATTAATTGATCCAATTTCCCTTGATCGAAAGTTGAAAAAGATTTAAAGACATGGGTTTGTATAGATTGCCGAAGGTCTCAACCTCCTTAGAGACTGACACGTCCTTTCGTTAACAGATATCCCAAGAACACATCCTGCAGATTAGAAGGACGCGTCTTTCTGCTCTCTGGCCTTGGTTACCCTCCTTGGTTCGTTTTCGTCCAAACTTCAAGTTTCTCTCATTTTCCTGCTCCAAATCAACACAAAACTAAGAGGCATCAACAAAAATACTAATTTACCCTTAAAATGACTCAAAAACTACAAAGATAACAAATATCGACTTAAGACTAAATTAAACTATAAATTCCTCAATACTTACTAAAATACTGTCAAAAATCACATGACAAATTTAAAATATGAAATAACTCTACTTTCATAGAATTATCGGGTTGACGAATAAGCTAGAAAATTTATGTTGGGAGGTAGAAAGGTTGTGTCCGATGCATGTTCTCATTTTTGTACATGTATTTATTGAAACCCAACAAATAACTATTAAGGGTAATTCACAAATACGTGACACATTGAAAATTCAATCGACCAAAGCAGCCGCACTATTCGAAAAAATCGACTATGAAGTAGACTATCACAACTCGGTTTGTCGACCAAGAATTGTCTAATTTTTTGGATCATTATTTTATATTTGCTTGAAAGGGACTGATTTAGAACCAACCTAGTTAGTATTTCATTTATCATTTATGTGAGTTTCCCTCTTGTTCAAATATTGTTGTAACAAAAGATAATTAAGATAATCAAAAGATTTTGAGTCGAGAAGATTTTTTTAATTTATTTTCGTAATAAAAATATTCTCTGGGTTACGTATTTTTAATTGAAAAGGTGATTTGACTTGGTAAAGAATGATTTTGTTGATTGATTCTGAATAATCGATTTGAGAAGATATTAGGACAATATTTGCAGTCGAATGAACTAGTAAAAATAGAAAATCATGACCGAGATATTCATTAACTCATTTTCCATTTTCTTTTCTTATTTACGGCAAACTCATTTCCTTTTCCTAAAACCCAATGGACATGTTACGATTTTGCCAATATTTCTTATAATCATTACAGAAAAGTTTATTTTAAAAACACTGAACCTGAACCATCAATTGAATAATAGTCGATTGAAGTATAAACAAATTGAAAAATAAAGAAACTTTTTCTTTTTCGGTCGATCGCAAATTAGATCATGATTGATTGAACTATAAAAAAAATACAAAAAGAAAATGTTGTTAATCCTTTATCATCTGCAAAATAGGTCACGACGATTGAATCTAAAAAATCACTTTCTTATTTTCCGGCGAACAGTCGCCATCGGCCAAATTGTAAAAAATGAAGAAAAAAAACTATATTTTGTGATTTTTATGTGGGTGTGACGGAATTAGATCCGAAACCCAAATCTAATATCATACTGTAGAGCTTTGTATTCCCACTGATAACAAAGTTTTGTACATTTCGCAAAATAAAATAGGAAGTTTTAAAATTTCTTTATTAATGTATTTAAATAAGTGTTTCATATCAATTTATGGACATTAAGGAAGGAATTTTAAAACTAAAACCCTATAAAATAAAATAATTTACAAAACAAACATTTTTAAGAAACATACTACGACAACGCCCCCTCCCCCCTTCCCACATGCATTGCCCTTTTTCATTACTAGTCAATGACTTTTGAACACGCACACACGTGATTTGTAAATGGTATAAAAGTTTTCTTGATTAATTTAGGGAGACATTGGAATCCGGGATCAGTCAAAGCACATTCAAAATCTCGGGGGTCTCCATAACACGCGACATCTTCACATTTTAGTATATCATTATCAGCTGCCCCGTCCCCTCTGTAAATATAATTTGGTACAGAGTGATTGTGAATGTCTTCCCTTAAAGATAGATGTTATGATGACGTGGACAAGTTCACAAGACACACAAACTCGTTGCAAGAAATGGGGGGTGGTCAAAATAGATCCCCCTCTCTCTTTCTCAACATCCAGAAGAGTCCCTCCTTAACTCATCCTCCCCAAATGATGTGTTCCAGACCTTCCGCCAAGGACGTCAGGTGACCTCCTGTCAACAACGACTCACTCTCACCTGAGGTGGGTTGCATGGGACAGGTCAAGGGGAACAACCAGGCGGATGGGGCAGCCCAAGGTTTCCCTTATCCACAGGACGCCACACTTCTAAGGGCCCCAGGGTCAAGAGGATGTTCTCTTCAAAAGTGTCTCACATCTGCCTCCGTCTCCAAGCAGGCAGTGAAGCCAGAGTTTAGTAGCTGCAGGGCAGCCCGGGGTTCCACACGGGGGACAGAGAGTAAGAGAATTGCTTGCGATAAGGAGAAATCAGGGACTGCCGCTTTGGTTAGCGTCATCAACATGGATCCACCTCTCCCCGCAACGAGAAGGTCCGCCGAGGACATGGACAAAGAAGACGGCAACCTGTGGAAGAGGAGATCAGGTGGGATGATGGGTTTGAAGAGACTGGAGCTAACATCAAATGCAGCCCTGCCGCCACGACAAATCCTGGTTTTCCCCTGCTTAAAATTGTAATTAACACTAACATCAAATTCTAAGATGATAAATCAGTTGTGTTAGTTTTAAGAAAAACAAACAAGCACACTTTTCCATCAAAGACAAGCAGAGACCCCTATTCGCTTATGCTTATGTCCCTTTTCTGTAGGGAACAAAATATAAAAAATACAACCGCCCGCTAGCGCATTGATCCAGGCAATGTGGTGAATCTAAAAACTGGCAACCAAATCAATAAACTGATTGCGCATTCTTTTTTCCCTGCTACAATATGTACTCACCAAAGTTTTACAAACCAGGGATTGATACACTTTTTTCAAGCTTTCTTCCTGGTATAACAGATGATGGAATCGAAGAACAGTCATAAGCAAATGCAAGAAAGAATGCGTCCCCATCTCCATACTTTCCGAACCTAACTAACTAACCTACTGGTCGTGCCAGTGATCATCCACGCACCGGAATTGACCACCCTCCTACCACCCTTATTTTCGCTGCCGGGGTGAGGAGATATTTAAGCAGGTTGTCCCCTCCTCAGCCCTGTATTTCCAAAGATTAATCCTCCTCTCAAATGAATATAAAACAATATTGCAAAAAGGATTTCTCGAGCCAGAGCCTAAAATCTGGCTCGGCCATCTTCCGCGGGGGATAACTCACCGGCATGCCCCGGATATTATGATCCTCATGCTCCCCACCTTTCCGAACTCTCAACTTCTGGCCAGCATTCAACACCCAAGTGACATGATAACAAGCATGGCGAGTCTTCAGGCACAAGTTCAGGACCAGAGGACACAGGAAAATGCATTTCACCCACCATCTGGAAGCTGTTCATCCGAACCAGTACCCTCTCTAGTTTCTTTATCCTTCGGGATGCTATCAGATGGAACATATGCATAGCCTTTGGGCAACAGCTTGTTCTTCAAATCAGCCTGATCGGAAGTCATTACCAGCTCTTTCTCGAAGGTCTCGGCATGCTGCTATCCGCAAAAGATCGAGGGTTACCATGGGAACCCCAATATTTACTAAGAATACAATAGACAGATTGATGGACAAACCTTAAATTTAATTCTCAATTCTCTGTTATTGGAAGCATTATGCAGTGGAACGGGAGGCCGATATGGAATCTGTTTTCCAGAATATGAGATATTTTCAGTCGGCTTTCCACTCAGAAGGAATTGTTGTAGTGAACTGTCCTGTCGACTTCGATCACATCCCGGGAGGGAAGGAGCTCTCACCTGGCGTTTTCTAGAGATCCCACTGTCGACCGTCATTTCATCTGATTTCTGAATAGATTCACTGACTGATCTGTAATTGACAGAAGTCGTTGCAGATTCAGAACTGCCATCACCAGGTGGAATTTGGACCAGAATAGAACAAGCTACCATATTCCTTTTCAATGCGAGTATGTCATGTGTGCAAAGCACAATTTCTCTCTACAAGAACATCAAACAAGACAGGTCAATAACCAAACAAAACATACTTACATATAAATAAGGGCTACACTCGTCTGAAGAGATGAAAACTAGCTGGAATTCCAAGAATGCACAACAAATCGAGAGATGTTGCGGGCATCTAAGAATATCTCACCTTCACTTTTTCTCGTTTGACAATTCTTTCACAGAGGAGGCGTAACTTCTCCAGTTCAACCTAAAAATTGGACATGTCCCAGCTCTATAATGAGATTATTGTAAAATTCAACTAAGCATTGACACAAAAGGAAGTAAGCAAAACACACACCCACAAGAGACTTCATATCGGCCAGGCAAAAATTGCACTAACTGGAAATCAAATGCAGGGCAAGCACTTTCCACGCAACAAATAATAATAATAATAATATAATTACTTATCAAAAAAAAATTAATAATATAATCAATGGGGACATAAACTAGGATATCATACAAATAAAGTTAATCACACATAGTGAGAGTATTCAACATATTTCATACTTAGCATAAGTCATCACTCATCTCTAGTCTTTTTCTTCTTCTCATAGAGACCTTTTTCATGAAAATTAAATTTGATCAAGAGTCAGGTACACTGGGGCTTAATATCTCAAAGGTTCAATTGATCAATTCTCCTACATTGTCATGTCTGTTTCGGAAACAAATGATTGTTCTTGAAGAGCAGTTTTCCCTTTGAAAACTATTTACCATGCATTTAAGAGAAGCATTATGGATAAGATCTATCTCCAGAATCTCAAATAACAATATCAGAAGTGATATGTTTCCCAACAGACTTATTTTTCAGCTAACATGAACTGACAACAAGTGCACTTAACTTCTGTTTCACTGCCCAAGATCATTCCAAAACAAAGACAGATGAGAAAAGGAGCATGTCCTAGTAGTATTAGTAGTAAGAAACAATCCCATTTTAAATGAACGAAACAGTCAATGCCTCATTGAGGTATAAGACAGGATAGAGTTGTGAAAACTTTTGGAACATCCTAGAATATATTTGTTATTTTTTATCAAACAAACCAACCGAATTTAGACATCACAAATAACCATTGATAACTTCTGTCCAAACTAGAGCAAACACTCCAATCGCAAGAGATATGTATGTCAGCAGATTGCAAATCCAGAAATGATTTGCACCCGAAAGCATCACAAATCTTCCCAGAAAATTTCACCAGATGATTGGACAACCATAATACAAAATACCAAGAGAAACAAAATGAAGTACCCTCATTTGTTTTACACTCTTCTGCTCTTCAATTCCATACTTCTGTGACTCAACCTGTATCAAAAAGGAAACACAAATAAAATCAAAACAAAAAGGGAGCAACACATTCATTCAACTTCAATTTTCTTTTTCTTCAAAAAGAGAATTAAGAAGCTGAAGGGCCTGACCTTTGCTTTCTGCTCCAAGCTATGTCTTCCACAGTATGCCTTGTGCTGCAACTTCTCACCAACAGACTTTACGTTCATAAATAAACCGACACTTCTAGCACAGGAAGGATGAAATGTACTCTGACAATGACCATAATTGCACTGAAGGCAACAAGAATTCATTAATCTTGATATTATTTAACATCCGGACCAAAGCAAAAATCGTGGGGAAACAAATACCTTTATACAAGCTCCATATTTATGGTGGCATATATTGCACTCGTTAACTTCCTTTGGAATAGCATCCTGCCCAATTTATCAAAACAAATTATTCCAAATCACATGAATGACAAAGGTTTGCATTGCTTGGAGTCAACTTTCGGAGTTTTTAATAAAATGAGGAAAATGTATATCCAATTACAACGATCAAGACACACATCACAGGTCTAACCCTTACATTATACATACCATTCCTTCAACTGGATTTGCTTGTCCCCTGGTGAATGTAGATTCAAGTACCCACTAGGAGAAAAAAGAAAGAAAGAAAGCATTGGCATCCATAACAACAAAAACAATTTGAGATATGGATGACACGAAGAACATTAAACAGAAATTTTAGAAGCAGCCACCTCTGCACAGAAGGCATGAACCCATTGACCAGCATCAGATTTTCTAAAAGCACCAGTAGTACCTCCACATAAAGCACATTCTGCAGCAGAAACAAATTTCTCCCTAAAATTCATAGATGAGGATCCTGAGCCAAGCAACTCTTCGCATAATTCACAGCGCCATGGACCCGTAGACTCTTTAACACTATGATAGCAATCAGAATGTACGCTGACCTGTCAGAGAAGTACCTTTAGTCAATTCTTGAGCAAACAACAGTCATGCTTCAAATACATAGATAATGTGCGAGAAACTTAACAACCTTGCAACTAGAGCAAACGAGGATAGTATTCATAACAGTCTCTGGCCGAGAACAAATATCGCATACTCTAAAGCCATGTCTTGAATGGTCAGAAGCCACTTGGGTAGAATTAGCATTTCTCTCAGCTGAAACTTTCACAAACCCAAGTTTAGACAATGCCTCTTTAGGCTGTGGAATCAGCTGAGAGAAATATCCGACTCTACCACCCATGCTATTGAACTTCAGCAAATTCTACAATTCGAAAACAATAATAATGAATATTTATTTTTTCCAGAAAATAAACAGGAAACGTAAAAGATTAATGTTATCAACCTCCTCACTACGTGTTCCGTCAGGACCATCTTTCCTCAATGAAGATATCCTTGAGGAAGTAGCAGCTGCTGCAGAGGCAGCAGCCAATATGGCCTGGGCTTCCTTATGTTTTCGCTCCTTCCTACCCTGTTTCTTGGCTTCTCTAACTTCGGAAAGATACTTATTAATTAGCACAATATCCCACATCTTGCTACCGGCAGTATCAATTTCCCATGGCAAATCTCTAATGATCTTCGTAATCAGTACGTCTGCACAATCATTAGACGAGAAATTTCATCAGAATCATTAGACAAAAGAAATTTCACCGTTGGTAACCAAAGGGAAATTAAAAAGGAAAACGCCAATATTAAAAGACAGAAGCTAATAATAGGTTCACAGAGAACAAGCTACTGACCACTGAATTGTTTCTTCACAGCTGCATTGCTGAGGAGTCTACTCTGAATATAGAGTATCTCTCCTTCCACTTCATCATTTGGAGACATTTCTAGAATTCCCATTTTTGCATCCTTCAACAGTTCTGGGGATATTTCTTCTGATCCATTCTTGGAAATATCACTGCCTTTCGGGGAAAGTCTATTACTACAGCAAACATTTGCACCCAATGAAGAATCTGCACTGACTGGAAGTCCTCTTCCTGATCCTTTAAGAAAAACTAAAAACATAAGCCATTGATAGTTACATAACAAAAAAATTGTACAGAAAGAAATATTACCCAAATTTTCACAAGTATTATCGATAAGTGTCCTCCCATGGACTTGCATCAAAGTCCTCCTTGTATGGGGATGCATGAAAAAGCTGGGAGCAAGTTCTTCTTTCCTGCAAAAGAAATAAACTGTCGTGATCAAGAATAACCAACACAGAGAGTAAAAACAGTTGTAAGCTTACCATAAAGTTATTTAGAGATATAAATCAAAAGACCAACAAAAAATAATATTATTTAAGTTTTATGCAGATATTTTTTATTAGAATTAAGCATGACACGTTATTGACCCAAACCTGATCATTTCATAAAAATTATCACCACTTTGTGATGTGACATTCACAGGAAAATATCTTTCGAAGTTAAAATAATGGACAATTTTTGTTATCTCTGACGCTAAAGGGGCAGCCATTGGAAATACAAATTCTACAAGGAAGAGGCTTTCCGCATCATTCTTACAGGGTTCCATTTCAAAACAGAAGGACCTAACATGAGGCAAACTATCTTATTGCATAGTTATTAATCACTCACAAAAAAACTACTTGTGATCCCAACATATGTGATCAGTGAAACTCTTCAACTCTTGATTCATCCTATCGAAATTACACCTAAAACCTACTGCTTAGGAACCCCGACACTAGACCAAAGATGGAAAATGGGAAGACTAACAAAGATCAGAAAACTAAGAAAAATGAATACCTGCATGGTGATACTTCTATGCAATCACATGCATTGGTAAGTAGAATAATGAAGAAAAGAACTTACCCAAGATTACAAACTTCTGCGTCGTGATGAGCATTTGTCAAGGTACTTGGCTCAAGGTCCGCAGTCGATTGCATATGACTATCCGCAGCGGCTCCTGCCCAATACACAGAAACATAAGCACACCTAACACACACCCAAAACTAATCTCAACTACTTACATGGCACTGCACTAGATAATTATTTTTCCGCGTGCCAAGAGTCACGAAGCATTCATGCAAATAAATAGCATGTAGAGAAAATAAAAAGAAAGTATGCTACAAGCAGTAAAGTAGTAAAAGAAAAGAAAGGGCTAACACAGGTTACAAAGATTAGATCTTAACTAGTGATTGACAAGATGAGTATCCTCTGTGCAACTTGCTTATAATTGAAATGTGAAAAATGGTGTAATCAGAAGGTTTACTTTCAGGTTAAGCTTGTTTTCACAGAATTGGGATGCTTTTTTTCTGCATGACTTTCAAAGAGAGTACTATAATAGTTCAGTCATATTATGAGGTATCCAATAAGGGCAGCAGTTCTAAGGAGGATGAGGCATGCGATGTTCAAGTCTGAACTATTGTGGTTGAAGCCTTTTATCATAAAAGTAATCTATTCTGTGGGCATTCTTCAGGCCATGTAGTATTGTGCAGAAGGTGAGGGCTTCCATCCCTTATAGTCTTGTCATTTATATGAATAACTTTTTCACCTGAGCAGGACTTCAAGCATGAAACCTATGCTGATCAATCCACTACTGGATATTAAGCTCATTCAGCTTGCAAATCTTATAACTAGTTCCTTGATCAGTATGTACCTCACATTGCTCTTGTTTCTCTAGTAATCTTTAATCGAATACTTCCTACACAAACTAATATACATTAAAGTATATACAAGATGCATCCTCTTATCCTGTTAACTAAGTATTTCACTAGTATTTCAAAAGATTGGCCGTTGAATGGGCACTACCAACAAAATCACCTTTTTAGAAAGTAACATTGATTATTTCCAATGCATTTATCTACATCATCCCTCAAACATCTTTACCACGTAACAGCAAGATGAAAACCAAACCCTTCTAAATTGGATAAGACTGGATTAAGGTAAGCAACATAGCCCTAACTACAATGCAAATTCTCAGAAATAGAGCTAACTGCCCACCAAAAACACGTAAAAAAACCACTAACACTAAAACATAATACCCAAAACACATAATTAAAATTTAGAGAGGTAAAAACTGTTTCAAAGAATGACAACTATTGACATATATACATGGCACCTTCTAAATTAAAATACTTATTAGGAACTTCGTTCTTTGGAAGAAACGGCCAATGTCAATCATAAACATCATTAAAAATCATACCTGTCAAAATCCCAAAATCCTCAGCAGATTTTTGCTCAGAACTAATACCTTCTGCCTGAATCTCGGTCAACAGAAACTTTAATGGATAAGCAACAAAGTAAAGAACAGTCAAGAGAAAACTCACAAAGGAAATCAAAAGGAAAAGTTCTTTAAAATATTCGAGAATGAATTATTTCCTATTTTAGTTCCTGAAGAATTCGGATGTATCCACATTGCAAGATTATTATACAAGATTAGCATGTCACTAATTCTATTATTCTATCAGAGAAAGGAAGCATCATCACTATCAGTTACTCAAATGGTATCAAAAGCTTGGGGATACAAATTCAAGAAAACAAACATTTCAACCTTATAAGTTGCAAAATTAGCAACCGCTTGATGATCATTGCATGATTGATTACTATAAAAGTGTTTTTATGAAGGAAGATAGAAAAAAAAATAGATAAAGGAAGGCTGAAATTGTCCTCGTGAAGCACTATACATGTCTGTTAAGCTTTGTGTTGACAAGCACCTGGGGAATGAAGAGGTCCTAATAATAACAAAGTTTCCCAGTACCTTCTCTCTTGTGTCTGGGTTGATTGGCCTGTCTACTTCTCCGTCAATTACAGTGCCAGATCCTTTACAATTTCCTTTATGTGAGTTTTTACCATCCTTTAGCACCCTCACATCACTTTTGGTTCTTCTTCGTGGAGGTACTGATTTAAGAGTTACAGGATCAGACATATCGGAATTTGACATAGAAACTGTATCAGAGTCATAATTCGGTCCTTCATTAACTGCAGTCATCGCCAATGGTTTCACCTTGATCTTTCCATCCTTCTGCAATGCACCAATCAGTGCATGATCTTTAAGCCATGAGGCTAACTTGCGCCTCAAATCAGGGACAAAACTGTCATCCTGCATGACAAATATCAAACTAATAGGTTAAGAATAGTAAAATGAAGAAAACAAACTGCCTTTTGGTAGCCAAGGGAATGGCAACACAAAAAAAAAGTAGTAAACTACCGAAAGATTGGCGTGTAATGCACTTAATGGAATTCCAATTTCTGAGGCCACGTCTTTGAGGTTAACTTTGCCACGATCAACAAGCTGCCACCATAATTAATCCAATTCCAGGCCCATAAAAGTTAAAGATGGACACAAAAATCTTATGCAGATTAAAAACCAGCAGTGTCATACCTTCTTCAAAATGAGAACGAAGTTTAAGGAATCAGCGGAGTCCTCCTCGTGACAAGCAACAGAATCTGACTTCTCCAATTGTCCAAGCCCTTGATCACTGCTTTCTGACATAGATCTTGCCCTTGCTCTAGTAACAGGCAGGCCAACCTCTCGCAACTTTTTAGAATTCGCTTCAACAGACTTTTTCTGTGTGTCCAGCAGTGTGCCGCCATTATCTCCATTATCATAACAATAATCTGAACTGGACGATTCATTTCGGGTGTCATGATGCATGTGAATATCGGCAACAGCTGCAGGACTTCCTGATTGAGACAATCCGGAATTAGCCAATGAATGGTTTGAGCAAAAAGCTCTCAGCTCCACCTGTAAAATTACACTAGCAATAGGTGTCATCAGCCAGATAAACTCTTCCAAACATTATTATAAAATAAAAAACCAAATAAAGTAACAGATTCGGTCTAAGGAAAAGCTTACATCATCCTGTCCAAATTTACCCCAGATTTCCATCCTGTGACTAGCTTCCCTTGCACATATAGGATGAAAGGAAGTTCTGCAGCTTCCTGAAGAATCCGTCAACCCACACAGGGAACTCAACAATAAACATATGGGCTACAGGGTAACAAAATAACATTTGAGGGCGCACATACACAATAGTAACCGAAACAAGCAAAGTTACAGTATTCATGAGTAGCAATGTATCCAACATCTGACTGCTTAGCTGCAGTAGAGCTCAAGGCAAAGGGGCAAATAACATATGTGCCCACCAGACAAGAATCAGAACAACCATTAGTCTTCAATAACCCAAAGACCATTCAACCCATTCTCCCCACTTCATTAGCCCCAATAATCATCTCAATCTTCAATTACTAGTCAGACTCATTCAAACAAAACAATATTAGATCTCATTTTGCCTTTGAGGAGAAAATTAACTTTCATGTTTCTCTCTCTTCTTCATAGCCTCATTAAGGAATGGCACTAATTAGGAAAAAAGGTATGACAATAAACATACCATGACTACAGCGAATGCAAGCGCCAGACTTGATCTTGCAAATGTTGCATACCAACTTCTTTCGAGTAGCATTGATCTCTTGCACATTCATAATTGGCTCCATCCTTTTCAAGTCTTCGACGTAAACCTCGGACATCCAGAGAGAGCAAAATAAGTGAGCAAACTCAGTTTTCCCCTCATATTTGTCACCTCCAGAAACAGGTTTCAGAGCACCCATGCTTTTGGTGCAAAGCACACAAGGATGCCCGTCACAAACCTCACCATCTGAATACCTCTCGCACCATGAGCACAACCAGGAATCATGCACATATTCTTGCACCCCATAACACTTAATGTGTACTGCAGTCTTGCAAGAGCTACAAACAAGCAATGAATTGGATTCCCTACCCAACTCACCCCTACAACAAAAATTACACAATGACTGGTTCCCTTCACATGGCTGTGCAATCATAACTTTCTCCAAGCCTGCATCACTACCCAAGAGCTTCCGTTTCTTTGACGGCCGTTCTGATGCCAAACAGACCTTCTCCCGGCATCCCATAAGCCATTCTATCTCTAAACCAATAGAAGAACCAGAAACCGAGTAGACTGCTTCTTCTTCATGTCCTACTTTATCAACATCCATCAGCTTCTCATGCCCATCTTCCTTCTTTTCTTTCTCAAGTGCACCCTTGTCTTCACCTAAAACTACATCTACATGGGCATTATCACCATGTAAGAAGGGAACCATCATGCATTTGCTACAGCCCAACTCACTAACAGAACGACAAGCATTATGCAATCCATCAATATCATTCAACCCCAGGTCCCTAAAGTACTCCTCAGTCTCCAACCAGATACGGCCAACCTTCGACCGCTCCCCCTGCCACTTCTTCGAGGACTTCTTCTCCCCACCAGAATGCAACCTCTTATGCTTCCTCCTACTGTCCGCATGCCTCAAAAGACTAGCCAGCGACCCAGGGAGCGTAGCAGCGGCACGTGCTGGGCACGCCAGCCCCATTCCCCGGAGGAGCATCAAAGGGGGACCGATCAGACAGACACTTCCTCGCCTGGGCGAACAGGTCAACGTCCCTCGGGCTCCCAACAGCCACCTTCATAGTCGCAGGAGCAGGGGGAAGACCACTCATCCCCTGGCCGATACATTGGTAACCACTCATTTCCGACGACAACCACGGGCGTCCACTGAAAAGGAGCATCCCATAGCTGCCGATCTAAAACCCAAATCAAATTCCCGCCCAAATCCAACGCCGAGAAAACCCCTAATTTCGGCCGGCAACCCCAAAGCCAAAACCCTAAGCCTAATTTCACGAAACAACACTAAATCGACGCAATTGGGAGGGGGGAAACAGAGGTTAGGATCGATTGGGGTTGATGGTGAATCCGAGGGGTTCGTCTTAGGGTGGGGGAATTAAGGATGATTTTTTTCCACTGAGTGAGATGAGGATAGAAGCCAAAAAGAGATTCGCGTATTGTTGGCCGGGGGGGGTGGGTTTGTGGGCACGCTTTACGCCAAAAGGAAGGAAACAGAGGACAAACGGAAAAGAGTCGTAAGGCGGTGGCCGGGCATTCTAATTCGTGGGTTTTATATTTATTAATATAGGTGTTGTCGTTTTCCCTATTTTGTTTGTTAGTGGAATTATTATTTCCCGTTGTCCACCATTTGTCTCGGCAGCATTAATTTTTTATTACCTGTAAAAAGGATTATGCGCGCCGATACGGATCTTATTTATTTGTGTGTGGAATTTCAATATTGAACGGTCCCGATGCACTTTGAGATTCTTCAATTTTGTTGCGTATTGAGTTGATAGTTACCCAAAAAATTCGGGATTTAACTATTTTTAAAATATTCGATAAATACCGAGGATTAATTTAATGCATTTTAAAGAAGTTGCAATTAATACTAATAAAAGAAATTATATCTTCAACTAGCAATTTGTCATAGTAGATAACAGAAGAAAAAATGCAGAGATTTAGAAACGTTTTGTGGCTAGTTACTATTTAACATTTTTTCTCGAATCAATTATATGATTTTAGTTTCCTTGTTAGAGTCAATACACGAGATATTCTTCAAACTCCTTTTTAAACTTAAGAAATAAGGCGCATACAAGTTATCTTCTCTAAATTCTACATTATTACCATGACATATCTAATACACCCAGTTTAACAATTACACGCAGTATTTATCTAAAGAAATGCGTTGAGAAAATATACAAAATAAATGAGAGGTAATTCATGCCAACGACATTAATGATTTGGAAGACATACATCCAGAGTAACATATACGTAATTTGTATAGTTGGCTATAATTCAATAAGACGGAGAAGTTCTTTTTATAAGTAAGATATAGAAGTTGTGATATGACGAGGAGTAACACTTACATCGTATGTGTTCTACTTAAAATGAGTATAGTTATCCTAGAATTTATCACTAAGCTTTAAATTAAGGAATGAGTGATTCATACATCGGTAAAATAGTATGAAATTATTAATTGATATTACATGCCACATTATAAACAATGTTGTTAAGGCGATAAGGCGCCATCATCTCTTATTTCACGAGGCGTGATGCGCTAGGTGAGGCGTTCACCTTAATGTTTGAGACGCTCATTTATAAAGCACTATACCTTGAAATGTTAAAAATATGTTATCCTTATCGAAATCAATTATGAAGGTTCATCATAATCCAACAAAATCCGAAACAAATATCAAAGTGAAATTAGTATAACTTAAAAAAAATGTCAAAGTGAAATAAACATAATCCAACAAAATCACATAGTCAAAGCATTCATATCGTATCTTCGCCGCTCCCATGATTGTCATCATCACAAGAAAAGTAAGTTATCCTCGAGCAAATCATTATATTCAAAGTCTCCTTTAGTTTCCTTTTCCACATTAGAATCGACATCCTTTCTAAGTAAAATCGAGCTTAATTAGAATTCACTTGTAGTCTAGTGTTCCTAACTAATTCACGAACTCTGATGCTCTCTCCAATATTTTGTTATTCTTCTTTCCCTTCTCCATCAAAAAATAAAATAAAAATTCATTTGACAATTTCCTTTACTACTCATTTGACTAACTTCATTCTTGATGGTGTGCCTTTTCTCGACAACCGAATCAAGGAATGTCATCTTCTAAACAAAGCTCATCACCAAGTAAATCATCACCATATATCGAGACAGATGCATTACTACCGGTATCAACTATTTCCGCTCATATTTGTTTTGTCATTTCCACTTAATTTCTTAGCTCTTCATTTTCATATGGGAAAACTTTGTACAAGATTTTATATTTTTGTACTTCACAATTTGATGTGACTTAGCTTCGTGAATCCCGCCTCTTGACATATTTTTACATAAATTACAAGTAAACGCATTTATATATTTTGCATTATGCAGATAATTATACTTTCATCCAATATCTCTTTTCTCAAATTTAGTATTATATGAATAATTCATTCCTAAACATATTTGTAAATCCAAATTCAATTAACTGTAGTATTGAAAATAATCTCAAGAATGTGGTCTTGCTCTGTTCTTTCTAACAGAATTTTTTCTACTCAACAACAAGGTGGGGAAAATCACTAAACAATCCTAATTTTAGAACACTTCAAATCTTGAATCATTCGCCATATGAATTATAGGTCACATTCTTACACTAGGAGTCCTGAATGCTCACAGACAAACAAAAAAAACTAAACAATGATGAGGAACATGTGCCCTCAATGCTCACAGACAAGAGAAAAGAAAACTAAATAGGAACAAGGAAAATCAAGGGGAAGACATCATCCTCTTTCAGTAGGAACAAAACCCAAATATGTCTTTTAAATTTCTTCATAACCCAATAAATTAACTAACCATGAAGTCGAAGAGGAGGACAATGGAGTCGAGGAAGGAGGCCGGAGGCGTCTGGTGAGGCTTCTTGTGAGGAGACCATGGCAGTCGAGGAAGGAGCTAAGGCCTGGGGATAGGGAAACTGTTGACCTTGGTTTTGATAATAAGCTTTAGAAGTTATGTTGATAAATAACAGTACGTTGTTACTGTAATACTACGCTTATCTCTAATGATGAGCTTGAAGAGTATGTTGATGATTTCAAATACGATATTATTATATTACTGCACTTATCATTTTCAAACATGGAAACATATGCATATATTGAATATAATTCAAATTTTTTAAATTGATTTTATTTAGATTATTATGAATGTCTCATGATATTCTAATGAGATAACTTTAAATTAGAATATTTATATTCCAAATAATAATTTGGAAACAAAGTCTCTAATTATGGAAATATTTTTTCTTATAATTTATGGTTAAATTAAATCATTTTAATTATGATTTTATTTTGGAAAATTAATCTGATAAATCTTTATTAGGCTAATTATCTTCAAACATGAAAATTAATTATTCAATCATGATGAAAATGAATAATACTGGAGAATTACCATTCGATAAGGTTCTCTCTCGGACACAGTGACCATTGAGCAAGCATCTGCTCAAATGAATTTGATCCGTTGTGATTTGGTTGTTAGGAAACAAATCAAGTAAATTATTCCAATGAACATGGATAATTTTCTCGATGGTTTCCTCCATAAATGTAGACTGAGCTCACACATTCAAGGTTGTGTGTGAACCGAATGTCTGTGTGATATAAGTGATTGGGCGAGGGACGAAAAGTGCTAAGTGATTACTTGATTTCTACCTCTCATAATTGCATGTGAGAGTGCCAAGGGATATGGATACCTTGGTCGTCCTGAGAAGGACTATGTCCCTGGTGTATTCAATGAGTGGTTAACGAATTATCTTCGGGACGCTAAGTGAATATAATACGTATTGCGTTGCTAACCCATCAACAGTAAGTCGTTCCTATTGTGTCTTCTTACAGGAGGCCGGGAATCAATGAAGCTTGTGCAGTCAGACACACACTTGCGGTTGCGTGACAAAAGTCTCGTACTTGTAAGGTATAAGAGTTGGGAACGCAATTGGAGTGAAAAAAATTCCCCGGAGCGACATAATAGCTGTGCAAAAGTCTCGAACTCTTGGAGAGATAGTAAAGCAGGTTATGTGGGAGCCACTGGAGCTAAAAAGTATCGTGCACGTCTGAATTGTATGTATGATGCATACCTGACTTCGCCGTATGAGAAGCCATGTTCTAATGTATAAGGAATCATCTTCTTCTTCATTTTTCTTTTCGTTCTAAGTGACTCTTCGTGGTTGGCTCTACTGTTATTTTAGACAAGTTTATACTAAGAGAATAAAAATATTGTGTGGAAATCCTCTACTGATTTTGGCAATAAACTATTAAAGCATTCTTCTACTATGAATAAAAGACAGGTTGCTCCTTGAGTTGAGGAATCAACTTGAGGACTTATATTTTTACTTTGACTTCTACATTTTTTTTCTGATTTGATAGACATGCTTACGTTAAAGCGACAATGTGTTCTTTGAAAAATCCTTGAAGCTAACAACTGTTGAGTTTGAGCATAATGTTATTGGAAACGAGAAGACATTCACTGTATGAAGAGCTGATCGTTACCCAAGAGTGATGTCATATCTATTTTAAGGATTTTAAATCTCAATTTGTGAGAGAAATTGAAAGCCGAGTGCAAAGGCATATTTGTACAGTATAATTTATATTAGAATCACCTTATTAGTGGAAAGTGGATGTAATAGATTAAGGCCGAACAACTATAAAAACTATCATGTTCATTACGATCGCATGCATCCGTATGGATATTTACTCGACCAAAATTGTAATGCTTACAACAAGCCATCTATTTGAATAACGTTTTGTTGTAACATAGTACACTTCTGCTTACACTAAGAACAGAGAAAAAAGTGATGAACACTAATTAAACCCCCTCAGTGCATCTGAATGACCCACAAAAACTCGAGATTGGGAGCAAGAGAGTTTGGACATGCTTTTAGGCCAAGGAAACTTGGAGGCATATGATATGGAAGGGACTTTTCTGATTTAGGTCTTTATGGAGCCTTATGAACGCTTGGTACCCTAGCGCCTTTGGGAATATTTAGGGTGTTTGGACCTCGCCCTGCCTCGCAAGCGTAATCGTAACATAAGAGAAACTAATCGTTGATCACATAGATCACATAATCACATGCATTAAATACATGATAAAATAAAATAACAAGATTCTAATGTTACAAACTTAAGTAATCCCAGTTGTGAACAAAATTAATGAGGTAAAATAAAACAATGTCTGAAATAAAAACTAAGAAAAATAATCTCATTCCTTTGATGGGTGCCTTAAAACTCACATATTTGTTCCCCTTTAAACATTGGACATTTTGAGGATGAAATCTTTCGAGATTTGAGGAAATAATATTTGATTATGTCATGCGACACACCAATATGTCAATCCATAACAAAAGCTTTTCTGTCAATCTTCAACAAAAGCTTTTATTATCGTATGTTTGTCTATCATCTTGTCAACTTGAAGTAATTGATTTGAGGATGGTACAAAACTAAAGTTAGTTGGAAAAAATAATTGACCAAATACAATAACAATTGCCAAATATAACAATAATTTATTAAAGTTACGTGACAGACCTAAATGGAGAAAGTGATTTAGCCCTCGGAAGTGGTGCTCTTTGTACAAGGCTCATCATTCCTATCCACTATTTTTGATGTAGAGATTAGCGACTGTGTAATATGAGCTATAATTCTCATTACTAGAGTACATTCAACGGTTACAGAAGAGCTTATAGATGATGATTTCCTCATTGAAGATTGTTTACATGCGAGCACTTAAAAGGATGATTATCCTACAAGACTTAATGTTAATTCTTATTGAATTAACTCGTAAATTAAGTGTTCAGTCGTAGAAGTGACTTACTTGCCAAGTTTGACTCATTGATTATTTGAGAAAGATATCTTGAGATATCTTTTCTAAATTTTAGTGATCATTTGATTACATAAATTTATTTTGAAATCTCGAATAAACTAGAGATGGACATTTTTTTTATTAAGGAAACAAATTATTCTAAAGGCAATTATGTATGTGGAAGGTGTTAACTTTATTTATTTATCTATCGTAATTGAAGCTAATTTATCAATTAACAAAAATGTCATATGCGGAAAACAAGATTGATAATTATTTCCATTGAAAAATTATTTTATTGTTTTAATTTTTACCCTCGTGGAAAAAATAAAAAATAAATAAAATAACTCATTATCATATTAATTCGAGTTGACATCTCTGACATGATATTGGAAGAATTAATTAAGAAAATCAATTGGGGACCGAACTTTGTTGACCACTTATTTCATTACATTATAGGTCGGTTCAAGAGAATGAATTCCGTGACGTAATTATTTTTTAAAATAAATAAAACTTTTTCAAAAGTATGTCTTAATAAATTATAAAATAACATGAATAATATATGTTAAAACAAAATGCCTAACCATGAATTATCAATATGTACTTCTATATATCAAAATAACATGCGTATGAAAAGGAGAAAATGAATATAATTAGTGCTTCGTCAAATTCCTAACCTAAACACATTATGTGGATTTACAAACTACATGTAAAATGGTTTGAATGTCTACTTAAAGCAAGATAACAAAAACAAGAGTAAAATTATAAACTACTCCGAAGCGGCTAACATCCCACGCACGGGATGTCCCCCGTTGTACTAATTTTAACGTTTTTTATTTTACATTGTACAAATAAAATTAGTACAGGTTTGTAATTACTATAAATTGTACAAATCAGAACAGTAAAAGTTTTATACATAGTAGAACATTTGTATAATGTACAAACGCTGTACTACTACGGCGTTTGTACATTGTACAAAACTTTTTTAGTACAATGTTAGTAATTACAAATTTGTACTAATTTTGTTTGTACAATGTAAAAAAAACCGTTAAAATTAGTAAGGAAATTAGGTTTTCGAGGGGGACGTCCCCCCATTGCACTAATTTTAACGTTTTTTTGTACATTGAACAAACAAAATTAGTACAGGTTTGTAATTACTAACATTGTACTAAAAAAGTTTTGTACAATGTAAAAAACTTTTACTGTTCTGGTCTGTACAATGTACAAATCCCGTACTAGTACAACGTGTGTACATTGTACAAAACTTTTTTAATATAATAGTAGTAATTACAAACTTGTACTAATTTTGTTTATACAATATACAAAAAAACGTTAAAATTAATACAATGGGGGATGTCCCACAGCCGCTTCCCAAACTACTCACTGGTGTTTTACTTTGAAGTTTACCATTCGGGACTTTGCTTGTCTATCATATGCAAGAAGCAATCTCTAGGTTATGATTCATCGTGACCTTCATCGTATATTTACCTTCGAACATATGTATTACCTTTCGAAATAAGCTCGTTTTTTGGGATCCTTCCCGCGGTGTTAGATACACTATGTTCGAGGATATCATCGCGGCGATTTACGGTTCAATAGGTTGAAAAATAAAAATATATAGTATGACACGCTTTCACCTAACAGTTCGAGCTTACAAAAATTAAAAAAAAAAAGCCAAGAAGCCAGGCAAAAAAAATAGGCCAAAAGAAGCTCACCTAATACTTTAAAAATGAAAACATATAATATGTCACCCCAATCTATTGCCTCAAACGTTTTGCACAAGATTCACGACTTTGACAGCCCAGATGGGCAGCCTATAAAAAGTGGCGCTTTTGGTTCATATATGACATCTCTGTATTTAATTTTTTCCATAAAGCTTTTCTATGCAATGCGTGCATTAATAGAGGTACGTGGACGCGACATGATACGTGTAATGATATCTTGTTTACGTTCGTAATTCATAAATTTATGCATAACATATGGCGTTACGGGGTGTCGTTCTTTCACCATTAATTACTTGTACCATTGAAAAAATAAAATGAAGGGAGAAAAGTACGAGGAAATCTCTACTAAAAAATAGAGATAGAATATAAATTCTAGGCGACAATATCATGTAATATTATAATATCAGTTGTTTATTTATTTGTTCAATATATTATATAACTCCTTTCTTTCACATTTAAAGCTCCATTGGTTTATCTGTTAGTGGGAGATACTTCCTGAAATTTAGTCAGGTATAATAAAAAAGAAGAGTATATAAATCATTTCTCTGCTAGTGTTGTCAAAAGGAATTTTCCAGTTGCGTAACATACCTGTTACCTATTCGGAAAAAAAGATAGGAAATTAATAAGAATAAACAAGTTTTGATGATTATTTCACGCGTTCACCTAAAATGTCATGTCGTGTACAAAAGATATTATGTTCGAGTTTAGATTTTGGTCGGCCTCAACCAGTTTCTTGGTCGATCAATAAGAACTTTCTCAAACGAAACGAATTTTCGGCATAAACTTTTATAAATGACATGGACTCAAGTACGTTGTTTAACACCATGAATAAGGTCACACCATTAAAAATTGTAATTTTACTCAAACAGGTTGAACTTCTGACAGGTACTTTTGTAAATAGGACGATCTCAGATACACGATTTAAAACCAAGAACACGGTCACACGATAAGAATTACAAATTTACTTAACAAGAAAGTTTGTATCAAGGGTCCTAGTACAAACTCTTCCTAAGCAGATGAACGCAAGTACGTGGTCATGCGATAAAAAACTACGAGTTTAATTAACAAATAGTACGAACTTTTCTGAACGTAACGAACTTTTAATATGAACTTTCCTAAACGTAACGAGTACAAATTTTTTTTAAAACTGGATAAGCCTAAAGGACTAACTTTCTTGAACAAAAGTACTTCTTAATATCTTCCCATATTTTAGCCATTACCCTGCGGAAAAAGAACTTTTCAAAAGTCAAAATGATCGTGGGTTGGGGGAAGGGGACTTTTAATTCATAATAAAGAAAAAATGATCATTTGGAGGTGGGATCCTCCAATAATTTAGATTAAGAAAACCACATCCCCAAATCATACCACGTGTTACAGTGCTCCAACCTTATCGATGCACCAAACGGAGGTAGTCTCAATAGGAAACATCAGTAGTGAAAATTCCAAACAGCCTGTGAATGAATCCTCGCGTTTAGGAAAACACGAACCCATTTTCCTAAAAATGTCGGGCAAACGTAAACAATCAAGAGGCTCACCGGTGGAATTTTAGAAAAGGAGGTTTTATTTAAATTAGAATTGAATATTTTATCTATTTATTCTGAGGAACGGAATAGTGAGAAAGAGATCGACAAGAATGAAGTAGAATCTATTTTTTTTTTTTTGTCAAGGAAAAGCGAAGATAGTTAGATTCGTAATTACTTAAAATGTTACTCCGCCTCATTTTCTAACAATTAAACCTCGAAATGATACGGAAGGAAATTAAATTCCTTTTGTTGTTGCCACAATTCCTAAAATCAAAACGTACACATTCCGGATTAGTTCTTTATTTATTCCGCCCTTTAAAATGATTTCCGCCCACACACTGTACTTCTGTAATTATATCTACCCGTTAACCCTCAAACAGTCAAACAGAAGTCTACGTGGCATTGACGATCCCCCAAATTGACTAAAAGCCCTAATCCCAAAAGAAAATCCTAACGCTCAAACTCAAATCCCAGAAGAGAACTCCTCATCGTCTTTAGCCACTTCAATCAAGTCAATTGAGTCTGCCATTTGCCTCCCCGTCGTTTGACCATCTTCAATCGAGTAGTCCTCTCTCGTCGTCTTCACCACCTTTAATCCAGCCCACTCTTTACCTCCCCTTCGTATTACCCCTAATTACCACCCGTCTACGTCCCGACAAACAACATAAGAGGAGTCTGCCCTACGCCTGCTTGTCTTTCATTGTTAATACATTCTCTGCATTGACTTAGTAGGTAGTTGTCTAAAGGGGTAGAGGGATAGGCGCTGGGGGATATTGAGACCAAAGACAAAAATACTTGAAAGCGGCAACTACTCAAATTTGAAAGGCAGATGGATAAGACTATGATTTCAAAATGCTAGTGACACTCCGCTGGATGAAGGAAGACACGACCAGCCTCGAAGCAGTTACAACGTGGGCATATTAGACACGCATAAGTCCTTCATTGCTAGTTCTATCTTCATGGCCTCTGTTTAACAACAGAATTTCTGGGTCATAGATCTCGGTCTCGTCTGTGGATCGATGGTCCAGAATGCAGGCCCAAAGGACGAAGATCTAGTAAGGAGGTGACAACGAAAACACACCAGGCGAAGGCTTGCTGGGCGAAGCAGTCACCAAGCGACAGGGTTACCAGGCGACGTGTGATAAGGGACAACGGAAGCGACAAGCGACAGTTAGTTGGGCAAGCGAGGAAACTCTACGGCAAAGGCCAATGGGCAATGTGATCAATCAACTTAGCTGTTAAGAAAGGCTCCAGACGATCTAAGGATCCAAAAGGAGATTATTGCCAAGATTGCTCATATGGAAAGAAGATATTCCATGGAGACCGGCAACAAAGAAAGCGTAATATATGTGCAATATTACATTACTGTGCATACGTAGGTCTAGACTAGTATAAATACTCGTTCTTAGGCATTGTATAGGACACCTCTCTACAGACGGACATATTGTCAATTTATCTTTTCAAGCATTCCAGCATTCTAACTCTCTTTGTGCTCCTGCGTTCCTGCTTCCCTTCGAAGGCATCGTCGATGGCATCCGTAAGTACTTCCGCTTAAGGGTGTTTGTCCACTTTCTTCTTCCTCTCTTCTTTTTCATTTCATACGGCGACCACACATACGAATACAACGAACCTCCAGGCACCAGTTCGCCCCTAGTGCCAGAGATCTCCGACGTGTTCGGATCCAGCTTGCTCGCGGTCACTTCCAGAGCGAACACGCCTTTGGCGACCACAGTGGAGAAAAGGCTAACACAATGCCAATGACTCGATCTGGTGGTAATTTGAACAACCTCAGAGATAACAACTCCGACGGAGAAATGAGCAACGATGGACGTGGTTCAAACCCAGCCTTAGCTGGAGAATTGGCGGCTATCATGAGTACTCTCCAGCTCTTAATGGAGAAGGTCGGTGCTATCGACCAAAAGCACGATGCTTTCAGGGAAACAATCGACTCTTAGATGGAGGCCATCTTTCAAAACCTTGGAACCGTGTCAAGGGTACTATTGGGCATCCCCGTTGATAGGACGGTTGAATCGGCCACCAGGCGTCAACCTGATTATTTTTCCCATAGGGCGATAATTGCCGAGGGAAAGAGGAAGGTTGATACTGAGGATGTCCCCATCTATACAAGTCCTGGAAGATTAACATATAATAATCCGCCGCTCGTGATAAATGAAGGCAAAAGGGTTGTGCAACAAGTTCACCAGACTCCATACCAACCTCCGTTCCGGAGAAGGGAAGAGTTCGTCAGGCCCGTGAGAGCGAGTGAGAGCGAATTCATTCGTCCTACTGAAGATCAACTATACTCTGAGCATATTCCCCAACCGGTACGTAGGAGGGAAACGGCAATGCCCGAAATAATCGCGCCACCAGAACTTACGCCTGAAATCAGAGACTACGTTACTCAACTAATCGAGCACGCGATTCCTGGGACAGATGATGCAAATGAGATTCAACTTTATCGGGCTCTTTACCTTGACAATATTGATCAGGACTACCCTTTTCCAAGGGGATATCGCATTCTTGAGTTTGCCCGTTTTTCGGGCGAAGAGGGGATTTCACCTGCGGAACATATTGCCCGTTTTACTCATCAGGCTGGGGAAGCCGCCAATAATGGATTCTGGAAACTGCGCTTGTTTCCAAGCTCCGTTACTGGAGCCGCTTTTATGTGGTATATAAACCTGCTTCATAATTCAATGATGAATTATGATGACATGCAGGTCCAATTCACGCTGGCGTTTGCCCAGACTGACCTAGCAGTGACTTTGCAAGATCTCACTCACATGAAGTAATAGCCAGGCAAACCTGTAGCTGCATTCCTGAACAAACTGCGAAAAGCGCGTTTGAGGTGCAAAACTTCTGCGTCTGAAGTCGAGCTCATTGCCATCGCTCAAGACTCTCTTCTCCTTCGACTCAGAAAGAAGTTAGAGGGAGAAGTGTTCAGAGACTAGAATGAATTGGCCAGGATGGCTATTCGTTACGAGAATCTCCTTAGAGAAAAAAACCAAACGAAAGGGAGTTTGATAGCGGGACCTTTGGTAACTTATCAAGCATAACCAATCGTCGACGTTGATATCGCAGAATACGTGAAGGGTCAACCTTTAACGTGCGACGAATTGACAAAGAAAAACTTTCGGGGCAAAGCTTCTCCGAAAACTCAGGAAGAAAGGAAATACTCCTTTGACGAGACGAAAGCCGATGAAATCTTCGAATTCGATTAAAGTCAGGCGATCGACTTCCTCGTACTGACAAAGAAAAGTCGAGGAATTTCTGCAAATGGCATGTGTCGTTTACCCATACTACTAGGGATTGCATCACGTTTAGAAACTTGGTGCTAGACCTCATTGAATATAAGGAACTACACTTCCCAAATTCATAGGATCAAGCGTTAACAGAGTCACAATCTTTTAATGATTTAGTTGATGTGAACACCTTTAACATCAATTGCCAAACCGCTTCTCTTTCACCGATGCAGGGAGACAAAGATCAATCGCATGAGACTGGTGAACGAATGGGAACGTCACTGAACAAGGTGCGGAATGGAGTGACGCTCGGTATGGACATCTTGTTCAAGCGGCTTGTAGGCAAAAGAATCCTCCAGTGCCCTGCTGATCTTAAATAGATGCAGCACAACTGTTGTCGCTGGCATATGGACTCCTCACATACCACCGATCAATGCCATACTTTCAGGAAGTACCTGTTGGATGAAAGGAAAGCATAATGGTGTGACCTCAATCGTCTGGAAGAAATGGCGGTGAGAATAAACAGTGGTCTGAAAACATACCAACGCATAGCGAAACGCCCGGAGCAAAGAGGTTACCCGCCAAATGAGAATAAGTGGCTATGTACCCCTAGAGAGCTCATGAGGTAGGGACTTGGGGGCGAAAGGGAACCTGGGCGAACAGAGGTCCACACTAAAAGGCTCCCCAGGCGACGCGCTGTAGATTGCCTTGGACCTCAGCAAGCGAAAGAAAACACAGAGCGACAAAACTGTCCTCGAGGCGACGAAGATGCGATGAAAGAAGGGACAACATCTATAGCCCAATTTCTAACAGCTGACATGCTTTGTTACAGGAGCAAACCAATAGCAGCCCACAAGGTACTCATCACTCGGATGTGCCAGCTTTGCTGTAACCAGTACTTCCTGCTTCTACCGGGATTAGCATCGAAGGGAAGATCAAACTGGAAAAGGTCGACCCTCCATCAGGTAACCTATCTGACTCTGAGTTTACTAGTTTCCTAGAAGCTCGGCTCGAAAAGACACTCAAAAAGGGCTACGACCATCATCAAAGGGAGTTTGTTCAGGTTGATAATTGCCAGCAATCTCTCGCAAACTCACGCTTCGTTCGTGTACCCGTCCTTCCGAATGTAGGGACATGACAGAAGGTGGGCATGAGAACACAACCCCAGATACCCACTGAGAAAACAAGAAACGAAGAGAAAGAAGGGCGCAACGCGCCGTATAAAAACGTGCTAGAATGACAATCTCTGATATTAAGAAAGCGAAGGAGTCAAGCGAAAGTGACCTTGCGTCTAACTCGCTGAGCGACTATAACCCACTTCAATCTGAGAGTCTACCCGAAGCGAAAGAAGCCACCTGCAACGTCCTTATGCGAGTAGGTGGACTGACACTACCCTTTAATCTCAATACTACCATCGAAATACCTCGGAACTTTCCGAGTAGGTGGTTAAAAGAACTCCCTGCATCATTACGAAAACACATGTTTCCCTCACATATCCAAGCGACAATTAACAACGTAGCAATACGTCATGTCCTTGTAGATAATGGAGCGATTATCAACTTGCTCCCCCTCGAAGCTTACAAAAGCTTAGGAGATGACATAGCTGAGCTCAGAGAAACTGATGGAAGAGTCAACGGATTCAATTGGAATCACCTCCTCCTGCTTAGGAGTAGTTTCTGCTAAACTCCGAGTTAGAACACATGAAAAGAAGACGGCTTTCTTTGTCATAGACATAAAGCCTTCTTTTAATGCCTTGCTCTGGAGAGATTGGCCCCACAAAGCTGGTGCCATACCTTCTACCCTTCACCAGGAGCTCCTACTGTGGGGAAAGCATGGTCCGGAGGTCACTATAGGTGAGGCGAATGAGAATACTAGTATGCCTTATATCTGCGCAGGAGCAGTCAAGCAGGTAAAAGACATGACACTAAAGAAAAGGTATGCTATGGGAGACCCAAATGTCGGCCCTCTAAGCGATTTAGGTTATGAATTCCTGGTTTCGTACGATGGACCACCCTTGGCGCTGCCTCAAAATCCAATTATCCCAACTGAATGGGGCGATGAGCTACAACTCGAAGCAAAAAAGGATCTAACTCCACTGGAGAAGGACATGCACGAGGCCGGAATACGAGACGACAACAACACCCAGCAAACTGAGATGGACTTGGAGCCCGAGAGACTCTTCAACCCGTCCTTGTCCAATGGAGAGTGAATAACTCGACCCGATATCGGATGTCCTAGAAAGATTATCTAGATACAGGATATCAAGAATAAACGAGACACAATGTAATGCGTCTCCCCAAGCATGCCAAGACATGCTAACTATTTTTCCGAATAATAAAGAGGTTCTTAATACTTCTATTGCTCCTTGCGACCCTTTGAGGGAAATAAACGTAAGGACTACTGATTTCCCATGCGTTACTTACCTTAGTTTGCTCATAAGCGAAGTTGAAACACAGGACGTAAGCAAAGTCCTACACACTTATAAGGATTGTTTCACCTGGGATTACACCGAGATGCCTGGCCTCAACCGACAATTAGTCGAGCACAAACTCAATTTCAAACCCGTAAAACAAACTCCAAGGAGAATGTCGCGGGAAGTAGGCCAAGTGGTCTACGACGAAATTAAGAAGTTGTTTAAAGCTGGATACAAAAGGATGGCTAAATGCGTCAACTGAATTTCTAGTATAGTACCTGTCGTCAAGAAAAATGGTAAGATCAGGGTGTGCATAGATTTTCATGATTTAAACAAAGCAACACCTAAAGATGAGTACCCCATGCTTGTCGCTAACAATCTTATAGACAAGTCGGCAGGCCACGAGCTAATGTCCTTTATGGACGGGTATTCTGGATATAATCAAACCTTCATTACTGAGCGAGATGTGCATAAGACAGCATTTAGATGCCTAATAGGGATTTCGAGTGGGTTATAATGCCTTTCGGATTAAAGAATGCTGGAGCCACATATCAAAGAGCAATGAATCCGCCGTACATTCTTTATGTGGCTACATCCCAGTTCACCATTGGATCAATGCTAGCACAAGAACACGATGGAGTAGAAAGAGCGATCTATTATCTGTTGCGCTTACTCACAGAAACAGAACAGAGGTATAGTCAATAGAGAAAGTCTGCCTAGCGGTATATTACTCTGTAACGAAACTCAGGCACTACATCGGGTCTAACGACGTGTATGTCGTCTCTTAGACCCCTGTAACCAAAGTATTCTTTGACAATCTCCTACTCACGGGAATAATAGGCAAATGAAGCATAGTGCTATAAGCCTACAATATTTACCACAAACTATAAACCTCAGTTAAAGGCCATGGACCATCTGGTTTGACGGGTCCTCTAACAAGTTTGAAGCTGGCGTGGGCGTTTTTATTGAGACACCATGGAAAACAGAAACCATAGTGGCTTGTCACATCAATGGAAAAGTGACTAATAATGAGGCAGAGTATGAAGCCTTAATCTTGGCCTTGCAAATTGCTCTAGACTGGAGATTGGAAAACGTAAAGATATACGGCGATTCCCAGCTGGTGATTCAACAACTTCTTGACCAAAGTGAGTATCATGCACCTCATCTTGGTAAATACTTAAGCAGAACGAAAGAGCTCTTCGCTAAACTACGAGGAACTAAAATCGTTCATGTAAAACGAGACGACAATCAAGAGACCAACCACTTAGCACAATGGGCCTCAGGGTTGGTCAATGACTTGGAAGCATCCAAAAGCAATACGACTCTGTTCGTAAGCAAACGACCAGAATTCTACAATGACGGGATAAGAACTGGAGAGGTTCGTACCGCCTACCTATACGAACAGAAAGAGGACTGGCGAGAACCAATACGACAATTCCTTAAGGATACCAATACAAAAGTGGAAAGGAGGATCCGAGTGATCACCAGACATTACGTACTCCTTGATAGATGAAGTCATCCCAAAGATGATGGAAACACATGAGGGGTTGTGCGGAGCGCATCAAACATGAATCAAGATGAGTTGGTTCATCAAACGACACGGTTTTTACTAGCCATCAATGGTCAAGAATTGTATCGAAATGGCTCGAGCTTGCTAGGCTTGCCAGCAATGCGGGCCAGTGAAGCGAACCCCTGCAACAGACATGAATGTCATAATAAAACCATGGCCTTTCAGGATGTGGGCATTAGATATCATGAGGGAAATCCATCCTCACTCAAGCAGAGGAGATGCTTACAAACTCGTTGCTACAGACTACTTCACCAAATGGGTAGAAGCAGCAGCGTATAAGTCAATCGATCAGAAGGACGTGTTTTAATTCATTAAGAACTTCATTATTTACCGATACGGAGTACCCCCCGAGTATCGTGATAGACAATGCAAAAGTGTTCAACGGCGAACTTATGGACGAATTCGCCAAGGATTTTGGGTTTAAAGTGCTCAACTCATCCCCGTATTATGCCCAGTCAAATGGGCAAACGGAAGCCTCTAACAAACTCATTAAACGAGTAATACAGAGGATGATTGGAAATAACCCGCGCACATGGCATACTCTGCTTCAAGAAACATTGTGGGCACTACGAGTAACAAAGAGATAAAGCATAGGCGTCGCCCCGTACCACCTGGTTTACGGTCACGACACGATGCTCCCGATAAAAGTACGATATCGATCGTTTAGATTCCTCAAACATCTCGGCAAATACAAGGAATACGATGAGGACATGCACGTTGAACAAGAGGGTCTAAAGACCACTAGGATCGATGTGCTAAACCATTTAGAAGCACATAAGAGAAAGATCGCACGCTACTATAACAAGAAAGTAGTCCCTCGATCATTTAGCAAAGACGACCTAGTTTGGAAACTCAGATTGCCCGACCGAGATTAGTTCCATGGGAAATGGACACTGAACTGGGAAGGCCCCTTCCGGGTGGTTGAATCTCATCTTGGGAATTCATATCGCCTAGGAGGCTTGATGGATCAGTGCATCACCTCAAAATTAACGGTAAATACTTGAAACGGTATAAACCAACGATGTGGGAGGTGAACAAAAACATTATTGCACAACGTTTCCCACCCTGTGGGGGCAAATACAAACGTAGCATTTCTCACAAAGGAGGTAAGGAGTACAATAGGCATTCGCTCGGGCCACCAACCCAGCAGTCATCACCTCTCTTGCCTCGACATCCGTGGCTTGGTCCTATTTCCTCTCGAAAGACTCTCGCTCGCGTTCGGCGGCCATGCGCTCGGTTGCTTCTTCTGCACGGGCGACGTCCAGATTCAGACGCGTAGCATCCAATTTGTCCTGGAGACACTGAAGAGCAGCAAATAACCCCTCTTTCTCCTTGAGAAGGTTCGACTCCTCGAGAGATAGCTCGAGCACTCGAGCAGAGGAGACGAGCGGCTGAGACAGCGTCGTCCGCTTTTCCTCCAGCCTCGCCCAAACTACAAGGTCTGCTTGGCGCTCGCCCCATGAACGCCAAAGAGACCTCCGAAGAAGCGAGAGCATAGCCTTCAGCTCGAGCAGGGCGGTACTCAGTTGCCCCAATGCATTCGTTACGGACATCAGGGCAGCGAAACTGTCTTCAATATCGACCCTGCGTTCAAGGGTGACGACAAACGAGGTAAGCAAAGAATGCAGGGCCTACTATAAACATACCCAAGTCACACGAATACAAGCAAGGGAAATGACTCTCAAGATCCTTACCGTGGGCACGTGTGTCCGTAAGCCTTTGGGGGCTTCCGTCGCCTGGACTTGGGGGCTTCTATCACATCTCCCTGGTGAACTTCTCTCGCATCGTCAGAGAGAACTCCCTGTACTCGTTCCAGAAGGACTCATGTCGCTTGACCCGGGAAAACCCTCGTCGTGTCGTTTGATGTCCCTTTGGAAGAAGCGACAAAACCTATGGAAGGGGCTCCGACCTCGTGACTCGAAGGTGGGAGCGGAACTTCGTGTGCCGCCTCACCAGGAAACTCCTCTAACTCTTGCTTGTTTGGGCGACCTTGACCACCCAACCAGGAGGAAATAGGGACGTCATCATCCTCAATGGGGAAAGCACTCGAGACACCTTTTCAAAAAAAAAACTGGTGTCATTCTAAAGTTTTTTCGAAAGACAAAACACAAAACATAGTGATACCTTATACATTCCTAGGGGGACGCATACTCGGGATTGACACGATCAGAAAAAACACTTGACGGTATTGAGGGGACGGGGTCACGAGACACCTTCTTCTTCAACCAGGCTCCTTGCGATGATGAGCAGATCTCTTTCTTTTGACACCTGTCATATACAAAAGATTTGTTCACCATCTGGACACTAATACAGGAGAGGAGGAATTGATCTAGCATGCCCGAGGAAGACGTGTCACCTGGCGGCCGTTTCCTCGAAGGCACCTCGCCTGAACTAGGAAGCATTAGAAGAGGGACTGATTCCTTCTCCGGAACCAGCCTTTCCAAGTGAGAAATCTCCAACAACTTTACCCATATCTCGTACCAAACAAGGGAGAAGTGCGGAGATCGGCCACCTGAGGGCTCGGATTCCACCCGGTGGGAATGAAGGAACGGCGGCTGAGATTGCTCGGCTACCCAGATCCCACAGGGAATATGATGCGTTGGTCCAACGGCTGATTTTGGGACTTGAAAAATGGGACGGCCAGACACTGGGTAAAGCCCAGCTGACGTGCACAGAGTTGAGGATTGTATACCTAAAGATCAGACCATCAGAGTCCACAACCACTAAATCTCTGGCAAAGTAGGCTGGGCGAAAGCTTTCAATTGTCCTCCGACGCTGCTCATCCCATTCTTCAGGGAAGGGGCGCAAGGAGAACATTGTGCCCGCACTATCGTCCGCATGACCGTCCGTCAGGGCTTGAATGCATCCAGTGATATTAATGGGAGCCCGATACATAGCCGAACTCGCCTCGATGACCTGACTACGTGCGTGCATTGGGTCGGGATAACAGGCGAATCCCGAAAAATACAGGACAATCCATAGGTACATGATCCACAGAGGGTCATCCGTCAAACACCCAAGAAAGTTGGCCGGGTCGACTGTCGTTTAGTAGAGCCCATGGTAAATCAGGCTCAACAAAAAATGGGCAAAGGGCACCGACTCTGGCTTGTCTGCATTGGCGGCCTCAACGAGGCTGGTGGCCACTCCAACCATAAAGCGACGGGGAAGGTTCTCTCGGTTGCAGTAAATATAATTGGATAACCACTCCAAGTAAAACTCAAACTCCTCCTGGAGTCCCCACTTGTCATCAGAGAGTTGCCGCTTAGAGACTTCGCAGACACGCTCTGAAGGGTTGAACCTTAAGCCGGCTCGCTTGAGGTCGAAGCGAAGGGGGGCTCCAGAAAGACAGAAGCAATTGACGATGGGGTTCTAAAACGAAAGGAACCCGGCAAACACAAAGAGGTTGGGCTCGATAGGGGAGTGACATAGGTCGATAACCCCATCGCTTCCCACACAGCACCTTTCTTCTCCATCCACCTGGGGACCCAATCTTGACAGGCCTTACTCCTAGGAGAAGGGAAACAACACAGGTTTGCCCGCACAGACGGCTCCCATTCGAACTGCTTAAAATCGCCAGGGGAGAACAAAGTGGGCAACTTGATGGTGTAAAGGAAGAACCTTTCCGCATTAGAAAGGACATAGCGCTTGCTATCAGGAACGTGAGGACCTAGCGTCTGTTGGCCCGGACTTGGGATACCAAACTCTGACTCCGCCTCGTTACAAGGGAAAACGTGAAATTGCTGAGACTCAGCAAAGGCTCGTCGAAAGTTGGCCGAATTACCCTTCTCGCGGGACGGAGAAGATGAGAACGACGGAGATGACACATCGGAATCCATGGAGTCAGGGAGAAAACGAGGGTTTCTGAGAATACAAAAGCAGGAAAAGGGTTCCTAAGTGCGTGGGCGAGAAACCCTGCCCCTTAAAGACTTTGCATTCCCACAAACCGACAGAGGTTGGGGTCCAAAGAAAACGTCGCTTGGTGTTCTAGGCCCGACAGAAAACGTCGCCACACTTGCAAACTGGCGACATATAAAATGTCGCTTCGCTTGGAAACTGATAATAACCCAAAAGTCATAAGTGGGCAAGCGAAGAGTTTCAAGAAACGTATCCATTCTCATTCAAATCTATTCATTGCATGGGTTTGATTGATGAAGAATGTACAACAAATGAAACATAAACGACTCAGTATACGACGTTTCTTCTCATCAGGAGATGCTCTATTGAAGATCTTACAAACATTGAAGGGTCTATCCACAAGAACCAGGCAGACACCAGGTTCTTCCCTATGGTGGAGAAAACCCTATAACCTTCTTAAGGGAGTCGAGGGTTAATCCGCAGAAGACGGTCACACGTCACACCGTTTCTTCCCTCTGATAGAATAGATACTTGTCTGCAAATGGAAACTTCGTCACACTGTGGAGGGGTTCATACAGCAGTACGAGGAAGCCCTGGCCTTTAATGGATATCATGTAGGATCTCCAGAGAGCACGCGATGCCGGGGAGTTGAAGATCTGGAGCCTGGTCGGATCTCCTAAAGACCGTGAGGCTAACGAACTGAGGATGGAGTGCTCCTTCGTGGTTTCTAACCGACCCCGACAGCTCGACATCCTCGGGGAATGGCAAAGGCGCGCTTAAATGAACGCCGCTCAGGATGCCGCGCCGAGGACTTGTGTAGGGCCTATCCCCTTCCAGAGGAAGCGAGGTGGAAAACTTGAACATCATCCTTATAAGGTGGTGGACATAGGCTCTCAAGCAAGCTAAGATGATGGACATAGTCCCTGGGCAAGATTTCGAAAGGAAGGAAGAGACTTCATGGCTTGGTTACTTTCACAAGTAATGGTTGGGACTTGGAAGATGAACCGAGCATTGCCATTTTTAGCGAGATCATGAAGGGTAAAAAGACTCTGACAGAGATCTCGGTGATTTCAACAGTTGTCCCGGAGATCTCAACCGATACGTTTCGAGGATATCGACAATCAAGGATTTAAGATCGCCTGCACACGCTAATTAACTGTAGGAGAATGATTACTTGGTCTTTTTCAAGGCGCGACAAATAACTCAATCTGCCTTGAAGGGGGCTTATATGTTTAACAACAAAATTTCCGGGCCACAGATCTCGGTCTCGTCTGTGGATCGACGGTCCAGACTGCAGGCCCAAAGGACGGAAATCCAGTAATGAGGTGACAACGGAAACACACCAGGCGAAGGCTTGCTGGGCGAAGCAGTCACCAAGCGACAGGGTTACCAGGCGACAGACGACAAGGGACAGCGGAAGCTACAAGCAACAGTTAGTTGGGCGAGCGAGGAAACTCTACGGCGAAGGCCAATGGGCATTGCGATCGATCAACTTAGCTGTTAAGAAAGGCTCCAAAAGATCTCAGAATCCAGAAGGAGATTGTTGCCAAGATTGCTCATATGGAAAGAAGATATTCCATGGAGACCGGCAACAAAGGAAGCATAATATGTGTGCAATATTACATTACCGTACATACGTAAGTCGAGACTAGTATAAATACTCGTTCTTAGGCATTGTATAAGACACCTCTCTCCATACGGACATATTGTCAATTTATCTTTTCAAACATTCTAGCGTTCAAGCTCTCTTCGTGCTCTTGCGTTCCTGCTTCCTCCGAATGCATCGTCGATGACATCCATAAGTGCTGTCGCTTAAGGGTGTTCGTCCACTGTCTTCTCCATCTCTTCTCTTTCATTTCATACGGCGACCACACACACGAATACAACGAACCTCCGGGCACCAGTTCGCCCGTAGTGCCAGAAATCTCCGACGTGTTCGGATCTGGCTTGTTTGCGGTCACTTCAGGAGCGAACAGCCTCGAATATGGATCAACTTAGGAATGCTACGAGTTAACTTTCACGATGCTTAAAAATTGGGGATGCTTGGTTTCGCTTGTAACTAGGTTTGCTTGTAATTGGGACTATTTGCTTGGCGTTAACTGTTTGACTCGTTAACTACATGGTTCGTGAACTGGACGTAAGATTTATGTAATATTAGTTGCTTGGCATGTAATTAAATATGCCTTGCTATAAAATTAGACGTTTGTCACGTAATTGAGTATGTCTTGCCATAAAATTAGTTGCTTGGCTTGTAATTGAATCCGTCTTGCTATAAAGTTAGATGTTTGATATGTAATTGAATATGTCTTGCTATAAAATTAGTTGCTTGGCATGTAATTGAATCTGTCTTGTTATAAAATTAGTTGCTTGGCTTGTGTCATATTGCTTGGAAATATCACACCATAAACCGAAATCGTCTACAACAAGGTCTTGTTTTTGCACCCAAATATTACAATCACATTTCTTTTCTTCTAGCAATTACATAAGATAGAATATATACTAAGAAAAAAAACACAACACATAAAGAATGTATCGATTAGCATAAGCTTTCAACATCTCGATATTTGCATCACGATTTACCATTGCATCATTCTCTACTTTCTTTGAAGCAAAATCAATGATCCATACAGAGAATTCATAACCACCATCTACATCTTTATAACGAGGACATCCATAGTATTTTCTATCATAGTTCTTCACAATTACAAACATTTTTGACTAGATGGTGGTTATGAAAATTCCTTTATGCTTCAATTTCAATTTCAATTTCACAATGGCAGAAAACATTCAATTGGTCGAATACTCGAAGAGGTATTACATATTGGCGAAAAGATTACAAAATATATTTCACAATGGCAAAAAATTCCTTTATGCTTCAACATATTGGTCGAATACTCGAAGAGGTCCTAATATATTGCATTTCTTGTTTGGTCATAAATTTCTCTTTCTTCAACTCTATCTTATCAAAATAATGAAACTAATATTTTTTGGTGTTATAGGCTTTTGGACATCGGTGTACGAGCCGAAGGAGATAAAATCAACATGCCACTTAAGAAAATTAGAAAGAAAACAATAGTTACAAGTCTGGGCTAGATTGGGGACATATATGGGTTCTTTCTGCTCTCCCGTCGTGGGTTACAGTTGGGTTTGAGTTGAAAAACAATTCCGAGTTCAGGCTGATTTTGGGGAAAGTATTATGAGGATAATAGAGGTTGGGGGAGGTCATGACGTAAATTTGGGGGAAACTTCTTCTGAAATTTGGTTTTTTCCTAAACGACTCAGGGTTCTCGATCGATTTGAGGGAAAACCCTACTGCAAACTTGCATATGATAACATGTAGGATATCATTAGTTGGGTTAACGGAAGATAGAATAGATATAACAGTAAAAGTGGGTGCGAAACGTTTCAAAGAACACGAAAGATTAAAAAAAATAACGTTGTTATATGATATATTTTATGATTTGGACACTCCAATTTTATCTTCCACGCACACCATTAATACAAGTGTAGGAGAGTTTTCTTTTTGTTAATGTTCAAAGGGGGAGGGGGGGGGGGGGGGTGATCGAAAACCATATTTTGGCTCAAAGTCGACCATCGTGTTCCGGGCGATCCGTTCAAACACGAGCCGAATGAGCTTTGACCATACATTTTTACTCATTAATTTAGACAATGACGTGGGTGCTGATCTAACTTATGGTGGATGTCACAAAGAATCAAGAGAAAACCAAACATAAGCAACACTCATAATAACATAAAAAGTGGGTTATCTTTTCTGGCTCCCCATCGAAAACAAGCTTAATAAAATCAATTTTTTTTTTAAAATTCAATATCTGATATCTAAAAGGTTCGGTTTGTGAGTACTGTCTTTTAAAAATCTAAAATACTAAACAATATAACATCGTACAATATCTATCGACTTTAATTTTACAACATGTTAAAGTAGAGGGTGTATTGATACAATCACAACAAATTTTTGATCCCGACGGATGGAATGTAACTAATAATGTTCAACCCCTAAAATTTTGGTTGCATCATAATAATCTGAATAAATGGTGGGGAGGATAAAACTCGTTATATTTTAAATCTTAGCTAATAAAAATAAAAAAAGTTAAAAAATGTTTACGAAATGGGTCCCACTCCTCAGCATGACCCTCTCACGTATGGACACGTGGCGCCACGCATCTCTCTCCTACGGACCCCTTCGAGGCGGCTCCCTGTTGTAAGAAGACGAATGGCTTTGTACGATAAAAAGGCTAATTTGATATAAATAATTAGGAAACATGGTTTTAATTTGTAAAAGTTTATCGGTTGTGGCGGGAGAAAACTGCCTTATTGACATTCTAACGAGTGTCAATGTATATGAACTGGATCCTAGGATACTAAGAGAAGGTGTTTGAATGCTGTATTATTAAATGTATCGTGTAACTTATTTGAATGTTATTGACCAGCTTGCCTAGTCTATAATCGTGATTTAGCGTTTATAATTGTTTTTTAAAGTAGCTCTCTACTTACGTACAAACCTCGAAAAAAGGAAAAGAAAAAACGGTCCAACCTTCTCTCTCGAGTTCTTACCTTCTTTCTACGTTTCTTCTTTCTTCGTCGTTTCCTCCGAACCCCAGCACCATTTCCCCGACTAGCAAATGAATCCTGCACACAACCCGAATCTCGTAACAAACAACTTATCCTAAACCAAGCCACATGCCTCGCTTCTTCTTCCGCGCCTCCGACAAATCCATGAACCCCAGTCCCAGTAGCAGCCCAAGCCCAAGCCCCACCTCCTCCAGCTCCCGCCGCGCCAAGCTCGATCGTCGCAACGCCGTCAAGCACTTCGACTACGACGCCTCCACCTCCTCTTCCTCCTCATCCGCCCGCGCCTCTGCCCTCGACGACTGCCTCCACACCAGATCCCTCGACGTCGACCAGACCAGCTTCCGAGTCGAGGGCGGCGAGGGCGAGATCGAGTCCATTTTGAAGAACCTAGGCCTTAGTGGCATCGACGACTTCTCTATCCCTGCCGACGCCTGGGAAGCCAGGAGGATTCGCTCCGTGGTTTCCGATGTTCTCCTCCGTTCCCGCCTCACCTGGACTGATAGCTTCAAGGAGGAGGAGGAGGCGGAAGGGGAGCAGAAGGGAAACGACAAGGAGAAGGAAGAGAACGACGACGGGGAATGGGAAAGGGAAAGGGAAGTGGTCGTTGGTGGTGGGTTCGTTGGAGCAAGGGTTTTGACCGAGTTGACCCCGGGATGGGGCGGACTGAGGGCCGAGGATTCTTCTGCTAAAGTTGTGGAGTCGAGGGGGGTGGGGGATGAGTTCAGTGGCGGCGTTTTCAAGGGAATTAAGGGGATCAGGCCGGCTATGTTGCGGCCACCTCCCTCTGTGCGGCTTCCAGTGATCGATAACATGTGTTCCACCTGGGATTTGCTCCGGGATTTCGCTCCTAGCGAGGGTTTAGGCGGCTCATGTGAATCACAATGTGCGCCTTCTTCTGACGAAGATGAGGAGGAGGAAGTGGTCATGGGGAGGAAGGCAGAGAGTGCAATGGGGAGGCCGGAACAAGACAGAGGGATTAGGGTTGGGGAGACTGCTGTGTTATCCACCTCGTGCTCCTTCTCTACTTCCAATGATGACGATTCTTCGAGCAGCACTTCTAATATTTCTCCAAACATGAGAGTTAGGAGGATGATAACTTCTTGGGATAAGGGGCAGCTCTTGGGCCGGGGTTCATTTGGATCTGTTTATGAAGGGATTGCCGAGTAAGTTTCCAGTACCATTCGTTGCCATTTGTGTATTTCAACCGTTATTAAGGTGCACAAGTAGGTATAGGTTTTCTTAGATTGTCTCATGACAGAAGTTGGGATTTTCAACTATGTGCGTCCGTTTCTCTCATTCCTTCAGCGATTGTTGTACCTGCTGAGGTGATAAAACTCAGGGAAGCACACTGATCTGGTTAGATTGAGTAGACTTATATTTGTTGGGAAACGCGGATGGCGTAACTGGACTGTTGTTTATGCTTCCTTCTCTTTGTTTATAATCACGTACATACTCCAGCTGTGATTCCTTTTCCCCATCTTTGTAGTGATGGATTCTTTTTCGCCGTCAAAGAAGTATCATTGCACGAACAAGGAGCTAGAGAAAGCATTCTACAACTTGAGCAGGTGAGGAAATTATTCTCTGCTGCTTCTTCTGGTTGAATAGGCATATGCTTTTCAATTGTTATCCAAACTATGATTTCTTATCATCCCTTTGCATTCTTTATGCAGGAAATTGCTCTCTTAAGTCAGTTCGAGCACGAGAACATTGTCCAGTATTATGGCACTGAGAAGGTACCTTTTGCCTTTCGGCATTACTTTTGAGGAGAATGAACATGTCGGCAACATTTGGCTTGGTGTAGCATGAATGAAATGTATTTATCATGTTATTGGATTTTGAAGGCATGACTTCAACTTCTTTGTTCTTAGAAAGGGGTTTACCGTGGTTAACAATGTGAAGAAATTCCACTTTTTGCCAATCAAGATTAGGAGTAGCTTTTTAGATGTACTTGTTACCTATTCTTAGTCCTACTGCACTGAGGAAAAGCCAATGTATAACCAGTTAAAAGACAAACCAATGTATTGGTTTATTTTGCGTCTCTACTTTGATTTTCTTGGGATTTGGCACATGAGTTGTCGTTATAACTGTCTTGCAGGATGAGACCAACCTGTATATTTTCCTCGAGCTGGTTACGAAAGGATCTCTCATGAATCTCTACCACACTTATAATCTCCGAGATTCGCAAGTCTCAGCATACACAAGACAGATCCTTAATGGTTTAAAGTATCTCCATGACCGCAATGTTGTGCACAGGTTAGTCATACTGCGTGGTTCATCTTTGTAAAAATAAGATGCTGATTACCTTATGTTCTTTGTTATTCACATGGTCTACCTAGACATTTACAATTTTGTTTTCTGTCTACCCTGCTCTTGACCATATAGTTGCCTTAGCCCCATTGCAAAGGCACTTATTGAACAACAACAGTAGGGGGATGATCTATGTAGTGCTTTCTAAAAGAATTTTGATCTTATTGTTCAAAATTTTTTTTTCTGAAATATTCAATTGAGCTTTGGCGGGTCCCTTCCCTTCTCTTTGGCCAAGCAATCATCAAGTGGATGAATCTCAAAAGTTGAAAGCTTGAAGTTTTCCAGCATTTTCCGCTAATTGTACCTGATTTATTCTTTATTCTGTTTTTTCTTTGTCTACCACTTGTGGCATTTGAATAGGCAAACCAAGTGTTGATGTATATAGGTAGGAGTAACATCTGTATCATGTATGCTTCTATGGAAAAGATGTCAGTTTTATTTGCTGGATCAGAGTATAAAGTTAAAATAGATTTTTTGTTTCGACAATTCAAAATTGCTTGTTTGTTGAGGGGACACCGCTGAGCTGACAGAATCGAGAAAGATATAAAATAAAAGAGCAGGGGTCTATGAGCTGCAAAAAATTGAATTTCGACTCCTATTGCTGGCAGGCGATTTTACTTGTACTTGGATGTACATGCTACTGCTGTCGTTCAGCTTTAAGCCATTAGAGTCAGAATGCATCCATTTGAAAATACTACACTTTTGCCATGTGGTTTATAAAAAATTTTGTTGTATTTATTTCATCATTAACATTCTTACCCGTGAAATTTGGTTTAAGGGACATAAAATGTGCAAATATATTGGTGGATGCAAGCGGATCAGTGAAACTTGCAGATTTTGGGCTGGCCAAGGTATCTGGGATCATGCCATTTTCCAGTTCCCGGTGGCTTTTTATGTTTGCATTTTGCTCTTGGCACAGCAGTGTTTATCTCACATTTTGTGATCTATTTCGTAGGCAACGAGACTAAATGATGTCAAATCATGCAAGGGCACTGTATTTTGGATGGCGCCTGAGGTTTGACTCTCTCTTCTAGGATTAATTATGTGATTTGCTATTGAACTTTTCACCATTTAGTATTTTCCTTCATACAAAACCACTTTCGTGTAATATCATGTAATTAGAGCATGTTTTCCCATTTAGAATGCTTTTTATTGAAAGTATCTAAGAAGCATGGTGCTTTCAGGTTGTGAAGGCAAAAAATCATGGCTACGGTCTTCCTGCTGATATATGGAGCCTTGGCTGCACCGTTTTGGAGATGCTAACTCGGCAGCTACCATATTACCCTCTAGAACTTGTATGTGATCTTCATTATATGCCTTATACTTTTATCGCAGAAGTTACACATATTGAATATCTGAGTGTCTTCTGCTAATGTCAGTTTCATGCATTATACAGCCTGTTCTCGCTCTAAATAGTGATCTTCTTTATTTATTTTTTGACAATGCAAAGCCGCAAGCTGTATATAGAATTGGAAGGGGGGAGCAACCGCCGTTGCCAGATACCCTCTCTGCAGATGCGAGCAACTTCATCCTAAGATGTGTCCAAGTGAACCCAGATGACCGCCCTACTGCTGCTCAGCTACTGGAACATCCGTTCGTGAAGCGGCTGCCGCCCGCACCTTCGGCATCCTCATCGCCCTATCCAGGTTACCTTGCAAGGAGATATACCTCTTGAATCGAGGAGAGGTATGGAACCAGGTGTCTTCTCTTGTTTGTTATACTTTAGTTTCGGCCTACCAGGGGCCCGACTCCTCTCGTTTGTAGATCAAATCTGATCTCTTGTGTCGGTAAGAGGTGGCAGTCATTCTTTCGGTATCTTAGTTTGAAAAGGTTGGTTGAGGTGAGATGGAATGCAGAGGGCGATTGGTTGAGGTGAGATGGAATGCAGAGGGCGATTGATTAATATGAGGGAAATAGGGGAGGAGTAAAACTGTACATAGAAAGCTGTTTTTACTGGCTTGAAACGACATCACGATTCTTCCATTGCTTCATCAACGGTTTGTTTGGCCTTATAATGAGGGTGTAGTAGTGTCAATTGCCTTTGCATTTTGAGGATGTCCAGGATCTTGTAGAAAGTGGAGTTTTTGGGAAGCGGCTAACGGTACGTGTACGTAAGGCTTACGTAGTTTACTAATTACTATTAATTTTTTTAGTAAATTTTACTAAAAGTTGACCGTTATTAACAAAGTCAACGCGAAATTAGTAAAAAATATAGTAAAATTTATTAAAAATTGGTCTTCTTTTAGTAAAGTCAACGCAAAATTAATAAAAAAGTATGGAAATTTTACTACTTCTGTACTGTTCAAATCAGTTCAAGTTTATTAATTTTGTGCTGACTTTACTAAAACTCTTCCGTTAGTAAAGTCAACTCAAAATTAGTAAAAAAAGTAGTAATTACTACTTTTTTTTATTAATTTTGCTTTAACTTTACTAAATTTTCTTTTTTTAGTAACGTCAATGCAAATTCAGTAAAAAAAGTAATAAATTTTACTACATTTTTTACTAATTTCGCGTTGACTTTGTTAGTAACGGTCAACTTTTAGTAAAATTTACTAAAAAAGTAGTAGTAATTAGTAAACTACGTAAGACTTACGTGCACGTACCGCTTCCGGAGTTTTTGTGATTGCAGAAGATCTGTGTTTTTTGGAAAGGGAATGGTCAAAGCACGTGGTTGTGCTTTGAGTCTTGAACGACGTACTTGTACAGATGGTTCACCTTTTCCGTGTCCAAGTTGAAAAGCTGGGTGTGAATATATTCCCTTTTAGAAGTGTATTAAGTTACTCTCCGTTCCCTAGGATTAATTCTTTTCTAAGGTCAATTTTATTATTAACATTCTAAAATTACTGTGTTAAGAAATAAATAAATTATTATAACTTTTAGAATTTATTGTGTAATATTTAATTTTAAGATTTGTGGGTTAATAGAGCTTTGGTTTATCGTTTTAGGGTTTCGCGTTTAGAGGTATCGGTGTTTGAAGTATAGATTCAGGGGTTTACCCTTAATGAATAAGAAGTGTCCTTACCGTTTTGAATTAAAAATCGAGTCAAAACGTTTCATCGTAAATTCCTGATCAGATAGGGAGAAATGCCCGGCTGGGGACGACAACACCATTTCAATTGCAAAAATCATCAATTGGGGATCGTTCGTCTCCCCTTCGGTTTCGATTCCGGGCCTCTGCTGAATTGGCCCACCATTTCATAATTCCATGTTATCTTTATTTTATAGTTGCCCCAAAAGAGATGCTCGGCCCATTATTCTCAGTATAGTTGCTAGCCCAAGCCCTAATAAAACATTGGGTCGGTTCATTATTATGCTTAAACCCGGTGGACGCTTTGAAGAAAAACCTATCATATGTATATTCTCTGTGTAAAAACTTGTCGAACATATTCCATCAATACTCCAAAATACACTCCTAATGTTTCTTACGGATCGGTTATTTTCCCATGTAGCGAAAACTAATGATGAATCCTTTCCTTGACGTGAGGGGGATTTTATAATAACTTCTTCTCAAATAAAAGCATGTCTTTGTAATTCTTACGCTTGTACACTTTTGTAAGTTAAAACCAGTCTTCGAAATCCACCTTATTTCGATTAAAAACACACTTTTCGCCGAGATCCTACCAATGCACAGCTGATATAGTCCGAAACCCCCCAAACCCTCTTTACAAAAGAAATATTAATTCCAACCACATCATAGAGTTGATATGGATAGTAGGGATAAGGACAACAAACCCTAAATATAGGAAAACGAAATCTCTTTAGTATAATTGACGTGTAGATGATGTTGTTGCTGTTTTCTTCTTTTTGGATAAAAGGAAAAAGTACGCGACTTTGAAAATTCTCCGAAATGAGCCATAAAAAGTCCAGTCCAACCACACTTTCGGAACTTTTCTCATTCACTGTGAAAAATTTACAATCTACAAGCAATTCGAGTAGCAACTTGAACATGGCCGGTGACAAGAAAGTCGTGGCAAAATAAGTCCGATGTGTGTACGCCATTTCTGAATTGTCTTATCTCGTTAGGAAAAAAAGTGGCAGGAATAATAACAGGAAATTATCAAATAGACCATATGATACAGCTTTTTCTTTTCTCTCCTTGTCGTCCTATCAATGTCGATCATTTATGACGTATGTACACCCCCCACCCACATCAAAATATCGAGATACGAATGAATTCTCGCCCTCAGATATTTTCGGGATAATTGTGGCAAGCACAAAATATATTAATAAGAATTTCCGATAAGCCATGTAACCTAATAATGAGTATCTCCGTCATGAGATGAGATAGATTCCGGTTCTTTGACAAATCATAAGTAACTTGGGAAAATAAAAAAGGAAAGGAAGGGAAAGGAGACAAAAGAAGGACGAAATTAATGGGGAGACACATTTTAATAATATAGTCGGGTTGGTGCATTGAATATTCTCATTTACCCCTAAAGTCGAGAAGATGCACATTTGGCCACATGTGACATGGTCTGAATCTAAGATTAGATACCCTTTTCCTTCTAATTTAATAAATAATGAATCTTCCGGGAAGCAGCAGCCTAAGAAAATATGGTATGGATCATTAGAATTTTTATCCTCACATTTTTTCAAAAGTATTTTCATCATCGTTGCACATGCAAAATCTTTAGGCCCTCACACCTTTTTGGACTTCCTTTCGTTTATGACGAAGAATTATGGAAACCCAGAATTACTCATACATTTAGTTTTTATGATGATCGAACACGCCAAGACTGGAAGTTCCTAATTATATGTACCCATTTTACTTCATTTGCACGGTATGTATTGGCAGAACACATTGTGCCTACTGCCATGCGTATTCGCTTGTATTTTCGGCCGCGGCACCTGCCTAGGTTTGTTTAGCCGTAGGCAGTCGAGATTTACAATGGATATTCCATGATTTCCATTACAACTGCGGCCCTAGGGAATGGTGTAGAACCGGAAATAATTTGCCGAGATAGGGTTAGATAACCTCGCGACCCCTTGCGGAAGTGTGTAACGATGGAGAGTCGAGAGCGATGTCCCCAAGAGAAATTGAACACGTCGGTGCGGGCCCTCGCGGTACTCCATTGTTGACGATTTCCTTGTCCTCCCACACCGCTTAGCCATCCCGGGGCGACATGTTTCCTAACACACAGTGAAATCCCTCGAATCACATTGGAATCTTTCGATTCGGTACACGGTCACAATCAAGCAACTTGACATCAATCAGATGGGAGCCAATAGCTGCAATTGGAGTGCAAATAATATCCTCTCACGAGTTCAAAGAAGAGAAATGGGAATTGTCCACCGCACAAACGGCATTCACATCTCCCCACTAAAATCCTTGGGGCGATTCGCGAGAGATCACTGTGGATACGTGGAACCAAACGATGGCGCGGGGAAAGGATTCCATAACCAGCGCGATTTAACGCTAATGCCCCCAACGAGAAAACAACATCATCCACTGGTTAATGAAAATTCCTAAAATGATATATCATGTGATATATCTTCTTCTCATTTAACGGGGCAAAAATGAAGACTTTTCTAAGAAAAAAAAAAGAAATTATCAGATTCTATTGTAAATTATGGAGTTTGCTTCTAAATAACTTTAGTTTATCGCAAAATATTTTTTCTTTCAAGGCACATAGTTTTAAAATTTTCAAAATAAAGTTAAAAATTCGTTATATGATAAATAACGAGCTTGTTGGTATAGGATTGCACTAAGAAGGCGGTTGAATTAGTGCCTTAAGAGTTTTGACACTTTTTCAATCACAGAAGCGTGGTTCTGTCAGATTATAGAGACTGGGTCTGCTGGACAGATTCCCAGTTCTGAGATTAGTTATCTTATGTGTGTGACACAGATTTATAGTGGTTCCGCAAATAATCCGTAAGTCCACTCACCCAGAACTCACCCCAATTAGGGTGTATTCACTATATGTTAATCAAGGGGCTTTACAGGTGCACACTTCTCTCAGAAATGTGACTAACAACTTGCACGTACTCACGTGTCTAACTCAACCCGCACGCAACCGACATGTCTGACTCCGGCTCCTCACTAAATCTGTGGCTTGATCGCTACCACCTGCCCTCGTGGCTTAACGGCTACCACCTGACCATGTGGCTTAAGGCTACCACCTGCCAACGTGGCTTAACGGCTACCACCTGCCCCTGCACACAACCTGTGTGACTAATAACCTGCACAAAACAGAATTAGCAACTACAACACCAACGGTCTGTAGCCACAGAAGACGCTCTCTCTCAGAGGGGATCGGCTCGGTGAATGCTCGACGGACGTTCTCAGCTTTTTGTAACGGTGAAGGCACAAGGATTCTGGTAAGCTTTCAGGTAGAACAACGAAATCGAAATGTTGCTTCACTCTAGCTTTTAAGCTTGTCCGTAGAAAGAAGTTTCCCAATCAATCACCAATGGCTAGTTGAACCATTTGCCATTTTCTCATTGATTCGATCATGTGGGAAAACTTCCAAAGACACAAAACATTATCCTATGTAATATCTGATAATAATAAACCGAATTAGTCACCCAACGAAAGATAATGTCTTCTGCTCCGAAGTTGCTTTCTGCAACAGCAGAATCAACACTTTTCCTTATACGAATTTTGCATTAGATTGACTTGTTTCCATAATATGAAAACATTCCCATTGTAAATTATTCTCACCAAATAAGGGAGATTTCAACCTGATTAGATTGCAGCCAAATTCCATAATTTTAGGATCACGTTAGTTAAAGAAATAATTCATTCGAAAACAATTCAAGGTCCATGGAATGAACCTATACGTGATGCCAAAGTTAATGCAATAAGAATTAACTTAAGAACGTATGAGATAAATATCTCACGTGCTCGCATGTTGAACAATCTCCAATAAGAAAATCGTCATTCACAGAAATACCATTCTGTAACCGTAATAAGTACTCTAGTAAGGAGAGTTATAACAACTGTGACACAGATGCTCATATTTATAACAGAGATAGTGGACTCGATATTAGATCTTGTCATCCGAACACCATTTCTGATGGCTAGATCATTTCCTCCGTTGAAGTCCTCCACATAACTCTTTTACGTATTACACAGATAGCAGAGACCAGCTTCTACACCCAAAGAATTGTTCTTCTATACACTTAAATAGCACATTAGCAATACATAACCTTTGTCATCATCAAAACCAGATTATATCAACAATCTCTTCCTTGATGATGTAAAACCATAGTCATCTGGCGAATAATAATTAAAACGTTTAACGGTCTTACAGATTTCCTTGTTGCGAGATGGTTGACAGAGAAGCTACTTTCTGTAGTAACTCCCCCTGAATCTAAGCGAGTTAATTTCGTTCGAAATTATTACCAGCTTAGATCAGTGTTTAGTTCATATATGAACTTTTGTTTTGAGATTAGTTAATGTTCATTAACTTAATCGTTTAGAGCATTTGTATGATTTAATCAAATCAGCGCTCTAGACAGAAGTATTGTTCTGTCATTGCTCCCCCTAATCAGGTGAGTGAGTCTTAAGACGAATTTTGATCAGAGCTCAGAAAGTCACACAGAAGTGATATTCTGCACAGAATTTGAGCAGAGAAAGTTCTCTAACTCCCCCTGAGTTTAAGCAATTCTGCTCAAACCCAAGTTGATCTCAACCAGAAGCATCGTTCTGGTGAGGATTTCTCAAAGCAGAAAATAATTCTACTGAGACCTACAACGAACTAAAGAAATCTCCTCAGTGTCTTCATGATCTGCAAACACACATATACACAAGAAAACACAAAACATGTCCTAAGTCTAAAACAAAATTCTCTAGAAGCCTGCTTCTTCTATTTCTTCCCCTTTTTGCATCATCAAAAACATCCTAAAAACCAGAATAAAGTCTACAACACTAAGGTTTCAAAAGCATAGAGTAGCAAAACATGCAAGAAAAAGAAATAAATTTGTTTTGGAAATAACAAAATCATAGTGGAATCGAAGAAAGAATGTTAGGGTTTGAAGAAAAGGGATTAAGGAGAAAATGGATTTTAAAAATGAGTGGGAAATGTGGGTGCAGGAGGTTGGTTTAAAAAAAAATGGGGAGAGAAAGAAAAGTTTTTTGAAAGGAATAAAAAGATTTTTAAGGAAAGTAAAATAGAAAGGAAATATTTTGCAAATCAAATTTTTCACACATATCCAAATCACACGAAATAAGGATCAATCAGATCCATTTTAGAAGGGATAGCAAATCCCTAGTTCCATTCTTAATTTTGAGAATTTCTCAAAATTCAATGGCTTTGTGAAGAAATCACAGAGTTGTGCTTCTATGCTCACATATTCCACTGCAATAGAACTATTCTGAACATGATCTCGAATGAAATGATGTCTTAGTTTTATATGTTTGGACCTTGAATGTTGAACAAGATTCTTGGTAAGATTTATGGCACTTGTGTTATCACACCGTATTGGAATATTGTCAAACTTGAAGCCATAGTCCTCAAGTTTTTGACGCATCCACAGAAGCTATGCACAACAACTCGCTGCTGCAACATATTCTGTCTCTGCTGCTGATAGTGCAACAGAAGCTTGCTTCTTTGAGTGCCAAGATATGAGCATATCTCCAAGTAATTGGCAGGTTCCAGAAGTATTCTTTCGATCGATTTTGAAGCCAGTAAAGTCTGCGTCAAAGTACCCTACAAGATCAAATAATGATCTCTTGGAATACCAAAGCCCTAGATTTGTAGTCCCAGAAAGATATCGAAATATCCTTAACATGGGTTAAATAGGACTCCTTTGGTGCTGATTGATATCTAGCACAAAGGCAGACGCTGAACAAAATGTTTGGTCTGGTGGCAATAATGCACAATAAGGACCCTATCATGTTCCTTAGAGGCTGGGAATTGTATCCCTTTCCGCATGCCCCCAATGACTTGCTCCTTGGGGTGATTTTTCTTGTACAATAAGGACCCTATCATGTTCCTATAGAGGCTGGGAACTGTATCCCTTTCTTCATGCCCCCAATGACTTGCTCCTTGGGGTGATTTTTCTTGACAATAAGGACCCTATCATGTTCCTGTAGAGGCTGGGAACTGTATCCCTTTCTGCATGCCCCCATTGACTTGCTCCTTGGGGTGATTTTTCTTGTACAAAGTGGACACCCTATCCAAGATAGCAGCATCCTCAGAAGGCTGATTCTCTTGAACCATATCTAAGTTTTCATATTCTTGGCCATCTCTGGACTAGTTTTCTGCAGAAACAACAGTAGGAGCAGTAGAGCTCTTAATATGTTATATAGCAGCAATAAGCTGTGAAGTAGCATTGTCATTTATGACAGCCCCGTTTGTATTACTAGTCTCAGTCCACAGATTCTATGTACTTTGGACTCACACATGTAAACCTGGAACTATACTCGAGAGTAACTTGAGCGATCATCCACAACTACCACAGCATAGCGTCTGTGGCCCAGACTCTGTATTCTGGTAGGACCAAACATGTCAATGTGTAGAAGTTCAAGAGATTTTGTTGTGGAAATATAACATTTGTTCTTAAAAGAGACTCTGATTTGTTTTCCCAAAGAACATGCTTCACAGAAGCTGCTCTCTTCAAAAGAGAGCTTCGGTAAACTTCGTACCAGCTCCTTGTTGGCAATCTTAGACAATAATTGGAAATTGATGTGGCCCAATTTCCTAAGCAAAAGATTTGTTTCATCCTTGTAGGAAACAAGGCATTTCTTAGAAGACAGAAGATTGTCTTGAGAAACGATGTAGATGTTCTTTCTTCGTTCAACAATGAAGTAGACATTGTCGTCTGCGGATCCAGAACATCCTTCTGCATTAAAAGTTATTTCATAACCCTTATCACAGAGTAGGCTCACACTTAATAGACTATGACGGATAGATTGAAATTCAAAAAGTTAATTCAATTAATGACCAAAAATTCCTTTCATTTAATCCTGCAACCAGCAGAACATCGTCTATCTACATTGTTTGTGAACTACTGATAGTTTCAATGCCTTTGCTATCATCGCCAAATGTCACAGAACTACCGTTCTGTAACTTCAAGCTTGAAACTTAGAAGGATCCCGGTCATGTGGCATGAGCAACCACTGTCCAAGTACCACTCATTCTTCTTAGCTTTAGTTTCAAGCGTACCTGCGATTTGGAACAAGTTAAGTTACAATAGGAACCCACTTTAAGCTGGTTTCATAAGATTGTGACTTGTTCCTAGAAAGAATCTCGTTGGATATGCTTATAGACTTCTTGATCTCACATTGCCCGATCATATGTCCAAGCATGCCACAATTGTAATAGGATTTAACTTTTTCTGTTAGTCCGACAGAGTTTTTAATCCTTCTTTTGTTACGCTTCTGTTCAGAAGTATAACATTTCACAGACTCAGGTTTCTGTGACATCACAGATTTCTGTTTCCGCACAATTTTGGGACTGGTCACAGAACATACTTTCTGTGTCACATAGCATACATTATCTGAACATTCATATTTGTTTCTGTGACATTTATGAGGCTAAATTTCTGGTAATAAACCTATGTTAGACTCATTAAGTGGAGAAACCTCTTTGTCACGAACAAGTAGCTCGTCCCACACCTCAAGATGAGGTTCTCTGATCAGAGGAGATGCTTCTGTGCAGAAGATCTCCGCTTCCTTTTCCAAGGCAGCCTTTTCTCTTTGTAGAGAAGTGAATTGTGATTGCAGAACCTGGTTATGCTTTTTCACCAAGCGGTATTTCGAGGATACCCTTTGAAACTTGTTGAGGAACTCATTAAGAAATTCCTCAAGTTCATTTGTAGGTAACTCAGACAAAGATTTAGAGAATCCCTCTTCATCTATGACAGATTTGGACATGAAATTAGCCATGAAGTAGAGGTTTTCCTCTTGCTCCTCATCGGGCTCAGATTCGTCGTCCTCCTCATCACTCCAAGCCAATAAGGCTCGATTTCTTTTATGGGCAGACTTGCGTTTCCCATTTAGCAGTGGACAATCATACTTCAAATGTCCTGGTTTCTTACACGCGTAACAAACCGACCCCTTTTTATCCTCTAGATTAGAAGACTTGGGTTTGTTGCTTCGTTCGAAGCATTTCTTGGAGATGCAGATGCCTTAAAGGCTATAGATTTGGTCTTCCAAATCCCAGATGACCGCTTCTCTTCCTCATAAGAAAGTAGAGAACCAATAAGCTGATCCAACGAAAGAGTCGTTAGATCTTTGGCTTCCTCTATCGCGGTCTTCTTAGATTCCCAAGTAATGGGTAGAGATCTAAGGACCTTCCTCAGCAATTTGGCATTAGTGAACGTTTTCCCAAGAAGGGCTAAACTGTTGATGATCTTATTGAGTCTATCGAACATTTCTGTAATTGACTCATCCGATTTCTCCATGAAGGCTTCATACTGTTGAACCAGCAGATTAACCCTCGTTTCTTTGACTTGATCTGTCCTTTCATGGGTCAAAACAAGCCAATCCTAAATTTCTTTCGCCATTGTACAAGCAGAAATTTGGTTGAACTCCATAGGAGATAGAGCACAAGGTAGAAAATTGATAGCCATAATATTTAGCTTAATGATTTCAATTTCCTCATCAGAAAATTGAATCGTGCTGCTAGAGTCAATTTTCAGAACTTGTCCTCAATGAAGCAGAGGACAATTTCTTATTATCCCTAAGCACCTCGGTTCACGGGATGCTAACTAGAACTCCAATCTGTTACGTCAGCTGGAGAAGTTATGTCCATCAAATAATGGTGGACAGTTACTGTTGAGTCCAGCAGCGTGTGTGTATCCAATTTGCATCCTATTGGATCTCCCAACAAGCGATTAAGCCTTTATCGGTGGAGCCGGCTCTGATACCAATTGTTGGTATAGGATTGCATTAAGAAGGGGGGTTGAATTAGTGTCTTAAGAGTTTTGACATTTTTTCGATCAGGGAAGCGTGGTTCTATCAGATTACAGATTCCCAATTCTGAGATTAGTTATCTTATGTGTGTGAAACAAAGATTTATAGTGGTTCCGCAAATAATACGTACGTCCACTCTCCCAGAACTCATCCCAATTATGGCGTATTCACTATATGTTGATCAAGGGACTCTACAGGTGCACACTTCTATCAGAAATGTGACTAACAACTTACACGTACTCACGTGTCTAACTCAACCCGCACGCAACCGACGTATCTGACTCTGGCTCCTCACTAAGCCTCTGGCTTGACGGCTACCACATGCCCTCGTGGCTTAACGGCTACCACCTGCCCATGTGGCTTAACTGCTACCACTTGCCAACGTGGCTTAACGGCTACCACCTACCCCTGCATATAACCTGTGTGACTAACAACCTGGACAAAACATAATTAGCAACTACAACATCAACAGTCTACAGCTACAGAAGACGCTTTCTCTCTCAGAGGTGATCGGCTCGGTGAATGCTCGACGGACGCTCTCAGCTTTTTGCAACGGTGAAGGCACAAGGATTTTGGTAAGCTTTCAGGCAGAACGACGAAATCGAAATGTTGCTTCACTCTAGCTTTTAAGCTTGTCCGTGGAAATAAGTTTCCCAATCAATCACAAATGGCTAGTTGAACCACTTGCCATTTTCTTTCTCCTTGATTCGATCATGTGGGAAAACTTCCAAAGACACAAAACATTATCCTAAGTAATATCCGATAATAATGAACCGTTTTAATCACCCAACAAAAGATAATGTCTTTTGCTCAGAAGTGGCTTTCTGTAACACCAGAATTATCACTTTTCCTTATACGAATTTGGCATTGGGATTGGCTTGTTTCCATAATATGAAAACATTCCCATTGTAAATTATTCTTACCAAATAAGGGAGATTTCAACCTCATAAGATTGCAGTCAAATTCCATAATTCTAGGATCACGTTAGTTAAGGAAATAATTCTTTCCAAAACAATTCAAGGTCCAAGGAATGAACCTAGACGTGATGACAAAGCTAATTCAATAAGGATTAACTTAAGGACGTATGAGATAAATATCTCACGTACTCGCATGTTAAACAATCTCCAATAAGGAAATCGCCGTTCACAGAAATACCATTCTGTAAACCGTAATAACTGCTCCAGCAAGGAGAGTTATAGCAACTATGACACAGATGCTCATCTCTGTAACATAGAGAGTGGACTCGATATTAGATATTGTCCTCGGAACACCATTTATGATGGCTAGATTGTTTTCTCCGTTGAAGTCTCCAACGTAACCCTTTTACGTATTACACAAATAATAGAGACTAGCTTCTACACAGGAAGACTTGTTCTTCTGTACACTTAAATAGCACATTAACAATACATGACATTTGTCATTATCAAAATCAGATTATACCAACGGAGCTCGATTTCAAAAAAAAAATTAATAGCGAATTCACCGGAATAAATTTTATATATAGTAACAGAACAAAACCAATTCTTTTTATAAGGGAAAGACTACTCGCCGTTGAAAATGATGAATTTATTGGAAATAGAACTGATTGTTAGAAAGAGTGAGTTTATTAGAAATCGAACTCGCCGTTATCATGCTTGAACGATGCATTGTTTGTCCTATTTAAAATTTTATACTTAAATGATAAAAATATTTTATAACAACATCGTATTTTGTAACAAACCACATAAATTAAGCGGTTTTGTTTTGGTGACCAGTCAATTTGAAGGCCTTGTATAACATAAAAGTGTGAGTAAATATATGCAATTACGTGGGTAGTAAAATACAAAATGATTAAGTGGCGATGGCTCGAGGGGTCACGTAAGAGGCGCGACTCGGAGACCAGTTCGTGTTTTGTTTCAGCTTCTCTCTCTCTCTCTCTCTCTCTCTCTCTCGCTCAACCAGCCAACAAAACACAACCAGACGTCCAAAGTCGTTGACCGCACAGTACGACTGGCCTTTAGAAGAATCAATGAGTCATTCTCGGGAACCCAAATAAGTTACAACCCAAATAAGTTAAGGTTGACACACATACTACTAACCATGTAATTTTTGTTTGTACTTTAAATAATAATTTATTATGGCACATTAATTCATATATTAAAAAATTGAGTCTTTCCGTATCAATATATCGAAAGAGCATTCTCAAGCAGTAATCTTAATCTCAATCAATACCTCCAAATTACTAAATGTTTTTATTTTCTTGGCTATAGTTTCTCTAACGAGATTCTGTCATTGAATCGTAGTTTCTAGCTACCAAGAGCTGTGCTTGTTTTTTGTTTGTGTATATCTTAGATTTCATTTAGAGGGGTGTATACTTAGAAAGGATGGGGGTAGCAAAATGAGGGGGGGTTTAAATGAAAGAGTCGCCTGAGGAGGTTGGTTTTTGTGGGTGGGGGTAAAAGATGGATGTTTGTTTTCGGGGAGAATGTTTTAGTCTTAGCAGGGTTTGGCTGTTGGAATCGTCGAAAGGCCACACCACACCACCCCCTTCACTCTTTTGTTTGATGTTATTGGCTGGGAAGAATCTTGGCCTCTTGGTAATGAGAGCCATTTGCCCCTGCCCTTTGTCCCCCTCATTACTTAAAAAATATGATTACTTTCCTTTCTAAAAAATTAATAATTGGTGTCATTGATCTTGTAGTTGTAGTAATAATAGTAGGAGCAGGCTTTGGTTAATCTTCGGGAAATATAATAACAAAATGCTACTTTTTGACATCCCCCTTACCCATTACCCCTAATGATATGGTATTATTATTTAAATGAGAGGATTTCCTCTAGTATCTTCTTCGAAAAGAAATAAAATTACTTGGGATCTCGTTAAATTGGTCACTAAGGGCATCATGCAAATGTGTTTTTTTTTAAATAATAACCACATTCTCCGACAAATTATCAGGTTTGTAAATATTAAGCAATCACCTTCTCAGTAAACTTATCTTGTTGGACTCATAAATGAATTAAATGTGGGACTATCTCAACCATCTTCAATGAAAATATCTAATAGGAAGGGGGTGGGTAAGAATAAGATAGTTGTGAGGGGGAGTGGTTCTTCTTTCGGAAGAACGGGGTGAATAAGTGAAAGGAAAGGAAAGAGGAGACGAGGAGAAAAGGGGTTGGGTTTCCCTTGGAGGAGTTGAAGGGGTGCTGAGAATGGAGAAAGAAGTCAGTCTAAGACTAGGCGGATGGCTTTGGGGTGTTGAGAGGCGGGGAAAATAAAGTAACCAAAAGCCATTCACTCGCCTCTCCTCCCCCACAAAACCCATAATTATATATTATTATATTATTACCAATTTCATTAGACAAACCACCTCCCTACCCAACCCAATCCCAAAACTTGCTTTCCTATGGTCCAGATGTTGCCTCCATCGGATATCTTCTCCCCCTCCCCTCCTTTCCATCTTTTTACCAATTTGATTTAAGCCACATCGACTCTTTCATAATACTACCGCACTGGATCTGAAAAAGAAAGAAATGAAGAAAAGACAATGTTGTCCCATCCTAAGGCGGCTAAAACTCAAGGAACAAACAAGCGATGATCATGGCAGTTGTTTTCATTGTAGTAGTAGTAATAATATTTCAACTCAATAAACAAATATTACTTTCACAAGCTTTTCTTCGTTCAACTTGTTGGCGGTCTTCAAAATAAGACAGCTTCTCGTTGTTGTCGTTAATTTATTATTATTGTTGTTGGACTCACTCGAAAATCCAGATGACCTAAGCATTGACGTATCAATTATTCTGGCTCCAAACTAATCATTTGGTCCGATTTATTTATTTTAATATGTTTTTTTAAAGAAGGAAATCTATGGATGGAATAGTACGTCGTTCGACGTAGTGAAACTTGCCAACACTATTGCCATGACATAATTTTTTAACACATTATGTATGATAATAGTAAAAATAAGGCTTAATTATCAAATATACCCTTAACTTTACTCGATGTTTCCGATCTACCCTGATGTTTAAAACTTATCCTCTTATATCCTGAACTTATCCCTTGTTTCAATTTTATCCCCACTCAAATTTAATCCTCTCGATTAAATTTTTCCAGACAATTAATCTGTTATCTTAAGCGGCTCTGATACCAATAATTAATACAGGAATCGAACTTAAGATGATTTGGTTAATTGTCTTTGTCGCCGGCGTTCTGCCAACCTCGTATACTCGTTTGAGTATTTCGAACTCGCCGGAAATCCTAAGTTAGACTTGCCTTCAAGGAAGTATTCCTCGAATTCACTCTGAACTAGAGTCAGCTCTTCTAATTTTTTAGAATAGCTTTCTATCTGCTGTGATATTTGTGATATCTGTGCCGATAGATTTTCCAGACGATCTACTATGGTATTGAGAAGACCAGTAGTAGAATCCTTGCCAACCCCGTGATCCAAATGTAGAAGATCTGGGTGAGGACAATCAGTCATAAGAATGACTCGTGCACTTGCACCACCTTAATTAAGTTGCCTTAATCAAGATCTTCTTTCTGATCTGAAAGAAAGCATAAACAATTTTAAGACATAAAGTTGTTTATCATACCTTAATCGAATTGCTCAGAGGGTTCACCAAGCTTCCGCACCAAGAGAACTCAAGGAGTAAAACTTCAAGAGTCTTCTTCTCAGGAACTTAGAGAAGGTGTTGGAGAGGCTCTTCTGTACTTTCTCAATGCCCATACCATGAGGGACTTATATAGGCACTCCTCATCCAAGGCTTCAGCCTGATGGCTTAACCTTACAAGGTTTAGTCTTAATGACTTAGCCTTCAAGGGGTCGATCCGCAGATCTAGCCTTTAGTTAGTTTTAATCAGTTTTGATTAATTCTAACTTTCTTGGTTTAAGGTATCTTTCGAAGAACAATCAGAGAGATACTTTAGCTCAGATTTGAGATCGAGTTTCTCATTTTAGATTTTCTCCTGGAGGACAATCAAAGAATTCTTGCTCAAAGTTTTGAGAGAGAAAATTCTCTATTCAGATTGCCCCCCCTAAATGAGGTAGAGGGCTTGTGAATATATACACAAAGGAGCTGGTGCCAATGCACTGTTTGCCAGCTTAAAAGTAAAAGGAATCTAAACTGTTACAAAAAGTTAGTGGGGTCCTAATGACCGACAAAATTGTCCTATTCTAACAGTCTCCTCCCGTCTGCATTGGTGCGTTGTCCTGGGAGGTTCCTTCCTTGCTGTTGGCGCTTGATGGTTCGCCAACTCCTTCTTTCTCTGAGAGTCCCGGCCTGTCTTGAACTGCTTCAAGAATTTGTTGCGACATTTGTAGGGTCCTCTCATCATGCTCGATTTGCTGATTCAGGGTTTTGTCCGTGAAGTCAGCAATCTTGCTCCAAACCTCGAAGGTGTCGGTTCGGAGGTGCAGCTCAGAGTTTTCTCGCCTCCAGAAGCTATCCAGAAGGTCGAGCATCCTCTGCCATCCTCGGTCTCCTGCTGGTTCGTCTATGAGACTTAAATCCGACCGAAGAATCGTGACGGTTATGATGCCGTCACAGAGCACGTAGTAGTCATTCTTGCGGGTCAACACATGCTCCAACACATCCTTAAGGAACTCAACCTTTATGGCCTTTCGGACAGTTTTGTCCTTGTAATACTTTCGCCATAAACCTCTCTGATCGAGGTCCTGTCGTTGAGGTTCCACCAGACGTCTACTCTCACAAGGGTGGATGTTCCATACTTGCAAATTCTGCAGTATCACCTTCCCGTATAGGGGATGGTCTTCTTCCTCCCTTATTGTGCTAGTAATCAATGCCGTGGCATACTTGGGTCCGTAGCCTAGGCATCCGAGTACATACCTCACCAACATTGGCAGTGTTTCCATACACTCTGGTTCAGATCTATCGATCTCCAGGATGTCTACAAACCCAGCATGTATGTAAGGTGCTGCTACTCCCACCATCTCTGAATGGATTCTCAAAGACGGCCACTTCCCCGATATCCAGTGTAGATACGGTTGAAGTACAGCGTTTTCCTCTAGCGAGGATTCGCTCATGTCTACTACCACTCTTGGGACTTCATAATTTTTGACTTCCCCTGGTATGATTGACATAGTGGTGGAGAATATCTGCTGTCTTTCTCTTTCGACTTTAGACATTTCCTCTTCATCTGAAGCCATAATCGATAGCTTAAACTCCAGATCTTTGATATACTCAACAGTCTTCTTTGCGAAATACTCAACTTGGCGTTTGTCATCATGTTTGATGCCGCCTAGGAGTCCTCCGCAGACTACAGACGCATCCCAACTCAGGGATCCATCCTCGAATGAGTCTTGATCAAAAAACCAGGATCCTTCCAGATCCTCTTGGGTTTCCCCAACATGGCCTTTGCCACCGTGACTTCTGCCACCAGACTCTCTAACCGAGTCTTTCTCAGGAATTGCTTCCTAAAGGTTCTCTTTCTTTTCTAGAGTTCCTTCCAATGCCTCGTAAGCACTTCCAAAGTCGAAGTATTGCTCACACTCCATTGCAGCCGCTTCCTCAGGCTCTACCCTTGGTTCTGGGTTTACCTCGTGGACTGGCTCGCCAATTATGGCCTTGAACTTAGCCTCTTCCTCAGCATACTGTATTTCCATCCTTTCTTTCTGCTCCTCCTTGCTTTGTAGCAAAGCCTTGTAGGATTTCACAGCTTGATTAATGGAAATTTTTTGCTCTTTGGCCAAGTGGTTTCGGCAGTAATCGAACTGCTCCATGGTCAAAGGAGACCACCAAGGTTCTTCACCCTTACCGTCCTTCTTAGGACCTTCTTTTACAGAAACTTCCCCTTTGGGACCAGAAAATCCAAGCCTCTTGGCTTTCCTCTTCTTTCTGGCTTTCTCCTGAGACTCAGCTCCTGCCTTGTCTTTCAGATCTGCCATTTTCGCTTTTCCTTTGGAGCTTCCCTCCTTAGGATCGGCCATCTTCTCTTGAAGATTTTTCTTCACATCTCTTTCGGAGTTGGTATTATCCTTCTCCTTTAGATCTGTCTTTCCCTCCTGGGAAACTCTCGCTTTCTCCTTAGGATTGGTTATTACCTTTCCCTTAGATCCAGCCATCCCCTTATGGGATTCTTTCGCCTTTCCCTTAGATCTGGCCTCAGCCTCCTTGGGATTAGCCATCTCCTTCTGGAGATCTGGTTTCGCTTCACTCTTGGAGTCAGCTTTTGGTGCCAAAAAGATGTAAAAAGCCTTTATTCCGTATTTTAAGGCTAATACTTCCTTTTCATGTATCGGGTATCGTAGTTCATACCCCTTGAAGCTTCCCGACCAGTATTTACACACCGGTTCTGGTTTACGTCCCTTAATTTTAAGGACTGCTCCCCAATGTTCTTCAGAAGCATCAACTTCCAAGACTAACTCATCTTTATCAGATGGTAAAGCTAGTTGAGGCAAATTTTTCACCTTAGCTTTTATCCTTCTAATAGACTGAGTGTCTTCATCTTCCCATATCCAAGGATTAGTAGAAGAGGTTTTCTTCGAAATCCTACTTAGGTCTCGGGAAAGATCTTTCACAAACTTTCTCGCATAGTTAGCACATCCACAAAATCTTTGGACTTGCTTTCTATCCTCAAGTCTGTCAGGAAAATTAACTATTTTCTCGGCAATATGATTTTGCAGTTTAATTTTACCCTGCTCAATCTCCATGCCTAAGAAGTTAACCGACTCCTTAAACCATTCTATCTTCTTCTCAGATAGAATCATACCTTCCCTTCGGAAGACATCAGTCACCTGATCAAGGTGTCTCATGTGTTCATCTTCAGACTGACTGTAGATTAACACATCGTCAATATAGACCGCACAAAATTTTCGGACCTGCTTAAAAGCATTATCCATTTTGCGCTGAAATACGCCTGGAGCATTCTTCAGGCCAAATGGCATTACCAACCATTCAAACATTCCTTGCGGAGCATTGAAGGCGGTTAGAGGAACCGATTCTTCCTCCATCTTGACTTGCCAGTATCCACTTTTCAAGTCAAATTTAGAGAAGAACTTTGGTTGGCTCAAACTTATCCTATCAATTAAATCTCCCGCAGTGGGAATCTTATAGCCATCGTCCTTTGTAGCTTTGTTAAGCTGACGATAATCTATAACCATTCGTGCTTTTCCTCGCACCTGCTCGGCATGATTAATAACCATAAAGGCAGGACTAGAATGTGGACTGTAACTGTCCCTAATCAAGCCTTTTCCAAGCAATTCAGGAATTTGTTTGTCAAACTCCTCAACCATCTCAGCCGTATACGTAATGTTTCTAGCTCTTATAATGGTTCCGGGATCTTTCAACTCTAATTTAGCCTTTAGGCTATTTCGAGTCCATAACTTCAGTGGATCCTCACTAAAATTATCGGCCAGTTTTATTAGGAACTTATCCCATTTTGTTCCCATTAACTTAACGGCCATACACACTTCTTGTTTTGGAAACAAGTCGTCATACCAGTTAGAACTTCTGGTATTCGTTGGAGAAAACAGGGTTTGTTCCCATGAATCGTTCTCATCCAACCGTATATCACCACGTTGAGCTCGCACTCTGAAAGCTCTTTCACATGGGATATCTCCACAGTATTCTGTCCGTTTTACCGGATAAAAGCCAAATTTTAACCGAAGTCTAGGCTCTTGTAGAATACTTATTTTTACCCCACCGATGGAAACATCGTTTTCATTCTGCACAAAAGGAAGGTTTTCCTTCTGTCCCTTTAAAAAGGTGTTACCAATAATGATGTCGGCCTCTAGTAAAGGATGTGCAAGAATCTCTTTAATGATGAACTTTTGTCCACCAATGAAGACAGGCACGTTGCTTGCCTTGTGACCAACGATTGTGGCCATACCATCGACGTTAACCATGTGGATGGGTTTCTGCAGTGGTTCCCACCACTCATCTGGCAGAGCATTGAGTCTAGCACATGTTATGCTACACCCAGTGTCTATCAGGGTATCCAAAGAATACTCATAGTATCCAGGAAATTTGAAAGTTAGAGCCACATATGTGCTCATGTCTTCCTTCCTAACACTAAACCCAATATTCTCAGATACACTTTGGGATGGTTCTATCATCCTCCAGATATCGTCTATCGCAATAGACCTTTGCTCGGCTATTTGTTCAATAACCTTACAAACTTCAGGAATCTCAGATAAAGAGCTACCAATATCGGTTACTCTTAACATCCGTATAGACTCCTCTCTCGTTTGGTCTACAGGGTCTTCATAGACTGGTAATGATACCTGTCTGTACCCTACGATTCTACCCGTATGTTGCGACGGGGCTCTTGAATCAACAGACCTTCGAGATATCTCTTCTACTAGTGGAGGTGCACTCGCAACCTCTGGTCGAGAGACTATTGCTTCTTCTCCCACATCACTAGCCCTTGAAGAGACTTCAGAGGGCGCTCTATTGAGCGGCTCTCTCAGGATTGGAATCCTCACAGGCAAATGCCTGTCGGCTCTATCGCCAAGCATAGGCAATTGCCTATCAGCTCTATCGTTAACCCTTGACGGATCTCCTAACATAAGAGTAATTTCATTACCCCTTTGTCGGATATTAGCCGCACTAATGGGCCTAGAGCTACTACCAGGTTCAGTCATAACCCAGTTTCTTGGCCAGGTTAATTCCAACGGGTTTACCTCTCGCCTGTGAAACTGTTGGTAGTTATTATGACCTTCTTCGAACAACTCCGTAAGTCTTGAGATGTTCCTCACACCAGGACTAGTAGTATTTACCAATCGGTAAATCACTCTAGTGTGATACGCCAAAAACTTGGCCTGGGAATTCATTCTATCCATATTCATTGATTTGATCCTTAAGGTCAATGAATTTCCCAAACAGCGATCGTTCAGGGCCATCATGAAATTTGGATGGACCTGGAACCATACAGGGCCATGTGCTAGGTTGGCCTGTATTCCTGATATCAGCTGATCTCTAAACTCTCGCCACCGTTTATCGATCACAGCTGCTACCACAGGACTATCTGCTGGTAAATGAAACAGCGGGATTAATCCTACCTGAATTAACCCAATGTGTATATAATTATATACACCTCTCGCACGTTGCATGGTTTCCCGAATGCGTTGTACGTTGAGTAATGGTATATCCAGCGTCTCAAGTTCTGTACTTGTGACTTGAGCCGTTGCCTCTGTTTGCGAGATGTCTATTATCGATCTAAAATTAAATCTCGATACATTATAGACTTCTCTCACATTAACATTAGGCAACCTCCATTCCAGTACTGACTGGGATGGATCTTCGTACTGGTGGAATTCCTCCAGTACTTGATTCGATGCTTCCAATGGAACCATCTCATCACCATCTTCGTTTTGCACTGCTCTCATCATAAACAGATGCATTTTCCAAAGATCAGAATCCTCTTCCGAGTCTGTATCATAATCAGATACTATCTCGTAGATAGATTCTACTTCCGAGTCTAAATCGGAAATCTCTTGCTCATCAATTGGTTCGTAAGCAAGGACTTCTTCCTCATGACTCCGGTCATCCAGGAAGACCATACGGAATCTTTCTCTCCTTTGGTTCTTCTTCGGACAACTATCCGCTTTGTGATCCTTTGAACCACAAAACCAACAGCAATTACAGCTGCTCAAGGGTTTGCCTTTAGGACATCTAGGTTCTCTGCCATGCTTTCTCTTGAAAGCATCGATCCTATCTTTATCCTTTAGGTTATCCCTTCTCCTTACAAACCGTCTGGGTTTGTAAGCAGAACCTCCCTTTTGCTTGTGCTGGAAGTCCTTCTTGGGCCAAACTTTCTTTTTGTTGTACCCAACAAACTTCCTCTTACGAGGGAAGTTCCTTCTCTGTAAAGAGTCTCCTGAGGTACTGCGAGTATCGCATCCATACCTTCCAGGCACATACTCTATCTGAGAGCAACAGCTCTTGTTTAGGTATGGCAGCTTCTTAGCTGCTTCCTTAACTTGGAGCTCAGTACACGCCTTCCTCATCGCGTACTTAACCGCCTGAATTTTTCCTCCGAGCCCGGAGACAATCTTCTCCTCACTTAGAAGTAATTCATAGGCCTTTTGCGCCACTTCCGGCCAGGGTTCAGGAAGTTTTGCAAAAAAGGTTCCCAATATGAACTGTTGAGAGACTACATCCAGATTGTAATAATACTTCTGGAATTCACATACGTAGCTATCAAACAAGCACATATCGCAGATCTGTAGTTTAACCAGAGCGGTCAATGACTGCTCCTTTTCCACAGTCTCAGTGGATAATGAGAAACCACAGAACTCACGTTTCAGGGCATCAGCGATTATTGCTAATACTCCATCAACCGTCAGCGCCTGATCTATTTTTTCTTTGATGTCTGTATGAGCCACCAAAGACTTCCAATATTTCTGCGCCGTTCCCATGAGGGCTGCCACACATAATTCATAGACAGATCCAGGGGATAGTATCCCAGCAGATGCAGTCATTCGAATTAGTGATAACCACTCATCTATCTTTTCAGATACATGCTTTTCACAATCTATGTCTAGAAAAGCACCAGGGGTAATTATAGGCTTCAAAACATTATCCCTTGGAACAAACTCTTGTTTAGTTCTATGTGGATAATCGGGCCTGTAAATTTCCCTCTTCGCAGTCACCAGTTCGTTAAACGTTCTATTGTCTAAATGAACTGGAGCATCTTCTGCCAGACCTAAGGCTTTCCTTAAGTCTTTTGCCAACTCTCCACTTTGAGAGTTCAAGTTTGCACTTCGCTTCTGTGTATCTAAAATGAAAGGAGCCACTGACTCCTTGTACATTTCTTCTACACTTTTGTCTTGATTTGGTCTGGAATTTCTTCCTCCCAAATTCAATCTTTCAACTGGTTTTCCTGTTGTACTCTCCAGTCCAGAGGTCGCCTCGGCTTCAGGCCTCTTTAAACCTCTTTCCCTTTCCAGGGCGTCTAGTATGTTATTAACATACAAGCCTACTTCCTTTGCCATTTGGTTTCGGCTTTCTAGACTTTCTGTACTTCCTTGGATAGTTAGCTGAGTTAAAACATCATTTATACTCTTGCTAATTCCAAAAGGAGACAATCTAGCCTCTGGAACGAACTCCAATCGTGATGGAGTCCCAGAAGGATTTCCCGAAGATTTTCCTTCTCCAGCCATTTCGAAAAATTTTACTCAAAGGATTTTGATGGGGTAATTTTGAAATAGGTCTAAAGTTTAGGTTACCGAGAGATATTTTCTAAACTTTGGGATAGATTGGAAATTTCTCTGTAACCTTGGGGTAGTTTTGATAAATGGGCCTAAAAATAACAACGAAATCCCGACTTAGATGAAGAAGATAACTATGTACTAAAAATTATCATGTCTTGAAAAGGGGCTGTTTGAGGGAACTTGGTTTCTTATAGGTAGTGGTATTATAGGCAGAAAGGGCACGCCAATCGAAAGTTTTGAGAACCTTTGAGAACCTACTCGAAATCTCTAGCTCGACGACGAGGACAAATAGAGACAAATGAAATAGCACCTCAACTTAAAATATCTGCGCGATGAAGATTGAGATGAGATGGAATAATTTTTTAAATCAAAAACTAACAAATAATATTAAAATATATTATCTCCGGTTTAGATTGTTAAATCCAAAAGATCAAGAATAATGTTTTTTTTCAAAAAAAAAATTAAAAGTTTGGCTTGCCTTTGGCACACGTCGGTTTTCATACAAACGGGTCATAACGCAAGTTCCTTTGTCTTTAATTCCATGCAGGATAAGATTGAATGAGATCTATTTTGCTAATGTGATCCCATTATGACCTCATAAGTCGTAAATGTTTATTATGATTCTCAATTAATACCACGAATTATATGATAAAAAAAGAAACTAATAAAAGAAAAGTCGAACAAATTATGTCTGATTATTGTCCCAATCGCTTTCGAATAATTGTTTATTTTCAATAGAGTTCCTGGTTCTAGAATTTCTTAGATTGTATTTTCTTTAACCCGATTGTTGAGCTGTCCGCTAATTTTTTCTTTTCATTTTTTTAAAGTTGTATACACAGTTACTATCTATGCATCAGAAGTATTTGAGCAAAAAAGGATAAGAATGTATCAAATGAATTCAAACTGCTGGGAGAAAAAATTTACGGGTGGAGCGTTCGTTCTTTTCTGTGTTTTCTTTTCCTTTTTCATTTTAGAGGAAGCAAGAAACAAATAACTTAAAAAATTTCTTTGAATTTGTTTGCACAGCGAAATCATTTTGGGTTTCAACAAAGACAAGGCCCATCATTATGATGGTGATGCGGTTGAAGGAGCACTCGGTCGAAGTTCAAAGACATCAAAGAACGACACGTCAAAGCAGGACATGTCAAAGTACAGACGAGGCGAAGTTCGATCGAGGCCTCGTCGAAGAAAGTAGCACCCAAAGGAAGAATCTCAGTTGAGGTTTCAAGACTTAGCCAATTTTCGATGGGACTTCATCAAGACTTGGTCGAAGTAGATGGTGTGCAGTTAGTGTAAATTAAACATGTGCCAAACGTGGATAAACTAAAAAACTAAAAATCCAATAATTTCAGAGTTAGTATTCCCGTTTTCTTCCTTGGCTTTTCGCTTTCGAATTCGATTTAATCAATTTGGTTTAGGAGAATATTTTGAACCTATTTAATCCGGATGGTGTTCGTCCTCATTTTTCCAAATATTAAACAAAAACCCCATATCGAATTCACACGGGATCACACAGATGTAGCCCCTCCCTTTTTTCCTTTTGCTTCTGACAAATGTGGCACATGGAAATCATGTTGAGAAACTTCCTTTCGAAGGTTGGATTCGGGTAAGGTCGAGACTCGATGAATACCCTCCCTTTTTTTTATTCTTATTTTTTTTTTTCAAAAGGAAGAAGAGAAAAACTTGTCAAGCCTAATTAGAAAACAAGGAAACGCGACGTGATTATGCGTTGAAAGTTTTAATTAGGGTTATCATCCAAAACAAATAAAAGCACGAATATGATTACACCTAATAATCGGTTTCAAAATTTCCACCCGATGTGAATCACTATCATCCTACCCCTGCCCAGGAGGGATTCATTATTCGACGGTTGGGATTAAGAACTCTGGCTTTGCAAATCCTTTTGAAGATTTTTCTCTTCCATTTGTCGAATTGACGCTGAGCCTACGGCCGCTGGCTCCATGCGTGTCATCTGGTGACCGACCAGCTTTCTTGACCTTCCGACACTGTCCGAGGATTATTCGCCTCCACAACAACATGGGGGATGCGACTTTGCAAAAAGAGCCGCATATGACCGACCCCTAGAATAAAAGGTATTCAAGGATCCAGGGGCCAGCAAAAATAATTACATACAAAAGTATATTTTATTATAACATATAGCTAAAATAATTATAATTTAATATTCCCCGTTTCAAGTTTCGTTAACTAAAATAATCGATCCTCCTGTTACCGTGGGGAACCGCCAGCCGACACTAGGGGCTTAAAAAGAAAAAGTCGATAGTACGATGACAACAGGTTCCGGCTGTATCTGGGAACTTTATGCACCCCCTTGCGTATCTTTATTTCTTTCACTTAATGAAATCGATTTCATTCCCTTTTGTGTTCCTTAAATTAGACAAGGTTTTCGATTTTATTCTACATTATTATTTTAGATGCAAGCTGTCGTTATCGCGCATTAACTCACCAATCCCGAGTTGGAATGTTTTTAGTTTTTACATCACCGTAAGCAATTATTACGACTCAAAATTTTAAAGATAAAAATGTAAAAAAAAAAAAATCAAATAGGAGTGACGCCCCGTGGAATATAAGGAATCATTTAAACCCACATTAAGTAAATATCTTAAGCAAATATATTTCAGTTTAGCTTTAGCTTGATTCAAATATAATATTAAAAACCATGCTATGCTACGATATGTTAAAATTACAAATTAATCAGTATTAGTAAAGGACATTCTTTATATGGCAATGAATGATACGAGCCGACTTGAACACGAATACTTCATCGGCGTAATTAATCTTAGATTTTTAATAATATTCCTTAAATATAATAAATTTGAGGAAGGAAAGGATAAAAACAATCCAGAACTGATCTCCGCATGATAAAAAAAGGGATACAATAATTAACAATAATATTATATCGTACTATAATGAAATAAAGAAAGAGACGAGGACTGAAGACAATAATTGATTTATGTTGAAGTGATTGTAAGTTTTTATTATAAAGAAACTTATAGTCTAATATTATCTACTAGACCGCGACCGCTCAATAAGAAAAGGTTGTAATTATTTTCACTTGTATTCCAGTGGAAACCATCACAACCATTACCGGTAATTGTCTTCGTTATTCGATGTCGACTGACATCTGTAGCTAATATCCACCGACTTATGCGGACACGACGTCTTCCGTGGGCACGATCGACCGACTTTTATGAATATAATGAATTAATTTTTACTTGTTAATTGTATTCTATTCGAATAAACATCCCGGTCGAAAATTATCTTATGTAAATAGACTTTAAAAGAAATACGTCGATTGGGATGTCATTAATGTTAAACAGCAGGCGACAGTCTTAAACCACATGTTAATAAGAAAACTGCTGCTCCACATTAATAATGCCTCGATCTCCAACTCCTTCATAATCCATTCGAAGTGAGAGTTTAATAATAATATTAAACTTTAAAATAATCCCAGCAGCAAACAAACCTTCCACGCAATTGCGAGCAGTTTTGCTTTCGGTCATGTTTTTATAATTATGATTCATAAACAATTCGACGTGCAATTTATACAGCTGTAAAAAAAAAATGGATAAATAAAAATTCACATTTTTTGTTAAAATAAATTATTTTATTATTAAAGCCGTATGAATTTGAGAAAAGGCCACGTTGGAGTAACAACACTCCCTAGTCCTCTCCCTCAGCCTCAATATAACCCACCCCCTCCCCTTCCCCTATTTAAAAGGCCGCATTTCCTCCGTCTTCTCCTTCACACCTTCTCAGAGCTTGAAATCTCTGAATACAACAAAATGGCGGCATCCGTCGACAACCGTCAATTCATGGATCCATCCTCCGTCAACGGCGGCCCTGGCCTCCTCCGTCCCGTCAAGCCTGGCCCCGTCCTCGTTCGCAACCCCGATCCCCCCTCCCTCCCCCTCCATGATCCCTCCAGCGAGGATGACGACGACGACGAAGACTCCTATTCTTCCTACATCGAGGAAATTATCTTCAAGTCACGGGAGGGTGGTGTTGAGACTACCGTGCTTGACCCCCGGGATGAGTCCACCGCTGACAACTGGGTCGAGCGCCACCCCTCCATGGTTCGCCTCACTGGGAAGCATCCCTTCAACGCAGAGGCCCCCCTCGACCGCCTCATGCGCCACGGGTTCATTACCCCCGTCCCTCTCCACTACGTCCGTAACCACGGGTACGTCCCCAAGGCGACCTGGAGGGACTGGACCGTGGAGGTCACGGGCCTCGTGAAGCAGCCCCGCGTCTTCACCATGGACCAACTCGTGTTAGAGTTCCCGTCCCTGGAGATACCTGTGACGCTCGTCTGTGCAGGGAACCGGCGGCGGGAGCAGAACATGGTGAAGCAGAGCAAGGGGTTCAACTGGGGAGCGGCCGGGGTATCGACCTCGGTGTGGCGAGGGATGCCGCTCCGGGAGGTCCTCAAGAGGTGTGGGATCCTGAAACCCAGCCATGGGGCGCTCAACGTGTGCTTCGAGGGGGCGGAGGATCTGCCGGGAGGAGGGGGCTCAAAGTACGGGACGAGCGTGACAAGGGGGGTGGCGTTGGACCCAACGAGGGACATCATGCTGGCGTACATGCAGAATGGGGAGCTGCTGAAGCCGGACCATGGGTTTCCGGTGAGGATGATAATCCCGGGGCACATAGGAGGGAGGATGGTGAAGTGGTTGAAGAAGATCATTGTAACACCCAAGGAATCGGAAAACTTCTACCATTACAAGGACAACAGGGTGCTCCCCTCCCACGTCGACGACCTCGATCTCGCCGACGCTGGAGGTAAATAAAGAACAAGGGGACCAGGGATTATTACATTACTTGATGTAAAAAAAAAAAAAACAATTACAGTGTAATAAATGAATTGGGATGTGGAGGTTTGGTGCAGGATGGTGGTACAAGCCGGAGCACATAATAAACGAGCTGAACGTGAACTCGGTGATAACCACGCCCGGCCACGATGAGGTGCTTCCCATCAGCACGTGGACGATGCAAAAGTCTTACACGTTGAAGGGATACGCTTATTCCGGTAACTAAATTTTTGTCAAAAATAATTTCTTTTTCTGTGTTTTGTTTTATCTCTGTTTTATTGCATGTTCTTGCTTTGCCGTCTGAATAATGACTGATGCGTTTACTTTGCTCTTCGTTGATTGGAACAAGCGAGGGATTTTAGGACATAATTTTGCTTTGGAATCTTGAAATAAGGAACAAAAGACGAAGTAAACGACTTCAGGGATGTAATAATGATTTTAATTGGTTTGTGGTGGGCAGGAGGCGGGAGGAAGGTGACGCGTGTCGAGGTGACGTTGAATGGTGGGGAGACATGGCGGGTGTGCGATCTCGACCACCCGGAGAGGCCGACCCCTCACGGGAAGTACTGGTGCTGGTGCTTCTGGTGGATCGACGTCGAGGTTCTCGAGCTCCTCGTCACCAAGGAGATTGCTGTCCGCGCCTGGGATGAGTCCCACAACACCCAGCCGGAGAATCTCAATTGGAACCTCATGGTACGAAACGAGTCGAATGACTCGAGCATGTGCCACGGCTTGTTTGTCGGGGCCTTGACATTTTGTGCGTTTTGTTGAATCGGACAGGGGATGATGAACAATTGCTGGTTCCGGGTAAAGACAAACATGCACCGGCCACACCAGGGGGAAGTCGGGATCGTGTTCGAGCACCCGACTGTTCCCGGGAACCAATCGGGAGGCTGGATGGTGAAGCAGAAACGGTCCGCATCGGAGCTGACGCTGAAGAAGAGCGTGTCGACCCCTCTTATGGTCACCTCATCTGAGAAGTTCCCCATGTCCGTGGTCAAGGCTCACAACACGGCCGAGTCCCCGTGGATTATTGTCCACGGCCACGTCTACGACTGTACCCGGTTCCTCAAGGAACATCCGGGAGGCGCGGACAGCATCCTTATAAATGCCGGCACCGACTGCACCGAGGAATTTGATGCAATTCACTCGGATAAAGCCAAGGCTTTGCTGGAGAAGTATCGGATTGGAGAGCTGCTAACGACTGGATACTCCTCTGATTCGACAGTTTCTACCCCGAATAGCTCAGTCCATGGGCAATCGAACTTCTCTCACCTTGCTCCTATCACTGAGGCAGCAACTGCGCCGCCATGCAGCGTGGCATTGATCCCACGAGAGAAGATCCGGTGCAGGCTGGTGAAGAAAACTGTATTATCCCATGATGTCCGGCTTTTCAGGTTCGCTCTACCATCAGAGGAGCAAGTGCTTGGTCTGCCGGTTGGGAAGCACGTGTTCCTATGTGCCTCGATCGACGGGAAGCTCACCATGCGGGCATACACCCCCACGAGCGACGTCGATATGGTCGGCTACTTCGAGCTCCTCATTAAGATATACTTCAAGAACGTCCATCCCGAATTCCCTAATGGGGGGCTCATGTCGCAGTACCTTGAGTCGTTACCCTTGAACTCATACGTCGAAGTGAAGGGCCCTCTCGGACACATCGAGTACGCCGGGCGAGGCAAGTTCCAGGTCCACAGGAAGCCAAAACCTGCGGCGAAACTCGCAATGATCTGTGGTGGAACTGGGATAACCCCGATCTACCAAGTAATCCAAGCGATCATGAAGGATCCTGAGGATCGGACGGAAATGTATGTCGTGTACGCGAACCGGACGGAGGACGACATACTTCTTAGGGAGCAGCTCGATGAGTGGGTGAGTAAGGACGAGCGGTTGAAGGTGTGGTACGTGGTGAATAAGTCGATACGGGGAGGGTGGAATTACAGTTTGGGTCGTATCAACGAGAAGATCATGAGAGAGCACCTGCCTGAAGGGTCAGCCGAAACGCTTGCACTCGCGTGTGGACCACCTGGGATGATCCAGTCTACTGCGAAGCCAGTCTTAGAGAAGATGAAGTACGACGTCAAGGATTCTTTGTTAGTGTTTTAATTGGGAGACTAGTGATTCGAGGGAAGCTCTAAGGAATGTGAAAATGGGGGAGTATGGAAGTGTCCCTTTCTTTTTCCATTTTCTTTTTCTTAATGTATATAAGAAGTTTAGCCATAATTATTACATGCACATCAAAATTTGTACAAAGAAATGAATCGGGAAAATCTAAGCACTAAACTGTAATTGTAAATTAATATGTATGATGTATATTTTTAATAATTTATGTCGATGTTACGTCGAGCAAGTTTCCTCCCGTATCCATAATCCTCTGATACTAAACCCCAAATCGCTCCCCAGGTCTCTTCGTGTTTCATTGAGCGATTCCCACTAAGTTTCCAGACCACCTCCATAATTTATGATAGTTGTTGACATATCTGAAATCGTGTTCACGTCCAATAAATGAGCTTTACGTGGTGGGCTGGTTAACTTAACTCTAAATATATTAAATATATAAAATTTTGACTGTGACGTCACCTTCAAAGGTCTTATTTTTATAATAGAAAAATAAAAAAAAAGTAGTAATGATCGTCAGCAGAAATATTCTCCTAAAGTTCTCCGCCAACCAACCATTCATTCCATCGTGAAAAAATTTTGGTTGGCCAACAAGATATTTTCTTAGTACACACATGACATTCGAGGCCGTCCACGGAATTCTGCCGCCTTCCCGCACCTCACGATTTCGCCCATCCCCTTGTCATTCATTCACTCTACGCAGCCATATCACTTGGGATCGTCGTCTGGCGTAGCTGCGATAATCGTGGAGGCAATACGTTGTCTACCGAAGAATTGGGTGTACGTGATTATTTTGGTCCCTTTGCCCTTCACACGTCGTTTCGTATATTGCAAGGGTCGTTTTTCTTTCCTTTAGGGAATTCATGGGGTCCGTGACTCGTGTTCTTCGACTCGGGAAGTTCTGCGTTGTCCCTGTCCGAAAAGGTTTCACAAGTGGGTTTTTCGTCATGCTCATTTGCATGAAATGATATAAGTATGATACAGCTTCAAGTAAACGAATCAAATGGTGTGATTGCAAATGGTATCACGTACGTATTGTATTATTCGATTTTAATTTATAAAAAAATTGTAATGTTCCGCCGGGGGATTGCATCATGTCGGCCCTTGACTGTGCCTGCAAGTGTCCAAAAGTCGACGAATAAAAGTATTATTCCATCGTGGGGTCTGAAGAAGTTGAAGCATTGACAGTGAGGGAGGGGGCAAATGATGATGATGTAAGAGTGGCACCATGGTGCTCCCAAGAGCCAGGGGGAAGAGGGAATTTTGCCTTTTCGTTTGTCCCTCACTTGTCCTCATCTGGGACTCGGGGACGAGGTTTTCCATCATTAAATTATTCACAATAATAACAACTTACTTCTCCCTCCCTCTCTCTCTCTATATATATTCTAATATCAAACTCAATCAATCAAACAAACAAAAGGACAAAGCTGTCCACCACAACCCTTTTGTGGTTTCAATTGAAAGTGGGATATTACATAATAATTTGATAGAGGAATTAGAGCAGGACTTGGACTTAACGCGAAGAGAACTAACAATTTCGATATTAGATATAGAATGGACTTTAGGGGTCACATGAGGCATTAAAATTTGGAACTTTTGCGGCAGATATGACATGTACCTATGTGAACTTTGGAGGAGGAGAAAGGAATGAATGGTAAACAATGGTAGCCAGGTTCCACATCCACATATAATAATATATGGTCAAATACGTGCGTGATAGAAATTATATAAAAGATGGACACGGCTGTACTCAAGTTGATGTATATGGTAAATAATTTGCAAGAAACATCTCTTGAGTCGCATCAATCGACCTAATGAAATTGTATATTAAAAAGTATGCAGTTTACGTGTATAGTACGGTTCATACTATTACTATTATTATGAAACGTCACGAACTTTGCAGGTGAGAGGGGTAACCAGTCGTAAATGATTTGGAAGAACGCGGGAGCAGCCCCTCCATGTGCAGGATGTTTTCAAAATAATCATGTGGGGGCGACACGAATGGGAAGTACTCTGCCTCGGACTTCACATATAAAATGTTGGAATGAGTTAAAAAAGTACAAATATTCGATAAATAAAAAATTGGTGGACCCATGCAAAACTTTTAACTTTCCACAACCATATAGAGAAGATGTATCCGATGAAACAATTATGAAATGTAACAATATTATATGTTCACGTTTTACAACAAAATCATAAGACAAGTGTTTTAAGAGTATAGACGAAAACAACACGTTGTGTGTTGTCATCGGCCACGGTAACTACTGGGCGTCCAGTTCATCATCCCGTAAATTTTCTACTTTCTCGTGCACATGGCGCATAACTGTGTTTCCCGTAACAGTGTCGAATTTTACAGTGATTCATATTGTCGTCGTAAAGTAAATAAACGCAAGTAAATATAACACTGCAATTTAATCAAACAGTACTGAATTTAAAGTGTTTGCGTGATCGTTGTAAGGTGAATGAATACGAGCAAATACAAGACTGCAATTTAATCAAACAGTACTGAATTATAGGTTTTGAATGCAAGTTGAAAGGTAAACACAATACTAAAATAGAATGAAACAATATTGAATTACAGGTCAACACTTACAAACATGACGTGAGTGGAAAAAACAACAAAGGACTTGGCTTCACGACGGTCGGCGGTAGATGAGCGACGGCTACGACAGATTTCTTTAGTGGAATCTACCTTAGTGGATCGGCGGTCAATGTAGTGCGGATGGAAGGTGGTTTCAGGATGCTGGGTTGAGGACGCTGAAGATAAAAGGATAAAAATCAGAGTTTTGTGTTTGAATTTTGTTGTCTGTATTCGTTTGTTGAATTTTTTATCCCTTTTATTCCTTCAGAATCTTACAGTTGCGATTATTCGGTCAATATGTTGTCTTCCTAGATCCATTCTCTACTGACACATTGTTCATCCTTACTCCATCAAAATCCGTTGTGTTGTACATGGAATGAATATGTTGCCTCATCCTAACAGAGGGTTTCTCGAACCAATGGAGTGGAGATCCCTTTGGAAATATGTTATTCGACCTAGGAACCTTACATACTGCGCCATTAGTGAGTATAATTCTTTTACATTCTCTCGAGAAGCATGCAGGTAGCTCGACCACATTGCAAGTCACCATAGGATCCTCGCCTTCCTGATATCCTTCAGGGGTCTCTTCTTGTAGAAGTGGCTTGAAGAAGGTAACAACGGATGTTGGGGTCTGACAGTTGTCAAGGCACATAAGTTTGTGCAGAGGACGCTATCGATGGTGTCATATTTATGGATTACTTGTGTTTAGTGACCGCTATAAGCTCCATAAGCTTGAGATTAGACTTGATAGTTGACTTTCCGAAAGGGACAGGAATCAACCATCTCGACTAGAATCATCAAGCCGGTTAGCATTGATGATAGCCTGATAGAAGGTTGAAAGCATATGCCCCGATCATGTAGAGCAAGTACTCATGTGGCAGAATTTGGAGAAACTCGTTAATAAGTTTATTTTCTTTGAGAACTGGCTAGATCTACGAGGCCATCTACCTTAACCGATACGCAAACTGTTTTATGTCCTCGGTATGTACCTCTTCCGTTTTTGTAAGTGTGGTATTGTGGGCATCTCTATATTGAAGCTGAAGTAATTCGGGAAGTCTAGGGCGAACTCCTTAAACTTTGCATACTAGTTCAAATCTTTGGTGTAGTATCATTGTAATGTTGATTTTACTAAGCTCTCTTGGAACATTGGGATGCATAACTTAACGTTCGCAAGGTAAACTGCCATCATGTGGCATGAATTTCTAGGCGCCTTTGATACTCGAGTTCATTGTACATCACGACATACCATGGGACACCCTTGAAGTTACAAATGTTTAGTTTGTAGATATGTAACTAGAAGCGGCTCATGTCATCTTTCCATTCCATGACACCTCTATTTAAAACATTCTGATGTTGCTTAACCTGAGTAAATTACACAGAGTGGCCACCAACTTATTTTCATAAAATTGGTTTAAGTCGAAAAAGCTAGTTGGTTAGGGATTATTAATTATTAATTTTTACATTGACATGCGAAAGGTGGCATTTACACTGAAAAGTTATTTTTCAATACCATTGTTCAACCCGATATAAGCATTGGAACAAGGCTTACGTCGCATGGTTACATGCGTTGGACACGATTCGGGATTGTTCTATACTCATGTTGACAAGTTTTGGAGGTAAAGCACAGGACACCTTCAAAGAATTATTTAAATGGAAGAGGCGGAGAAGGGTGGTTATTGCGCTGGAAAGCAACAATGGATGGCTTAGATGCATGTCATCCATCATGAACGGAGACGCCGCGAGCATGAATTAGTCGTTCACTGGAGAGGTATTTGTGGCCAACTTGAAAACTGGTGGAGGCATCTTGGGTGGGCTCTCTCAATGCTTCGATTGCTATAAAACCTTGCCCAGACCAATTGACTCACCATGCTGACATGAGCTCCTTGTACTGGGTGTGGGTTGGTTTAAAGGGGATTCCTTCCTACAGTTTCGACTTATGTTGTGCAAGCAGTTCCTGGGGACTGCGGGAAAACTCTGGCTTCTTTGTAATGACCCGTTTCTTTGTAAATTCCAAATATGTAAGTGCCACTCATTTACGTAGTCAATTGCGTAATATAGTTGAGTATTCACAAAGGAAAACAAGTATCCATGCATGTGTGTGTTGAAGTGTGATTAATGCACAGACCATGAAGGAGCATCTCGGGCGCCGAGAATCGATGGTTTTAAGATCGACGGGAGAACATTATGAGGGGCTTAAGGACACCAAGTGAACCCATAAAGCGGGTGCCGAAATGTAGAGTTAAGTCCTAGAACTTATGACTTTCTAGCAGGAAAGAGATATCACCTTTTGCTCTCACGTGGACTCGCGATTAGTTGTCTCTCGTAGACACGCCTCTCATAGATTTATTGTGAGCTCGTAGACTAGCTGGGAGCTTGCCTTTGTAGACTCGCTCGGAGCTTACCTTCGTGGATTCACGGTTGGTTGTCTCTTGTACACTTAGCAAGAAGACGTCGCTCGTCGAATTCGCCCACAGATGACTCCTGTGCCCAGAAGGGGCTGGAGCAAGGTGGTCCCAGTCAACTGTTGACCAGCCGCGTCAACTAGTTTGATCGGACCCTTAATCTTGCTAAATTGAAATTAATAGAACTTGGGGGTTTCAAATCTTGAGAAATGTTCCCTTTTATGGTGGTCCCCAAAACAATTTTGACTTTTACGGCTGCGAGTTTCAATATTACCATTTTACGTCAGTTTTTTCCTAACCTTTTCTTTTCTTCAGAATTAACCCAAAATTAATCATCTAAGACTAAATTAAGAATTTTTTCTTAAGCGGCTCTGATACCAATAAATACACCGAAGACTAAGCAAAACAAACTAACTCTCTGAAGAGTTAGATATCAGCATGCTAGATATTCTTTAGCATAACCAGGAATCGAACTTAAGAGATTTTTCTCAATTGTCTTTGTCGCCGGCGTTCTACCAACCTCAAATACTTGTTTGAGTACTTTGAACTTGCCGTATATCGTAAGTTGGATTTACCTTCAAGGAAGTATTCCTCAAATTCACTCTGAATTAGAGTCAGCTCTTCTAATTGCTTAGAGTAACTCTCTATCTGCTGTGATATTTGTGATATCTGTGCCGATAGACTTTCAAGACGATCTACTATGGTATTGAGAAGACCAGTAGTAGAATCCTTGCCAACTCCGTGATCTAAATGTAATAGCTCAGGGTTTGGACAATCAGTCATAAGAATGACCCGTGCACAGCACCACTTTAATCTCTTGATTGAAGTCTCTCTCTCTCTTTTTCATAACATAAACAACTTAAAACAAGATGCTTATCATACCTTATTCTCTTGGGTAGCTCAGAGGGTTCACCAAGCTTCCGCAATTTCCTGGAACTCAAGAGACACTCACTTCTCAAATGTGAGACTTCCGTGAGAGGGAGAGGCTCTTCTGTGTCTTCCAAACGCCCTTACCATGAGGGTCTTATATAGACACTCCTCATTCCCCACAAGGCTTAGTCTTAAAGACTTTCCTTCAAGGTTTTGATTAACAAATCTAACCTTAAGTTAGTTTTAATCAATTCTGATTAATTCTAACTCCCCTTAGTTTCTTAAGGTATTGTTGTTGTTGGAGGACAATCAAAGAAATCTTACTCAGAGAGTTTTGAGAGAGAATTTCTCTATTCAGATTGCCTCCCCAAACGAGGTAGAGGACTTGTGAATATATACACAAAAGAGCTGGTGCCTATGCATTGTTTGCCAGCTCAAAAGGAATCTAAACTGTTACAAAAGTTAGTGGGGTCCTAGTGACCAACAAAAATGTCCTAATCTAACTTTATACAGTTGTCTTCTCCCGTCTGTATTTGTGCGCTGTCCTGGGAGATTCCTTCATTGTTGTTGTTGGCGTCTGAAGACTCGCCAACTCCTTCTTTTTCTGAGAGTCCCGGCTGGTCTTGAACTGCCTTAAAGATTTGTTGGGCTCTCCCATCATATTCAATTTGCTGATTTAGGGTCTTGTCTGTGAAATCAGCAATTTTACTCCAAACTTCGAAGGTGTCGGTTCGGAGATGTAACTCAGAGTTCTCTCGCCTCCAGAAGCTATCCAGAAGTTCAAGCATTCTCTGCCATCCTCGGTCTCCTGCTTGTTCGTCTATGAGACTTAGATTTGACCGAAGAATCGTGACGGTTATAACGCCATCACAGATCACGTAGTATTCGTCCTTGCGGGCTAATACATGCTCCAACACATCCTTAAGAAACTCAACTTTTATGGCCTTTCGGACTGTTTTGTCCTTGTAGTATTTTCGCCATAAACTTCTCTGATCAAGGTCCTATCGTTGAGGTTCCACCAAACGTCTACTCTCACAGGGGTGGATGTCCCATACTTGCAGATTCTAAAGTATTACCTTCCCATACTGCGGATGGTCTTCCTCCTCCCTTATCCTGCTAGTAATCAATGCCGTGGCATATTTTGGTCCATAGCCTAGCCATCCGAGTATGTACCTTACCAACATAGGCAGAGGATCTATACACTCTGGTTCAGATCCGTCGATCTCCAGGATGTCTACGAATCTAGCATATACGTAAGGTGCTGCTACTCCCACCATGTCTGAATGTATTCTCAGAGACGGCCACTTTCCCGATATCCAATGTAGATACGGTTGAAGTACAGTGTTTTCCTCGAGCGAGGATTCACTCATGTCTACTACTACCCTTGGAATTTCGTAATTTTTTACTTCCCCTGGTATTATAGACATAGTTGTGGAGAAAATTTGCTGTCTTTCTTTTTCAACTTTGGACAGCTCCTCCTCACCTGAAGCCATAATTGATAGCTTATATTCCAGGTCTTTGATGTACTCAATTGTTTTTTTTGCGAAAAACTCAACTTGGCGCTTGTCATCATACTTGATTCCACCCATGAGTCCTCCGTAGACCACAGACGCATCCCAACTTAGGGATTCATCCTCAAATGAGTCTTGATAAAAAAACCAGGATCCTCCCAGATCCTCTTGGATTACTCCAACATGGCCTTTGCCATCGTGACTTCTATTACCATGAGCATTCTCACCAGACTCTTTGACCGAGTCTTTTACAGGAATTGCTTCCTCAAGGTCCTCCTTTTTCTCCAGGGTACCTTCCAACGATGCGTAAGCACTTCCAAAATTGAAGTATTGCTCACATTCCATCATAGCCGTCTCCTCAGGTTCTACCCTAGGTTCAGGGTCTACCTCTTGGATTGGCTCGCCAATTAAGGCATTAAACTTAGCCTCCTCTTCAGCATACTTTGTTTCCATCCTTTCTTTCTGCTCTTCCTTGCTCTGTAACAAAGCCTTGTAGGATTTCACAGCTTGATTAATGGAAATTTTCTGCTCTTTGGCCAAGTGGTTTCGGCAGTAGTTAAACTGCTCCATGGTCAAAGGAGACCACTAAGGTTCTTCAACCTTACCATCCTTCTTAGGACCAGAGATCTTAAGCTTCTTAGCTTTTCTCTTCTTCTTGGCTTTCTCCTGGGAATTAGCCTGAGCTTCTTCCTTCAGATCTGCCATTTTCACTTTTCCTTTAGAGCTTGCCCCTTCAGGATCAGCCATTTTCTCTTGAAGATCTTCCTTCACGTCTCCTTTGGGATTTCCCTTAAGAGCCGTCATTCCCTTCTGGGAATCTTTCTCTGCCTTACCTTTGGAATTGGTTATTACCTTTTCTTTAGGTTCAGCCATTCTCTTCTGAGAATCAACTTTCGTCTTTCTTTTGGAGTTAACTGTAGTTTTCTCCTTATAATCGACCATCTCCTCCTGGAGATATGTCTCCGCTTTTCTCTTAGAGTTGGCTTTTGCCTTCTCTTTGAGATCAGCCACACCCTTCTGGGTATCCGCAGTTTTCTGCTTACTGGGACATTCGAATGATCGATGCCCAGGTCGCTTGCACTGCCAGCACAATGCTGATTTCGTTCTATAATTGGAACCAGCATCACTATGCTCACTATCTCTCTTGATAGGATTAGGACATACCTTCTTGGAGTGTCCCTCCTGCTTGCACCTCCAGCAGATCTTCTTCTTTGCTGCGGGATCCATCTGCAAGTTCTCTAGAGAGAGAATCAACTATTATGTTTTTGTCTGAAGAGATATACTCAACGTCGAATTTATAATAGCTAAACCACTCTTGCAACTTCAAAAGTTCAGTTTGCCTAGCCTCCTTGAGGTTCAGACTCATAAACCTTTTTACATAGGTCGAGTCAGAACGCACTAAGAATTTCTTAGGTGCCAAAAAGATGAAAAAGGCCTTTATTCCATTTTTTAAGGCCAATACCTCTTTTTTATGTATCGGGTACCGGAGTTCATACCCCTTAAAACTACCCGACCAATACTTACAAACGGGTTATGGTTTTCTTCCTTTAATTTTAAGGACAGCACCCCAAAATTCGTTTGAAGCATCTACTTCCAGAACTAACTCATCCTTGTCAGATGGTAAAGAGAGTTGTGGTAGATTTTTAACCTTTCTCTTAATTCTCTGAATCGCATGAGTATCCTCATCTTCCCATATCCAAGGATTAACCGAAGACGTTTTCTTCGAAATCCTTCCTAGATCTTGGGAAAGATCCTTCACAAACTTTCTTGCATAGTTAACAAATCCACAAAATCTTTGGACTTATTTTCTATCCTCAAGTCTGTTAGGAAAATCAACTATTTTCTCAGCAATGTGACTTTGCAATTTAATCTTTCCTTGCTCAATCTCCATGCCTAGAAAATTTACTGACTTACTAAACCATTTTATCTTTCTTTCAGATAGAATCATTCCTTCCTGTCGGAAGACATCAGTCACCTTATCAAGGTGCCTCATGTGGTCGTCTTCAGTTTGACTGTAGACTAACACATCGTCTATATAGACCGCACAAAATTTTTGGACTTGCTTAAAAGCTTTATCCATCTTGCGCTGAAACACGCCTGGAGCATTTTTCAGGCCGAATGGCATAACCAGCCATTCATACATTCCTTGCGGAGCATTGAAGGCAGTTAGAGAAACCGACTCTTCCTCCAGTTTGACTTGCCAGTATCCACTTTTCAAGTCAAACTTAGAGAAGAACTTTGGTTGGCTCAGACTTACCCTATCGATTAAATCTCTCGCAGTAGGAATGTTATAGCCATCGTCCTTTGTAGCTTTGTTAAGCTGACGATAATCTATAACCATTCGTACTTTACCTCGCACCTGCTCGGCATGATTAATAACCATAAAGGCAGGACTAGAATGCGAACTATAACTGTCCCTAATCAAGCCTTTTCCAAGCAACTCAAGAATTTGTTTATCAAACTCCTCAACCATCTCAGCCGTATACGTAATGTTTCTGGCTCTTATAATGGTTCCGGGATCCTTTAATTCGAGTATAGCCTTTAAGCCATTCCGACTCCACAATTTTAATGGATCTTCACTAAAATTGTCGGCAAGTTTTACTAGGAATTTATCCCATTTTGTCCCAGTTAACTGTACAGCCCTACACACTTCTTGTCTTGGGAACAAGTCGTCATACCAGTTAGAACTTCTGGTATTCGTTGGAGAGAACAGGGTTTGTTCCCATGAATCATTCTCATCCAATCGTATATCACCACGTTGAGCTCGCACTCTGAAAGCCTTTTTACATGGTGAATTACCACAGTATTCCATCCGTTTTACCGGATAGAACCCAAACTTTAACCTCAACTTAGGTTCTTGAAGAATACTGATTTTCACGCCACTTATGGACACATGATGGACATCCTGTACAAAAGGTAGGTTTTCCTTTTGCCCTTTTAGAAAGGCATTACCAATTATGAAGTCTGCCTCCAATAAAGGATGGGCCAGGATCTCTTTTATGATGAACTGTTGTCCACCAATAAAGACAGGCACATTATTGGCCTGATGGCTGACTATTGTCGCCATTCCATCTACGTTTACCATATGGATGGGTTTCTGCAGTAGTTTCCACCACTCATCTGGTAGAGCATTGAGTCTAGCACAAGTTATGCTACACCCAGTGTCTATCAAGGTATCCAAAGAATACTCATAGTATCCAGGAAACTTGAAGGTTAGAGCAACGTATGTGCTCAAGTCTTCCTTCCTTACACTAAACCCGATATTCTTAGGTACTTCTTAGGATGGTTCTATCATCCTCCAGATTTCGTCTATTGGTATAGACCTCTGCTCGGCTATTTGTTCAATAACCCTACAGACTTCAGGAATACTGGATAAAGAGTTATCCGGATAGGTAACTCTCATCATCCGTATTGATTCCTCTCTCGTTTGATCTACCGAATCTTCATAGACTGGTAAAGATACCTGTCTATATCCTACGATTCTACCCGTATGTTGAGACGGGGTTCTTGAATCTGTAGACCTTCGAGACATTTCTTCTATTAGTGGTGGAGGAGATGCTTCTGCTGGTCGGGACACAATTATGTCCTCTCCCACATCACTAACTCTAGAAGAAACTTCAGAGAGCGTATGAGTTCTTGGCTCTCTCAGGAGTGGCCTCCTCACAGGCAAATGCCCATCGGCTCTAAAACTGTCTCTAGACAGTTCACCCAACATTAAAGTAATCTCATTACCTCTCTGTCGGATATTAGCCGCACTAATTGGTCTAGAACTACTGCCAGGCTCAGTCATAACCCAATTTCTTGGCCAGGTTAACTCCAGTGGGTTTACCTCTCGCCTATGAAATTGTTGGTAGTTATTATGACCTTCCTCGAACAACTCAGTAAGTCTTGAGATGTTCCTCACACCAGGACTAGTAGTATTCACCAGTCGGTAAATCACTCTAGTGTGATACGCCAAAAACTTGGCCTGGGAATTCATTCTATCCATGTTCATTGATTTGATTCTTAAGGTCAATGAATTTCCCAAACAGCGATAGTTCAGGGCCATCATGAAATTTGGATGGACTTGGAACCATACAGGGCCGTGTGCAAGATTGGCCTGTATACCTGATATCAGCTGATCTCTAAACTCTCGCCATCGTTTATCGATCACCGCTGCTACCACAGGACTATCCGCCGGAAGATGAAATAGCGGGATTAGTCCTACTTGGATCAACCCAATGTGTATATAATTATATACACCTCTCGCACGTTGCATGGTTTCCCTAATGCGTTGTACGTTAAGTAATGGGCTATCCAAAGTCTCAAGTTCCGTGCTTGTAACTTGAGCCGTTGCTTCTGTTTGTGAGATGTCTATTATCGATCTAAAATTAAATCTCGATACATTATAGACTTCCCTCACATTAACATTAGGCAACCTCCATTCCAGCACTGACTGGGACGGATCTTCGTACTGATGGAATTCCTCCAGTACCTGATTCGATGCTTCCAAAGGAACCATCTCATCACCATCTCCATTTTGTTCTGCTCTCATCATGAACAAATGCATTTTCCAGATATCAGATTCTTCTTCTGAGTCTGTATCGTAATTCGATACGACCTCATAGATAGATTCTACTTCTGAGTCTAAGTCAGAAATATCCTGCTCTTCTATTGGTTCATAAGCCAGGACTTCTTCCTCGTGACTTCTGTCATCCAGAAACACCATTCGGAGTCTTTCCCTCCTCTGGTCCTTCTGAGGACAAGTATCCGCTTTGTGAGCTTTTGACCCACAAAACCAGCAACAATTGCAGTTGCTCAACGGTTTCCCTTTTGGACATTTAGGTTCTCTGCCATGCTTACGCTTAAAGGCCTCGATCCTATCTTTATCCTTAAGGTTTGTCCGTCTCCTCACAAACCTCCTTGGTTTGTAAGCAGGACCTCCTCTTGGTTTTTTCTGGAGGTCTCTCTTTAGCCAAACTTTCCTTTTGTTGTATCCAACAAATTTTTTATTCTTTGGAAAGTTTCTTGTTCTCACAGATTCTGTTTGAGTATCACATCCGTACCTTCCCAGTACATACTCAATCTGCGAACAACAGCTCTTATTTAGGTAAGGCAGCTTCTTAGCTGCTTCCTTAACTTGAAGCTCAGTACATGCCTTCCGCATTGCGTACTTAACCGCCTGGATTTTACCTCCGAGTCCGGAGACAATCTTTTCCTCACTCAGAAGTAATTCATAGGCCTTTTGCGCAACTTCCGGCCAAGGTTCTGGAAGTTTTGCAAAAAAGATTCCCAATATGAACTGTTGAGAAACTACGTCCAGATTGTAATAATACTTCTGGAATTCACATACGTAGCTATCAAACCAACACATATCACAGATCTGTAGTTTAACTAGAGCGGTCAACGATTGCTCCTTTTCCACAGTCTCAGTGGATAATGAAAAACCACAGAACTCCCGTTTTAATGCATCAGCTATGATTGCTAACACACCATCAACAGTCAGCGCCTGATCTATATTTTCTTTGCTGTCTGTATGAGCCACCAAAGATTTCCAATATTTCTGCGCCGTTCCCATGAGGGCTGCCACACATAATTCATAGACTGATCCAGGAGATAGTATCCCAGCAGACGCAGTCATTCTGATTAGTGATAACCACTCATCTATCTTTTCAGATACATGCTTTTCACAATCTATGTCCAGAAAAGCACCAGGGGTGATTATAGGCTTTAATACGTTATCCCTTGGAACAAACTCTTGTTTGGTTCGATGGGGATAATCGGGCCTATAAATTTCCCTCTTCGCAGTTACTAGTTCATTAAACGTTCTGTTATCTAAATGAACTGGAGCATCTTCTGCCAAACCTAAGCCTTTCCTTAGATCTTTTGCCAACTCCCCATTTTGGGAATTCAAATTTGCATTTCGCTTTTGTGTATCTAAAATGTAAAGAGCTACTGACTCCTTAAACATTTCTTCCACACTTCCGCCTTGATTCTGTTTGGAATTTATTCCTCCCAGATTCAATCTTTCGACTGGTTTTCCTATAGTGCTTTCCAGTCCAGAAGTCGCCTCGGCTTCAGGCCTTTTTAAACCTCTTTCTCTTTCCAGAGCGTCTAGCATATTGTTCACTATAGAGCCTACTTCCCTTGCCATTTGGTTTCGGCTCTCTAGACTTTCTGTACTCCCTTGAATGGTTAGCTGAGTTAATATATCATTTATACTCTTGCTAATTCCAAAAGGAGATAACCTAGACTCTGGAACGAACTCCAATCTTGATGGAGTCCTAGAAGGATTACCCGAGGATTTTCCTTCTCCAGCCATTTTAAGGACTTATTCGAAAATTTTTCAAAATTTTTGGGCTAAACTATGATTTTGGAAAAGGCAAGCACAGAAGGGACGGTAAAATGGGAATTTTGGAAACTCAACCTATAAAGGACAAAATTTTTTGTTTTTCAGGGGTAAATTGTAACTGTCCTCTTCAAATCTTCCCCAACAAGCCTTCACATTTATTATTTGATGGGACAAGGTTATTATTATGATGAAGACAAAAGTGGATTCTCGTATGAAACTACGAAGTGGGAACAGGTTGAAGTAACCAACTCCAAAGGAAGTCGTTTGGAGGAGAAGGGAGCTCAAGTGGTTATGCAATGGAAAAGGAACGAGGTACGACTCCCTACTTGTTTCTCCTTCACGCTTCCTTTAGTACTCGGCCATGAATATTGGTGCCTTGTTGTTACCGCCGTGTAATGTGGCTATGAGTTTCTGTTAGTTACTCGGTCACGATATGCTTGGATAGGGGAAGGGCGTCCGAACCCTTGGAAGGTGAGGGGAGAGTCATCACGGACTTTTGTGATAATCATCACGGTATGCTTGGATAGGAGAGAGAACCCTCGGGCTTTGTGACGTGGTGTTCAAGGGTGCTTGTGGGGGTTGAAATTTCTGCGCTAAGCGTGTGACTTGTGAATGTATATGTGAGGTTGTGTTGAGTGTGTCGCATATATGGATTGTGCCCGGAAAAAAGGGGTTGAATGTTATGGATAGCAGTATCGTCGATTAATGCTTGCATCCGTGGAATTTAGGATGTTACACGGGCTGTTTCGAGGTGGTTGCCATCATATGGGATAATGTGGATGCATCCATAGACGATCAAGTCGTGTAGGCTCAGTAAAGGTCGAGGCCAAGGTGGCTTAATTACCTTGGCCTTCGTAATGGCAAGGATTTACACCTTAAAGGAGGTAATTGGGGTGTGTGCTCGTGGCACGAAAAATGGACAACTTGTATAACCCTTGTTGAGGTCGTGGAAATGGCAAAGGAAGGGGGATTTTGATTTGATGGGGGATCTCCCTCGGAAATCCTTTGGAATGAGCCGTTAAGGCAGGTTAGATTGGGCTGAATAATAACCCGAAAAGAATTCACGAAAGGCAAAATTCGTGGGCGATATGATCGGATTGAAAGATAGGGAGAAAGTGTTTGCAAGGTAGAATAGCCTAGCAGGGCCTGTGAAGGGGCTGAAATTGACACATCCTTAGATGTTGGTTTGAACGCATTAGGTATGATCCCCATGTGGTATTGGATCCGACGGCGTGTGTTGGATTTGTGTGATAAGACTCGATTCAAGATGTACGTGTATAGTAGAACAAGAGTAAGATGGTTATCCATATAGGGTAGCCATATTTAGTTTTCGAGAAACGTCTACTTGTCATTATACAGGTTAATAAAGAGCTTTCGCGTGTATTTTCCATTTATTTGATGTAATGTTTGTAGTTAAACTCATGAAATTAAGTTAATGAACATTTTAATAATTAATAAAAATTTAGGTTATTTCCTTAAAATACGAAGCACTAGGACCTTTCAGGTGGTATCAGGGCTCAAGTTAAGCTCGGAGTGATAAGGTGTAGGTTTTGGAATGAAAATGCGTTGATTCTATGTCGTAAAATGACACAGCACGGAAGCGTTATGAACAACAGAAACCGATAACTACGATCGGACCAAGATAAATGATTGCAATCCGCAATCCCACGTAGGAAATCCCCTCAAAGTGTTTAGGTTTTTCAAAAGATAATTTTCCAGAGAAAACCCTAGAAACAATTATTTATAGTCTCTAGAAAATACGGTAATAAAAGATAAGAAATCACAATATTCATCTAATCCCACGGACAATCCTCAAAAGGGAGGGACGAATCCAACCGCTGTCAGATATCCTACGGACGCATTCGTCTGCTGTCAGACGTCACGGAAGCTATGTTTCGTCAGTTGTCAGACGTCACAGACGTCTGCTGTCAAACCTGCGGGTCCTTCTTCTCGTCCATGTTTCGTCTCATTTATGCTTTGTGTTAGCCGCCTTTCGTGCATCCCAATTGTTCATACATCTCGCTACTAAGCCGTCTGCATCATTCTCTATCACCGCAAAGAACTCAACCCCGAGTTCTCTTCCTAATAAATAGGCATATCGTCCGAGAAGAATTGATATATATCTGCCAGGAGTTTTGGTTTTCGTCCTCGATCAACAACCTTTTTAACTTTTGCCATGACTTCCTCGAACGTATGTTGTCATTGCTCGGCCATGTGTTTAGCCAGTATGTCACATGGGGTCAGGTCGTCCCTAATGAAGCCTTTGTCTAGCAATCTTGAACCTTTCCCTGGAGGACTTTCGTTTTGTTGGGGCCCATCATTGAAGGTGGTGAGTCATGAAGATATACTCCAGACACTAAGTTAATCTGGTATTGTGTGTCTCCCAAAGGAGGAGGCTCCTTAGGTAAATCATCCGGGATAACTTTCTCGAACTCTTCTAACACCATCCCAGGAACTCCCTCAATACCTTCTTTCACTACCTAGGGAACTCCACCAACACCAACCTCCTTCATCTTTAGTGCTTCATCCATTACTAACGCATGCACCAACTTACTCTCTCTCGCAGTCTCCTCTACCCCTCTAAGTAGTGTGGCAAGTGTTGGCTACTTGCAACAGAAATTTTGAGGAGCTTGTAGAATTACCTCCCCATCGAAAAAATGACCACGCCATTCCTCTGGAGGAGGGAGTTCAAGGATTGAGTTTGAGACTATATAGGTATTCAAGCTCCTAAAAAGATGTTATCAAGAGGATGCAGGAGATTCTGTAATATGGAATCATCCGCCACAATGTTAGTCCATTCTCATCCCCCGTGATTCTGGTTTAGAAGAAAGACAAGTCATGAAGGTTTTGTGTGGATTATAGACAATTCAACATTAAAACAATTAAGGTTAAGTTTCCAATTTAAAAGGGCGAAGTGGTATTCCAAGTTAGATTTGAGGTCGGGCTATCATCAAATTTGTGTTAAGGACTAAGACTGTAACGACCCGACCTTCTTATGGTTTAAAGGATGTGTATTTGACTTATACACATGTGTAAGTGGAATGAGTATTTGTGTATAAGTGTCATAAGAGTACGCGTGTGAATGATGGTGTGTTACAGACTATGACGAGCTGCCTCGTATGTCCAAAAACAATGTTCTCGAATCAATGTGGGAGCATCACAGGGTGACAAAGAGCGTAAATTAATGTCTTAAAACGGGTGTGGAAATTCGATGGTAAGCCTTAGATGGAGTGAAACTCTCTCGAACGGTTGGTGAGTCAGTCTAGGAAAGGGGTAAAGCAATTGGATTGGTAGATTGGTGAGTCATAGACACTACTCTTGTGGACTCACGAGAAGTTGTCTCTCGTAGACACTACTCTTGTAGACTCCTGAGAAGTTGTCTTTGTAGTCTTGCGTTGAGTTTGTCCCTAATAGACATATCGTGAGTTTGTCTATCGTGGACTCGACTTGGGTCGCTGAAAAATGACAAGTCCGAAATTGAAGATAAATGATTTTATCAGCTTAATTACATCATTAAGAGATGTTCATGGGACGTCAAAGATAAATTCTAGCCCTTGGAGTGGCCTTGAAAAGGTTGACTTTTCATCAATATTGACCCTTGGATTACGATTAAAAAAATTAATGAGAGGATGAATCTCAACCCTTGGATGAAGGAAGGAAGGGAAATCCTAGCCTTTGGTTGATGGTGAACTAAGAGTGCACCATAGCCATTGGATAAGGAACCCTTGAATTAATATGGACCCTTGGATTAAACTTGTTATGGAAAATAAGTTGGGGAACTAATTAGATGTAACATAAAGTTAAAGGGAGGGAAATAAAATAAAATGGGAAATTCATTCTCCTCCCGGGAGGATGGCTGGTCTGAGACGAACAAAAACAAGAAGAAGGGGGATTCAGAGAAAAAGGAAAAAAAGGAGGATGAAGAGGAAGAGGAGGAGCTCTAGCCACAGTGGAAAGAGAAGAGTTCTCGCAAGGGGTCCGACGACAAAGAGAGCCATGTGAGGAGACTTTCAAGAAACGTGGTTGCTTAGAGAGGGGGGAGTTGGAACACTCTCGCTACGGACAAGAAGAGATGTACGACATTCCCTCATTCTCACTCTCGTTTCTCCTTAAATCGGCCATAGACGTGTTGCCTTGTTTAGTGTGTTTGTTTCCTCGCTTATATGCGGATGATGCATGTGAAAGGGAAGGGGCGGGCCGGAACCTTGGAAGGAAGGGGTGGCACCCCAAACCTTGGACGATTATGAACGTGAGGCTCGGCTGGGTGTTGGTTTGGTGGATTCCCGACGTGTGTGAGTGAATGAAATATATCGTTAGGTAAATTGTTGATGTGTATGCAGGTCATATTGTGCGTGTCTATGGGTATATGGTTGTAGTGATGGTCAGAGATGGATCGGGAGAACATGGTATGAAGTGGACCGGTGGTGAGACTCCGTGTCCGGAGATTTGTGGATGTTTAAAGGTGGTTGGAACTCGTGAGCATGGATAGCTAGTCCCACCGAAGGTCGTGAATATACTCGATTAATCCATAATTGAACCCCTCTGTCGAAAAAGGGTTGTAAGGTGCAGCAAACACGGATGAATATCTTTACTGTGCGATCCACGGATTGTGGATGGATTAGGAGTAAGTGACGGCAGGTTAACATGCCCTAAGAGGGCTGCCTTATGAGGCGGATGTGATAGGGGTCAAATGAGAGAAATCCACTCCGAAAATGGGATACCAATTAGCTTAGTGGGTCGGAAATGATGGCGGAAGGATTGCTGGGTGGAAGAACGGATGGTGCGATTGTGGTCTTGAACACCAAACGTGTTGTGCCGGGCGTCGGATTGTGGTACGGTCTCATGTGCATGAGTAGGCTGTCATACTTAGTCACTTGACTAACGTATTGTGTGCACTTTGACAGGTTATGGAAAGGTTTCGAACATTTCTTTTCGTGTTAGCTTAAGCTTTGCAACCATGTCTTGTAAGAGCATGTTTTATTAACAATAATGTATCGGTATTCAATAATGTAACGGTATTCCATTATTAATATAAATCGAATTGTTTTCAAATGCTAAATCTCATATCCTTTGAAAGGCATTCTTAAAACGGCTTCGAGAATGCATGAAGGACATTATGAGTTCTTGGTTGTGCCATTTTGTTTAACCAACTCTCCTTCTACCTTTCAATGCTTAATGAATGAGATATTCTGACCTTATATAAGACGGTTTGTACTAGTCTTCTTTGATGATATACTAATCTACAATGAGACTTTGTAAGTGTAAGTGAATCGTTTGATTGAGGTCCTAAAGTTGCTGCAAAAAAGTTGCTTATTTGCCGAATTTAGTGAATGTTCATTCGCTAGGAGGAAGGTGGAATACCTTGGCCATTTCATTGAAGAGAATGAGGTATCTACAGAACGGAAGGAAGATTCCAGCGGTGTAGAACTGGCATGTGCCAAATTCAGCAAAACAATTGTGAGGGTTCTTGGATTTAACGGGCTATTACATGCGTTTTGTAAGAAGATGGAGGGTATTTAGGCCCTTAACTCACTCTCGAAGAAAGACTCCTTTATACGGACACATCAAGCGCATACAACGTTTCTAGAGTTAAATGACGCAACGATTTTTGCGCCAATACTAGCTTTACTAAATTTTCCAAAGAGTTAATACTAGAGTCGGATGCTATCTCGGTTAGAATTCGGGTTGTCTTAATGCAAGAGGGACATCTGACAGCTTTCAATAGTAAAGCACTAGCTCCTAGACACTTGGATATCAGTATATGAAAAGAAACTCTTAGCTATTATTTATGCAGTTGAAAAGTGACGGCATTACCTAACTAGAAGGTATTTTGTGATTTGAATAGACCTTTAGAACTTGAAATTCATAATGGAGCAATAATTGCATCTAATTCAAATGGTATCTAAGTTAGTGGGGTATAATTATGAGAATAGCTATAAGGATGGAGAACGTGGTAGTCGATGCTCTTTTAAGAATTCTAGGAGCTGAACCGATGGATACTACCCTTAATCTTCAACTAGACCCGAAGTTGATGGTAATCACACGACAGATTGTGGATGGACATCAATCTCAATTTATTATCAAACAAGGGTTGCTGAAAAAGAAAGGAAAGCCGATTACATGAGAGTTTTTGAAGCTTAGAGAAACCATTATCCGGGTTTTTTATGCTTCTGCGATGGTGGGACACTCAGGGGTTCATTCATGCCACCAGAGGATTTCAAGCTTTCGTAATTGAAAGGGATTAGAAAGGGGTTTTAGAACTTATATCAAGTCATGTGAAGCATGTCAACACTGCAAATATGATGCAGATCCTTCTCGAGGCATATTACAACCCTTGCCAATTCCCTCTGTCATTTGGACTTCATAACTGGTCGGCCCATATCGCAATGGAAAGAAGTGATAATGGTAGTTGTTGATATACTAACTATGGGCATTCTTTCCATCTGGACTTCATAACTGGTCGGCCCAAATCACTTTCCATCATTGTGGCATTCTTTTGTAACTACTTTAGTCGCAAAAGTCTTCCTTACAGACATTTTTGAACTACATGGGTTTCCTAGTACGATTATCAATGATCGGTATGCCATATTCCTTAGTGAGTTATGGCAATCACTCTTTAAATTGCACGGGGTGGAGTTGAAGCTATCATCAACATGTCACCCCTAAGTGGACGACCAAAAAAATGTAGTGAACAGATGTGCGGAGACTTATCCTAGGTGCATGACCTCAAATTGCCTTGGAAATTGGATTAAATGGTTGGCTTTAGTAGGATTGTGATACAATACGAATTGTCACTCCTCCATTCAGACAACATCCTTCGAAGCACTGTATGTTATGCCCCTCCAGTAAACGGAGAAAACCCGGAGAAAACCTTTTGTAGCCGCCATAAACTTGTTTTGCAAGGAGGGAAACTGCTACTACTTCTCCTACTCCTACTCCTACTACTACAACTACATGCTGAGTAAAATTATAGAAATTAGTCCTTTTAAAAATTTACAAAAGTGATAAATTCTTTCTAAGGAAAATACTAACTATATGGAAAATTTAGTGGAAAGCATGTTTACAAATTAACTAGATGTTTTACAAAATCATCATAAAGATAGTTTTAAGACAAAACATATATAATTATTTGAAAGAAAGCTTTCTAACATAAAACAATTTACACCCCCATGAATAATTTTTAAGACAAAAAACGTAACATAACAAATTCTTAATAAAAATTACAAAAATGAGAAAATATAAGAATATAAGAAGTTAACTCATATTATTAATTTTTCAGGAAATTAATTATAGAAATAAACAATAAAATTTATTATACAAATTAATTTAAATTTATAACTTGGCAAATATACGTTTATGGCCTCAACTTTGAGCCAACTTTCTGTTTTGTCATTAACTTAGTTTGTTATATAATTTTATTACCAACTTTTGTTTTTATCTTGATTTTGGCCAATCTTGAAGTTCTTCTAGCGAAAGCCAAACAAGGCTTTGATATAATCTGACTCGTGTCCTATAATAGTGGAGTTTCAACCTCTCATTCATTCGTCTCATAAATCCACTTTATCAGTAGAAGCAGCTATCTAATAGAACATCATCCGACCTTCATCAATTTTGCATATTTTTTGACAGCATCAGCAACTATCGTTAACTTCGGCTTCCAATTCACTTGATTTGTCCATTAAAATTTGAAAATAAAAAAGCACCTGAAAGTTTCAATATTATTTCCATATTTTTTTTAATTTTTTTCCTTTTTAGTCGATAAATGAAAATTGTCTATTCAGGTCTGTTTGGTTTTCGCTAGAAGAAATTCAAGATTGGCCAACATCAAAATTAAAATAAAAGTTGGTGACAAAATTATATAACAAACTAGTTAATGACAAAACAAAAAGTTGTCTCAAAGTTGAGGTCATAAATTGATATTTTGCCTTATAACTTTATTACATATTTCCTTTCTATCGATCCTTCAAAATTTATTGGCTTTCACCGAGTCTAATTAAAATACAATACTAACATGATTTTATAAAATTTAATATAAATTCTTTAAATTTTAAATGATGAATGTATCACAATTAAATAATAGATTTTTTATAAGGTAACTTTTGAGCACACAAATGTTAATTTCGGAAAACTATAATACTTTTTAATATGTTTTAAAAATATTATCAATAATTTTATATTTTTTAATTCAAGGAATGTCCGTGGTTGAGAATAGAAATGTTCGACTCCTTGCCCAATAGGGGAGGGGGGTTAATGTGCTTGACTAAGTAGCAACCTGGAAATTCAGCTTGGAGTCAAATTGATTTTCAGAATTTTAGGGACCAAAACGGAAAAAACTATAGCCAAAAATCAAATAATTAAGAAAAAATACAAATTACAGGGGTTCCATCGCCCCCTCACCTCGGGTCGATTTATCTATGAAAAGACATTTTTCTTAGGACACTCTTTAATGGGCTATAAATAGCAGTAACACATCTTCTAAACTCATAATAAATATAATATTATATTTTTACCATATTATTAAGTAATAAAATACACTATTTACAAAAGCACGTTAAATGCAAAAAAAAAAAAAGAAGTTAATTAAATATGTTGGCGGACCTTAACAAAATTCTTACTATAAACGGGAACCGAAAAGTCGAAAACTAGCGGCATATCCTTTTCAATGGGATAATAATAATTAGGTAATAACAAGTCAGATACGGGTCGTCATCATGTTACTTGCTAGACTTATTAATATTTATATTACAAAAATAAGTCAGATACGCGTCGTCGTCATGTTACTTGCTAGACTTGTTAATATTTATATTATGAAAATAAGTCAATATAAAATTACTTTAAAAAGCGTTTGCACATATTAAGATTTATTATATTCATCAATCTCTTAGACTTTACAGTTCAATATTAATATTAACATGATATATAAAACATTTACATGAACACTTATTTTATTATGAAATTCAAACTGTTTTGTTGCATTAAATTTATTTTAAAATTTTAGTTATTACCTGATTATTAGGTTATGGTTATATTTTATATTGTATCATGTTGAACAAATCATTTTATATGAAATAGTTCTGTCTCTAGCTGTCTGTGTTTGTCTACCGGTTAACGAATATAATACGGATTGGAATTGTTGGATTGTGTCGAAATCGTGTCCGATCCATGGGTGACAGCATAAATAATCAGCATAAATACAAAGCATCATGTCAGCATATTATAATAATATTCCACTACTAAAACAGGCATATCAAAAAATTGGGTGACACATGTTCTAAATTCATTGTGTTCCTATCATTTATGTTCCCTTATTCCCTTGTTATAGTTTGACAAACGAGCAACCGGATCATTACTTACTAAAAATAACTCTTTTTTTAGACATAAATTGCGATATGAGATGAGGCGATTTAATTTGACATCTATTTTATGCGGTTCGATTTAATTTTTATTCACACTAAATTGGCAAGAAAAAGCATTCACCCATACGAGACGTATTGCTGTTTTGATCAAACCAAAAAAAAAAAACACAAATTGGCTCCACTCTAAATTCTGTATCCCAAGAGGCAATCAAATAAAATCACATTTATGAGGTCATTTATATCGATAAATGTTGTTTAACACTAGATGAAACTTGCAAATAAAAAGTTTGAAGGTGATTTACTTGAGCTTCAACTAATATTTCATGTGTAAGTCATCCAATAACCCCCCCCCCCCCCCCCAAAAAAAAAGAAAAAGAAAGAATCCACCACCAAAACATCATCTATAGACAAAACCCACGTCATTCGAAAGGATTTTGATATGATTAGAATAATTTGAGGAAACCGTTAAGGAAATATAATATTGAAATAGGGTCAACGCGTGACGTTGATTGTTTACTTTTTTCTTAAAAAAATTATGCTATTTTTCTTTCTCAAATGGAAAAATATATGTATATGTCCTTAACTATAGTCGAACTTTCTTTTCTGTCAACTTCTTTTTTTCATATACACAAATGTCACCACCTATGGTTTCTACATTTTCTATGGCAAATAGTTGACGACGTGAGGGAAATATCCCACGTGGACATAACGGAGCTTGTAATAACATACGTGGTGAAGCCTCATAATTCAGATGTGGAAAAGATCTCTCTCCTCGTTGCTCGGCCTCAAATTAAAATAAAGAAACACGAGGAACCCTAATTGTTCAACATTGAGGAAATCGGAGAAGGCGAAGGCGAAGACGAACAGCGCGAAGGCGAAGACGGAAGACGACCCTGTGTGTGACTGAAAGAAGGCGACCCTGTGAAGGCTGAAGAAGGCGAAGGCGAAGACGGAAGACCACCCTATGTGTGGCTGAAGAAGACGAAGGCGAAGGGTGAAGACGACCCTCTGTGTGACTGAAGAAGACGAAGGCGAAGGACGAAGAGGACCCTGTGTGTGACTGAAAGATTGCGACCCTGTGTGTGACTGAAGAAGGCGACCCTGTGTGTGACTGAAAGAAGACCAGGTATGTTGGCAAACCCTTTTTGGCTCCACTGTTCGCTGTCGTGATTAGGTAGGTTATTAAGTAGGTAATTTTGGTGTTGTTTGGCTGAACTAATAGATACAATGAAGCGGCTGAATCTGAATATGCATATTGGTAGTAGGATGTGTTTATCTGGGTTGTGCTCATATACAGGAGGCACGGTAGTTAAGTTTTGTGGGGTGGATGCTGACCTTTTAGGTTATTTCACCTTGGTAGCTCTGGCCAAAGATTCTGAGATAAGGAGGGTGTTGAAATGTGGTATGTGCATCCCGGTCATAGCTTGTCATTGGTTAGGGAAATTGTTGGAGATAAGGAGGTTATGAAAATGATAGAAGAATGTCAAGAAGGTGGAACAGTGGATATATACTGTGATGGAGAGGGTGATCGTATGGCTGATGACTTAGAAGTCGAAGAAGACCCTCATGAGGAGGCTGATGAGTTAGATTTAGAAGAAGATCCTCATGAGGAGACTGAGGAATTAGAATTAGAGGATGATCCTATTGAGGAGACTGAGAAGGCGGATAATGAGGATGAGGTTAGAAGTGAGAGGGTTGAGAGTGATAAGGAGGAGGAGTTGGATTTTCCTCAGCCTAACCCAGCTGATATTAATAATGACATGCCTGTTCTCGATGTGGAGTCTGAGTACGAAAAATCAGATGCCGAAATAGGGGATGATTCTTGTTGTGTGACCATAGGGGATAGACGGAAGCAACAGTTGTGTGAATATACTGAATATAACCCTCACTGTGATCACAAATTGATTGAGTGGAAGGCTAGTTTGTGCTTTGAAAATCCTCTGCAAATGCATGATGCTGTCTAGTGGTATGCTATTGCAAATGGGTATAATTTGCGTTGGAAACGAAGTAATGACAATAGACAGGAAGCTATTTGTATGACTGGTTGTCCGTGGAGATGTTTTGGGTCTTGGTTGAAGAAGGAAAACATATTTGTTGTTAGGTATGTGTTCAATGAGCATAAATGTAGTCGGAGTATGAGTAATCGTCAAGCAACAACTAGATGGTTGGCCAATCAATTCGTTGAAGGGGAAATTCGCAGGGCTGGTGCGACAGCTCGTGAAATTCAGCAGGAAGTAATGGGCAAGCATCATTTAGAAGTGCCATTAATGAAAGTTTATAAGGCGAGTTGTTTAGCTGATAAGTTGATTAATGGCACCATAGATGATCATTTCAAGGATCTGAGACCCTACCTTGATGCGCTGCGGTTGAAATATCCGACTTCTACATTTAAGCTGAGTTGTGACTTGACTCTCTCAACAGGGACTTAGACAACTTTCAAGAGATTCTTTGTTTGTTTCTGAAATCTGGTTTTTTAGAAGGATGTCGACCTTTTATAGGGTTTGATGGGACTTGTATTAAACATAAGTGTGGTGAGATTCTTTTAAGTGCCGTTGGTCGCGATGGCAATGAAGGAATGTTTCCCATAGCTTGGGCTGTTGTAGAAGGGGAAAACACATATTCTTGGAGCTGGTTTTTGGAGTTGCTCTTCTAGATTCTTGATGTTGGCAGTGGAGGAGGCTGGACGTTCATATCAGACCAACAGAAGGTATGTCGTTGTTGTTCCTCTTGTCAATCAATTCATGATATTGTTGTTCATGTAAATTGTTTTATTGCAGGGCCTGCTCAATGCGGCTGCGAATCTGGTACCAGCCGCCGAGCACAGGAATTGTGCAAGGCATATTTACCAAAACTGGAAAGTGAAGCATAGAGGGTTATTCCCGAAGAGCTGCTTTTATAAGATTGTGAAGAGTACCAATGAGACTGACTATGCAATAACTTTGAAAGAGATGAGAGAGGGCCGTGATGGAATACCTGGTTCAATAGAAGCAGCTGATGATTTCCTTAAGCCAGGGCCGCAACATTTCTGCCAAGCATTTTTCAGCACATCAAGTAAGTGTGGCACTATTACAAACAATATGTGTTAGACCTTCAATTCATATATTGTTGCTGCACGCCGAATGCCTCTTATTGATATGCTCGAGAGAATTCGTTGGCCCTTGATGATATGACAATGTGACAAGAGAAAGATTGCTAAAAGAAGCCACGATAGCTTGTGTCCAAACATAAGGAAGGAGGTTGAATTACTCAAAGAAAGTGCTGGAAGGTATGTCGTGAAACCCTCATTAGAAGAGAAGTTTGAGGTGTCTCTGGCTAATAATGAGAAGGACAGGCATTTGGTAGATTTCACTAGACGTGCTTGTAGCTGTCGTTTCTGGGACTTGAATCCTCTGCCTTGCTCTCATGCAATAGCTTGCATCAATTTCATGAAAAGGCTAGTAGAAGATTATGTGGATCGTAGCGTCAAAATTCTGTCATATAAGAAAGCATATGGTCATGTATTAGAGCCTTTAGATGGAGTGAAATTCTGGCCGCGTGAGAACTTAGAAGTTATAAGGCCACCGCCTTATAAAAAGCTCCCTGGCCGACCAAAGAAGCACAAAAGGAGAGTTTCTAAGGAGGAGGAACCAAAGGATTCATCACAGCCCACTGGAGCATCAAAGCTGTCCAAAAGAGGAACAGGTATGAAGTGTTCTACTTGTGGTGTTTTCGGACACAATAAAAGGACATGCAAGGGTGAAGCCTCTTCGCAGCAAGCTTCAACTCCAGTTCAACCAATGGATGAACAAACATCTGAAGGCTCATGTATAATAAGATTACCTATTACCAATGAACACAACATAAAAACTCAGTTAACTCTTCTTTGTTGCATTACAGGCAGGAGGATTATGCGCATGACTTGTCAGAACTGTGGAGGACATGGGCATAACAAGAGAATGTGCAAAGTTACTCCTGCACAACGAACAACAATGGCAGAAGATACAAGTGCTGATCGGAGTCAGGAATCCATTATATCTCCACAATCAAGACAGAAAGAAGCTGTGCGGAGGGGCAGAGGAAATTTAATGAGGAAGAGCAGGGGAAATGCTAGGCAGAGGGGCAGGGATACTTGAAAGTTGTTGTTGTTGTAATTTTTCTATTAAGTTGTACTAGAAATGGTACTTTCTGTTAGTGTAATGTGACGGTACTTTTGAAACTTGTAGTTGTTGCTTTTCTGTAATGTAATGGTACTTTATGTAAGCTTTTGAAACTCTTATCAATGTGATGGTACTTCTGGTTGGTTCAATTCTGGTGCAATATGGTGTAATTGTGGTGCAATCTAGTGCAATTGTGGTGCAATCTGGTGCAATCTGGGCAACTGGACAACTGGTGCAATCTGGGCAACTGGGCAATTAGACAACTGGGCAACTGGGCAACTGGGCAACTGGTGCAATCTGGGCAACTGGGCAACTCTCGCAATTCTGGCCAAATCTGGGCAACCTCGTCCTATTCTGGGCAAATCACATTTACAATACATTTTGCCTTTACAGAATTGTGTCATTGTACAAATCTGGGAAATTGTCAATTGGGAATTGGTTAGCCAAATTACAGCCAAATTACATTTGCTCAGCTAAATGTTAATTGTTCAGATACATTACAACAGCCAACTACATCCAAATCTTGCTAGGAAATACAACAGCCAACTACTGGAGGCTACATTCAATCGCAAATACAACTTACAATAGCCAAGTACCATCCAGCCACATTACCTAATGAAAACAATGAAAACAACAAAAAACAATACAAAAACCGCTAACCAAAGTACAACCAGTCGCAAAGTAAAGATTTGGGTTTTCATTTTCTCAGTCTTCACTTTCAGTTTTTTGTACTTAACAACCTTCCCTTCCAACTTTATTATGAGATCTTCTCTCGTTTGACATTTCCCCTTCAGGAATTCGATATTCTTCTCTAGTGCTTTCTTCGACTCGAAAAGTTGATTCATGATATCCTTCTGCCTACTTGGGAAGTTCCTCGTCAATCCACTCAAAAAACCCACAATCATCTACTTGTCAATTATCAGACAAATCAACAAGAGACTGTTGGCAGGCAGAAAAGCGAGTATGGGAAATACACCTGACCTTCCAGCACGAACACCTGTAGAATCGCCGACTAGGATTGCTCTTACTCCAGGATGTATACGGGTGACTCTCCTTCCATGGTTGCAAACTCGTCCACCTACACTTGAGCTCGATACAGCAGAGCCAGTACTCATAGCTTTTACCTCTTAAGTGGTTGCAAACTCGTCCTCACTTCCTTCCTCCAAAATCGCCTCACTTCCTTCCTCCTGGATAGCCTCACTTCCTTCTTCCGGGTCGCCCGCACTTCCTTCTTCTGCCTTCGCCCGCCCTTCCTCTTCTGGTCCCAATTAGGGTTCCAAATCTGGGGGCTTCTTCCTTCTTCAACATTTGCTATATTCCACGTCTGAAAGACCGAGGTCTTTTCCACATCTGAATTATGAGGCTTCACCATGTAGGATGTTACAAGCCGCGTTATGTCAACGTCGGATATTTCCCTCGCGTCATCAACTATTTGCCATAAAAAAGGTAGAAACCATAGGTAGTGACATTTGTGTATATGAAAAAAAGAAGTTGACGGAAAAAAAAGTTCGACTATAGTTAAGGACATCTACGTATATTTTGCCTTCCCAAATTAGTGGAGGAGTCTTGCATTTTCTTGTAATAGGGGGAGTAATTTAATAATAATGATGACGATGATGGTGATCTCTTTAATTATTTTATTGGGAAAAGCTTCACTGATTCCCACAAAATAATAATTGAAGATAATTCATGATTAAATTAGAGCACATAAACCAATAAAGAGGAAAAGAAAGAAACAAAGTTTACGTGAATTGGATAATAATGAGAGTGTGGTGGGGGAATCTTTGAAAAGATCTCGCTTTCTCGGTTTCTGATGAGTTGGTTTATTCATTTTCACTTGTATCTTCCTCTGTCTCTTTTTACATTATTAGAATTTCGAATAATTCTGGATTACAAAATGAATAAATCTCAACCTACTCGAGGGCGGGAACTTGTTTCAAAGAGACATAAATATGTGACCGCTAAAATGGCGTGTACGGTTCTTATTTTCACTTGTTTTAGGCTTTGATCAATCACCCTCGATTTCCCGATTGATCGTAAAATAATAATTTTTTTTTTTTTTTTTTACATTTCCTATACTTCAATTGATTATGACCTATTTTGCGACTACAAAGCACTATTTTTAAAAAATGTACCTGAAAATTATAGAACGATCTTTTTTGTGATGATTACATGAGTTCGTCCTACATGAAGTATTTAACAAAGTTCAGATCAATTTCCCAATAATCATTATTGAAAAGTTCGCTCACGAGCCTTTTGATACGAACTATTCTGAACAAAACCAGCTTCTTGTAAAAGGAACCTTCATTATAATCATTACAGGAAGATTTATTTCAACATATGTTAATACGAACTTTCCCAAACAGAATGAACCGAACCTCCAAGTAATCATTAAAGAAAGTTTGTTTCAGAACCAAATGGTATGAACTTTACTAAACATAATAAACCTCAAGTAGAATGAACCTCTAGAGGAAAATTCCTTCAATAACCTTCTGAACGAACTTCCCCTATAAACTATTAGTGAAAAGTTCGTTATTAAACCTTTCGGTATAAACTATCATGAATAGAGATAACTTCCTATGAAAGGAACCTTCTCTATAATCATTATGAGAAAGTTCGTTTTAGAACCAAGTGGTACGAACTTTTCAACAGAACGAACTTACTGTATAATGAACCTTTCAGGTAATTATTACAAGTTAGTTCGTTACAGAACCTTCTTCCTAAACAGAACGAACTTCGTGTAGAATAAATTTTCCCATTAATCATTACAGAAAAGTTCATTCAAACATTTCTTAGTACAAACTTTCGTGAGCAGAATGAATGTCCTATGTAACAAACTTCTCATGCAATTCTTCTAGGAAAGTTCATACCCGAAGAAAGTGGTATGAACTTTCTTGAACAAATTGAACTTTTGTAGAACGAAACTCCTCCTATAATCATTATAAGAAAATTTGTTCAAGCATCTCTTGGTATAAACTTTCCTTAACAGAACGATCATTCTGTAGAACGAACCTTTTATGTAATCGTTATAGGATAGTTCATTCCAAAACCAAGTGATACGAGCGATCCTGAACAGAACGAACGTTCTATAGAACGAACCTCTTATGTAATCATTATAGGATAGTTCGTTTCAAAATCAAGCGACACGAACTATCCTGAAATTAACAAGCATCCCCCATAATTATTAAGGAAAAGTTCGTTCGAAAACCTTTCGATAGGAACTTTTCGTTGTAAACCATAGAAAAATTAAAAAATTTGAAAAAACATAAATTTTTTTCACTTTTATGATCGATATAAGTCGTGGTCGATCAAAGTCTAAGAACACCGTATAAAACCGTGCACGGCATTTTCCGTACATGGTACTTCAGCCACACCCAACTAAATATAGTCGACACGCTTTGACTGATAACAGCAACTACGATCGAACCGATTTGATGTACAGGCGATGTGCAACAAACAAACAATCCCACATATCGAAAGGGTTTTGTTCCTAAATAACAATGGTCAGGAAATTATTTCGTCAAATACCGTCAGAAATTTGGAAATTCCTTAACTAAGGGAGAGAAATCGGCCTTACAAAGACCGATTTCGATCATGAAGAATGTCGGCCTTTGTAAGGCCGATTTTATAATCCGCAAACAGAAGTCGGCCTTCATGTCATCCGTTCCACCCGCATGAAGTCGGCCTTTGTAAGGCCGATTTCTATAAGGCAATTAGGAAGTCGGCCTTACAAAGGCTTACTCCTTCCAGGATTAAAAACAACTTTCATTATTAGTAAGACAAATAAACGGTCCTCAGCGGTCATTGTATATTCCCCATCTGTCTCCCTATCCTCCCCGACGCTCCTACTAACAATAAACCCAAGCTTCCTCATCCCCAACCGGCAGCAATTTCCTCGACCAACTTCTACTCCTCTAGGTCCCTCGTGATAACCAACCTCCCGTCCATCTCGTGCTGGGGCGGCTCGTAGATGTAGTCCGCCCAAACCTCGCCCCCGTTACCGACCCTGCCATAGAGGAACCCCCCGCACTTAACTGCAAAGGCAAGCGACTCGGATAGAAAAAGCTGGAAGGAGTGGGCGGAGTCGCGGTCGAGGGAGCAATGGGGAGAGTCCTGGCGGGCTACAAGGTCGTCGATGGTCATCTTGTGACGGGAGGCGAATGAAGAGAGGGAGGGGTGAGGGAGGTGTGGGAGAAAGAGGAGGGATCATAGTAGAGGTAGAGGATGGAGCCATGGGAGAGGCTGAGGTAGGAGAAAGGGGTGGAAGGGTCGGGGGAGAGGGAGGAGGCGTCGGAGGGGGACTTGGATTGGAGGATGGATTGATTAGAAGAGAGGTACTGGAAGTCGGAAGGGATGTGGAGTTGGGTTTCGATGAGGGAAATGAGGGTGGCAAGGATGGCGGAGGAAGGGTCTGGGACGTTGAGGCAGTCGATGCCTTCGCGGGAGCGGGTGCGGATGATCATGGCGGCTGAGGTTCGCCGGCGATCGGAGAGATTTAGGAGGTCGGATTTGCTTGGCGAAAGAGGGAAGAAAGAAAGCGCGATCGGAGATAATTGGGAGGTGGGATTTGTCTCTTGGGGGGATTTTAGATTGCTGAGAGGAAGGTACTATGGATGGAAGTATTTCTTTTAATCTTGAAAGAGTTATTGCCCTATGGAAGTCAGCCTTACAAAGACTGACTTTTAAGGAAACATTTTTTCTTTTTTAAGTGTTGATAAGTCGGCCTTACAAAGGCCGACTTCATGCGGGTGGGAAGGATGATCTGAAGTCGTTGTATGCGCGCCCTCCAGCTTAGCACGCATGCTACAGTTCGGACGACTCGAGGATCCGGGTCCACTCCCCCAAGGCCGAATCCGGTCGGCGTCACGACTCGAGCGTCGGACGCCGAAGAAGGAAATTGGGTTGAGCCCTTCCTTGATTCTCGAATGGGCCTGCGGGACATTTCGTCAATCGTCTCCAGTTCCTTGAAGGCGACGAGCAATAGGCTGCACTAAGGCCTCGTTTGTGAATTTTAAGGAGGACTCGGGGAGCGGCTCATGTCCCCGTTACCCATCCAAAATGGCTCCGTAAAAATAGTGTTGCCGTTTAACCTTGGCAAACTATACGGAGTCGCCAACGACTGAAGTTTGAAAGCTGGTTTAAGTCAGAAAGACTATAGTGTGTTCGGGGATTCCTATTTACTAACTCTTACATCTAAACATGCGAAGATGTGGCGTTTGCTCCAAAAGATTGCTTTTGGTTAACAGACGTTGGACCTTATCTGGGCATGACTCCGGACTCATGTCACTGTTTTACGGGCATTGGACCCGATTCGAGCGTTGGACCCGAACTCATGTATATTTGTTTAACAATCACATGCGACGAAAATCCTAAGAGCCTAACAGCATGCACCATAGCAAAGCCACAGCATGTTCTTCGCGGTCAGGTTAGTTGGGGGTCTCCGAGAAGTTACCGAACTTGCTTATTCGTTGTCAATAAGCAGAGGAGAAAACATTTTGTTACCTTAGTCATGCAATTTCCAAACTTTCGACGGTATTTGACGAAATAATTTACGAACGTACGTTATTTAGAAATAAAACTCCGTATCGAAAGGTAACAACAGAAGAGGAGAAACCTTTTGACCAAACACGAACTCATCTAGTTTCCTGTTAAACAATCCCAACCAACAAGAAAATAAACTTCCCCACCTTTGGTTCAGATTTTCTTCTTCTCTTAACTTTTGAAACTCGTTCAATCACTGTGTATGATGCCCGATGTAACTTCGCTTTCAGTCGTCTTCATTTTTCAGAAAATTTACCAGACCTCAGGAGTGCATGGCTTCAGAGTGCTTTCCTCAGGCCTGAATTTGCATGCACCCCTTCCAAATAACTTAATTGATTTTTTAACAAGACCCTACTAACTTAACCCTACTGCTCCCATCTCATTAATTTCTATATTTCTATTTGAGTACAACTACATCTATACAAACCCCCACAAATTTCGTTTGGCTTAAAAAGAAAAAGAAAAGCTTGGACAGTCGATCAAAAAGGTTTGACCAACACCGGGTATATCTGGACATCAGGAGAATGATGTGGAGGATGAGGCCAACCTGGAAGCTGAAGACGCAACAACGAACCCACCGATTAATGATGCAGCTGTCAACGACCAGGGAATGACAGACAATGTGGACGCTCCTGGCATATTAACCACGAAACGTAAGGACGTGATAGAATTAGGGTCGCTGCCGGAGTCAGATGGCCAAGATGAAGATCACCTATATGTTGAAATGGTGAAGGAGCAGGCCATTGAAGAATTATCTGAGACTGAGTAAAAAGAGAGGGCTCTGGAAGATACACTAAACAAGATGGTGCAAATTCCGGGGACTGAGGTCATTGCTACTGACACTCCGAAAGCAGATGTGTCTGAGGGGATGCAGACACAGGACGATGTAGATGAGATCCAGCACAATGACACCCAGGATGTTCAGGAGGAAGAAGATGACATGTTAATCACCCAAACACAAGTAACACCTGTAGTTACCCCAAATCGAATTTTTGGAATTTTGAAGATTTAACGAAGCAAATCCCGATTCAATGTTCCTTAAATTGTTTTACGAATAAAAAAAAAATTTGAACATGATTGGGTGATTAATTTCGAAATTAGTTACATGCAACCAATTGTATTCTATTGTATTACGTTACAAATATGTTTATTTTTCGACATCACTAAAAGCAAAATTTTAGTAGTTCAAAATTTTATTATATTTCACATTGTTAATAAAAATCACCCCTAGACATGGTTAGGTCGCTAATTTTAAAGAGATTAGTTACATGAGACTAATTTCTCATTACATTTTACTTTTTCCGAAGAGAACCCGATTTTATTCATTTTTTTTTAACTTTTAGCATTTTGCTTTGTTTTGTGTTCATAGAAATTTGAAGATTTAATAATTTTTGTCCTTTTACTATTCGATTTGAGCTCTTTTGTAAGATAAAATTAATTTAAGATCAATACGTGATTAATTGAAAAGAAAAATAAAACCTCACAATCCATCCGTAATTCTCATAAGGACCGTGTAAAATTAGAAACATTTTGACCACGATCACATGTTTTCTTTTAGACAAAATTGAGCGGACTAATATGAGAAGATAAAACAAATCAATGGACTCAACCAAAGATTTTGCAAAATTCAAACAAACCACAAAAAATAAAAAATAATAATAAGAAGGCTCACCTGATTATGCACGGAGTATGCCTTCCTTCCTCGCACACTCTCCCCACGTGGGTATAAAAAATTTCTGTTGGAGGAAGCGGGGTAGTTGGAAACAAAAAAACGGAGAAACAGAAACAGAACAAAAAAAAATCAGTTGCAACAATTTTCTTTTGGGTCGTTCCTCCTCTCCCAGCTCGGACGCTCTCCCCCTTTAACTTCGCTTTCTCTCCTGGAGTCTTGGGCTTTTCTCTGGTCAAGCACCCGGAAGAAACGAACGTCCCCCCCTACCCACTCCAATCCTCCAACGGCCCCTTGTTCTGCCGATCGTTTCTCCTCTAGTCAAGGTAAGCGGAAATCCCCGCGGAAACCCCCTGACCAGCTCTCCCGGACGTCATCAAGCGTGGCCGAAGTTCGTGCAGCTCAGCCGAGTCCGTCGGCTCCTCCTTGTGTAAAGAAGGTTGCAAGAAGCTGGAGTATGGAAGCGAGGACCTGGCTGAAGAGAATAAAGAAGCAGGGAGAAGAAGTGGAGGTGCTGGGATTAAAACATACAGATGATGGGCCAAGACCTTAATAATGAAGTTAATTGAAGGTCCTACAAAGGCCCACGTTAAAATGAAAGCTGAATGTTAAAAGGAAGAGTAGGATACAGACAAAATAACATAACAGAAATTGGTTTTGACAGCGAGGGCTGGTTTTTCTCCTTTTCGGTTTTTCTGGGAATTCGATGGGTTGGTTTCCGATGACACACCAGCTTTGACATGGTATCAGAGCGTCGTCGGACGTTTGCTGATGTGGTCATCGGAGTAAAAGAGGAGGCAGGTGGTGGTTCTGGTGGTCTACAGGTTGAAATGGCACAGAACAGAGCGTTGAGAGCGATGGAAGATCCTACTTCGCCTTACTTCATTCAGCAATCAGACACCCTCAGTTCTGTGGCAATAGTACCACCTCTCAATGGTATGAACTACTTCACTTGGTGCAGGTCGTTTGAGATGGCTCTGGTTTTCAGAAATAAAATTGGTTTCATCGACGGGAGTATATCAATCCCTTCAGCTGGTGATGAGCTTTATCCGGCGTGGAAGAGATGTAACACTCTTGTAGTTTCATGGATGCTCCGATCGATGACAGAGACCATTGCCAGCAACGTTTTCTTCATTAATACGGCTGTTGAAATGTGGGAAATTTTGAAGAAAAGGTATGCTGTACCAGATAAGACGAAAATCAGTAAGTTGCAATGTCTTTTGATGACTGTAATGCAAGGTAGCAGGTCTGTTGATGAGTATTATTCAGAGTTAAACAGAGTATGGGAGGAGTTGAAATATGTAAGACCGTTACCGCATTGTGTTTGTGGTGGCTGCAATGATTCTTGCTTCAAGAAATATGCGGAAAATCAAGTAGAGGATTATGTTTACAGGTTTTTACATGTGCTGAGTGATGAGTTTGATGCTCTTAAGAGTAGGGTTCTGGCATTGAAGCCTTTTCCCACTCTAGATGAAGTGTATAGCATGGCTGTTCAAGAAGAATCATACAGGAATGGAAAAGAAGTTAAGATGACCAGATTGGGGTTTAAGCCGGAGTCCATAGCCTTTGCAGCTCCTGCAATACCAGCACCATTGCAAGATTTTAAACGGAAGCAGTTGAAAAGAGGAGAAATGGTGTGCAATCACTGTGGAAAAAGAGGACACTCTAGAGACAGGTGTTTCCATCTGATTGGATACCCAAGTAACATGTCTAATGTGAGAAGAGGAAAAGGGTACGAAACAGGGCAAAGAACCATAGCTGCAGTAACTGAAGGAGAAGGAGTGGTTGATACAGAAAGCATTGGACTCAATGAAGTGAAAGAGCAGATGCAAAAGCTCATGGTCTTACTCAATGCTCAAGGAAAACAGCCCAGAACTTTATCCACTGTTGCAAACACCACCACATCATCTGCTATAAACCCATCTTCTACATCTCATTCTGCATCTTCTTCTGAAACCTTTAAACCATTTTCTTCTGCAGCAGGTATATGTTCATTAAACTCCACTATTGATTTGTTAAGTCAATGGATAATTGACACAGGTGCAACAGACCATATCACAAACAACTTGTCTTTCTTTCATAGCTACCAATCTGTGAGCCATGTTTCTGTTTCACTTCCAAATGGCCACACAATCAAAGTTTCTCATATAGGAGACGTAAAGCTTCAAGAGGGATTTTTGCTCACAAATGTTCTTTACATTCCTACATTTCGTTTGAATCTCATTTCAGTCAGTCAACTCATGAAAACTGGCTTATATTCTGTTATTTTTCTTAAAAATTTGTGCTTCATTCAGGTCCTATCATCATGGAAGATGATTGGTCTTGCTAAGGAGCAAGGAGAAGGATTATACGTTCTGCAGCAGCGTCAGGAAGATGCAGCTGTCCAGTCTGCTTCTAATACAATCACTGTCGATAAGAGCATATCAGAATTTAGAAAGTGGCATCATAGGTTAGGTCATCCAGCTATAGATACACTTAGACATGTTCCTGCATGCAGACATTTGAGTTACAACATATGTAACAAGGATATTTGCTCTATATGTCACTTTGCGAAACAAAAGAGGTTGGTATTTCCTGTGCATTTCCAGCACACTAAAAATGCTTTTGATCTTATGCATTGTGACATATGGGGGCCATCCACAGAAACATTCACAGGACATAAATACTTTCTCACCATTGTAGATGATTATAGTAGGTTTACATGGGTTTATCTGCTTAAAACTAAATCTGAGGCATCACATATCCTACAGACATTTTGTAAGTTCATTGAAACCCAATTTGGTTCTTTCATCAAGCAAATTAGAACAGACAATGGACCTGAATTCTTACTGGCTGATTTTTACAAACAAAATGGCATCATACATCACACTAGTTGTGTAGAAACACCCCAACAAAATGGGGTGGTTGAAAGGAAGCATCAACATATACTAAATGTGGCTAGAGCATTGATTTTCCAATCCAACATTCCTTTACATTTTTGGGGTGAGGCAGTTTTGACTGCAGTTCATTTAATCAATAGGTTGCCTACACTCATTTTGCACCATCTAACACCTTTTGAAGTGTTATATCATGAACAGCCAGCTTATGATCATCTGAAAGTTTTTGGTTGTTTATGTTTTGCCTCAACACTAAAACAAGGTCGCACTAAGTTTGATCCAAGAGCATCAAGATGCATATTTCTTGGTTATCAAATAGGAATAAAAGGATATAAAGTGCATGATCTAGATTCAGGACATACATTTGTTTCCAGAAATGTCATTTTTTATGAAAACAGTTTTCCCTACAAATGCATGCCCAATACAGATGACAATGTTTTGCCTTTGCCTAATCATGTCATTGACACATATGAGTCACCTCATTCACAATCCCATCCTCCTTGCATTGATACAACACCCTCTGTTGATTTAGAGACTTCTAGTGATAGTGTCATTTCACATGATTGTATTAGAAGGATTACTAGACAGCGGCATCTTCCCACCTATCTGCAGGACTATCATCATGACCTGTCCTTAGCTGGTTCAATTTCTTCCTCACAGACAGGTACTCGACCTTTGCATCCTATACAAAATTTTGTTTCTTATTCACGGCTTTCTCCTTCACATAGAATCTTTGCTGTAAACATCATGTTGCACACTGATCCCATTCGGTTCTCTGAGGCTGTCCAACATGATCATTAGTGTAAGGCCATTGATGCTGAGTTGAATGCTTTGGCTGAGAGTCAAACATGGAAATTAACTGCGTTGCCTCCTGGAAAGATACCAATCGGCTGCAAATGGATATTTAAAACAAAGTTTAATGCAGATGGCAGCATTAATAAGTATAAAGCACGATTGGTTGCTAAGGGTTATACTCAAAGGGCAGGAATTGATTATACTGACACATTTAGCCCTGTTGCCAAACATTCTACTGTCAGAATCTTCTTGGCCCTCGCTGCTATGAATAATTGGCATCTTTGTCAGTTAGACATCAATAATGCATTTCTAAATGGAGATTTGGATGAAGAAGTTTATATGAGTCTTCCCGAAGGTTTGCAAGTTGATTCTTTGCAGTTTAAGGGGGAGACAAGGGTGGTATGTAAACTGCAAAAATCACTTTATGGGCTTAAACAAGCATCACGACAGTGGAACTCAAAATTTGTGGCTGCTTTGATTGGTTTTGGGTTTGTCCAATCAAAATCAGATTACTCTTTATTCATTAAAGGCACGGGTGAGGAGTTTGTTGCTTTGCTACTCTATGTTGATGACATAGCAGTTGCAGGACCTAACATGGAGGCTATAGAGAAGTTTAAAACCTATCTGGGAACTGTATTTAAGTTGAAGGATCTTGGGAGACTCAAATACTTCCTTGGCTTAGAGATGGCCAGATCATCAACAGGTATTGTTTTGTCACAAAGAAAATATGCTATGGAGATGCTTCAGGAACATAACATGCTGGCAGCGAGACCAGCAAGTGTGCCAATCATGCCTAATCATAAACTGTCTAGAGATGAAGGGACTCCTATTGCAGATCCTACAGAATACAGGCAGCTGGTTGGAAGATTGTTGTATTTGACATTAACCAGGCCTGATATAATGTATTCAGTGCAAGTGTTGAGTCAATTTATGGCATCTCCTACGGATGTGCATCTCAGAGCAGCACACCAGGTTCTTAAATACATTAAAGGGTCACCTGGGCAAGGAATCATTTTTGAGTCAGTTAAAACAGATCAACTCATGGCATATGCGGATAGTGATTGGGGAAGTTGCCCGGACACAAGAAGATCGGTTTCTGGATACTGCGTATATTTGGGAAACTCTATTGTCAGCTGGAAAACAAAGAAGCAATCAACTGTGGCAAGGAGTTCAGCTGAAGCAGAGTATAGGGCACTTGGAGCAGCCACTTGTGAGGTGGTATGGTTGGTAGAAATATTAAAAGAGTTTGGATTGAATGTGCAGAAGCCGGTGCACATTAGATGCGACAATCAGTCAGCCATACATATAGCAAAAAATCCTGTTTTTCATGAAAGGACAAAGCATATCGAGATGGATTGTCACTTTATACGTGAGAAGTTGCAGAATGGAGTGATCCAGCTGGAACATGTGCCTTCCAAGATGCAATTGGCTGATCTATTCACCAAAGGATTCCCAGGTCCAAGGTTTCTTTGGCTGAGGTCCAAGATGAGCATGAAAGACATCTATGCTCATCTTGAGGGGGAGTGTAAAGAAGGTTGCAAGAAGCTGGAGTATGGAAGCGAGGACCTGGCTGAAGAGAATAAAGAAGCAGGGAGAAGAAGTGGAGGTGCTGGGATTAAAACATACAGATGATGGGCCAAGACCTTAATAATGAAGTTAATTGAAGGTCCTACAAAGGCCCACGTTAAAATGAAAGCTGAATGTTAAAAGGAAGAGTAGGATACAGACAAAATAACATAACAGAAATTGGTTTTGACAGCGAGGGCTGGTTTTTCTCCTTTTCGGTTTTTCTGGGAATTCGATGGGTTGGTTTCCGATGACACACCAGCTTTGACACCTTGGTTCTCTGATCAAAGTTTGATAGCCGGTTATTAATCTCGTAGTTGTCTAGTTTTGGTTCTTCCTGCGGCCAATCCTGTCGCAAGCTAGGTAACTCCCACTCCTACTTCTTATGGATCTGATCATCTACTCGGTCGAAGTTCCTGCAGCAATTCTCCAACAAAGGATGGAACAAAATGTCAAAAACGGAGAGAGTCATTTCTGTTCTAAGTCACTTCAATTATTGTGTTTAATTTGTGACTCCTTTCGGCTGTTTACTATAATTTTACTGCAATCGTGATGTTTTTTGTGATCCAGTGTTCTTATCATTGCGTTCTCCCTATACAGTTACTGAAATTCCATTTGCTTCGCTTTGTTGATCTGTGTTTGCTAATTTCGTTGTCTTGTGTTTATTATTCACTCGAGTTGATGACTGGACTGGCGTGATCTTATTGTTGTTACACTGGATTATTACGAAATGCTTATAATGTACATTTTTACGCTATGATTTTCTGTTGATATCTGTATATATACCTTTTCTTGATCGCTGTTTCGTTACCATTTGACTGTTATTATTGATTTGCATTAGCTATTCTATTGACAATTGTCCGTTTGCCATCAATCGGATTTCGTCCTCTTCAAGGAAAGGTATTGGTGACTACGACTTTCGTGTTTTATTCTAGCTTAAGGGCGTTAGTTTCTCTTTGATTCTATTATTGGTTCATGAGGTTTCTTATTGCTGGTTTATGTTCTTGCCAATTTGACTCTAGCAGTTTGTTTTCGGCCACAGATGCACACTTACAATTGCTGCAACTCCATTGCTCATGCTGATTCAATTATAATCCTTTAGACTTCATTGGCATCGTTATTCTACTTGATCGACGTAGTCGTTGCTGTCACTCCGTTGAAGCTCATTGAGTTTTACTTTTGTTGGCTTGATCATTTTACTTTGAAGTCAGCTGTTGATGTACTTAAACTAGTTTAGTTTGTGAATCCCTCGATCCACCTGTTTTAATTTTGTTCCCTACCACTGGTTTATATTCTCTTCCATCTGGTTGTTATAATCATATTGTTGCTGCTATTAGTTTACTCAAAGTGGATTGATTTGTTGCTGGTCGCACATTCTCTAAACGCTACAATTAGGTAAAACTTTGTTGAATGATCTAGACATATTTTGTTGATTGCCATGGCTGAATCTGATATAGTCTTCTGGTTTATATGTATTCGCAAATTTTTCATCCATTTGTCTATAATTCCGTCACCGGTTCACATCCTCTCTTGGCTACCTTGTTTTTATTCTTGATTTGCCATTTCCTTCCACATGTTGGCTATGGTCTCACGTCTGATCATGCTTGAAAAGTGTTTCATTTACATGATGTAACATTTTATTTTATCTTCACCCTACGTTATAGTCAATAATTGGCTGTCTGTTTGTTTTGCTGGATTTGTTTTGTTTAAACTCCATTGCAGGTTTGCGCATTTCTTGCTAGATTCCACCGAATTACTTATGTTTATCTTGATTTGTTTGGCTGGTTTAATAATGCTTGTTGACATTAGTATTTCCTGTTCCTGGTTTAATTCAAAAGCTTAACTTTTTCTCTAATTCAAATTTTCTTTCTACTCTTTCTTTGATACCATCTACGTGACTTGGCGTGATAAAATCACTCGGGATCCATATCAGCACAAAACCCACGTTGAGCCTCCCCCCGGGAATTTCGAAGACCCGGGAAACAAGATTCCCACAACGGTGAGCAATCTCACCCTTTCTTTTTGTACTAATTTCGCTTTACTTGCATGAAAGTACCGTCGTCTTCCCTCTCTTTGTCTTGTCCTCTTTCTATTCTGGACATTTTTGGATACGACCGAGCAACCTTGGATCGAAATGGAGCACGTTCACTCTCGGCTGCAAAACAGGACAGCTCAACGGAGGTACGTACTTTCGCTTGTATCTTGAGTTTGGAATGTCGGATTGAACTGAAATTTGTGGCATCGGATTCGTATCTTTCGTAGCTTCGTTTTGAGTATTAGAACACAAATTTCATGCTCGGGGCTGAAAGTTATATCTCATTCTTCACGACCGTTTAAGGCTGCCGTTGTACATTCTTATATGTTAGCTTGCTTTGTGCTTAATTGGATGTTCTTTTGTGTTGATTTTTGCTTCCCAATGGTTTATTTGATTGACTCTTATTACGTTGAAGCTTAGGGGATGTTATCCACTTCTCATTTCGATCATTTATACATTCATTTTTGTACGTGTTCTTATATAAGCTTACGTTTCACATTTATAAAAAATGATTTTTTTTGAAATGTTTTGTATTTGTTTTTACTTGCCAGCGATTCATTTGATTGATTATTGTTACGTTGAAATTTAGGGAGTGTCACCTATCTCGCATTTCGATCATTTATACATTCATTTTTTGTACGTGTTCTTATATCAGCTTACGTTTCACATTTATAAAATGATTCTTTCGAAATAATTCTCCTATGACACGGTTGTTTCTGTAGACATTAAAATTTCATTAATGTCGAAAGAATGTCATCTGGCCAAACCATATATTATATCGGCTGAATATGATATTATAAGGCAACATGGTTAAATATTTTACGCTTAAGGTGTTAGTGTAAAATTAATGGGTTCTTGGGCTTAATCAAATCAAAGCCCAAATTAAATATGTTTTAGCCCATCCCATAATATATTATGGCCTAACCCATATGTCGGCCCATTTACGGTCTGACCCATACTCTAGCCCAATCATAATGTTGGCCCAATATGGCCCTCAAGCCCATGACTCTTTGTCCCACATCGGAAAGAGATGGCACCTGGGGACATATCAACTCCTATATAAAGGGAGTCCCCTCCCCCTAAAGGGACACAACTTCAAGAGTGAGGAGCTCCTTCGATAGCGAAATTCTCGAGCATCTTTTCCTCACCCGATCGACGCAGTGCTGCCAAGATCAAGGTTCAAGATCAAGTCTGAAGATCGAGATCAAGCCTGAAGATCGAGATCAAGCCTGAAGATCGAGATCAAGCTTCAGCAGCCTGGTGTTCTTCGCCATCTCCAGAAGACTCCAGATCATTCGCCATCTCCAGAAGACTCCAGATCAAGCGTCATCTCCTGAAGACTTTCCAGATCAAGCTTATAAAGCCCTGGTGTTCTTCGCCATCTCCAGAAGACTCCAGATCAAGCGTCATCTCCTGAAGACTTTCCAGATCAAGCTTATAAAGCCCTGGTGATCTTCGCCACTCCTGAAGACCCGCCGGATCAAGTTCTGCAGTTCCAGCGTCTTCATCAACATACCTCCCTGAAGCTCCAGCAGATATTCGCTAGAGCATCAGCCCATCTATATTTAGGATATCTTACAAGTATCGAATCAGAGGACTCACGTGCTTTGTCTGTAACTAGAGATTGAACCCGCTATATTTTCAATACGATAATTTGTACGCTGATATTTCCTTGTGAGATTTTTGCGTTAACAAATTTCTGGCACTCCCAGTGGGACCAACTCTACCTCTCATCTCTTTACGTCTAAGTATCCAGATGGCTTCAAAGATGATCATGCTGAAGAACTCCATCGATGCTGTGAATAATCAGCTAGTTGGTTTTCCCTCTCAGTCGTCTGAAAGCTTTTCATCGCCTGGTCCCAGGAACTTCACCAAAACCAGACCGATTTCTGACATATATAAGGAGACGGAAGAGATTCTAAGAGCCCTCTCTCCGAAGTCACCTCCATCATACAAGGAGGTTACTGAAAGAAACATTCTCAACAAGAGTTCTATATCACCAACTCATTTGGGTAGTTTCTGCAACAACTCATCAAGTGTCTATCCTCTTGAGGATTCTCCATCAGACTGCACTCCAAAATGGAGCTTTGCTGAATCAAGGGCCAAAACACGCAAACAGGCTGAGGAGATAGAAGAAATACTCAGGTCCATCTCTCCCAAAGCTTCCCCATCTTACAAGGACGTTCTTAACCAGGGAAGCTCTCCAAAGTGGACGTATGCCCAATCTGTGGCCAAAACTTGGAAACAGACTGAGAAAATAGAGGGAATGCTTAGAGCAATTTCCCCTAAGTCATCTCAACCAACTGCCGGTGACAGCCCCTTCAACAAGGTTCTAGTGTCTCCCATGCCGCAGATAAATTTTGAAAATATCTCGTCAAGTGACTCTCCGTTGGATTCTTCTCCAGAAGAGGATTCAACTAAAGGCTTCGAAGTCATGCCAGTGATGATGGCAGATACTCCTTCACTTGAAGATCAGGTCGCCGCTCTCACAAAAACTGTGGATGCTATGATGCTTTTCATGAAAGAAAGAGAGCAGCAAGTGGACTACATTGTCAAAAGGCTGGAGAGTAAAGACGCTGAGAAAACGTCTATGGAGGAGAGTTCGCACACCCAAATTGATAAAGGAAAAGCGGTCATGAATGTTGATGATTCGGCAAAACAGATGCCCATTGTTGAAGATCCTATTCCAGCGAAAGCAATGCTGGAATTAATAAAAGAAACGGTGAAGAGCGAGCTTGAGGGAAAATCATCATCATCTTCGGCATATTATAAGCCTTACAGTCGAAGAATTGAAGGCCTCAAGATGCCTGTGGGATATCAGCCTCCATACTTCCAACAGTTCGACGGGAAGGGTAATCCACGTCAACATGTGGCCCATTTCGTTGAAACTTGCAACAATGCAGGCACAGATGGAGATTGGATGGTTAAGCAGTTTGTTCGCTCTCTGAAGGGAAACGCTTTTGACTGGTACATTGACCTCAAGCCAGACACTATTGATAGTTGGGAACAATTGGAAAGAGAGTTTCTGAATCGTTTTTACAGCACACGGCGTGTGGTGAGCATGATTGAGCTAACTAATACTCGCCAATGGGAGGAAGAACCCGTTGTCGACTATATCCAACGATGGAGGAATCTGAGCTTGAACTGTAGGGATCGTCTGTCAGAGGAAACGTCTATCGACATGTGCATTCAAGGCATGCTCTGGAGGATTCGATACATTCTCCAAGGGCTCAAACCACGATCGTTCGAGGAGTTGGCAACAAAGGCTCATGACATGGAGTTGAGCTTTGTTGGGACCAACGTAAGTAACATCCCAATACCTGAGCCACCACGAGGGACAGGAAGACCAGGAAACAGAACTGGGGGCAAGCCTGCTTTCAAGGATACGAAGAAGCAGGTAATGACTATAGATGCTGCTCCTGTCAAAGTGCCAATTGCAAAAGGAAAAGTCTCAGCAAATGGACAATCACCTGTAGAAGCACCCAAGATGGAGAGGCAACGCCCAACTCTTGAGGAAAGGCAAAATAAGAAATATCCCTTTCCCGATGAAGATGTTGCAGAAATATTTGACTATTTGTTGTCTTCTAAAATGATCGAGCTTCCGCCTTCAAAGCGACCGAACCAAGCAAATCTAGCTGATAATCCCAACTTCTGCAAGTACCATCGCGTTTTAGGCCATCCAATTGAGAGATGTTTCGTCTTCAAGGAAAAGGTCATGGAGCTTGTGCGCGACAACAAGATCGATTTATGAGCCTATATTGCACCTTCAAATATGATCAGTGTCGCAAACAATGATACTCCAAACATCATATTTGGGACTATCGATCCTGCTGAGATAATTGGTCTACCAAGTCTGGAGATAATGCAGCAATATATGACCAAAGTGTCAAGTTGTGTGGTTAGCTCCGAAGAAGTATCAACCGAAGAAGGCTGGACTTTGGTGACTCACAAAAGGAAGCGGAAGAAGTCTTCTAAGCCTGTGAAGAAAACGCCTCCTATGCGAGCAAAGATTGCGAGGAGGTCACCAATAAAAAAGGATTCCAGGAAGATAGTGAAAGAAGAGAGTTCGTTAGATATCCTGTCCGTGAAGAAGCCAACCCCGACTATGTTATGGGATTTCTTTCCGAAGTATTTTCGAAAACTTGCAGATTTGCCTAGGAGCTGTCACCACATTGATGCAGACAAAGAAGTGGCGGCCGCAAAGGTTGACACACCGGAAGATCCCACAGTGATGAATGTTGTGAAATCACGAGAAGATGGCGCAACCATTACATTTTCTGATGAAGATCTCCTTATAGAACACAGATCTCACAATCGGCCGCTATTTGTATCGGGATATGCTTATGGTACGAAGGTCAATCGCATATTGGTCGACCCAGGTTCAACAGTCAATATCTTGTCACTAAAATCCCTGAAGGAGATTGGGCTAGGGGTTGACGATTTATCAAGTAGCCGGCTGATAATCCAAGGATTCAATCAGGGGGGAGAACGAGCCGTTGGGAAGATCTGTCTCACCCTCACTATAGGAGATATGGAAGCTGGAGCGACGTTTTACGTCATTGATTCCAACACCACCTATAATATGCTCTTGGGTCGACCATGGCTGCATGAATACGGAGTTGTTGCATCCACGCTCCATCAATGCTTTAAATTTGTGAAGGATGGGGTAACCCACACAGTATGGGCAGATGCGAAACCCTTTACGGAAGCGGAGTCATACTTCGCCGATGCCAAATTTTACTTTAATAAGGGTATCGATGCTGAAGAAAAAGTCTCGAAGCATGCACCGGTTGTGAGGGATATCACGAAGAAATTGAACGTAGAGGTTTCACCTATTCAACAAGAGGTAGCTCCAGTTAATCCGAAAGTTGAAAACGAAAGGACGGATGATAAGCCTAAACAGAATGTTCCAATCCTGCGCTATATCCCAAGAGCCTTCCGAAAAGCTGGGGAGCCACCTTTTGTGAGTAGCCAAGCTGAAGAAATGGTGGTGCCAAAGGAACTCAACTGGCCAGTGACGAAAATGATGACAATAGCTCAAACAAGTACGCCTTTAAAAGGTTTTGTTAGACCTAAACAGGGGGCAATTATTTATCCAGATTCGTTGCCTGACAGGCGAACCAACGGATTTGATCCAAATGCGTGCAAGCTAATCTCTGCAGCTGGCTACACAGAAGACTTAAAGGCGCTTGGGGCTGCTTTAAAAGAGGCCAATCCAGGAGGTGATACTCAAAAGTCGAAACTCGGTCTTGGGTATGATACTCCTAAGCCCGTCAAAGAGGTGAAGAAGGCTTCAACTCAATACATTGAAGCTGATGATAAAACTACAGCCGAACCGACGAGAACTTCGGTATTTGATCGACTTGGAGCCCCGTCTGAGCGAAGGTCGGTATTTGATAGACTTGGTGCCCCAGAAGAAAGGACGGATGCTAGGAGACCTGCACGACTAAGGTTAGGTGACACTCCAAGAAGTCGAATGGTATGGAAGAGGGTGGACAAGAGAAAAGACGTCCCAATCATGATTGAAGACACAAATGATCTCCGTAGTAAAATTCCTTCCCGTATGAAGCGTCGAACTGTTGTGGAGGTGACCACTGGAGAAGTGTTAAAAATGACCACGAAGACATGGATAACTACAAATGGCAATGAGGAGTTGTCTCAAGATAATGTTGAAGATGATGTCGCTTCTTATCATGTTACAACGTCAGCGGCCGATGAAGACGCATCTCACAAAGAAGATGATGCAGAAGATGCCCCTGAAGTATTAGAGGATGGGAAGAAGTCCACTGTCGATGAATTGAAGGAAGTTGACTTTGGAGAAGAAGGGAATCATCGTCCCACTTTCCTCAGTGCAAGTTTAAGCCCTGGAGAAGAGGAATTATATATTCAGTTGTTGAAGGAATACAAAGACGTCTTCGCATGGAGCTACAAAGAAATGCCCGGTCTTGACCCAAAAATTGCAGTTCACAAGTTAGCTGTGAAGCATGGGGTTCGTCCCATAAAGCAAGCTCAACGGCGTTTTCGTTCGGAATTGATTCCCCTGATAGAAGCTGAAGTCAATAAACTTATCGAAGCTGGATTCATTCGGGAAGTGAAGTACCCAACATGGATCGCAAATATTGTACCTGTCAAGAAAAAGAACGGTCAACTTCGCGTTTGTGTTGACTTCCGCGACCTCAACAATTCATGTCCGAAGGATGATTTTCCTCTTCCGATCACTGAGATAATGGTAGATGCTACCACTGGCTATGAAGCCCTCAGTTTTATGGATGGATCGTCAGGATATAACCAAATTCGAATGGATCCAAAAGATGAAGAAATGACAGCTTTTCGTACACCGAAGGGAATCTACTGTTATAAGGTGATGCCTTTTGGGTTGAAGAATGCAGGAGCAACCTATCAAAGAGCAATGCAACGCATCTTCGATGATATGCTACATAAAAACGTAGAGTGTTACGTGGATGATTTGGTTGTCAAGTCCAAACGAAGGCATGATCATATTAATGACTTGAGAAAAGTATTTGACAGACTACGAAAATATCAACTGAAGATGAATCCCATGAAGTGTGCATTTGGGGTCAGCTCGGGCAAATTTCTGGGCTTCATCGTTCGACACCGAGGCATAGAGGTCGACCAGTCGAAGATAGACGCGATTATAAAGATGCCAGAGCCGAGGAATATACATGAGCTAAAAAGCCTTCAGGGGAAACTCGCATATATCCGAAGATTTATATCGAATTTGGCTGGACGATGTCATCCGTTTCATCGGCTACTGAAAAAAGATACCCCTTTTGAATGGGATGAAACATGTAAGAATGCCTTTAATAGTATAAAGGCATATTTATCAAAGCCGCCAGTTTTAAGCGCACCAATCCAAGGTAAACCACTCATATTGTATATAGCAGCACAAGAAGCCTCATTGGGGGTCTTATTAGCCCAAGAGAATGATGACGGAAAGGAGAATGCTTTATACTATTTAAGCAGGACTTTAACCGGAGCGGAATTGAATTACTCTCCAATTGAGAAGACCTGTCTGGCTTTAATGTTTGCTATACAAAAGCTGCGACATTATTTGCAGGCACACTCTGTTCGTCTCATATCACGGGCAGATCCTCTCAAGTATATAATGTCAAGGCCAGTTTTATTTGGTCGTCTCGCAAAATGGGCACTTATGCTCCAAGAGTTCGAGATCCTGTATGTACCTCAAAAGGCTATAAAGGGACAAGCTTTAGCTGACTTCTTGGCAGACCATCCTAAACCAGATAGTTGGAAAATATCGGAAGAACTGCCTGACGAGGAAGTAATGTTGGTTGATGTTCCCCCTCCCTGGAAAATGTTCTTTGACGGATCAGCAACACAAAGAGGCGCGGGAGCTGGAGTTGTTTTCGTCACGTCCGATGGAGATATCATCCCTTATGCATATACCCTCACTCAGTTATGCTCAAACAATATGGCTGAGTATCAAGCTCTTATACTCGGGTTGGAAATGGCCATGGATAATAAAGTACATAGTTTGAGGGTATATGGAGACTCCAAGCTTGTGATTAATCAACTTTTATCCACATACGAGGTTCGTAAGCCAGAGCTTCTGCCTTATCATGACTATGTGGTTAAACTCGCAGGGTGGTTCCCAGACATTACAATAAGTCATATACCGAGAAATGAAAATGCACAAGCGGATGCCTTGGCAAGTCTTGCTTCTGCACTCATTTCGGTAGATAGGGAGGTCAACATTAGATTATGTCAAGCATGGGCGGCTCCACCGGTCCCTGACAAGGAGGAAACAAACGAAATAAATCTCATATCCGTTTGTAACATAGATGACCAAGATTGGAGACAACCACTCATCGACTTTCTCGAGCACGGAAAGCTGCCTAACGACCCACGACAAAAAGTGGATGTAAGGAGAAGAGCACCTCGATTCATATATTTTAAAAATACTCTTTATCGGCGATCCTTTGAAGGAGTATTCCTACGATGCCTTGGAGTGGAAGAAGCCACCAAAGCACTAGAGGAGGCGCATTCTGGAGTTTGTGGAGCTCATCAATCTGGTCCTAAACTTCACTTCCAATTGAAGAGGATGGGTTATTTTTGGCCGACGATGGTAAAGGATTGTATGGAATATGCAAAGAAATGTCAAGCATGTCAGTTTCACGCTAACTTCATCCATCAATCGCCCGAGCCACTTCATCCAACTATAGCATCTTGGCCATTTGAGGCCTGGGGGCTAGATGTCGTAGGACCCATTACACCTAAATCATCTGGGGGTCACTCATATATTCTGGCGGCAACAGACTATTTCTCCAAATGGGCTGAAGCCGCATCCTTTCGAGAAGTGAAGAAAGAGACGGTGATCACCTTCATCAAGAATAATATTATTTTTCGTTATGGCGTACCTCGCTATATCATTACAGATAATGGCCGAAATTTCTCTAATAAGGCCATGGATAAATTCTGTTTGCAATTTGGTTTCAAACAATATAACTCTTCCATGTATTATGCGGCCGCAAACGGGTTGGCGTTCAATAAAACGCTATGCAATCTTCTAAAGAAGGTGGTCGATAAAGCTAGAAGAGATTGGCATGAACGAGTCGGAGAAGCTCTATGGGCGTATCGTACGACGTACAGAACCGCGACTCAAATGACGCCATACTCGTTGGTCTATGGTGTTGAAGCGGTCCTTCCACTTGAACGACAAATACCATCGCTGCGAATAGCTATACAAGAGGGACTTTGTCAAGAGGATAATGCGCGGTTACGCTTACAGGAACTGGAAGCTTTGGATGAGAAACGTCTTGAAGCCCAGCAACGGATTGAATGCTATCAGGCAAGGATGTCGAAGTCTTTTAACAAGAGAGTACGACCTCGTTCCTTTCAAGTAGGTGACCTTGTTTTGGCAGTACGAAGACCCATAATCGTCACGCATAAAACCGGAAGCAAATTCACATCAAAGTGGGATGGCCCATACGTCGTCCAAGAAGCTTACACCGGGGGCGCCTACAAGATAATTGATCAAGATGGAGTGCGTGTCGGACCAATCAATGGAAAGTTCCTGAAGCGATACTATGCTTGAAGAGCAATGCTCCATGTCGCACGAGCCTAAACTGCACGACATAAAAAAAATCATCATGTAATACTCTTGGCCCGCACGAGTATAAACTGTGAACGGCTCAATAAAACAAAAAATGTAATACTCTTGGCCCGCACGAGTATAAACTGTGAACGGCTAAACAAAATGTAATACTCCTGGCCCGCACGAGTATAAACTGTGAACGGCTAAACAAAATGTAATACTCCTGGCCCACACGAGTATAAACTGTGAACGGCTAAACAAAATGTAATACTCCTGGCCCGCACGAGTATAAACTGTGAACGGCTTAAAAAAAAAGAGAGAGATATTAAAGTCATGGTTCGTACGAGTATAAGAGATGAATGACTTTAAGAAGAAAGGACTTTTATTATTCATCTGAAATAATGATAGTCTTACAAACAAAAGAGATTAAAATCTTATTCTAGAGCCTAAACAAGCTAGAAAGGTGAAATCAAGCTTCCCAAGTAAACTGGACGATCTCTTCACGAGTCCTCTTCAGTTGCTCACGAAGTTCATTCAAGGACAAGCGATCTTCATCACGGACTATCCTGGCATTCTTCAAAGCGGACATGGCCCCCTTCAAATTTGCGATATCATCATCTGCCTCCTTAGCGATAGCAGCAGTTTGCTTCAGAGAGTCTTCTAAGGCCGCTTTAGCCTCAATACAGTCAGACAATTGTCGTCGAAGTTCTTCAGTCTTGTCTTCAACGGCGGCTAGCTGTTCTTGTAAAGTTGTTTCCTTCGTCATGATAGTCTTCTTGTTGGCCTGAGCCTCAACGAGACTACCTTTAACCAAGGCAACTTCTTTATCACGACGTGCAGCTGTCATCGTCCCTTCAACAGTGGCCAAAAGATTTGAATATTTCATCGATCCTTGCATGTATTCTTCCACCAAGGCACGAATAGGAGCCCATTCCAAATGCTCACTTTCGTCGATGAGATCAAGAATATTCTTCAGCTCCTCAATAATTTTGGCACCCTGGCTGAAGGGAGTCTTGAAAATCTTCTCCTTGATGTCTTCCCATATACTTGCCGCAAATCTTCTATAAGCTCGAGAGGCCACAGCTGACGCACTCAAGTCAAGATCGACAGGAGCATCATCGACTTCTTTATTTCTTTCGAGCTGAACTATCCTTTCTGGAACCCGAGCTGGCATCGGTGATCCTTTCTTTCGAGATGGTTGCTTCCTCTGAATAGGTTCTAACTTGTCTATGGCAATTGGAGTCGAGGTGGGATGATCGTCGTTTTCTTCCATTGAGGATGACTGTCCACCAATCAATGAAGGATATTAATGAATCAAAACAAACATGATAAGTAAGCATGAGAAACTTACCGACTCGTCCGAGTTTGGCGGGTTACAAGGTGTAGGAGGCACATCTTCAACGTCACTCTCCAATGCAGGCTCTGGCCGTCGTTTTCTTTTGAAATGTTGCTCTTCGGTGCTCGATCCTTCAGAGTTCTCAACTAAAAAAAATGTGTTACACTTCTCGCTAAAGAATATGAATGAAGTTGTTTCAGTTGTACCTTGTGAGGAAGTTCTCTTCTTCATAGTTATTTTAATCGGCTTCTTTGGCTTATGCTTCTCACAAATATTGTCCCTCTTACACGGGGAAGGACGAGATTGCTCAATCAAGGTTTCAATACCATGCCTTAGATAATCGCCATATCGGGATGCCCACCATTTATTGTACTCCATTGTTACATAGTTGCACAACTTGGTCGGGATGGCAGGCACGTACAAGTGAGAGCCTGTATCATGTCGTGCCGAATAACGCCATAACTCGAAGCCCTCTTCTAAAGATGCCAGGCGCATGTCATCTTTCAATGCAGGAGGAATATCTTGACATAAGCCAAATTGACGGCTGAAGTGCGATGGAGTATAAGGCTCTACAATAAAAGATTCATTAATCCTGATAGTCAAACGACAAGGACGGACGCTCATGAAAAAGTTCAAAGCCGGTATCTTCATATTATGATCGTCCCTCAAATGAAAATCGCCATGCTTGCTGAAAAGGTTGGCATGCCAAATTATGTTGTCCCCATTATGAATATGTCTCCTTGCTGCACGCGCATCGTAATAAATAGCTCCACCTTCTCCGGAATACCTGGTCATCAAGGGGCCTTCTACCTTAACCGGGACTTGATAATGAGTCTTGAAGTAGTATGCCAGCCATCCGTAAATGTAGTGGGCAGGAAAACATGACTTGGGATTGCCAACAATAGTAGCCTTGGATATTTCATTCAGGCCGCGATATAAAGAAGCTAACACTGGTATTGCGAGGCCGAAAGTCTTCCCTGTCGCCATTAAACTCGCTACTTTAAAGGTCTCGGGACGCACATGGCCATCATTGTGCGGAAAGACGAAAACGCACAACCAGCAAGCGATGAATGCAGACAAGTAGGTTGGTTGACGAACATGACTCCCAATACCTAGCTTCTCGAAAGGAGCTTCTTCCTTGGTGCCCCATGGATGCGCTACCGGAATAGGAAGATACGGATTATGAGTGGCCTTGGGACGAGTAAGCTTCTTCGGCACACGCTTAGGTGGTTTGACATACGTTACTTCACCTTAGAACCAAAAGTCGATCCAGCTGCAAAGTTTAACTGTCTTTTTATTTCCTCGAAGATGTTGAAAGGCCGCGAATAAATGTTGGCAACTCTTCGGGAGAAACCTTCCATCAGTGGATGAACCGGTGAGTTCCCTTAAGCAAGGTACCGTCTCTTCATACATGTCGCCATTAACAGGAAGACCTCCGAGATTATATAGGTCCCATAGTGAGATTGACATAGCTCCCGCAGACGTCTCGAGCGTGTTGAAGTCTGGACACCATGCTTCACAAAAGGCACGTAGAATATCCTTATTACGATCATAAGTGTAGCGCGAACAAAGTATGGCGTCAAGTATGTTGGCTTTCCTGAGAACTTCTTCACTACGAAAGACTGTGTCTTCTAGCCATTCCCAATATTTTGGAATAAAACCAAATTCACCGCGAAAGCGAAGAGTATGAACCCACTCAGACTTTCCTGCAATGACATTCCTCCCTAAAGACCGTGAAGGTGTTGGTTCCGCCATGTACGAGTGAGGGAGTGACTTCAGTGACTACATGTCTAGCAAGGAGGGTTCAGAGATTTTCTGCGACCACTGACTAAAGTTATCACGATTCTCATCCAACTTGTCACTGGGTGGGGCAAAATGGCCGATTAACGGACGATGGACTGCTAATTCCACTTTATTGCGGGGGTCGCCTTCATTTTCAGCAATGCACAGGTACTCACGCCCCGAAACGATCTTCTTGGTAAAATGAACTATTGTTCTAAGGAATCCTGCCAGGTAAAGGGAGAAGTGAGTAAAGTGGAATATCAAGCAACGGTCCCATGTGTACGGGGAAGGCCGAGGGAATATCCGGCGGCGGTCCCATGTGTACGGGGAAGGCCGAGGGAATATCCGGCGGCGGTCCCATGTGTACGGGGAAGGCCGAGGGAATATCCGATGTGATCTGTATGCATTAGAAGAAAGTACTCTGTCAAATTATATAAGTAAATAACGATAAAGTATACGAACCTTGATGGAGGTGTCGCGGACCAAGATAAAAATAAGACAAGAACGTTCGCCAAGAGTTGATATCTCGTGTTTAAGAAGGAGAAAGCAAGTTCTTCCTCGACGGATTAGATGGAATCCTGCCACACAGAATTTATAAATAAAAGAGAAAATAAAGTTGCGAGCCAAAGAGAAAATCAAGACAATAATAATATATATATATTATTATATATATATAAGCACTTAGATGCCTAAATCCGGATGAGGGCCTAAGCGTGTTGTGCCGTTGAACGGTGATGATTTTAGTGTACTTCTATTTTCTGTCCACCTGAAGACAATAGTGATACTCGTAGAGACAGGAAAAAAATCAAATCATGACCAATCCCCAAGCATGCTCGTACGACAGCTTTTGAAGGAGTGAAAAGCAAAAATTTTTTGGCAAATTAATTAAAAAGGAAGAGAAATGAAACAAACGACCGTGAAGAGCAAACGAAGCAACCAACAATTATTTGGAAAAAAGCCTGTGCGTTGGAGTAGTTGATGACAAATCCATTTGGCCGCTTATTTTATTACGAGGACTTGGGCATCAGCATATGAGAACCTATCTGATTGTTTCGAAGCACTTGATGCTATAGCAATCACCCCTGAGATTGTTAAAATAAGCCAGAGAGATGCGCGACCTAATGAATTGACGCAATGTTGGCATGAGGAAACAGGAGAGGAGCCTCCGATGGGAGCATCTATAATCATATTATGATTTTTACTAGGAAACGCTCCCGATGCATTAGACAAGGGCAAAGTTACATAGTTTCACGTGAAAAAAAAAGGTATCTAAGCATACGGGGTTACCACCTGAGTGAACCGCAGGGAGTAACGATAAGAAAATAATAATAATAGTAAAAAAGAAGGAAGAGACGAGGACCCCAAGGCGACGGTCGCGAACAAAGATGGTTACCGTAAGACTCCCCGCAAGGACAAAATATTAGCTTGTGTCGAACGAGGATGAGAGAATGAATGACAAAAGCGAGGATTCTATTTATAGGCTTTGTAATACAAGATTTTTTTTTACCAGTGGAGATGACATGTGCGGATCCTGGTTAAAATGATTTTCTTCGTGAAAATCAGCAAAAAATCCTTCAAAATGTGATTATTTGGAGATAATATGGGGAAGGCAAACATGTATATCAGATTTCTTTCTCGAAGATTGCATCAAACTTGATCATATTTCATCGGGATCTTACAGTGCAAAAGTTTCTTGTACGAAAAAGAAATATCTACCTTTCAAGTGGTTAAGCTAAAATCACGTTAGATTGCAATTGACTTCTTATCATTGCATCGAATATCACGTTATATACGACTTTGCCATGAGATCTCTGAAAATATCCGATTTCGGATAATATTTTTCCTATTTAAATACGGTTAAGTTGATCTCCTAAATTGATCGTGATTTGATCACTAGACTAAAGTAAAGGAGGGTTTAGATGTTGATCACATTGAGAAAATATGAAACAAAGTCTCGATGAACGATGGAAGAAATATTTTGGGTGTCGACATATTCAATCCCCGGGGCATATCTAATACTTTAGTTCTAATCTCTTTGCGATATATAAGCATGCGAGACACGAATTAAAGTGGGGGCATTTGTAGACATTAAAATTTCATTAATGTCGAAAGAATGTCATCTGGCCAAACCATATATTATATCGGCTGAATATGATATTATAAGGCAACATGGTTAAATATTTTACGCTTAAGGTGTTAGTGTAAAATTAATGGGTTCTTGGGCTTAATTAAATCAAAGCCCAAATTAAATATGTTTTAGCCCATCCCATAATATATTATGGCCTAACCCATATGTCGGCCCATTTACGGTCTGGCCCATACTCTAGCCCAATCATAATGTTGGCCCAATATGGCCCTCAAGCCCATGACTCTTTGTCCCACATCGGAAAGAGATGGCACCTGGGGACATATCAACTCCTATATAAAGGGAGTCCCCTCCCCCTAAAGGGACACAACTTCAAGAGTGAGGAGCTCTTTCGATAGCGAAATTCTCGAGCATCTTTTCCTCACCCGATCGACGCAGTGCTGCCAAGATCAAGGTTCAAGATCAAGTCTGAAGATCGAGATCAAGCCTGATGATCGAGATCAAGCCTGAAGATCGAGATCAAGCCTGAAGATCAAGTTCAAGCTTTCAAGATCAAGCTTCAGCAGCCTGGTGCTCTTCGCCATCTCCAGAAGACTCCAGATCAAGCGTCATCTCCTGAAGACTTTCCAGATCAAGCTTATAAAGCCCTGGTGATCTTCGCCACTCCTGAAGACCCGCTGGATCAAGTTCTGCACCTCCAGCATCTTCATCAACATACATTCCTGAAGCTCCAGCGGATATTCGCCAGAGCATCAACCCTTCCAAACTTCGGACACTTTACGAGTATAGAATCAGAGGACTCACGTGCTTCGTCCGTGACTAGAGATTGAGCCCGCTTTTTTTTAATACGACAATTTGTATGCCATTTCCGGTCTATATACAGACTGTGAGATTTTTGCGCTAACAGTTTCAAAATATGGTTGTTACTTAGCTTACGAAAACATGATTTCGTTTGCTAATCTCCGTATATTTCTCCCCTTGTTTTCACATGTGAAAACCAACCCGCATCGATCCGATTAACGCTCGGGATGCATTCGCGGTCAAATGGGCTCAAGACGCCCCACTTTTCCATGAACACTACTCGTGCGAGCTCGAAATTCCAACAAGTGTGGAAAGGAAGCCTTGAAGACGCGTGTAACAGACCGCATGGATTTTTCTCCGCGTGTGTAAGAACCGCGATGATTGAAGACGTTAAAGCGGCCCCAACCGTCAAACTTAAGGTACATGAGGGAAGGTGCGGGCCTTCCCGACTTTCTATTTTTCCACTTGTAACGGGCCGTGGGTCCAGGTGTATAGGCCCACGGTCACCGCCTTTCCCCGCCTACTTTGATCTAGATAATTGTATGTGATTGCGCACGTGATCATCACATACGAGTTCGGGTCCAACGCCCGAATCGAGCCTAAGCTCGTAATCCAATGACATGAGTCTGGGCTCAAAGGCCCAGATCGGGTTCAACACCCGTAACCGGAAATTTTTAAAAGCATCGCCACCCCTTCTTCGCATGTTTGAGTGAGAGAGTGAATAGTTAGGAATCCCCGAACCCTCTTTGGTTTTTCCGACTTTATACCATTTTTTAATAAAGTCAGTGGCGACTCCGTTCTTCTAGCTTACCTAGGTTAAGCAACAAATTTCTTTTTACGGAGCCACGAAGGATTACGGTCCTCCTTCTTGTTCTCATTCGGGAACGAGCGGGAGGGACGCACATCCCGGATGTCGACTCCGCTGGGGACCCCGCATGTGGATTCCTACTGAAAACTCTTTCTTTCTATCCACATACGGGGAGGAGTGATTGTTTGCGCATGTAATTGTTTGGCTCATGCCTTTTGTATGATCTTTTGTTTGTGTTTGTTTACCGCTTCCTAGGCATGTCTAGGTATGCCCGAACCCGGGGCTAGGATTTTAGGGGGGTCACCGTTAGGCCCAGCTGTGCTGCTCTTTGCGGTGTGGTTTTGGGTCGGGGCCCCGCCTCCCTTAGTCCAAGGGAGGTCTAGAAACCTCTTCCGAGTCTAGAATTGTTTGCTCACTATAGGTACCGGACTCCACACGTGCATTTGCATGTTACTAAGTGACTATTACTTGTGCAGGGACATGTGTCAGGTACGTTTGTATGTGATAATTGTAATACTAATTCTGTTCGTTTTGCAGCGACTTGAGTTGGTTACGGGGGTTTCCGCAATTTCTTTTCTCCCTTCCCTACCTTCTCTTTTTATATCGTCATACTCATTTACATCCATTCCGCACGAATGGTTGTTGATCAATAATCAATATATCAACGCTTTTATAATTATTCAATATTATTATTGTTCAAGTAGAAGAAAACTTGCATGCGAACTCATCTCACGTTAGGAGTTGGATTAGATCTCAAAGAAGATGAGTACAATCTTTTCATATAGCGTCAGGCTGACATCGACGCCCGATCTGCACGATTTCAAAAGAAACGGATAACCCCTTGGGATCGCATTTAATGGCGGACATCTCATAGCAATCCTTAGGCCGGCGAGCCTATCCTATTTTTCATTTTTTATTTTAAGGAAGTGTATCGTGAAATGAACCTTTTTGGATTTTATCTAACGCACTTCTTTTCACTTGGACTGAATTCGTTATAATCACAATCCAATCCTTGCATTAGACATGTCATGCATCATTACATATCATGCATTCAAAATATTACCACCACTTGATACTAATTGAATGTTCTTTTCTTTGTGAAGGGTACTAATCTGCCAAGATTGCTCCGATTACGAGGCGTCGGTATCGCTCATTGAAAAACCTCATGGCTAGCCATACTGCAGATCAGACTACTCAAGGGCTTCCTGCCAGCATGATCGGGAATGCCTCGGGCCTTACTGCCATTGCCGCAACTTCGGCACCTGCTCTTGGGCTCTCGTTCCCGGTTTCTACTACTGCGGAGATCAACATGATGTTCCCACCATTCAATGCTGCAACCCCTACTTTCAACATGGGGCAATCGGGATCAGGGGGTACACTCCCAACTCACACCGCTTTTACGGCATCAGCCATACAGTCATCAACTACTCCGCCAGCTGTGGAAGTACTTGATAATGCCAATCCAGCCCAAAGCGCTATGGATAATACCCTGTCGCAAAAAGTCGATGTCCTCACCACCGAGCTCGACTCTTTAAAGCAAATGATGGCACAATTGTTACAGAGGCAGCTGACTGCCCTGGAGATTCCAATCCCTACCCCAACTTCTACCCCTTTCACTATTCCGCTTGTGGTAACCCCAACCTCAGCTCCACCTCATAACCCACACCTTCCCCCCTACATGATGGGGTCTTCCGTCTCGACAAACCCACCTCCAATATACAACCCTTATTTCCATCCCACTCTCGGGATGGGATCAACGGCCATCCCGGCCCACCCATATAATCCACCAGACATGATTGGAACCTCTATACCAAATGCTTACCGACCTTACATTCCCTCATATTATCCCCAGCCTGGATTCGGGCCAACTCCCTACCCACCAACTACCTATGAGCTAAATCATCACCAACCACCTACTGCTAGACCAAATCTCTCCATGACAGGGCCAACTCCCTACATCCCTACAACTATTCATTCCCGTGTGACTCCGCCAATCAATAACTTTGAAACTCCCAGCCCCCCTATCAGCAACCAAACTCCACAAGCGGAGATTCACCAAACTAACCCTGCCATTCGTAATGCTGCGCTTGTCGATGAACTGCTCGGAGACCACAGCCAAACCAATGCTATCCAGACAAGACTCGAGGCAATGATATCCTCCATGCAGGAATCAGAGTCAAAGCGCTTGGCGAAACTAGAAGAGCGCCTAAATGCCATACAGGGCTACGGAGCACATTCATGGGAATACAAGGATTTCCATGTCCCTCAATTTCAAATCCCTCCGAAGTTTAAGATACCTGAATTCGAGAAGTTCAGAGGGAAGGGTTGCCCAGAGCTGCACTTGAAACATTTCTGTCACAAAATGGCAGTATATCCGGCTGATGATAAATTTCGCATTGCGATGTTCCAAGAGAGTCTGGCAGAATCGGCACTCCATTGGTATTATACGAAGGATCTGAGTCAATATTCCACTTTCAAAGAGCTGGCGCTTGATTTTCTGAATTATTACAGTTTCAATGTGGAAATGGCCCCTACTATATCAGATCTGAGGAAAATGAAAAGGTATCGAACTGAAGACATGAAGCAGTTCGCTTACCGTTTTCGTCAGGTGGCATCTTAGATTAAACCCACTCTCAAAGAGCGAGAACTGATAGACGAGTTCAATCAGCTGTTACCCAGAGAATATCTCCCTTACATGATCGGGCAGACTCCTTCAACCCTCGCCCAAGCAGTGATTAACGCTGACCGTTTAGATCAGATTAGTCGAGATGGTCTTATTCCGACCCCAGTAGTAAAGCCAGCAATGAAGACTAAGCCCAAAGAGCTAGTCGCAACAGCATAATACAACAAACCTTTGATGAAAACGGTGCCGCCCCCAGCCTCTTATGCGCCAAGGACATATATGGCAACGGCGCCTAGACCTTTTGTACCTACTGTGAACAGATTCAGACCATTGGCCCCCGCGGCGAGGCCTCCACCGCCAAAGCCGGTAGGACAAGAGCGACCACGACGTAGACTCGAAGACTTAACTCCGACTCCTGACCCGTTAGATGTTATATTCTTTCGTTTAAAGGATCTGGGCTTCCTCAAACCAGTCGATGCCAAACCAACCCATCCTACATCCATTGGCTATAGCCCCAAGGCGGTATGCCATTATCATTCTGGGGCACTTGGACATGACACGAAAGATTGCATCGCCCTGCGATTCAAAATTCAGAACCTCTTAGATGATGGAGTTATTACGTTTGCCTCTGCTCCGGCCCCTGCACCAAATGTGCAAAAGAATCCTCTCCCAAAACATGTAAACTTGATTGAAGCAGAATTTTCAGACGGAGAAATTTCAGAAGAAGAGGATATGAAAGAATCATCACAAGAAGATGACTCCTCCGAACAAGAAGAAGATACTATTCAAGATTGGAAACTAAGAATCGAGACATGTGGAATTCTTGGCTATCCAGACTTATATGAGGTATTCGTTCCGGCATCACGGGGCACGTTACAACAGGAGCAATTAGCCGATGCTATGGCAGATCTCCACCTCGGAGGAGCATTGAACCTGGACGAGTTGCCACTCAAAGGGTGAAACACTCCAATACATCCTTTTACTTTTATGCATATGAATCCGCGTGATTGACATGTCGATCAACGGATGCGTCAATAAACCCCCACCATATCTTTAGTCACGGACTGGTGGGGTGAATGTAGTGACTACTTAGTGTCGAGATGTTGTGGGATCTGCATCAGGACGATGATGAATTCCAGGGCACGTGAGGGATATAAGGAAAATACGGGCACATGAATAACGCCCAGCCCACTGAGACCTGATGCCCACGACATCCCATTTGTCCATGCATGTGATGGTCATTTCAATTTCCTCATATACTTTCTGAATTGTTTCTTGATATATTCTTACGCAGGAATAATACTTCAGAGGCTATTCACGAATTCCAGGACAATCTCCCAGAGCATTTTCAAATAGAGTGTAGTCAGATTTCAGATGAACTTGATGAAACAGACGGCCAATCTTCAAAAGGCCCCGAAACATCGAAAGATCCAGATGAAGAAGTTATTCAAAATCTCGAATCCCTCGACGGCTACCATGGCCTAGAACAAGGATTACTGAGACATGAAAATCCCAAAGAGGTCACTCTTCAAAAACCAATTTCTATCAATATTGGAACAGAAGACGAGCCCAAAGAGCTCTTCATTGGTGCAGATTTACTAACAGATGAAGCCGAGAAAATTACAAATCTTCTCAAAGAATTTTCAGATGTCTTCGCTTGGTCATACGCAGATATGCCAGGATTAGACTCAGAAATAGTGGAGCACAAAATCCCCACTAATCATTTGATTCATCCAATCAAACAAAAGCAACGTCGATACAAACCGGAACTAGCCCTCGCGATCAAAGAAGAAGTAGACAAACTACTTAAAGTCAATTTTATCGAAGTATCGGAATACCCTCCGTGGGTCGTAAACATTGTCCCGGTCATGAAGAAGAATGGAAAAGTCAGAGTATGCGTGGATTACCGAGACCTCAATAAAGCAAGTCCCAAAGATGACTTCCCTCTACCACACATCGATCTATTAGTGGACAACACGGCTGGTTTCAACAAATTCTCCTTTATGGACGGATTCTCTGGCTACAATCAGATCAAGATGGCTGAGGCAGATAAAGAAAAGACGACATTCATCACACCCTGGGGCACATTCTGTTACCGAGTTAGGCCATTTGGGCTAAAGAACGCCGGGGCAACATATCAACGAGCAATGGTAGTCCTATTCCATGATATGATGCACCGTGAGATCGAAGTCTATGTCGATGACATGATCGCCAAATCCAGAACAGAAGAAGATCACATAATCGTTCTACGCAAGCTGTTTGAACGACTTCGTAAATACAAATTGCGTTTCAATCCCGCCAAATGCGTGTTTGGGGCAACATCAGGGAAACTTCTCGGGTTTGTCGTCAGCAACAAAGGCATTGAAATAGACCCAGATAAAATTAAAGCAATTAAAGAACTTCTAACACCAAAGTCAGTTATAGAGATTCGTGGCTTCATGGGCCGCATCAACTATATCGGAAGGTTTATTTCTAACCTAGCCGACACGTGCAAACCTCTCTTCAAGAAATTGAGAAAAGACGTCAAATTTGAATGGGATGAAGATTGCAAGATCGCATTCGAACAAATCAAGATGTACTTAACAGAACCGCCAACCCTTATCCCGCCAAAGCCGGGACATCCGCTCACACTCTATCTAACAGTACTAGAAGAGTCATTGGGGGCAATGCTAACACAACAATTACCAGGCGCCAAGGAACACGCCATCTATTACCTTAGCAAAAATTCTCTGACTGCGAAGCCCGATACACAATCCCCGAACGCACATGCTGCGCACTCGTTTGGGTCCTTCATTGTCTTCGACAATATACTCTCCATTACGAGATCTTGCTAATTTCAGAGAATGATCCACTCAAGCACCTCTTTGATAGACCAACTCTTATCGGAAGAATTTCAAAATGGCAGCTGCAACTTGCCGAATTCGACATCAAATTTCACTCAACAAAATCAATCAAAGGCAGAACTATTGCCGATCACATAGCAGAATATCCAGGGACAGATGATTCCCCATTGGAAATTAAGCTGCCAGATGATGACATCTTACTAGTAGATCCAGAACAACGATGGACGATGTATTTTGATGGTGCAGTCAACTCATCAGGTTCTGGCATTGGAGCAGTTGTGATATCCCCAAAAGGGCAATATTATCCGGTTGCTGCTAAAGTCACATTCCCATGCACAAATAACATTTCTGAATATGAAGCATGTATTCTCGGTTTACTACGTGCACTCGATATAATAGCACAATTCTTAGACGTTTACGGGGATTCTGCACTCATAATCTCTCAAACTAATGGAGCTTGGCGCACAAGAGACCCAAAGCTTATCACGTTTCAAGATTATCTGCAAGAGCTGATTCGAAAATTTACGGACATTAGTTTCAGCTACCTACCACGATTTGACAATCGATTTGCAGATGCACTTGCAACTCTCGCATCAATGATACCATTGGCCGGGGAAATGGACATTGAACCTCTCCGCATCAACATCATCGAAGAGCCCAGTTGCATGAACACTGAACCCGATCAACAAGTTGATCCATCTCCATGGTATGCCGATATTAGGGCGTATCTACATTCAGGAGACTTTCCTCATATAAGCACAAGGAAAGAACGCAAATTCATCAGGAGGTTATCTAGAGGTTACTTTCTCGACGGGAACATCCTATACAAGAAGTCATTCACGACGACCCTCATGCGGTGCATCACAAAAAAAGAAGCCAAAGACGTTATGATAGAAGTACACGAAGGTGTTTGTGGTCCTCACATGAATGGATACGCACTTGCCCAAAAGATCATGCGTCTCGGGTATTATTGGTCGACAATGGAAGCCGATTATATCAAATACGTCAGAGCATGTCACAAGTATCAAATTTACAGTGACAAGGTACATGTACCTCCTACCAGGCTCTACCCTTTGTTCGAGCCGTGGCCATTTTCAATGTGGGGCATGGACGTCATTGGACCCATCAATCCCATAGCATCGAATGGACATCGATTCATCTTAGTAGCAATTGACTATTTCACCAAGTGGGTCGAAGCTCAATCATTTAGAGAAGTTACAGCAAAGAACGTTGTGCGATTCATGCGGATTAATATCATTGCTAGATATGGCATACCGGAATTACTCGTCACCGACAATGGTTCCAACTTCAATAGCAAACTCATGCATTCTCTCTGCGAAGGATTCAGAATTAAACACATCAACTCTTCACCGTACCGTCCACAAATGAATGGTGCAGTCGAAGCAGCAAACAAGAATATGAAGAAAATTCTTCAGAAAACGGCAACCACGTATCGCGACTGGCATGAAAAGCTCCCATTTGCGCTACTCGCATACCGAACGACGATGCGAACATCGACTGGGGCAACTCCATTTGAGCTCGTCCACGGAACACAAGCAGTCATTCCGGCAGAGGTCAAACTACCGACCCTTAGGATATTGTCCTAAAACAATATGACAGACGAAGACAAGATCAATCATCATCTTGTTCATCTCGATCTCATAGACGAAAAAAGGCTCGCAGCAGCCCATCACATGCAGTTATACCAACAACGCATGGCTCGAGAGTTCAACAAGAAGGTCAAACCGATCTGATATCGGCCTGGAGACCTCGTTCTCAAGCGGATCATTCCCAACTACAAGGATCCAAGAGGAAAATTCGCCCTGAATTATGAAGGACCTTTTGTGGTAAAACACGCCTTCTCGGGAGGCGTAACCATTCTGACCAAGATGGATGGACAAGAACTACCGCAACCGATCAATGCGGACGCTCTTCGGCGCTACTACACGTAAAAGGGAGTATCCGATCCAAATTGATACTTTCCAAACAAATCAAGTTACATGAGCTCACTTGTTTTTGCCCTTGTCACACATAGGTACAAAAACTTCCTATCATGTGGACGAAGGCGTGGGTGGCAGGGTGGTAAAACTCCAAGAAATTTTGGAGAAGCTTTCGTTGTCAAAACAACGAATCACATGAAAGGTACAAGAGCTCCTCATATGAAGGATACATAATTCCTGGATAAAGCCGAGAGCAGTAGGATGGCAAAACTTCAGGACAAAGTCTTATCATAATTTCGTTAACCCTTCGATTCCTTCGGACGGAGATGCAATGACGAAACAACATGAAAGGGAGTATTATTTCAATATTAATACTTTCTTTACAAAACAAGTTACATGAACATACTTGTTTTTGCCCTGCGTTCGTCTCATAGGTACATGAGCATCCTAGACAGACAACGAAAGGCGAGGGTGGTAGGGTGGAAAAACTTCAAGCAATCTTGGAGAAGCCTTCGTTGTCAACAAACAACGATTACATGAAAGGAAGTGTTGTTTCAAAATCAATACTTTTCTCATTTATCAAAACAAGTTACATGAACATACTTGTTTTTGCCCTGCGTTCGTCTCATAGGTACATGAGCATCCTAGACAGACAACGAAAGGCGAGGGTGGTAGGGTGGAAAAACTTCAAGCAATCTTGGAGAAGCCTTCGTTGTCAACAAACAACGATTTACATGAAAGGAAGTGTTGTTTCAAAATCAATACTTTTCTCATTTATCAAAACAAGTTACATGAGCTTTCTTTCGCCCTTTGGCGGGTGCAGGTACATGAGCAACCTCGCATTACGAACAAAGGCGAGGGTGGTTGGGTGGAAAATTTCGAACCAAAGCTTCGAGATTGCCTTTGTTACACACCAAGGATGATCACGTAAAAGGGAATGTTTATTCCCTATTAAAATTTCTTATCATTCCCCAGTTGGAGTCATGCTCCTAATTTCTCCAAAGTTGGAATTGACTTCATAAGTGTACCACAATCCCCAGTAGAAGTTGAACATACAAGCATTTTCTCCAACAACAGTCAAGATGGACGGACATTCACAACTTATTCCCCCAGCGGATGTCCAACTTTATTGTTTCTTTATTTCCTCAACAGGAGTCAGGTTACATGAACTCACTCGATCTCTATTCCTTGATGTAGGAACACGAGCACCTTATATCATGGATGATCTCCAAGGCAGACGCCAAATCCACAAAATGAAGTTCATAAATCCGCAACCAAGGCGCAACATAAGTCATCAAGGGATGCACATAAACGTCATCCACCCAGTGAGTTTGCATCATCTGCATATCATTTATAATGTAGATGTCATATCATCACCCCATGGAGTTCTCAAATGCTTATGGACATGGGGAAAGAAGGCAAACCCTATCCTAAACACTTACCCCAGAGAGTTGAGTTCAAACACTGTGAGTTCTTATAAAAAACGAGCGTCGGGGTTGGACTTAGAATCTGTTGACAAAAGATGCTCAAAGCCAGAATGAAAAGGAGCATTCTCTTCTCTATCCCAAACACAGTACATCGACCGTTGCTAACCCTTAGAGCCAAAACGGAGCTTTTATAAATATTGTACCCTTTAGTCCAAAGACAACCTCACACCGAGGTCAAAAGGAGTCCTGTAGTAGAAAGTGGGAAACGACCGACGGCGAAGGCGACACTTCCTCAAAGTTCAAGTGAAAAGACAATGTCAATGGATGTGGAAAACTAATCAGGCCACTCCTCAAAATGAGTATCAATGAAGTTTTATTACCCAAAGAATAAAAAAAAAAAAAAACATTCCCAGCAGATCTTTCGAAAAAAAAAAGAAAGAAAGAGCAAAAGAAAAGCACAAAGGCCAAAGCCTTACAAAAGCAAAGTGCAAAATTCAAAAGAGCAAAAACAAAAACACCAGGGCCGACAAGGCGGTTGCAAAAGCAAAGGTGTTCAAAATGAAATTTTCGCAGCAAATTCAAAGAATTCCCAAGGGAACTTTCATCCCCAGCGGATCTGCTTAAAACAAGAATTTCATTACTCAGTGAATGATCACATTATCCCCAAGCGAAGTGTGCTGAATAGTAAGATGTCCAAATGACAGATCATCTGCTTGAACGGTGAAACCTTTGTAAAATAGGTCTGTTTCCGACAAAGTCTCTTGGACTCTTTCCTTCCAAGCAGAAAAGTTTAAACTCTCTATGAAAGGCTTTACGCCGAAGCCGACATCATAACCCTGGTCAAGACTCCTTCGACTGGTACATGAGCATCCAAGTCAAAGGAATTCCAAGTCTAATCAAGATGAGCTCACACAAACACGAGTGAACCTTGAGAGCGTGAGGAAGACCTTCAGTAACCATGTTCAGAAGCATTCCCTCTTACGGAATTACATAAGTGAAGCATGATATACATGGATATTGTAGTTGCATTTGTTCGCATATAATTCAAGTTTCCTTCATTACTAACACATTTGCTTAATGAGATCCCAAAATACAGGTACTCCAAGGCATACCCCAAAATTCAATTTGGGGTCCCTAGATCGTCTTTGTGTGAAAATTTTTCCAGATTCTCCCACAAAGAGGGGCAAACTGTAGTTACCTCAAATCGAATTTTTGGAATTTTGAAGATTTAACGAAGCAAATCCCGATTCAATGTTCCTTAAATTGTTTTACGAATAAAAAAAAAAATTTGAACATGATTGGGTGATTAATTTCGAAATTAGTTACATGCAACCAATTGTATTCTATTGTATTACGTTACAAATATGTTTATTTTTCGACATCACTAAAAGCAAAATTTTAGTAGTTCAAAATTTTATTATATTTCACATTGTTAATAAAAATCACCCCTAGACATGGTTAGGTCGCTAATTTTAAAGAGATTAGTTACATGAGACTAATTTCTCATTACATTTTACTTTTTCCGAAGAGAACCCGATTTTATTCATTTTTTTTTTAACTTTTAGCATTTTGCTTTGTTTTGTGTTCATAGAAATTTGAAGATTTAATAATTTTTGTCCTTTTACTATTCGATTTGAGCTCTTTTGTAAGATAAAATTAATTTAAGATCAATACGTGATTAATTGAAAAGAAAAATAAAACCTCACAATCCATCCGTAATTCTCATAAGGACCGTGTAAAATTAGAAACATTTTGACCACGATCACATGTTTTCTTTTAGACAAAATTGAGCGGACTAATATGAGAAGATAAAACAAATCAATGGACTCAACCAAAGATTTTGCAAAATTCAAACAAACCACAAAAAATAAAAAATAATAATAAGAAGGCTCACCTGATTATGCACGGAGTATGCCTTCCTTCCTCGCACACTCTCCCCACGTGGGTATAAAAAATTTCTGTTGGAGGAAGCGGGGTAGTTGGAAACAAAAAAACGGAGAAACAGAAACAGAACAAAAAAAAATCAGTTGCAACAATTTTCTTTTGGGTCGTTCCTCCTCTCCCAGCTCGGACGCTCTCCCCCTTTAACTTCGCTTTCTCTCCTGGAGTCTTGGGCTTTTCTCTGGTCAAGCACCCGGAAGAAACGAACGTCCCCCCCTACCCACTCCAATCCTCCAACGGCCCCTTGTTCTGCCGATCGTTTCTCCTCTAGTCAAGGTAAGCGGAAATCCCCGCGGAAACCCCCTGACCAGCTCTCCCGGACGTCATCAAGCGTGGCCGAAGCTCGTGCAGCTCAGCCGAGTCCGTCGGCTCCTCCTTGGTTCTCTGATCAAAGTTTGATAGCCGGTTATTAATCTCGTAGTTGTCTAGTTTTGGTTCTTCCTGCGGCCAATCCTGTCGCAAGCTAGGTAACTCCCACTCCTACTTCTTATGGATCTGATCATCTACTCGGTCGAAGTTCCTGCAGCAATTCTCCAACAAAGGATGGAACAAAATGTCAAAAACGGAGAGAGTCATTTCTGTTCTAAGTCACTTCAATTATTGTGTTTAATTTGTGACTCCTTTCGGCTGTTTACTATAATTTTACTGCAATCGTGATGTTTTTTGTGATCCAGTGTTCTTATCATTGCGTTCTCCCTATACAGTTACTGAAATTCCATTTGCTTCGCTTTGTTGATCTGTGTTTGCTAATTTCGTTGTCTTGTGTTTATTATTCACTCGAGTTGATGACTGGACTGGCGTGATCTTATTGTTGTTACACTGGATTATTACGAAATGCTTATAATGTACATTTTTACGCTATGATTTTCTGTTGATATCTGTATATATACCTTTTCTTGATCGCTGTTTCGTTACCATTTGACTGTTATTATTGATTTGCATTAGCTATTCTATTGACAATTGTCCGTTTGCCATCAATCGGATTTCGTCCTCTTCAAGGAAAGGTATTGGTGACTATGACTTTCGTGTTTTATTCTAGCTTAAGGGCGTTAGTTTCTCTTTGATTCTATTATTGGTTCATGAGGTTTCTTATTGCTGGTTTATGTTCTTGCCAATTTGACTCTAGCAGTTTGTTTTCGGCCACAAATGCACACTTACAATTGCTGCAACTCCATTGCTCATGCTGATTCAATTATAATCCTTTAGACTTCATTGGCATCGTTATTCTACTTGATCGACGTAGTCGTTGCTGTCACTCCGTTGAAGCTCATTGAGTTTTACTTTTGTTGGCTTGATCATTTTACTTTGAAGTCAGCTGTTGATGTACTTAAACTAGTTTAGTTTGTGAATCCCTCGATCCACCTGTTTTAATTTTGTTCCCTACCACTGGTTTATATTCTCTTCCATCTGGTTGTTATAATCATATTGTTGCTGCTATTAGTTTACTCAAAGTGGATTGATTTGTTGCTGGTCGCACATTCTCTAAACGCTACAATGAGGTAAAACTTTGTTGAATGATCTAGACATATTTTGTTGATTGCCATGGCTGAATCTGATATAGTCTTCTGGTTTATATGTATTCGCAAATTTTTCATCCATTTGTCTATAATTCCGTCACCGGTTCACATCCTCCCTTGGCTACCTTGTTTTTATTCTTGATTTGCCATTTCCTTCCACATGTTGGCTATGGTCTCACGTCTGATCATGCTTGAAAAGTGTTTCATTTACATGATGTAACATTTTATTTTATCTTCACCCTACGTTATAGTCAATAATTGGCTGTCTGTTTGTTTTGCTGGATTTGTTTTGTTTAAACTCCATTGCAGGTTTGCGCATTTCTTGCTAGATTCCACCGAATTACTTATGTTTATCTTGATTTGTTTGGCTGGTTTAATAATGCTTGTTGACATTAGTATTTCCTGTTCCTGGTTTAATTCAAAAGCTTAACTTTTTCTCTAATTCAAATTTTCTTTCTACTCTTTCTTTGATACCATCTACGTGACTTGGCGTGATAAAATCACTCGGGATCCATATCAGCACAAAACCCACGTTGAGCCTCCCCCCGGGAATTTCGAAGACCCGGGAAACAAGATTCCCACAACGGTGAGCAATCTCACCCTTTCTTTTTGTACTAATTTCGCTTTACTTGCATGAAAGTACCGTCGTCTTCCCTCTCTTTGTCTTGTCCTCTTTCTATTCTGGACATTTTTGGATACGACCGAGCAACCTTGGATCGAAATGGAGCACGTTCACTCTCGGCTGCAAAACAGGACAGCTCAACGGAGGTACGTACTTTCGCTTGTATCTTGAGTTTGGAATGTCGGATTGAACTGAAATTTGTGGCATCGGATTCGTATCTTTCGTAGCTTCGTTTTGAGTATTAGAACACAAAATTTCATGCTCGGGGCTGAAAGTTATATCTCATTCTTCATGACCGTTTAAGGCTGCCGTTGTACATTCTTATATGTTAGCTTGCTTTGTGCTTAATTGGATGTTCTTTTGTGTTGATTTTTGCTTCCCAATGGTTTATTTGATTGATTCTTATTACGTTGAAGCTTAGGGGATGTTATCCACTTCTCATTTCGATCATTTATACATTCATTTTTGTACGTGTTCTTATATAAGCTTACGTTTCACATTTATAAAAAATGATTTTTTTTTGAAATGTTTTGTATTTGTTTTTACTTGCCAGCGATTCATTTGATTGATTATTGTTACGTTGAAATTTAGGGAGTGTCACCTATCTCACATTTCGATCATTTATACATTCATTTTTTGTACGTGTTCTTATATAAGCTTACATTTCACATTTATAAAATGATTCTTTCGAAATAATTCTCCTATGACACGGTTGTTTCAAAATATGGTTGTTACTTAGCTTACGAAAACATGATTTCGTTTGCTAATCTCCGTATATTTCTCCCCTTGTTTTCACATGTGAAAACCAACCCGCATCGATCCGATTAACGCTCGGGATGCATTCGCGGTCAAATGGGCTCAAGACGCCCCACTTTTCCATGAACACTACTCGTGCGAGCTCGAAATTCCAACAAGTGTGGAAAGGAAGCCTTGAAGACGCGTGTAACAGACCGCGTGGATTTTTCTCCGCGTGTGTAAGAACCGCGATGATTGAAGACGTTAAAGCGGCCCCAACCGTCAAACTTAAGGTACATGAGTGAAGGTGCGGGCCTTCCCGACTTTCTATTTTTCCACTTGTAACGGGCCGTGGGTCCAGGTGTATAGGCCCACGGTCACCGCCTTTCCCCGCCTACTTTGATCTAGATAATTGTATGTGATTGCGCACGTGATCATCACATACGAGTTCGGGTCCAACGCCCGAATCGAGCCTAAGCTCGTAATCCAATGACATGAGTCTGGGCTAGGCCCAGATCGGGTCCAACACCCGTAACCGGAAATTTTTAAAAGCATCGCCACCCCTTCTTCGCATGTTTGAGTGAGAGAATGAATAGTTAGGAATCCCCGAACCCTCTTTGGTTTTTCCGACTTTATACCATTTTTTAATAAAGTCGGTGGCGACTCCGTTCTTCTAGCTTACCTAGGTTAAGCGACAAACGAATTTTTACGGAGCCACGAAGGATTACAGTCCTCCCTCTTGTTTACATTCGGGAACGAGCGGGAGGGACGCACAACACCAAAAGATGAAGGTGTTCCATTTGTCAAGCCTAATCAGGTGTATAGAACTATTTTTATAATATAATTAATTATACATTATTGTTTCTGTTACACTAAGAGGGGGGTGAATTAGTGTTAATCTCCAAAATTGGATTTTAACCCTTTTTCGTTTTACCCCGCAGCGGAATGAAAAGCTTCTGTTAAACAGAGCCTGTAAGTTTCTGTAAGACAGAACGTTTGATTGTGTACGCAAATTTGTTTGATGGACACAAGGATTTTTATAGTGGTTCAGCAAATTGCTTACGTCCACTCTTCACCCAGATATTTGGATGGTTTCCACTAAAATGTATCTCAGTACAAATTACACAAGTGATAGCAACTAGAATCAGACCCGTAGGTTCTGTACAATAGAGGCTTGAGTGGCAGAACACAGACCAGAAGGTTCTGTGCCGTAGAGGCTCGTTATGTAGCACAAACCCGAAGGTTCTGTACTATAGTAACTTAGGCTCAATACAGACCAGAAGGTTCTGTATCGTAGAGAGTAAGGCACAACACAGACTAGAGGGTTCTGTGTCGAAGAGACTTAGGCACAACACAGAGGGTTCTGTGTGGAAGAAGGTAGGCACAACACAGAGGGTTCTGTGTCGAAGAAGGTAGGCACAACACAGAGGGTTCTGTGTCGAAGAAGGTAGCACAGACCGTAAGGTTCTGTACCGAGTATGTCAATCCACAACAGAAGGTTCTGTATAGGAAAATGACTTAGTTGAGAAGCACAGATCTAAAAGATTCTGTACCAAGGGTAGTCGACCTTCTACTGAACAGACCGTGAGGTTCTGTAGTAAAAGTGACAAGTAAAATGTATGCACAGACCCGTAGGGTTCTGTACTACAGAGGGTTGTACAGACCGTAAGGTTCTGCACTAAAGTAGATTCAGACCTGAAGGTTCTGCTCTACAGGAGGTTATACAGATCCGAAGATTCTGTACAACAGAAGGTTGCACGCGTTAACGTGACTAACAACGTAACCAAATGCGCAATCCTCTTAAGGAAAACGACTTCGTGGCGTACCCCACGCGAGCACGTAGCGGACCCTACGCAAGCGAACAGCGACCCCTGTTCAAGGATGGATTTTCCCTCCGGCGGCTCCACACGACCTGCACGATCTCCTCGAGATAGCGACTATGTGGCGTACCCCACACAAGCACGTAGCATACCCTACGCAAACACGCAGCAGACCCTGCGCAAGCACGCGGCAAACCCCACGCAAGCAGACGGCAGCCTCCGTCCTAAGTTCCTGCACACAGAGTTCTACACAACAGAAGCTGGTCAGTCCCTCACCTTCTGTGCTCCCGAGGTTCAGCCCTTCTCTCCGGCCCACGTACACAACGCTTCCAACAACGTATCCTGCAGCTTCCAACCGAGTCCCTCGAGCCCCCGAGTCACTCTCCCAGAAGGCTTCACCAACGATGCAGCCGTCCGTCGCTAGTGCTCCTCGTGTGACAAACTCAAAACGAATGAAAGAATGAGAGAACTAAGGAAATTAAAACAACTGAAGCTCACGCTCTCTTTGGACAGAATGGGATGGATGGATTCGTTGTTATTACAATGGGAGAGGGCGTGGCAATTTATACACAAAATTCTAAGAAGAAAATACAAAAGGGAAAATATAAAAACGTAATCTGCAAAATAAGAAATTAAAAGTTAGTTTACATAATAAACAAAATGATATACACGTGCAAGCATTCAGAAAATAAATCAGAATAAGATCATGATATATTTTCCATGAATAGTGCACCACAGAAGGTATCGCAGAAGGTTCTGCTTGATAACCTTCTACAGGTGGAAACAATCGTTGATTTGTTTCCAAATGACTTGAAGTCAATTTCATCCTGATAAAGATACATAGGAGGACGCATCTAGACAGGTGGTAGTGATAGGTTTGCAAATAACGGTCGTATAGTAGTCAATTAAGCTTACAGAAGCTTGTAGACCGTCTAGTAGAACATTTCCATAAGTAGAAGATATATTTCCTTTACAAGAATTATTATCTCCAATATGATTATTTGGAAACCAAATCGTGGTAATTTGATCAGATAAATATCTTAATCAAATTAAGCATATTTCGTAATTAAATAATTGAAAACTAATCATTTAATTACAAAAATAATTCTTACAAGAAGTCCTTAATAATAGAAGCTTCTGTAGAATAGAATGTTCGACCTTCTGTAGTACAGAGGGTCAGGCTCATCATCAAAGCCAAGAATGTTCGACCTTCTGTGGCACAGAGGTCTGGCTCATCATCAAAACCTTTTCCAACAATCTCCCCCTTTTTGATGATGACAAAACATTCATCGTTGAGGGAAATATGTTTGTAAGAACTCCCCTAACTCCCCCTAAATAGATGAGAGTATGAGTCTCGCGTTTTTACAGTACCATAAGGTTCTGTATAACAGAGCATAGAAGCTTCTGTTATGAAGAAGGTTGTACAAAGCACAAAGGCTTCTGTGATTAATACAGAGCGTGGAGCTTCTGTATATAGCCCGACAAAAATGATGGTATTTCATTTCTGCACTCCCAGCAATAGTGACTTTAAAAAGATCACGAATCGCATTCCCTGCAGAAGGTTGCGATTATGAGCTGTATCAGTCTCACAAGCTTCTATACCATAGATGGTATAGCCTTCTACGACCCATTGAGTTATAGAAAATCAAGGATTTTTCTATAACCAATACAGAGCTAGGTACTCCCCCTCAACACAATTTCTCCCCCTTTTTGTCACATCAAAAAGAAGATGAATGTAGGTTGAAAAAGAAGAGTAAGCTTCTTGCAGAAGGTATGACATATTGATCATTACCAATCGTGCAGAGGGTGGTTTTAATTCTTGCAGAGGGTAGAACAGAGGGTTCAAAAACCATCATGCAGAATGTGGTGCAGAAGGTGTGACAGAAAGTTCAATACCATACTGCTCAAAGGAAATGTGTCCACGAGGTGGCACTTATTACAATCTAGAAGACCATAGAAATCAGTTTTTGGTCTAGCTAGAAATGCAGAAAAGAGAGAACATCAAGAGAGTTCATTATTCCTCTTCCTCATCAGAAGGGACTGCATCAAGATCATCACGGATAACCTTTGCTTGGCGTTCCAGCTCGCGAGTCAGGTTCTCTACCATTTTGCGTAGGATGCGCATATCTTCCTCATTGGCTACAGCCTTCTGCTGGAGGTCCTTGAGGAGAGCAGTTTGTTCCAGGAGGATGGTCATCTCAGCAGAGGACTTGGGCTGTCTCTGTGCTGAAGGAGCCTTAGCTGCAGAGGCAGAAGCAGAAGGTGCAGTGGCAGCCTTTCTGGACATTCTGGCAGACAGGGGCTTATCCTCATCATCCTCAGTGGTGTCCTGTGACTTCAATTTGAGAGTCCAGGAGGAGCCCTTCCTTACATAATGCATGCTAGCTATGATCTGGTGCCCAAAGGTACCAACCTTCCATTTCTCTTGGAAAGTAGATGCATCAGTAGAAACACGGGCAAGCTTAAGAAGGCCGGCAATTACCTGGCCATAAGGCAGAGCCTTTCCTGTTGTATTGCAGCAACGTTTCATGTGCGAGAACACCAGCAAGCCAAGGTTGAAAGGGATTCCCTTCATGATGTGAGCCATCAGTGACGCATCAATTGAGGTGATGGTGTCGATGCTCCCGGTCCTTGGTAAGAGGCAGAATAGCACAACTCGATGCAATACACGAGTCTTGAGTTCCAGCTTTGTGGACTCCAGGTATTTGTCCGACTGGACTCTTTCTCCCATGATGATGCTGTAGGATTCCTCATTTCCAAGATCTGACAGTGGGTCATATTCCTCACAGCCAAACAATTGGTTAACATCATGTGCAGAGAAGACAAGCGGAACCCCTTCAATCACTGTTTTGATGAACTTGACATGAGGTCCTTGTTCATGGAACGTAATGTTACCATAGAACTCTCTCAGGCGAGAAACGGCCACCTCTGCATATGTCTCACAGAAGTTTTTCAGACCAACTCTCTCAAGCAATGGAGCAATGTCAAGATCATTTGCCTTAAACCAATTAAAATCAATGCGCTTGAAGGCAGCGAACTGTCGACCAGCAGCATCACATTTGGGCAATTTGGTATCGGCAAGCACAGTTTCTATCTCCTTTCTAGAGACTAGAGGGTTTACCGGAAATATGAAGGTATCCAGCCCCTCAGTGAAGGTGTCTACAGATTTCTCCGGGGACTTGGTTTTCTTTGCAGCCGCTTTGACAAGAGAGGTGCTGACAGTCTCGGGCTCTTTCCGTTTCAGCCTAGTCCGTGAGGATACACCTCCTGACTTGATGGCATCATGGAGAAGCTTTGTTCCAGAGGGTGCTGCAGGCTTCTGGGTAGCCTTCTGTGCAGCAGAGGCAACGCCTTTCTGCTTGAGGTCAGGGGAGACAGAGATGACAGGAGCAGGAGCTTCCTCATCTGGTTCCTCTGGTGCGTCATCGACAACGGGCACTTCCACCTCCTTATCAGACTCAGCATTCTCCTCAGGAGTGGCGACCTTTGATGCATCAATGTCATCAGCCGTAGTAGAACCCTTGGCAGAGGGTTCAGGGTCAGGGAGTTCCTTTTTCGCAGCGACCAGGGATCCCTCATGTGCTTTCTCTTCCACTTGGATTTGGGCTTTTTCAAGTCCCTTGTCCTTGGAGAGCGGTTGCATGTCATCGTGGGTCTCGACAACAGCAGGAATGGTCTGTTCCTTCGCAGGAGAGATGGGTTTCTCCGGCGAGGAAGGGGATGGAGTCCTGCTCGCAGATGGTGCAGGTTTCTCCGATCCAGAGGCGCGAGCCTTCTTTCTTCCGGCCTTAGCCTTTTTCCTCAAGGATTTTGCCTTGGGTGCCATGGATGATGAAGAACGAAGGTCTGGGAGTTTTAGGGCAAAAAGAAAGGGGATGCGATGATCTGAAGGTGGTGAGGAAGAAGGGTGACGGTTTTGGGTTTTTAAGTTGACACAAAAAGGCGGTTTATGGGAATAAAATATTTTTCCCGCTCAAGTGATCTATTTGAGATGTCATGTCAAACTGTCATGCATCAGAACACGGGGGAAAGGAAATTTTATTTCCTTGATTCGATTGTGTGAGGCGAATGGCTTTTCAAGGCAAGAAAGACATCGTCACCTTCTGTTAAAGCTTCTTCCACACCGAAGAGCTAAATATAATGGATATTTGTATCCAAGTATAATTTATTAGGATTTTAATATTCCTAACAAAGAAAATTTCGATCAGAATAAATATTTTATTCATCAAAATCTTTTATTGGATGATATATTATATCTCCAGATTTAGTTTGAAAGTTACCTAAATTGAAGTTTAGGTAAGCATTTCGTAAGACCTTTTATAAGGTAGAAAGTTTAATCAACTCTCTGTAATGAAGTGTACAAACAATTGTACCTTCTGTTTAATAGAGGGTGGATAATTCTACCTTCTATAAAGATGAAACGAAGGATTATACCTTCGGTTGTTTGAAGTGTACAAAGATGTACCTTCTATATGATAGATGGTGGAATTTAACCTTCTATTGTGTAGAAAGCTAAATATACGACCTTCTATAGTGAAGTGTACGACGTTGTACCTTCTATAGTATAGAAACAGAGGATTATTCCTTCTGTATGAAGTGTACAAGTATGTACCTTCTGTTTGATAGAGGATGAAATTCAACCTTCTATTATATAGAAAGTTTAATATTCTTCCTTCTATAGTGATGTGTACGAATGTATACCCTCTGTAGTGTAGAAACAGAGGTTTGCACCTTCTGTAATAGAGTGTACACTTATGTACCTTCTGTAGTAAGTTTCTGAAGTACTTACTTAACTTTTTCGTTGTCTTATGAAAGACATTATATAGGGTGGCATATTCCGTAACTCGCTTCTGAAAAAGAAAAATTTTTCTTTATCCAGAGGTTTAGTAAAGATATCAGCCAATTGGTGTTCAGGTGTTAATGTATTCTACATTAACAGAACCCTGTTGTACATTATCTCTCAGAAAGTGATGTCTGAGTTCGATATGCTTCGATCTCGAGTGATATACTGGATTCTTAGCTAGGCTAATAGCACTAGTATTATCACATTTGATCGGTATCTTTGTAAATGAGTGACCATAGTCCTCAAGTTGTTGTTTCATCCACAGGAGTTGTGCACAGCAGCTTGCGGCTGCTATATACTCAGCTTCTGCAGTGGAGAGGGCAACAGAAGTCTGCTTCTTGGAAAACCATGAAATCAACATGTTTCCCATGAGCTGACAAGTACCACTTGTACTCTTTCTGTCCACCTTACTTCCTGCGAAGTCTGCATCGGAGTATCCAGTGAGATCAAAGTTTGATTTCTTAGAATACCAGATGCCGAGGTTTACAGAACCCTGTAGATATCTAAAGATCCTCTTGACCGCAGTCATGTGAGATTCTTTAGGTGCTGATTGAAATCTAGCACAGAGACATACACTAAACAGTATGTCAGGTCTAGAAGCTGTAAGGTACAGAAGAGAACCTATCATGCTTCTGTAGAGCTTACTATCCACTTCTTTACCATTTTCGTCTTTGTCCAATTGAGTATTTGTACCCATTGGTGTAGACAAAGGTTTCGTGCCTTCTAGGCCGAATTTCTTCAGAAGCTGCTTAGTGTACTTTTCTTGATGTAAGAATGTACCTTCTGCAGATTGCTGAATTTGTAAACCAAGGAAGAACGTGAGTTCTCCCATCATACTCATCTCAAACTCGCTTGTCATGAGTTTGGAGAATTCTGCACAGAGCGTTTCATCAGTTGATCCAAAGATAATGTCATCGACATAGATCTGGACAACAATGAGATGACTGCTTCTGTGTTTGAGAAAGAGAGTAGTATCTACTCTTCCTCTATTGTAGCCCTTTTCGACAAGGAAGGAGCTAAGTTTCTCGTACCATGCTCTAGGAGCCTGTTTAAGGCCATATAGAGCTTTGGAGAGTTTATAGACGTAGTCTCTGTGTTGCAGATCCTCGAAACCAGGAGGTTGACTTACGTAGACCTCTTCATTGATTTCTCCATTGAGGAATGCACTTTTTACGTCCATTTGATACAACTTAAAGTTGTTAAAGCAAGCATAGGCTAATAACATTCGTATTGCCTCTAGACGAGCTACAGGAGCAAACGTCTCATCAAAGTCGATACCCTCTTGTTGAGAGTACCCTTTTGCAACGAGCCGAGCCTTGTTCCTCACAACAATGCCTGACTCATTTAGTTTGTTCCTGAAAACCCATTTAGTCCCAATGATGGAACGGTTACCAGGTTTAGGAACAAGTGACCACACTTTGCTCCGTTCAAATTGTTCAAGCTCCTCTTGCATAGCAAGTATCCAATCTGGATCGTTGAGAGCTTCATCAATATTCTCTGGCTCTTTCTGTGATAGAAAAGCCGAGTGTTCATAGAAGGCATTTACAGAACTTCTAGTCTGTATGCCTCTGTTAAGATCTCCTATAACTTGGTCTATAGGATGACGTCTTTGATAAAGAGCAGGTGCTCTAATATCACTTTGTTGATCATTATGAGAATGTTCTTCATAATTATCATTTGTTTGTTCAAGATCATTTTTAGATTCATGAACAGAAGGTTCACCCTTCTCTTTCGTAGAGGGTAGAGGTTCTACAGCATCTTCTGTAGGTTCTTGAGATATAGCATCTCTTGTAATAATAGTAGGAAGGTCATTAATTTTTACATTAATAGACTCCTCTATAGTAGAAGTTCTTTTGTTTAGAACTCTATAAGCTTTGCTAGACAAAGAGTATCCGAGAAAGATGCCCTCATCTGTCTTAGCTTCGAACTTTCCTAAATTGTCCTTAGAAGGTCTCAAGATAAAACAAGGACTTCCAAAGGAGTAGAAATAGGAGATGTTCGGTTTTCTCCCCCTATATAGTTGATAGGGAGTTTTCTCAAGTATGGGTCTAAGTAGAACCCTGTTTGATATGTAGCAGGCTGTATTAACAGCTTCTGCCCATAAGGTTCTGTGGAGCAGAGCTCTCACACATCATGGTTCTAGCCATGTCTATTAGAGTTCTATTTTTCCGTTCTGCTACTCCATTCTGTTGAGGAGTATAAGGAGCAGAAAAATTGTGATCGATACCTTGTTCGTCACAGAAAGTAGCGAAGTCATGGTTTTCAAACTCAGTGCCATGATCCGTTCTTATAGCTTTTACAGAAGATCCAGTTTCATTCTGTAATTTCTTAGCTAGCTTAATGAAAGTTTCAAAAGCATCGCTTTTATGAGTTAGAAATTTAACCCACGTGTATCTAGAGTAGTCATCGACCACAACTAGACAGTACCTTCTACCGCCGACACTCTGAACTCTAGTAGGTCCGAATAGATCCATATGTAGAAGTTCAAGAGGTTGAGAAGTAGAGACTTCATTCTTAGTTTTGAATGAAGACTTAGTTTGTTTTCCAAGAGAACATGCTTCACATAAGCTGTCATGCTCAAAACGGATATTGGGTAATCCCTTAACCAAATCCTTTTTCACAAGCTTGGATAACAATTTGAAGTTGGAGTGTCCCAACCTTCTATGCCATAGTAGGCTTTCATCTTTGACTGTCAGAAGACAACTTTGTGTTGTACAGAAGCTATTCTGAGTCAAGGTATAGATATTCCTCTTACGAGTCCCAATGAAGCGAACTTCATTGTTCAGGATTCCGGAACACTTGTCTTGATCAAAAGTTATTTTATAACCTTTGTCACAAAGCTGGCTAATGCTCAGCAAATTATGTTTGAGTTCTGTAACCAACAGAACCTCATCGATGACCATGGAGTCAGAACTTCCAATGGTACCTTTGCCGATGACAGAGCTTTTGCTATTGTCACCGAATTTAACCGACCCTCCACATTGTAGAGTCAGTTGGGAAAATTTGGATGGGTCTCCGGTCATGTGCCTGGAGCATCCACTGTCCAGATACCATTCGCTTTCAACAGTTTATGTTTGAAAGCAGGTATGAAGTTCATTTTGAGTTTCTGTGTGAGTTGTGAGGCACACTTGTGCTTCCTCATCATCAGAATCATCAAGTTCTGCCCAAGAAGCTATTGCTTTCTTGAACTTGTATTTATGAGAAGGTTTCTCCTTTTCTTTAAGTAAAGGACATTCTGTTTTGTAGTGTCCTTTCTTTTTACATTCAAAGCATGTGACCAACTTTGGATCCATGTGTTTTTGGCTTCTCTTATTGAAGCGCTTTTTGGAGGCGAACCACAAAAGTCGTTTAGCTATCATTGAGAGTTCATCATCCGAATCAGCTTCTGCTTCATCATCCGAACCTTCTGTAGGTTCTTCTGATGCTCTGAAAGCAACGGGTGCTCTCTTTATATCTGGTTGAGAGGATCTTTCCATCTCATACGAGATTAAGGAGCTCATCAACTGATCTAGTCGAAGAGTAGAGAGGTCTTTAGCTTCCTCTATAGCCGTTTTCTTGGCTTCCATGATTTGGGTAGAGTACGCAAAACCTTTCGAACTAGTTCAGAATTTTGATAGGTTTTGCCCAAATGAGTTAGGGCATCAACTAGAAGGTTGAGTCTCTGGAACATTTGTTCTACAGATTCATCAGCCTTCATAGTGAAGTTTTCGTATTGGTGAATTAAAAAATTCACCTTAGTTTCTTTTATCTGGTCTGTCCCAATATACATGGTGACAAGTTTATCCCAGATTTCCTTGCCCGAAGTGCAAGTTGAAACTTTGACGAATTCACCTTCTGACATAGCATTGAACATCAAATACTTTGCCGTTTTAGTGAGTCGTCTGATCTTAAGGTATTCCCGTGTAGGATGACCTTCTCGATCAAATTGTTGGTTCTCTGGTATAGAAGGAGGACCATCTTCTATATAAGACCATAAGTCTTCGTCGATAGCATCAACGAATGCGCTCATTCGAATTTTCCAATAGGCAAAATTCTTACCATCGAAAATGGGAGGATTCCCAACATGTGGTTTAGGCACATTATAGTTTTCAGCCATATGTTCGATTCGTATAGAGTATTACGCTTCTATAGAACAGAACGTTGACGAATAGAACCTCAACAAAGAAGCAAGCTTCTGTTGGGTAGAAGTCAGTCGTCAAGTCAACAATCAGGCCTCTGTTAAACAGAGCACGAGTGTCAATATGACAGAACTGAGAATTTGCTTTCAGGTGGCAGTTGTTGAATTCTCGCAGAGCAGCAAGCTTCTGCAGAACAGAAACAAAATGCCAAATGTGATATTCACAGAGCGTACGCTTCTGTTGAATGGATTCTGATAGAATGCAGAGTTCTACAGAATATTACAATTTAATACTCACAGAGCTTGAAGCTTCTGGAGGATGGAAAAGTTTAGTTCAGTCTCTGTTGAGTAGAACCCTTACTCCAGACGTTGTTTTCAAACAGAGCGCAAGCTTCTGTTGAATAGAAGGTAGCTTCTGATAGAGCGTAAGCTTCTACAGAAAAGATACAAATAGTTTCTCACAGAACAAGGTGCTTCTGTGGAACAGAGGTTAAATTCTGATAGAGCGTAAGCTTCTACAGAATAGAACCAAGTAGATTTTCACAGAGCTTAAAGCTTCTGTGCAGTAGCGGGTTGATTCTGATAGAGCGTAGGCTTCTATAGAATAGAACCAGTCACAGAGCTAAGAGCTTCTGTGGAGAAGAGTGTGTAGTTGGAAAGAGCTTTTCAAGGATCTACAACAAGCTGTTAAGCCTCTGTTGAACCCGCTCTGATACCAATTGTTACACTAAGAGGGGGGGTGAATTAGTGTTAATCTCCAAAATTGGATTTTAACCCTTTTTCGTTTTACCCCGCAGCGGAATGAAAAGCTTCTGTTAAACAGAGCCTGTAAGTTTCTGTAAGACAGAACGTTTGATTGTGTACGCAAATTTGTTTGATGGACACAAGGATTTTTATAGTGGTTCAGCAAATTACTTACGTCCACTCTTCACCCAGATATTTGGATGGTTTCCACTCAAATGTATCTCAGTTCAAATTACACAAGTGATAGCAACTAGAATCAGACCCGTAGGTTCTGTACAATAGAGGCTTGAGTGGCAGAACACAGACCAGAAGGTTCTGTGCCGTAGAGGCTCGTTATGTAGCACAAACCCGAAGGTTCTGTACTATAGTAACTTAGGCTCAATACAGACCAGAAGGTTCTGTATCGTAGAGAGTAAGGCACAACACAGACCAGAGGGTTCTGTGTCGAAGAGACTTAGGCACAACACAGACCAGAGGGTTCTGTGTCGAAGAGACTTAGGCACAACACAGAGGGTTCTGTGTCGAAGAGACTTAGGCACAACACAGAGGGTTCTGTGTTGAAGAAGGTAGGCACAACACAGAGGGTTCTGTGTCGAAGAAGGTAGGCACAACACAGAGGGTTCTGTGTCGAAGAAGGTAGGCACAACACAGAGGGTTCTGTGTCGAAGAAGGTAGGCACAACACAGAGGGTTCTGTGTCGAAGAAGATAGGCACAACACAGAGGGTTCTGTGTCGAAGAAGGTAGCACAGACCGTAAGGTTCTGTACCGAGTATGTCAATCCACAACAGAAGATTCTGTATAGGAAAATGACTTAGTTGAGAAGCACAGATCTAAAAGATTCTGTACCAAGGGTAGTCGACCTTCTACTGAACAGACCGTGAGGTTCTGTAGTAAAAGTGACAAGTAAAATGTATGCACAGACCCGTAGGGTTCTGTACTACAGAGGGTTGTACAGACCGTAAGGTTCTGCACTAAAGTAGATTCAGACCTGAAGGTTCTGCTCTACAGGAGGTTATACAGATCCGAAGATTCTGTACAACAGAAGGTTGCACGCGTTAACGTGACTAACAACGTAACCAAATGCGCAATCCTCTTAAGGAAAACGACTTCGTGGCGTACCCCACGCGAGCACGTACCGGACCCTACGCAAGCGAACAGCGACCCCTGTTCAAGGATGGATTTTCCCTCCGGCGGCTCCACACGACCTGCACGATCTCCTCGAGATAGCGACTATGTGGCGTACCCCACACAAGCACGTAGCATACCCTGCGCAAGCACGCAGCAGACCCTGCGCAAGCACGCGGCAAACCCCACGCAAGCAGACGGCAGCCTCCGTCCTAGGTTCCTACACACAGAGTTCTACACAACAGAAGCTGGTCAGTCCCTCACCTTCTGTGCTCCCGAGGTTCAGCCCTTCTCTCCGGCCCGCTGCACGTTGCCCACGTACACAACGCTTCCAACAACGTATCCTGCAGCTTCCAACCGAGTCCCTCGAGCCCCCGAGTCACTCTCCCAGAAGGCTTCACCAACGATGCAGCCGTCCGTCGCTAGTGCTCCTCGTGTGACTAACTCAAAACGAATGAAAGAATGAGAGAACTAAGGAAATTAAAACAACTGAAGCTCACGCTCTCTCTGGACAGAATGGGATGGATGGATTTGTTGTTATTACAATGGGAGAGGGCGTGGCAATTTATACACAAAATTCTAAGAAGAAAATACAAAAGGGAAAATATAAAAACGTAATCTGCAAAATAAGAAATTAAAAGTTAGTTTACATAATAAACAAAATGATATACACGTGCAAGCATTCAGAAAATAAATCAGAATATGATCATGATATATTTTCCATGAATAGTGCACCACAGAAGGTATCGCAGAAGGTTCTGCTTGATAACCTTCTACAGGTGGAAACAATCGTTGATTTGTTTCCAAATGACTTGAAGTCAATTTCATCCTGATAAAGATACATAGGAGGACGCATCTAGACAGGTGGTAGTGATAGGTTTGCAAATAACGGTCGTATAGTAGTCAATTAAGCTTACAGAAACTTGTAGACCGTCTAGTAGAACCTTTCCATAAGTAGAAGATATATTTCCTTTACAAGAATTATTATCTCCAATATGATTATTTGGAAACCAAATCGTGGTAATTTGATCAGATAAATATCTTAATCAAATTAAGCATATTTCGTAATTAAATAATTGAAAACTAATCATTTAATTACAAAAATAATTCTTACAAGAAGTCCTTAATAATAGAAGCTTCTGTAGAATAGAATGTTCGACCTTCTGTAGTACAGAGGGTCAGGCTCATCATCAAAGCCAAGAATGTTCGACCTTCTGTGGCACACAGGTCTGGCTCATCATCAAAACCTTTTCCAACAGTTTCGAAACGCAGTGATGTAAGCAACAGAAATTTCATTTCTTTGTAATTGTGGTGCAGGAGAGTACATCATCGACAACGCTGGTCAAAAAGCCAAGGACTATGCAAACACGTCCTGAATCAGCACAAAAGCCTTCTGTGTTGACAACTAGGGGTGTAAACGAGCCGAGCCGAGCCCGAACAGTAGTGGGCTCGGGCTCGGGCTCGTCAGAGAACTCCTAGGCTCGAGCTCGAGCTCGAGCTCGATAAAACTCATATATACGAGCTCGAGCTCGAGCTCGTTTATTTTTTTGGAGCTCGAGCTCGTTTTGGGCTTGATTCTTACTAGGCTCGATTAGAGCTCGAGCTCGAGCTCTTTTTAAGCTCGATATCAATTCTTAACCAAAATGAAACTCAAAATTACCTCATAAAGCCATATAACAATAGATTAAAGTGGCATGATTAAGCATATAACATCTTTGAATAACTATGAAAGTCCCAAGTAATCTTAATAATCTTCAATATATGAGAACGTAAGCAAAATCAAGTATCAAAGTAGTGTTCCAACATAGTTTCTTCAAATTTCGCAAACAAGTCATGGTTGCCTAGCCTCTTGAATTACCATCACTTGAGGATAATAGCACCACGTGTACACCTACAGTTGGAAATTAAAATAAAAAATATAAGCGGTGCCAATATTATATTATTTTCCAAAATGTGTACTCGATTCTCACCAATCTAAAAGATGTAACTTGCATTTGCCATGTTTGATCATGGAATAGGAAGTGTGATCTGTAATGGCTGGTTCGATTCCTACAAAATTACATAAATATCAATAACTAAAAACTAAAATATAGAGATTTCATAATAGAAATAATAAGAACTTTACTTTGTTACTTTTCTTGACTTTGTGTAAATTTATACACCAGTCACTTCCACAAAGTAAGACTTGCACAGTTTCTGTAGACAACGAGGCACGATAAGCATCAATAACTCTTCCACCTGCACTAAATGTTGCCTCCGATGCTACACTTGTAATGGGAATGGCAAGAATGTCACGGGCAATTTTAGACAAGATACGATACTTCGATGCATTAACTTTCCACCATTCTAATGCATCAAAGCTTGAACTTGTATCACCAATATAACAACCTTCCTCAAGATAGTTCTCTAACTCATTCTTTGAAGGTTGAGTGGTCTCTACAGATTTAACAAACTGAGCAAACTCTGACCAACCCGATGATGAAGATAATGACTCAGTGATCATAGGATTTTGCCCACTTTGCGATAATTGTTCTTCACTTTCACTTCTATATTCAGCTACATAATCATCATATAAACCATACAAAGCATCACGGACTAGTTGAATGTTGACATTTGATTCACTGGCTGAATACAGTCTTGGAAAACAAAACTCAATCACCCTAAATTTGCATCTTGGATCTAAAATTGCTGCAATAGCCATCAACATATTGCAATCACTCCAATACTTGTCAAACTTTTCCTTCATCTTATTCACCATCGAAAAGAGGAAATGCTTCTCATCTTTGATTTCAGTGAATTTTCTATCCAACATAATCTTCACCCTATAAATTTCATGAAGGAATAAGTTCGAAGTGGGGTATTCACTACCTGAAATAATATTGGTGATGGAATTGAAAACACCCAAAATCTCACAAACTTGTTCAACTTTCGCCCAATCTTCAACATTTGGGCAACAATAATAAGATGTTTCCCGCTCCGCATATCGTGGAAAAACCTCTTTGAACTTGATAGCCTTCGACAACATTTCATATGTGGAATTCCATCTCGTCTTACAATCAATGACAAGTCTTCTGTCAGGTAGTTGTAGTTGTTGCACAATCTCAGAGAACATCTTCAATCGTGTTTCATTGTGATTGATAAAAACCACACTATCATGTATATCTTCAATGATCCCTTTAATTTCAGAAAGCCCATCTTGAACCATAAGATTCAATATGTGTGCACAGCAACGAACATGAAAGAGCTTTCCATCACACAATAGCTTATTCGGTCTGGAGAAAGTATCCTTCAAAGTTCTCAGCGCCACATCATTCTTCGAAGCATTATCGACTGTAATTGAAAGAACCTATCAATAGCAAAATATGATTTAATTAGAATAAATAAGATAACCAAAATTTAAATCAACTATAAAATAAAATATTACATACCTTATTCTCAAGTCCCCATTCCTTTAAACATTTGTAAATCCCATCAAAAATATGAATCCCACGAAGAGGAGGTGAAAGATGAACAAAATTTAGAACTCTCTTCTGTAGTTACCAATTAGAATCCACAAAATGGCCTGTTATCACCATATATTCAATTCTCTGGTGAGATGACTTCCACATATCAGTAGTAAGACTAATCCTCTTCACATCTTTCAGTAAACACCGTAATTTTTCCTTTTCAATTTCATAAACTTGCACACAATCCTTCTTGATGGTGTTGCGTGAAATCTTCTCCCACTGAGGCATTCCACGCTTTTGCATAAGGTTGAATCCTTCTTCTTCAACAATCGAGAATGGATGTTCATGCATTAAAATCCAATGCGCGACGACTTCTCTCATTTTTATCATATCAAGCTTTCCATCAATATAAGCAGGCCCCATCAAAATCGGATTAGAACCAGTAGGCTTGAACGATAACATTTGTTGTTGTTGTCCTTTTCGTGCTCTAAGTTGACACGAACTTAAGTGCCTCCTCAAGTGAGTAGTCGCAGAACCATTGTAAGATAAGTGGGTCTTACAATGGATGCACTCCACTTTCTTAACCACTTACAATGGGTCTTACACGAGACCGGAGGACGATGGGATCGGGCCGATCGGCGTGCTAGGCGGATGGGGAAAAGAACGCAGGAAAAAGACGGCAAAAAAATATAAGGTAATAGGGTTCGAACACCTTACCTATTAGTTGGGTAACAAAATTTTAACCATCTAGACTATTAAATATTTTTTGTTCATATAGGGTCGCGAATAGTTCTAATAAAAATTTTAAGGCTCGAGCTCGAGCTCGTTTACATTCGAGTCGAGCCCGAGCTCGAGCTTTTCTCGAGCCGTTTGCGAACCGTTCTCGAACCGTTCTGATCATTTACACCCCTATTGACAACATCGCCCTTCGTGACAGAGAACCCGGCGACACGTCGAGCTAAGAGAAATCAGAAATCAATACCGGAGGTATAATTGTATAAGCAGCCGAATGTGTTGCTTGTTGAATTCAACATGCTGCTCTTATCTCAGCCACAGGATTGTAAGACAGATTTGCTTCTTAAATGTTTAGGACATTGATATCCTCATTTCTAAAGATGTTGAAATGGCAGACCTGAAATCAATTTCACCGGCCGATTGGTCTGTCCTGTCATATGCATGGAATGAGGATCTCCATCCTAGGTTTGTTTTCATTGTAATATTTTTTTCAATTGCAGTTTTTGACCGAACCCAAGTGTAAGGCCACTATGTTGATTGGTTGAAGCTTGTGTTTGTACTTTCCTTTCTTACTTGCAGCGAGCTTCTTTGTTTTGCCGATTCTGTCAGCATTTCAAGGACAGGAAATGCTGACATTGAAACTCGATCGGTGGATTCATAATGATGTAAGGGCCATGGATATAACTTCACAAAAAAATCATGTAACTTTTTGATGGTCAGATATTAAATGATCAAAATTACATATTGTAAATTATCGCGCTTTGATGTTGAATTCAAATTCAAAGGATAAGTATGCAAGGAATTGGTATCTAACAACCTGGCTAGGGGTTAGTTAAGAAATTTTTGTTTGTTTTTTGTTTTCAGTTGTGAAATATTGTAACATACTGATGTTAAATGTAACTAACAGAATCTAGCAGCCAACAAATACAGTGCCGCTAGCATGCCAGAAATCACACCTGATGGTCGTTCGACATTATACAAGCTGGCTAAAGCATATATTGGGCGCAATGAGGATGTCGACATGGTAAGTTATCACGAGAACCCACAAATTCTGTACAAATGTTTACTAATAACTTCACAAATGTACTAACGATGTCAAAAATGTACTACGTTATGTACTAACAGATTTTTGTACCTGTGTGCGTCTCTGGAAACCACTGGACGCTACAAGTCATTAATTTCATTAGCTTCGAGGTACTGATTTTGGACGCAACAAACAACAAACTGCTCAAACATCATGGCAGGTCTGACCTTCACGTCCGAATTGTGGAGCTCATTCGCATCATCATGGAGGAAAATGTGAACAAGTCTACATCGGACATGAAACCGGATATACGTGGTTGGAAGATGCATTACCCGGCAAATGTGCCCAGGCAATTTGAAACAGCTAACAAGTAAGCTTAGTTTTCATCTGTCATTAACTTACTTTATCTACAATGATCTTAACTACACATTTTTTATCAAAACGTGTAGTGCAGACTGCGGATTATTCATCACGAAGTTCATGTCTATGCCTAATGTACTTATTGGCCTGGAAAACGTGGTAACTACATGCATGACCCTTTACTAATTACTATGTCATTATAACCTTTTTTACTGTCACGTGCAGAGGATATTTCCCATGGATAGATTTAGGTTAGCAATCAGCCTCATCAAATGACACGGTAACGTCATAAAGAAGAACATATTAGGGAAGGTGAGGAAGTGGCCACCCAAGAAAGTGCGGATAACAAAGGAGAACTTGTATGCTCTGACATCTACATCTTAAGAGTTGTAGTTCTGCTGCATGATTTTGATAATCTTCATTTTTTGTTGTGGTAAATATGGTCTAATATCGATTTACGATGACCTGCGTCAACTATCTGCATGCTTATCTTTTAACGCAAAAAACAGTGGAATGCATGGTACCTAACTTCAACTACGGCACTGTCCGAAAGTGGAGTCTTCAATGGGGCCTCTGTACATTTCTCCTGTAGTCCATTTTGATTCAAATACTGTGTTGATGAATACATTCCCAGGAATGTTAGTTGGAGTCGGCCGTGATGTTCCAGGATCACCATTAGGGCGGGTCGCTACCAATATTCTTTTCCCTTTCTATTCACTGTACACATTCCCCATGCCTTCCTACCATCGTCGATGTTAACTACAACATCATGTTCCGAGCACAGCTTCTCCACTGACCTTGTTTTGTCATTAATAGAATGCCGGACCTTTTGATATGCAGTCTCAGATGTTCCGCAAAGAAAAAAAAGACGACAACATGATGTCATAAACAGACCTTGGCGGAAATCTTCAGGTGTAGTATCGTATACACCTAAACGGGCGGGATCATTATATACTGATTTAGCATGTTTCGTCCAGCGAGTCATCACTAGGCATTCTGGTAGAGTCTTCATGCCCTCAACCTTGGCAATGTGGAATACATGCCCACACGGCAAACCAAACATCACAACTACAAGTCAGGCTGGTTCGAGTCTTATCTGAAGTAACTATAGACGCAACTCACTCTGCATCATAGCTTCCAAGTTGATATACACGATTAATGTTCCCATCTAATAGTTCTTGAACGTAATATAATGCTTCCTTATGAATCTACAGTTGAACTTTCCGAAAAGATTTCAGTGTATAATTCTACTTCCATCCTCTTCGAGTTGCCGCAGCATTGTAACTGGTTTGTGGGACTTGTTTATTGAGTTAAAATCAGACATGTTTTCCTTATGCCGAATATCAGCAACAGCTCTGTCGAAATGGTGGATGAACTCATGGAGCTTGAGAGAACCTTTCACGTAACATTTCATGTGCGCATGCATCCTCTCGTAGCGCTGCGTGCTTTTAAACTCCGCCCAGAAATGACCTTGACATTACGTCTGGCACCACATATGTTGGCTTGAATAAAGTTGATCTAACCATCGACTACTAACGGTCCCGACATTTTCAACTGTCTCAGCCCAATACAACTCAGCCTCCTCAATGGGTTTTGTAACATATATGAAAGAGGATATCTTGGACCTCAATTCTGGATCACGAACATGACGAGCAATGTTTCGGCTTAGGTACCACAGACAAAGGCGATGTCTTGCATTCGGCCACACTTCTCTTACGGTCGCTATCATTGCTCTGTCTGCATCGGTTATTATACAGATTTTGTGTTTCCCATCCATGACATCTGTATGCATGTGCAGTAGTCAAATATAATCTTATGTTGTTTATGAGGCCATTAAAGCATATCCAAAGACAGTGGTTTCATGATGGTGGTGAACACCAACAAGTACGATCATTTGCATACCATAAGCATTGGTCTTGAATGTTGAATCAAAGCCCAAAACGTCACCAAATGTATTGTAATCTAGCTTAGATGTGCTGTCAGCCCAGTAAATACGGAGAACTTCATCCGACACAGCCGAGGCAACCAATGACATACCTGTATCCAACCCTTGCCTAGACAGTAAATATGCATATCCCGCATCGAACGCTGAATACGATTCAAGACGTTCATCCTTAAGCTTGCGATTGTTCAGATCTTTCAAGAGAAACCCAACATGATCGTGGCCAGAAGAAGCTGAAACCATCAATCTCATAATATCACATTGTCTGAAACCAACACTAATCATTCGTTTCACGACTATCATGTCCTCATCTGTAACATTATGACGTTCACGGGAGAAGCACGATAAAGCTGTAGGAACCATATCATGGTTGTGGGCCAAATTAACATAAGTAACAACCCAACATCCACTTTCATGGATAGAGGTTTTAAGCTCGCAAAAGACACCCCACCTTGCAAATGAACTCGCCCTCTTTGGCAAAGTAATGTCAGAAACATGTTTAGGATGGCCTTCTCGCGAACACACCAACTTATGCATTGCGAATTCACCATTTCGTCGTCTTCGACAATCCTCTTTTCAAATACTAAAACCGTGAATCATGGCGTATAACTAAACAGTGGCCAACCTCGTGTTCCGTATCGAAAGTCATTCCTAACATATCATCCTCCGTCGTGTTCGTCACTGTACGGAGACAATCTGAAGCAGCACTTTCATCCATATTTTACCGTAAGCAGGTCAATAACCAAATGAGGATATAATAAAGCAAATCTGAAATACGCAAATTATGAAGAGATTGCTGTAGAATGCCCAATCAGATTACTTCGAATTCATTCCCGATCCGTATTTTCTTCCCAGTCTTCAGTATAACTTTAATAATAAGGCCTACCTACCTGTACAGTAAAGTGGACAGGTGAAGCTTACCAACCCCAGACTTGATGAATGTTTGAGACCGGCTAATGGACTTACTGTGGCTTTCAACTTGTTACAGCTTGTTACAGAAAGCGGCTGTCGTGTTCCTTTACTTTAGAATCTGTGGGAAGAAACTGCAAAAAAGTTGAAAATTAAGAAGTGATGATACTCTCCCGTATCTGAGTTTCCTTATACAATATTCTGGTGAACAACAAAATCCCATCGCAAAATCGCCAAATCAGGTCATGAAAACCTACACCATAAGGCCTACCGTTGATGAATAGAAAGACAGAAAGGAACCCAAGGTACATCACCTTTTTTTGGTTCATTGAGGCAAGGATGCACGTCGGAGACAGGAAGATCTTCCAAAGGATTTGGCTTTAGGCATTGCTGAGAGCTACAGGATACCCACATGGAGCTGCAAGATATCCGGAATGAATTCAGCGAGATGGCCAGAGTGAGAGCCTTAAATGTGGTTTAATGAAAAATTAATGTGTTGGTTCGACCACCATCTTTGCCCGACCAATCACTCTGTCAATCTTGAGAGTGACAATGACAGAAAAAGACAAAAGTTCATCCACCTCGTACACGTCCATAAAACCAGGTCACTCCATGTATCCTCCCAGCGCCATTTGCCTTCTAAACGTTGCATTTCCCTTATTCAAATCCATCTGAAAATGGAAAACGGCAATGCGTCTTCGACAAACAACTTGGTCCGAAACCAATTGTGACACAAACGTGGAGTACGTGCTGCAAAATATGAACGTGGCCGTGGTCACTCTTCTGCAAGCAGACTTCTGATTAGCATCGGGTAAGCTTTTGAAGTTTCGGGTGGGGTTTTCAATGGGTAGTTTTGTATGGGTGATTTTACGTCCCCAAGGTCGAACAAGCCTATGTCGGGTACGGGAAGAGTTTGAAGTACTGTCAGTATATCTAAATTATTTGGAAGAAACCTTCTCATTCTCCTATTCAAATCAGCGTCGTCAAAAGCGCGCACTAAGGGCGCTTAAAGCGCAGAGCGCATCCCCAAGCATTTTGCTCCCAAGATCTAGAGCGGCCCGCACGAAGCGCGCCCTTAGGAGGCGCTTTGGGCTTTAAGCTCGAAGCGCAGAGTACAGCCAAAGCGACTAAAAGTGCAATGGTCCTAAAAACTAAACCCTATTTTCCGTCGGAAACACTACCTCCGCACTCCCTCCCGGCGCCAGAAGCCCTCCTCCCAGTTGCCCAGTCGGACCCCGTGGCTCCGCCGAACCGCGTGGCTCAGCCGGACCCGTCTCCCAGCCGGACCCTGTCGCCCTGCCTGACCCGTCGCCTAGCCTGACCTGTCTCCCAGCCGGCTGTCGCCCTGCCTGACCCCGCCGCCCTGCCCCTGGACCTCGTCGTCCCGTCGGACACCATCGCGACCCTCCCTCTCTTGCTGTGATTTTTTATTTCTTCTCATGCGTGGTTTTGATTTCTTCTCTTGCGTACGTGGGTGTTTTGGAATATGTGTAGTTTTGATTTGTGTGAAGGTTTTGATTTGTGAGGTTTTGATTAATGGAATCCGAATATAACAATGTGAGGTTTTGATTTGTGTGGAGTCCATCATCACAGTGTGGGGTTTCGATTAATGGAATCCGAATAGCAAATTCAATTTATGTGGGTTTCGATTTCTTCGATTTCTGATCAAATCTCGTGTTGTTTGTTGGAACTGATTTTAGGAATAGATTCATCGGATAAATCTTCGAAAAAGACATTGGTCGGAAATACAATTACATGAAAGATCCAAAACAGCCGCATGCGGTGAGTTGGAATTTCTGTGGCTATAGTCGAAAGGCGGCATCTTCTGTGCAAAGCAACACCAAATAGGATCGTTTAGGAATGCTAGATCATGTATAAAATGTCCTCAAGAGGTGAAGGATGAGTTAGAAGTAAGATGGACGAGGCAAGGATATCACGTATAGAAGCGATTGGAAGTACTACATTTATCCCAATCGACAACGACATCCAAATAGACGTGGATGATCCCCTTGTACGATCGAAGAGAGCTGCATCATCTAGTGGAGAAGTATCTCAGAAAAGAACTAAGGGAAATGGTCCTATGGATCTATTCTTAATGGAGAAGGGCAAGATGAGGCAGAAAAGTGCGATGGATGCATGTGACAAAGAGGCGCGAAGATATGACGTACGAGATACCATTGATCCTCTTTGTATGAATGACATTGATTATTGTAATGAGTGGCTAGTCGGTGACATGGAAGAAGAGCAAGATGAGTCGCTACTAGTCAGTGAGGGGACGTTGTATGTTCCTCACGTTGTAAGAAACGCACGGGGTTCAAGTAGTTCAAGAATGTTTGATAATGATGATGAAGTCCACGACGTCGAGGAGGAGATTGATGGAGATGCGAATGAGGACAACACCTTGGTGGATTGCGAATATGATGATGAGAGCATGAATAACGACATAGATTTAGATATTTAGATTGTTGTGTTATCATGTCCTTTCGGCATGAACTTATGCATTTCCATATTTGAAGACGTTGATTTTATGACATTAAAAGTTGAATTGACCTTATATTGAAGTTCCTTAGTTGAATTATATATTTCGTTTAACATTGGCGCCTACATGTCAAAAGCGGGCTTTGCGATTAAAGCAATTTGGGTTGTTTGCGCTTTGCGCTTTAACAACTATGATTCAAATTATAATTGAATAATTATAATTGTACTACGTGTAATTGCATAGTACAATGTACAACACGTTTCTAATAACAAGGGCCCTTTGTAAATTCAATCAAGAAAATAAGGTGATATAGGTTCGGAATTTGCTTCGGAATTTACTTAATAAATTTGAAAAGTAGAAACGTTCTTATTAATACTAGCGTTGTACAATGTACAATGAAACGATTGTTCAAACTTGTACAATGTACAACGTGTTACTAAGTCCGATGGAGGCCCATGCTCGATTACTAATTTCGATCGATTATTAATTTATACGTTGTTTATTGTACCTTGTACAACGAAAACATTATTCAAACGTCATATAATGTACAGACGTTACTAAACCCGATGGGCCTAGTACAAAATGGCCGACTCGATTACTAAATTCGGTCGATTACTAATTTAAGCATTGTACATTGTACGACGCTTGAATAGTGTTTTCGACATTGTACAACGAAAACACGGTTCAAACGTCGTACAATCTTCAACTAGTTACTAAGCCTGATGGGCCTAGTACAAAAGCATCCGACCCGATTACTAATTTCAGCTGATTATTAATTGTTTTGTTGTACATTGTACGATAAAAATACTGTTCAAACATTGTACAATGTACAGCGTATTATTAAGCATGATGAGCCTAGTACAAAAAGTCCATACCTAATTACTAATTTAGACCCTTTTTTTGTACATTATTACTAATTTCACTTTTTTTTTACATCCACGGAAATGAGCGTGCGAGGCATTTTAGCATCGTCCGATATATCTTATTTTCCCTGTAGTCAGACCACTTCTTTGAATAACAAAACAAATTGCTTTTTTATCTTCAAATTTTCAAACATATGGGGGATTCCTTGTTACTGCTGTTTTTGCTTTAGTTTTGTCTTTCTACTACTAAGCTTTCTCTCCTTTTCATGGCATGATGATGGAATGTATTGTGTTGTCCACATACACAAAACCCCAAAAGAGAAAGCAACTAGCCTTGACTAGAACCAACTCATATTTACTTTTCATAAACAGAATGACAGGAGTAAAATAAATGCTATCAAAGGGTGCCCCCAAATTCACAAAACCCAATTCTCATTCCTTTCCCATCAACCCCAAAAATATCTCTAAAAATAATAAAGAGTCAATTTATAAAAAAATTACCTCCAAACACAGGAAGAGGCTAACGGTACGTTCACGTAACCGTTACGTTGTTTACTAAAATCGATTTTTTTTTTAATAAAGTTTACTAAAAATCGATGTTTTTTAGTAAAATCGTTACTAAATTACTAAAAAAAATTAGTAATCCGTTGCTAATTTTTCACTGTTTAAACTATGTTTAGTAAATCGACGGAAATATTTACTAAACTTTTTAGTAACCAATTACTAAAAGTATCGATGATTTGACCTTTTTTTAGTAACTTAGTAATCGGTTACTAAAAGGTTTAGAAATTTTTTTCGTCGATTTACTAAACGTAGTTTAGTAACTTTTCGAATGGTCAAACAGTGAAAAATTAGTAACGGTTACTAATTTTTTTAGTAGAATATATATATTTAGTAATTTTCCAAGTAGGCCGTCCGGAGATTTTATTAATGTTTTACTAATTTTGTAAGAGAAATTAGTAAATTACTGTGTAACATAGTAAAGTCGTTAGTAAATTACTAAAGTTGTCCTTTTTTTTCATAATCGTTTACTATTTTTGAACGAATTTTAGTAATCGATTACTAAACTTTTTAGTAATTTACTAAATAGAACAGTACATTCCGAACCTAAAACTGAACCTACTTTCAGTGTGAAATTACCATTTTACATCTGCGGTAAAATTATAAATAGGTTCGGTTTTAGGTTTGGACTGAAAATTCGTAAACGATTTTGTAATTTATCGTAGGGGTAAAATGGTAATTTCACACTGAAAACAGGTTCAGTTTTAGGTTCGGAAAGTACTGTTCTGTTTAGTAAATTACTAAAAAGTTTAGTAATCGATCACTAAATTTCGTTAAAAAAATAGTAAACGATTACGAAAGAAAAAGGACGACTTTAGTACTTTACTAACGACTTTACTATGTTACACAGTAACTTACTAATTTCTCTTACAAAATTAGTATATCATTACTAAAATCTTCGGACGGCCTACCTGGAAAATTACTAAAATTATATATTTTACTAAAAAAAATTAGTAACCGTTACTAATTTTTCACTGTTTGACAATTCGAAAAGTTACTAAACTACGTTTAGTAAATCGGCGGAAAAAATTACTAAACTTTTTAGTAACCGATTACTAAACTTGAACAGTGAAATTTTAGTAACAGTTACTAAAAAAAATGTCAAATCACCGATATTTTTAGTAAACGGTTACTAAAAAGTTTAGTAAATTTTTCTGCCGATTAACTAAACGTTTTTTAGTAACTTTCCTAATGATCAAACAGTGAAAAATTAGTAATGGATTACTAATTTTTTTTAGTAATTTACTAATCATTTTACTAAAAAAAGTCGATTTTTAGTAAATATTACTAAAATTTTCATCGATTTTAGTAAACAACGTAACCGTACGTGTACGTACCGTTAGCCGCTAATCACACTCTCCCCTGAACATCCATTTTACTCTTTATTCCAAACCACTTCTTTTCTCTATACCTTCCCCCATCCCCTCCAAATTCCTAAACCAAGTAATGCTTATATTCTTTACTCCTCCCTCTGACAAAAATAAAATAAACCATTTAAGGCAAGAAACAAAGAAGAATAATGAAGATGGAAGAAGAACACATAACATATCTTGACTTGGTTGGCTCTTCCTCTTCTCTCCCTGCCCTGAACTTGTCAGATCGAACGTCCGGCCAAAGCGCGGCTTCTTCCATGCCAGCTGAGCACCACTCGAGCTCTCGCTACCGTGCAGCATCCATTTACAAAGCCAGCCGCCGAATTGGACCACCCACGAGCCGACAACATTTTATTTTTATGCTCGCTCCATGGGAAGTCCCTCTGTATTTTAATATACTTCAGAGCCAGCGCCACCGGGGTTTGACCTGCTGTTGCCAAAGTGGGTTCTTTCTGTGGTTCGCTAGTCCCTTCTATTACCTTTCCTCCTCGATGAAGATTCTGCCGATGAAATCCCGGAATCTCTTGGAATATTGTTTCGGGTCCACGGCCGATATTGAGGCCGGATTGGCTTGTAGAGACTTGTAGGCATGTTCCAGCTTCTTGCTTATGTCGTAATCTTGCAATATGTCGATGATTCCAAAGTATAGGATCACCTCGTATGTCTCGCAACAGTGTGGAGGGGTCAAGTGCAAGTACTGATCAAAATTTCTCCACCTGCCCATTCTTTCCGCCCTGGCTGGCATGTTTGCCCCCAGTCGAATTAAAGGCTTCCTGGTGCCAAACTAAGAATCGTTTCTTACTCTATGAATCAGAATTGTAATGATAAGATATAGGAAAGCAGGACCATATAATTGCACCTGCCCGGCAATCTTCGGTCCATGTCTTGTAACTCGGCCTCCAGAAACAGACATCCGTGCAAGAACTTTTCATTTTGGTACGAATCCTTTTTCCCTGGAAAACAGACCCACGTCAATCGGTCTGATATTCACGGGAGCTCTAGTCGGCCACTTGGAGTAAATATATAACAGAACTGGGTGTAATGATTTTACCCGAGCGCAATACAAATGGCGATAGCCCCATCTTGTCGCCGGCATTGTCGTTGCGAAAATGGAGACCGACTAATAGGCTATAATCCATGATGCCTTCAGTTTCCAAGAACTCGCAGTCTAGTTCAATTTGTCTGAAGAAGTTCAAAGCACTAAATCAATAACTCAGAACTAGGGAAGGCAAAAAATGAGATAAAGAATACGAGATAACGTTCGTACATTATGAGATCCTGAAACCAGGATTTCTTTAACCGAAAGAAGAAATCGAGGTCGAGGTCCTTCAGCGTAGTGGTCTCATCTATCTTTTCCACGGTTTTAATGGTAGTGCGACCATGAGATGATCCCTTTAGGTCGAACCGTCTGTGTATTTGATATTCCGAGCAGAACAAATTCGCCATCACAATGAATCGTGTCTGCATTGAGGAAGCAACCATTCGTAGATACCAGCATACATTAATCCGAAATAAATGAAAAAAAAAATACCTTTTGCCCTCCAGTTGGCTTGACACAATGCACGCCAAAGAACTTCGTCACCAAAGAATTCTCATGTTGCCGGACATGCTGGTAATAGCTGGGAAGCATCCTGATCAGAACCTGAACATAAAGTGCCCCATCAACGGGTTTGGATGGCTTCGCGTGGAAAACCAATCTAACTGGAGATCAAGCAAATTTCCTAATTGTCAAAAAGAGCAGCAGGAGTCAAAAGAATTGCAACTAACCTTGACTTCGGATTTCTTGACTGTCTTAATCATGAATCGGCTGTCCTGAGTCAGATAGAAGAAGCTTCCGCTTTTCCCTGGAGAGGAAAGTTCTCTTAGTGCATCATTCCCGCAAACCGCGAGCATGTAATCAGCAGGATCAACCTGGAAGAGCTCCCTCAGTTGTCTGAAACATCCAACAACCCCGCTTATGAAAGCTAGCAAAAGCATAACACAAAAGCAGATTGATGACTGTAATGTCACGAGGCACACACCTAAACACCATGGGACAATAATCCTTCCATCGAAACTCCACTGATGAATGCGGAGGAGTGTTCTTTGATCCTTCAGGAGGAAATCTCGTCCAGAACTTCTCCTTCGGATCGAAATCAGTCGGCTTCAGTTCCCTTGAGCTCAAGCAGGAGTTATTCCCCACGGAATGCCTGCAGAATTACAAATTCAATTAACACCAAGTTCGATCATTACAAAGCCAAATCTCTAGAATCAAAACAAACATTATCCCCAGCTGCAAATTCAGCATCAGGTCGTAATTCTTGTGCCCCTTTGAGATCGTCTGCCCAGGCTTCTTCGCTTCTGTGGGGTAACAGCAAGGGCTGCTCTTCTTGAAATCCCCAAACCCAGAGATTTCGCTGCTGTAAAACATGGCAGCCTCCAAGTTATCGATTATCTCACATGTGATATCGCCGGCTTCTCCGTCTGACTCCCAAATACATATTCTAGGGAGGGAATTCCTCTCGCCTGCCCCACCGAAACTCTCCCTTTGCCCAAATCCCTCAGCGGATGAAGTCGACTTCTTTCGCATAGCAGGGGACAGGACCAAACTATCCTTTATCAGACAGACCTCCTTCCCCTCCTCACCACAAGAGAACTCACCGTTGCGGCTAAGGTCCTTGTTCCAGGTCATGACATCGCTCCCATCCAGTCGGGTGAACACGCCGTTCCCCTTTGGCACGTTGTTCTCCCACTGCCCCTCGTACCGGTTCCCGTTGGACCACGTCAGGGTGCCCCTCCCGGATATAACCCCATTCCGCCAGTCTCCATCGTACTCGTTGCCATTACTCCAGACATACCTCCCCTGCCCGTCCTGGACGTCCCGCTTCCACGTTCCCTTGAAGTAATCCCCGTTGGCATACCTCTCCTCGCCATAGCCGTGCGTAAGATCTGAGTTCCATGACCCTCGGTACGAGTCCCCGTCCGAGCCCACAAACGTCCCAAACCCGTCCATCCTTCCGGACTTGAACTCCCCCTCAAAGGTCCCCCTGAACGGCCACGGGAACCTACCTTTTCCCGACGCCTTCCCGTGCCGCCACTCCCCCTCGTACATACACCCGTTGGACCAGAGGTACTTCCCGGATCCATGAGGCACGTTCCTGGAGAAGCTCCCAATGTAGAGATCCCCATTGGTCAGGGCCTTCTCTACTGCAGCTGGGGCCGACTCGGCCACAACAGCAGGGGTCACCCGCCTCGAAGACAGCTGGTATCTCCCCCTGCCGTTCCCCCCGTAACAATGAGGGACATCGCGAACCCACCCCGCCGCCTCTAGCGGGATCCCCCCACCATCGCCGCCTTCGTGCTTCTTCTTCTTCTTCTGGCTCGTAGAAACAGAGTCGGAAACGAGAGTTGGATTTGCCGCCGCTTCGAGCATATTGTGAAAGAAACAGAAACAGACAAGGTCGGATCTACCGCATACATAGGCGTCGGTTCAGATCAAGCAGGGGAGACGCAGTGGTACCCGGGAGGAAGAGGAACGGCCGGCATTAGGAGAAGGGGGGGGGGGGGGGGGCTTGGGAAGATTGCTTTACTGGTAGGGGGAGGGAATTGAGGAAGAGAATCCTGGAGAGGGAGGAACAGAGGAAGGAAAGAAAAGATAGCAAGAAAAGGAAGGGTGGGGGTGGGGACGTGGGAAGGAGGGCGGTGGTAAAATCCAATTGCAAAAACTTGCAGTGGGGTTTTATTGGATTGACGATGGGATTTGAGAGCGGACGGTTTTGGGCGTGGTGCACCCACTTACATCATCGGATTCGTACAACTCCCGGGGGGTAATTAACCTACCGCTAATGTCAATTAAGACCATTAAACTACTTATTATTTTTCTTTTTTCAATTAATTAAAATATCATATTTTATTTTCACACTCCCTGTAATTTGTTTATACAAATAACAGAGATAATTCTTAGTCATTTTTAATTTTAAAAATTTTAGCAGTTGAGTCTGTGGGGAGTTGAAGTGGAAAGGGATCCGTGGGGATTGGGAAATTTCCTTGGAAAAAGTAATTAGGGAATCTCGGGTCACCATTCCAATTCCAAGATTTTTTATTATTAATTTCTATTTTGTTTTAGCATTCTCCATTACTGAGAAATAACTCGATACTTAAAATGATTACTTAAATTATTACAAACATAGTAATTTTCAAATTTTGTTAATTAAGAACAACAACGCATTCGATTTTTCACATTTTTAAAACAATTATCATATTTGTTTTTATATACACTTTATTTTTTCTTTTATCAAAGTTAATTGATTGAGAAGTCGTTTTGTTTTTTGGATGTGCAATTTTCACCATATCTAATTTAGTCATCTTAGTTAAAGAAAATTGAAACTATGTTCCTATAATATTATTATATGTAGAGACAGTTCTTGTTGGTAGGTAATTTTAGGGCAATTTTCAACTTTAGGTGTTTTTTTATCATTAATTAATGAAGTGGGCAGGCCATCTAAAATCGGTGGGTCTGTGTCATATCTGTCACCGGAGGCAATTATATTGTATAATTACCGACACATTTTGCTAGCTTTGTATTATAAAGAAAGTGAAAAAAAATTTACAATAAATTTAACTTCGATTAAAAAAATATCATGTAACACGATTCAGATACTAGGTGTGTGTTCGCGTCGAAACGGATCACGTTGAGAATATTTGGCACGATTACTCATAGGGATTCAGATGTGGTCGTCAATAAATAAAAAGATGAATTGAATTGATCAAACAATGTCAAATAATGTCTGACAATAGAATTGAAGAGCTTACAGCCATAAAAACAAATAAAAGTTGTTGGTGCGGATGATGGTGAGGCTGTAGACTTGCTGCTGGCGCCGTACATTTGCGAATAGGAAAGGTGGAAACTAATCACTGGAGGCTTGGTGGATGGAATATGGACGAAGGTAGGGGCGAACTTTGGATACTAAGGCTATGGTTGCTCACCCTAGTGATGGAACGAAGGCGTGATTTGTTTGTCTGGGTTACGGTTGCTCGCCCGGACGGTGGATTGAGGCGGTACTTTAGTGTTCTGGCTACGGTTACTCCCCAAGACGATTGAGTGAAGGCGGGGATTGGCTGTCAGGGTTACGGTTGTTCGCCCCGACGGTGGAAGTGAAGACCAAGAACCCTTGCGAGTTCACCTAGGTCGGGGCCTGAACGCCTGTTAACTAAAACTAAAGGGTGACGATCAATGCAAATGTATCTGAGTTTGATTTTCGTGCCTAATTAAGGAGGCTCTCCTCCCCTTTTATACTGAATCTTGTCGTACTTGGGGTACTTGACACGTTCCCATAGAATCTTTCTGGATCGTGTTCTCCTCAACTGAACCCCGAAAATCTCGGCAACAAACTGATCTCATAAGTCATTACCCTTATTCATGTCATTTATTAATTTAGACTCATGTAGACTTAACGATTGTCCCCATATATGGGCCTATACCTTCCTTCTAGTCATGACGAATCTCTCCTTGGGCCAAAGTTAATTTAGACCTAGAATAGTTTGTCATGTCAATATAAGCCCCCCATTTTGCTAAGGTGACGTTCGTCGCCTGAGCATGTTGTCAGTATGTAATTCAACTAAAACCAAAGGAAACTCTTCATTTCCTTCTTCACACGCTTTTTTTTGCCAGAAAATCTCTCTTTCTTCTTCGCTTCAAACAAACCCGAACTCCTTGTTTCTCGACGAACCCTTTTTTCTCTACCATGTCAAAGAGGATTCTTTCTTATGAGGGCAACGACAACAACCAATCCCCCACCCCAAATTTCACACAAGTGTATGGCAACGGGAGATGCGGATTGCATGTATCCGAGGATGACTGTATCTCCTGCTTGGAAAGCGTCCGGGTGTTCCTGCATATTGCGCAGGCACGGACGACAATAGTTAAGAGAATATGAATTTCAGCAACTTAGAGAGGAGAATTGGTAGACTTGAAGTCCCAGTCTTTGGCGACATATATCAGGAGACAAACTGCTCTTATAGAGCTGTCCCATTTTTCCCAGCTCTCATGACGTTCACTCGTGATCCAATCTACTACAATACCTTCTAGTGGCATCAACGCCGTGCTGGACCTTCAAGTGTGGTAAAAATTGCTAATTCTCGCGGTGAAGGGTTAACTCTAGGGCCTGTCCTCGCCCCGATGCTCTTTCCGGAGCCCGTTCCTCACTCCTACTTGAATACGGAATACGCCATATCCTTTTGTCGGGAGGATTTTACTGACTCCTGGAACTAGGAACAAAAGAGTGGCTTCTTATGTTTCCCTTCTGTGGTGAAATCCATCATCCGCAAGTGGTTTACCGTCTGGCTTGGGAAACTCGAGCATAAGTTGAAGCTCTGTGACCTCTGGTCTTTCTTCAAGTTGTCCCTCGCGACTAAGAAGTGCGATCCTCGGGTATGTGCCAGTCTTCTCCCCTTATGGAACAACTCCATAAACTGCGTTTTCTTTCTTGAGGGCCCTATGACAGTCACCCTAGAGGACATAGTCTTTCTGACTAAATGTTCTGTATCTGGCACCCCTGTTCGCCTTTATTCGTCTGAGGATGACCACAACCCAGCGAGATGATTCAGATTACCAGTACCGCAAAGAATCATCTCAAAATGGTTAAGGGAAACAAACTCGACGCTTGGGGCAAGACGTAGGAAGTCAAGTTCTTTAATGTCTGGTTCAGCAAATACATTTTTTGTTTCACTGGGAAGAGGGTTCCCAAGTTCATCTATGGTATTGCCAATTTTCTCGGCACGGCTACAAGCAGAGCTGCATTTGCCCCATTCCTTCTAGGTTTAGTCTACCGGAGTCTACATGGAACTCCTCGTCTACAGAGTCTTTCCCCAGGTACCCAGCAGGTGGCCCTTTATGGCTAGTTCACTTGTGGTCCTGTGTTTGGATGCCAGGATTAACCGATTACCAAATGCCTTCGGGAGCTGTTCAAGTTGAATGTTATGGAATGCACAGACAAAAGTTGACTCCCCTTTCCTTCGGGCCATCTCATCCTGAAGCGCAGACAAAAGTTGACTCCAGCTTTGTATTGGGATGCTGTCTTAACCAGCAAGAACCTGGTATGCGCACACAAGAGCAGGTTCTGTTTTGAAGTCTACAATCCTCAGCTCTATGCAAGGCAACTGGGTTTTATTCAAAGTTCTGTAGTTCCATTTGCGGATTCCCTCAATATTCCAATGCATTCCAGAGTTAGCAGCAATCCTTCCAAAGAGTTGCAGTGGGCGATTATCTAAGATGCTTTTTCTTAAAAAATCTCAGGAACCAGATCATCATCTCACTACTGAGATGATGTTGAAGACTGGTCAGAGACCATTGGGTACATTCTTATCCCTTGTCTTTATAGCATATATTTTTGTTCTGCTAATATATTTCCACGTCTTAGCTCTTAAAGTCGACTCAGGAAACTCCTTTCCCGAACACAATCCCCCTCCTCCTACTGGCCGCTTGATACGTTCCCGTCAACAAGGCTTAGCTCTGTCTATCAAGGGCAAACAGGTTGAGGTTGAGGAGCAGCCGCAACCATCGAAAAGGAACAAGGCCAGCAAAAGGAGAGCGCCTTCGCCACCGGCGGATTCTAACCATGAGGAGGAGGTACATTTATCTATTGTTTTTAAGCAACGTAGACTTTTTCTTGCTGCGGATTCTGACGTTAAAAACCATACTCCTATAACTACCTTGGCTCCTAAGTCTACTGAGCCTATTCTCAAGGATACTAACGTTAAAAGCCCCACTCATATTACTACCTTGGCTCCTGGGTCTATTGAGCCTATTCTCAAGGATACTGACGTTCTTCCTGTTGACATGATGTTGACACAATGGGCTATCTTGGGCCTGTTTTCTGACGAAGCCCACAGTAGACGCGACACTTATGAAAGAAAAGACAAGACGTTCGCACCAGGCCTACAGTCCTAGTCTACACGGACAACATGACTGGTTGGTGACCTTGAGAACGGTGGGCCCGCGTCTGCATAGGTCACACGTCACAAAAACTGAATCAATATCTTTGAAATCAGTGGAGTCTACAACCCACGTCCACTCAGTGTGCACGTCTTAAAGGACGGTTATTAACCCCGAAGTCAATGGAGTCTACGACCCACGTCCACACGAGTGGCACATCTTAGAAGACAGTTTGTTGGCTTCGAGATACTCGAGGGTGGTTAAGATTAGAGGATCTTCAGAAGTCGTAACAGACCGGGTATAAAAGGGAAGAGATCTCCCTTGGAAAAATCACGATCAAATCAGCCAACTGAAGCTTATCTTACTCGTCACCCCTTAGATTTTTGAGATTCCCCGACCTGAGCGAAATCCTGAAGGTTTCATTGGTCTTCACCTCCACCGTCAGAGTGAGCAACCCTAGCTCCGACAGCCAAACTCCGCCATCACTTCCACCGTCAGAGTGAGCAACCCTAGCTCCGACAGCCAAACTCCGCCATCACTTCTACCGTCAGAGTGAGCAACTGTAGCTATGGTTCCCAAACTCCGCCTTCACTTCCCCCATCAGAGTGAGCAACCGTAGCTTTGGTAACAATTTCCCGCGAGCACTCCAACGCCAAGACGAGCCACCATAGTCCTGGTACACGATTCCGGCTTCAACTCCGCCACAAGGGCGAGTAACCGTAGCTTTGGTATCCACGTCCGCCTCAACATTCGACCACACTCCTGTCCACACAGGTATCAACGCGGACAATAGTGGGATACGATCCATTCGTAGGAGACTTCGTCTAGGTATGTCAATCTTTCCTTGGTTCTAAGAAATCAAGGGTAATTAAAGCGGTTAACCCCTCGAAATATTGGCAGAAGACAGTTGGCAAGATCTCTTTGCCACCAAGGGCTCGAAAGAGAAGGGATATGCGTCTAAGTCACGTCGCTGAGAGGCCTAGGCCTACCCTCTCAGGGGCCGCTCTACCTGCCATAGTGTCTACAAAGGGACTGAACACTGAAGCAGAGCACATTGAGTCTACAGACCATTCAAAAGGGCCTGGCACAAGCTTTGATTATACCCCGCTTCGGAGTGGCATCCCAAGTGATGCCGATGGCGAAAAAGGGCTGATTGTGAGTTGCAACGCTCTCACCTTGCCTATAGACTTCGCCAATAACCGGAAGGAGAAAATCGTAAGAGGTAAAGTGCCTCTTCCTTGTTCACCTGCTTATCCGGCAGGCTTTCTACTTCATTGGCTGGAGAAACCATCTGATAGCATGAAACAACACATGCACTCTTTGTACATCACCGCAACATTTGACGGTACTGTGGTGAGTCGGGTCCTTGTAGACAATGGAGCTACAATAAACGTGCTTCCTTTGTCCAGGTTTAAAATGCTTGGATATAAGCCCCATGACTTGGTTAAAACCAATGTCGCAGTGAGTGGTTTTAACAGTAGGAAATCTGAATGCTTAGGGGTTTTCTCTATGTACCTTGAAGTGGGTCGCCAGGAAAGGGAAACTGCCTTCTTTGTGATTGACATAATTCCTACTTTTAACGATTTGTTGGGCCGCGATTTGCTCCATAAAGCCGCGGTTGTTCCTTCTACTTTACATAGAGAGTTAATGTTATTGATTGACTCCGAAGTTGAGATTATTAAGGCTGATGAATATTCTTGTTGTGACAAAGGTATCTTGCATGTAGAAACAAGCAAGACTGTCAAGGACCTCACACTGGAACAGTTCTATAAGCTTGGCGACCCTACTGTTGGATCCCTTGGTCAACCATCCGGAAAGTTTGACTACATTATAGACTACAGGACTTCGCACCCTAAGCCGGAGACGGACCCAATTGTTCCAACTGGATGGTGCCAAGGATATAGAGGAGGTCCTGCAAGAAGTCAATTCGGGTGAAATCCTCGTAAAAACGGACGGACCAAAAGAGGATGAAGTTGGAAAGAACCAGCAAAACGTTGTCGCGGAGTTGGAGCCCGATAAACTCCTAAAGGAGGGGACCTATGGACCAGAATGAAAGAGGAAATGAAGCAGTGATGTCCTTCGACGACTTCAAGTCTACCTGGGGAATCATTGCTGCAGACAACCTATCTTTTGGTTTTCAATAAACTCAGGAGCGCTTAGAGCGCCTAACGCTTGCAATAAGCCCGTGGCTACCGATTTAGGTGGAACTGTGGAACGCGAGTCTTTAATGACCCCGTGCGACCCATTGATTAGCATTAATTTAGAAAGCGAGACTTCTCCTAGGATTATTTTCATTAGTTCTTCAGTAAATGAAGAACTTTTTGATGCTATTAAAGGAATACTTGAAGAATTCAAGGACTGCTTCGCCTGGGATTATACTGAGATGCCAGGTTTAGACCGTAGACTAGTAGAACACACCCTTCCCATTAAGAAGGATTTCATGCCAGTGCAGTAGGCACCAAGGCGCATGACTAGGGAAGTGACGCAACTAGTCTTTGAAGAAGTTAAAAAGCTTTTTCGAGCAGGAAACATAAGGACCTCATGTTATACAGAATGGATTTCTAGCATTGTACCCGTCTTGAAAAAGAACGGCAAAATCATAGTCTGTATAGAATTTAGGAATTTCAACTGTGCTACTCCAAATGATGAATATCCTATGCCTATCGCATATGATCTTATAGACAAGACAACAGGGCATCAGATTATGTCATTCATGGATGGGTTCTCTGGTTATAACCAGATCTGCATCGCAGAGGAGGATATACACAAAACAGCATTCAGATGTCCCTTAGGAATATTCGAATGGGTAGTGATGCCATTTGGATTAAAAAAGGCTGGTGCTACCTATCAACAAGCAATGGATGCTATATTTGACGCTTCTCTGGGTAGGACAATGGAAGTCTTCCTAGATGACATAGTCGACGAAGGAAGAACTTCATGTTGACCATCTCAGAAATGCTTTCATGAAAATAAATGAACACCAACTTAAACTAAGCTCGCTCTCTCTCTCTCGCCCTTAGCTAACCCTTCGATTGCTGAATGGTTTCTCATCATGGATCCAGCTGTCGCATCAATAATCCAGTTATCCCCACCTTCGTTTCCTTCGCTCCTCGTTCCCTTCCTACTCCCTCTTTCTTCCTGGACCTCGGCAGAGTTGATCTCATTAGTCGGATGCAGAACCTTATGCTAGTTGGACATGTTATGGTTTCCTCTAAGGGAATGATGTTCCCGGACAGGCCCAGGTGCAAAACCTTCGAGAGGAAGTGCATGGTTAAGGCAAACCTCTTCTTCTTGGAAGCTTCCGAAAGGGACCTCCATCATTACTGCATGAACATCTGTCTTGAAGGTGTGTAGAAGAACCATTGGGTAATTGGTCAACTTGCGAATACCCACGGTCTGTCTCACTGGGCCAAGAGAATGCTCGTATATGATGAAGAGGAGAAGTCATTGAATACTGCAAGCCTTCTCCCCTTCGAGATCAAGGGGTTCATCGTGATGTTGTCTGATAAAGACGGCGCAAACTCGGATTTCATTGGCTTCGAGACCAGACTTGAGCCATCTGCAACAATACTTGGCTGATTGAATGACCTCACAAGGTTGTCCAGGCTTTGGATTGTGCGCTGCGGGCGTCTCCCGCAGGGAAGTACACTGTTGTTGGAAGATCCTTCTTCGCGAAAGAGTAAAGCGGCTGGCAGGGAAAGAGATCCAGTCGCGGTGCGCATCCCGCTTGGTACCTGCAATAGGACGGGTATGCCCCGTCACGGGGACACACGGCCACTTGTCCTTAGACAGTTAGCAGGACTCCAGCATGTGCGTCCCATAACACCCAGCTGAAGTAGCGTTAGAGAGTATCCGGTTACCTGTGAGCACTGGCATCCACAAGCAGGGCCAGAGATGCACAAGCCACAGAGAGCCACCGGCCTTGTGCTCCCGCTCCCCAAGTTGAGTGGAGAACCACTTCTGTGCTACTCGTTTCTCGACGGAGGGGAAGCAAGGAAACCACTCTTCTTCAAGGGATCCACAAAGTCCTCCCGGTAGATGAGGATGGAGGACTCTACGATCAAGTACTCGTGGGGTGCCATGCCGGGGAGCAGGGTCGAGAGCAAGACCCAAGGTCAGCCTACTGCCGCCGATTTAGACCACGCCGAAGAATTCAGCATGTTGAGAGTACTATTGTTAAGGGGTAAGAAGGGATATGATCAAGGCAAGAAGTGAGGATTTTCAGAAAATCTGCAAGGTTTTTAAAAGAGAAGTTTGTAAGGAAGAAGACGAAAGGTTTTCTTTCTACAAAAGATGTTTTCTTCTGAAGCAAGCAATGTCAGAAGTGCTCATGCGTCAGAAGTCCCGTCAACAAAAAAGGGGGGCTTATGTTGACATGATGTTGACACAATGGGCTATCGTGGGCCTGTTTTCTGACGAACCTATAGTAAACACGGCGCCTATGAAAGAAAAGACAAGACGCTCGCACCAGGCCTACAGTTCTCGTCTACACGGACTACATGACTGGTTGGTGACCCTGAGATCGGTGAGAGTCTGCACAGGTCACACGTCACAAAAGCTGAATCATTATCTCCGAAATCAGCGGAGTCTACAACCCACGTCCACTCAGTGTGCACGTCTTAAAGGACGGTTTTTAAACTCGAAGTCAATGGAGTCTACCACCCAAGTCCACACGAGTGGCATGTCTTAGAAGACAGTTTGTTGGCTTCGAGATACTCGGGGGTGGTTAAGATTAGAGGATCTTTAGAAGTCGTAATAGACCGGGTATAAAAGGGAAGAGATCTACCTTGGAAAAATCACGATCAAATCAGCCAACAGAAGCTTATCTTGCTCGTCACCCCTTAGATTGTTAGGATTCCCCGACTTAGGCGAAACCCTTAAGGTTTCATTGGTCTTCACCTCCACCGTCAGAGTGAGCAACCGTAGCTCCGACAGCCAAACTCCGCCATCACTTCCACCCTCAGAGTGAGCAACCGTAGCTCTGGTACCCAAACTCCGCCTTCATTTTCACCATCAGAGTGAGCAACCGTAGCTTTGGTAACAATTTTCCGCCAGCACTCCAACGCCAGGACGAGCCACCGTAGTCCCGGTACACGATTCCGCCTTCGACTCCGCCACCAGGGCGAGCAACCGTAGCCTTGGTATCCACGTCCGCCTCAACATTCGACCACACTCCCATCCACCAAGCCCAGCAACCATGTTTTCGCCATCCAGGGAGCGTAGGTGGATGGCATCAAGGAGAAGGTGGAAAATCCCTTGGTCCTTCAGGAGAAGGTTCGTCAGGCATGAAGGAACCTGTCCCTCAGCTCAGCGATGTTGATAGGCTAATGAAGAATGTTGATCAAACTAGCGACCTCCTCCTCCTTGATATTTTTTCCGAAGAACAATTTAAGGCTCTCCAGACTTGTGTTCAGGATATTAAGGATTCCCCCAGAGCGACCGACGAGATGCTCGCAACTTGCTTGAGTTTCAAGGACCAATTCTGGACTGAGTGGTCTGCCTACGTTGCGGACCTTGACCTACTCAGTAATGCCGAAGCCAAAATTCGGGAGATTAAGAAATCACAAGCTGAAGAAGCAGCTGACGTCCGGCTCCTACACCAACAGAAGGCCGATCTAACGTCCCAGCTTTCAGAAGTACAAACCCAAATTTCCCAACTTTTGGCCATGGAGAAAGACCTCAAGGACCGAGTCGCCGCCGTTGACTCCTTGTTAGCTGACCGATCCACCCACGATTCTTCTAATCAGGACCGGCAAGATTTGATGTCTTGGTTCCGCCAGAGAAATGAGGTTACCAAAAAGCGGACTAAGAGGAAAGTTTTGACCTTGCTTTTCGTGGAAGCTGCACACGCAACGCCCAGATTCTGAGATACTAAGGGATGCTACCCAGATAACAAACTCATTTTCTTTTCTTGTCTATTTGCGGCTAGCCCTCATTATTTCGTTGGATTTTTGCAACCTAGCCTTGGTAAAAATTTACTCTTTGGTAATTTCCTCCCAGATGCTTGGGAATCTTTTCTTTAGTATCCTTTCATGAGCTTCCCAAACAGTTCTCTTATAAGATTTCAAGTATTTGTCATTAATTTTCAATGGTTGCTTGACTCCTTCTAGAGTCGACAGTCTATAGTTATTTGCTGAAAAGACTTCAATCACCTGATACGGTACCCAATTTGGGGACCATTTGCCTAAAACCTGGTCTTTAGACTTTAGAGACAATATCATTTTTCAAACCAAATCACCAACTTGAAAGTGTTTATGAACTACTTTCTTGTTGTAATGTCGGGCTATCCTCCTCTTATGTACTTCTATTTTGTCTATTACTCCAACCTCTTTCGTTCTAACTCTTCGAGGGCCACGTACATTGCCTCATCCTGTATCCAAGGTTGACTAACACGAAGTGATTTATACCTCATCTCAACGGGCAATACCGCGTCATGACCGTACACTAATTCAAATGGAGATTTTCTAGTACTTTCTTGTTTAGCGACTCGCAAAACCCATAGAGTATCGTCTAACACTACATGCCATTTTCGTGGTTTAAGTCTGACCATTTTATGAATGTTATTCTTGATCAACTTATTGGTGGCCTCAGCCTGCCCATTCACTTGGGGGTAGTAAGGTGTAGAATTGGTAATAGTAAAACCAAACTCTTCCACAAACTCCCTTACTTTTAAATTGTTAAAAGCTGTTCCATTATCAACAACGATATTCTGGGGAATACCGAATCTATATATTCTGAGTCTCTAGCATAATTGTTCGTCTAAGTCGACGCATCTCAACAAAACTCCATCTACGTTCTTCTTGTAGAGAACACCGTCTATTAAGACATACGACAGCGCTTGAACTTTGATGCGTTGTTCGGCTTTCTGGCTAGGGTTTGATAGGAAGTTTACAAGAGGTTTTCCCTAGTCTTTATCTTGATCGATTATATCCACAGTCAGGACGGTTTTATCTGGATATAAGTGTGATAGAATTTCAGGGATTTTATCCTGCTTAGTAGTAACCTTATAACCGGAGGCCATTTGTGCTAAATTATTAGCCACCATATTGTCATCGCGTCCTACAAATTGGAATGTTATCTGCTCAAATTGCGCTACAACTTTTGTACAAGCTCAAGATAGGGTAAGAGCTTATCTAGGCATGCTCACTTTTGGTTGACCTGATTGACAACTAATTGGGAGTCACCCATAACCTGGACACGTTTTGTCGTCAAGGATATGAGTTCTTTCAGTACAGTTATCAATGCTTCGTATTCGGTAGCATTGTTTGTTGGTAGTGTTTGTAACCGGAAGGCTAATATGATATCCTTACCCATTGGCGTTTTCATGTGAATCCCTATTCCAGCTCCATTCTTTGTAGACGAGCCATCAAACCATGCTTGCCAATTATCCTCATTCATCTCTTCGTAGTCTACAGACAAAGTTGGGTCATGCTCAGCTAAAAAGTCAGCTAGCGCTTGTCCTTTAACTGATTGTTGATGTTTATATCTCAAGTCATATGGTGACAGGATTAAGCTCCATTTACTGATTCGTCGGACTAACAACGGACTTTCAAAAAAGTATTTCAAAACGGGAGACCTGGACACGACGTAGACTTCTCCGTTTACAATGTAATGTCTAAGTTTTGTGACAGCATAAAATACTGATAAATATAATTTTTCTTTTAGAGTGTATCTCACTTCTATAGGTGACAACAATCTCGAAAGATAGTATACAACCCTCTCTCGTTCGTTTTCATCTGTTTGGGCTAACATAGCTCCAATAGTCATTGCAGTAGACGCTAATACTGGACGATTTGATAAATACCTCTTGAGACCATTGAAAGCTTCATCATGTTTAGCAGTCCAATGGTACCCGCCTTTCCCTTTCAAAAGAGTAGAAAATACTTTTGTTTTTCCTGCCACATTGCCAATGAATCTACATAGATAATTCACTCTTCTTAAAAAAACTTAGAGCTCTTTTTTGGTCCTCGGAGCAGCTAGATTAAGAATAGCTTTGACTTTATTCTGATCAACTTCTGTGCCACGCTGGTGCACTAGAAACCCGAGAAAATGTCTCGCTTTAACTCCAAAAGCACACTTTAAAGGGTTAAGTTTAAGTTGATATTTTCTCATTTTCATAAAGGCACCACAGAGATGATCAATATGTAAATCTTCCCTCGTAGACTTGACGACTATGTCATCAATACAGACTTCTACAGTCTTTCCAAGGGAGGCATTGAATATCGCATTCATAGCCCTTTGGTAGGTAGCGCCGGCATTTTTTTGACCAAATGGCATCACAACCCACTCAAAAATCCCTAAGAGCATCTAAACGTAGTCATGTGAACATCCTTCCGCGATGAAAATATGATTATAACCTTTTTCCTGGCGTCCGACTCCCAAATGCTCAGAGAACACTCCTAAGCATTCAGACTTCCTGCTGTTGAAACCACTCATAGAAATATCGGTTTTAACCAAATTCGAGAGTTTGTAACCAATCATTCTGAATTTAGACAGAAGCATCACATTTATTGTTGCTCCATTGTCGATTATGAGCCTGCTCACCAAAGTACCATCAAAGGTGGCAGTGATATATAGAGAATGCATATGTTGCTTCATACTATCAGATGGTTTCCTCAACCAGTGAAGTGGAAATCCAAGCGGGTAATCTGATATGTGAGGAAGAAGGGTTTTACCTCTTGTAGTTTCCTCCTTACAATTACTCGCGAAGTCTACTGGTATGGTAAGGGCATTACAGCTCACAATAGGTTTCCCTTCGCCATCAGCATCACTCGGTACTCCACTCTGAAGAGGGTTGTAATCGAAACTTGAGCCTGGCTCTCCTGAGTAGTCTGTAGACTCAACACGTCCCAGCTCGACTTTCAACTCCTTCATGTTCATTTTGGCAGGAGCAATTCCTGAGAAGGTAGGCCTGGGCTTTTTAACGATGTGACTTAGACGTCTATCCCTTCTCTTACGTCACCTTGGTGATAAAGACGTTTTGCTGACAGCCTTCTGCCAATATTTCGAAGGGTTACTCGCCTTAACCAACGTTGGTTTCTTAGAACCAAGTGAAAGTTGACTCACCTCCACAAACTCCCCGGAGAATGGGTCATATCCAATAACTGTTCGTGTTGACACCTGTTGTGACTAAAGGCAATTGTTAGTTTCATTTATACCTGGCGGTGTGGAGCGGGCAGGTTCAACCACGATCTTTCTATCTGATGACATGTCTACCAACTTGAGGAAGCAGTTGACACAGCAAGGGGTGCATAGTTGCGAGATCAGGATTTTGTTCTGAGCTATCAATTTGCATTTTTGGCAGAGCAGCTTGTCCTCCAAAAATTGAGCTATTGGCAGACCTGTTCGAATTGCTTGCGCATCTACTTTAGGCAGTCCACTGCTCTGTTTGACAGCTTTCTTTTGAGGACTTGCCACCTGCTGAGATATGTTAGGGATGCCACCTTTTCCAGTACCTCGAAATTGCGATTCACCAGTAAAATCTGCCTTATCCAGTCCCTGCTCTTCTTCTGGCTGGACTCGACTTTCATCAAAATCAAGCTGGCGATTAGGTTGCTCCAGGATACGGAGTTGCTGGCTGGCTATTTCTCTAGTTCTACCGCGACCATGGGGGCCACCTCTTCCACCCCGAATAGCTGGCCTATGCTCCACACTCGGAGGACTTTTGATGATAGTCTGTCTCCTCTGCGAGCTAGCAGGAGCAAACCGCGATCCTGGAGAAACCATTCCCATGGCCACTTCTTCAAGTGGGACAAATCATACCAGGTATCCTCCTGATTGTTCTGCAGGTACTTTCTGAAAGTATTGCATTTGTCCGTGGTGTGCGTGTCGTCCATTTGCCAACAACACATATTGCTGGCAACCCCCTTTACTGGGCAGGTGACTACTCCTTTGTTGGCCAATCGGCGGAACAAAGCGTTCGCGATGATGGTATCTCCTGGAGTCTTTGTCTCCTGCAAGGGAATGTTGAAACTAGTTTCGATGACATTGACAACAACATAAAAAATGTCGAATGTATGGATGGCAATTTCATCATCGAAAGGTTTATCGCAACCATGATTACTTCGTCTACTTAAGGAAAACATAACTCTTTTGACTCTATAAGGCCCTGAATTATGTTTCTGAACGACAGGTAATCCTTAGTCGTATGTGTGAATGACCCATGCCATTTGCAATAATTCCTAGTTTTTTCCCTCTCAGTTTGCGGCACTCGATGGCCAGGCTTTAGTTTGATCCGCTTTCACTGGAAAAGCCAGTCGAAGATCGCATCTGCCTTGTCTACGTCAGCGGAATATTTCCATTCTTCACCAGATTTCTGGGATGCTTTAGCCTTTGAGTTTTTCCTTGCTAGCGGGTCGCAAATTGTGGCATCGCCTTTTACAAACTCCGCCATGTCTACCTCGAAACTATTAGGTTCTACCTGATACGCTCACGTAGACTAAGCCTCTTCCATTAACAACTGATGATTTTCAATTGCTCTCCTGGCCAGATCATACAAATCGCTGAAACGTTCCCCTTGTAATTTCTTTCTAGGAGGGATCGTTAGCACGTTTAACGCAACCATCAGCTATTCTCTTTCCGGAATAGCGGGTCTACATCTGAGCAAGGCCTTACGTAGGCGCATTAAGAACTACCCAGGGTGTTCTTTCACTGCTTGCCTTAGTCGCATTACTTCAAATATCGACATAGGCGTGTCGAGGCGGGCGAACGCTTTCATGAACATAGACTGCATTTCAACCCACAATGCCACTGATGCTGGGGGCAAACTTGCATACTAGGTAAACGCATCCCCTGTGAGTGAATTCGGGAACAGTTTCAACTTCCAAAAGTCATTATCGGCAGCGTCTCCAGCTTGATGGGTAAAACGGACTATGTGTTCCATGGGAGTCATTTCATCTTCTCCGGAGAAACGAGTAAAATCGGGGACTCGATACCCTCTAGGCAAGGGAAAATCCCTGTCGACATATGCCGGGTACGGGCTCCCATAAAAGCACAAGTCATCTTGCCTGATAGTCCCGGACACCATCTATTCTACCAGCTGGGCAACTATTTCTCTCAGGTTCTGTGGTGCTGGTTGAATTAAACCTCCATGACTCGTCATAAAGGGTCCCTGAGATGGTCCTTCGGTGGGGTATTCAAAATGCTCATTTGCGTGGGATGGTTGTTCTTTGACCAGAGCCCTAGCATAGAAGCTTTCCTCGCGTGGTGGGACTATCCGGTCGGTCGCTGAGGCCAGGTTTTCTCCTTGTGGTATCTCATCCATAGGTGCCTTCCCGTGACGACGAGGAGGGATATAATCTGCATTTCTATTTGCTTCGCCCTGCACTTCGCTATCTTCGTCAGCCAGGTTCACTGGATACATGGCGTCTGGTCTATAAGGCGTGGGAGACCGAGAAGAAGAAAGTCCAAAAGTCGGCATCCTCTCTCTACGATACGCATCTGCATTGCCTTGATTGGTATTACTCCAATGGTCATCCTTGTAGAACGACACAGTTTGCTTCCCAGTAGCTGCTTGGCGAGCGTCTCCCATGAAAGAATTATCCCTATCGACAAGGATGCTTGCTTTCGGGTCGAAAGTAGGCCTGCTTAAGCCTTTCATCATCTCTCGTATCTGAGCCATTAATTCCGAGCCATGGCGCAAATTTTCTTCATGCAACCAGGCGATACGCCTGTCTATGCTTATTTGCATATTTTGCAGGTTCTCATGCACATTTCACATGTCTCACAATTCTCCTTGTACGCTCAGTAGATTCCCATGCAAATCCCCCATGTTTCTCTTCATATCGTTGAATTCTTTGCCAAACTCAAGCCTTGATATGAACTTAGATGGGGTATGTGTTACCTTAGGGGGCAGAGTAATTTGAGGCTGAGTAGTTTCTACTTGGCTTTCTTGAACTGTATTCTCGTCATCTACAGTTTCTGACACTCCCTCGTTTTCTCTATCTAATGGAGGAGGAGGAGGAGGAGGAGGATTCAGAGCACCTGCACTCCTGGTATTCCTTGTCATTTTAAATGGTCAATTTCTTCGTCTCCCACTATAGTAGCCAAAAACATGTTCGCGTCGAAACGGATCACGTTGGGAATATTTGGCACGATTACTCACAGGGATTCAGATGTGGTCGCCAGTAAAGGAAATGATGAATTGAATTGATCAAACAATGTCAAAAAATGTCTTACAATAGAATTGAAATGCTTATAGCCATAAAAACAAATAAAAGTTGCTGGTGCGGATGATGGTGACGAGGATACTAAGGCTACGGTTGCTCACCCTAGTGACGGAACGAAGGCGGGATTTGTTTGTCTGCGTTACAGTTGCTCACCCGGACAGTGGAGTGAAGGCGGTGCTTTGTTGTCTTGGCTACGGTTGCTCACCGAGACGATGGAGTGAAGGCGGGGATTGGCTATCAGGGTTATAATTGCTCACCTCGACGGAGGAAGTGAAGACTAAGAACCCTTGCGGGTTCACCCAGGTCGAGGTATGGACGCCTGTTAACTAAAACTAAAGGGTGACGATTAATGCAAATGTATCTGAGTTTGATTGTCGTGCCTAATTAAGGAGGATCTCCTCCCCTTTTATACTGAATTTTATCGTGCTTGAGGTGCTTGACACATTCCCAAAGAATCTTTCCGTATCGTGTTATCTTCAACTGAATCCCGGAAATCGCGGCAACAAACAGATCTCAGAAGTCATGGCCGTTATCCATGTCAATTATCAATTTAGACTCATGTAGACTTCATGATTGCCCCCACAGATGGGCCTATACCTTTCTTCTGGTCACGGCGAATCTCTCCTCGGGCCAATGTTAATTTAGGCCTAGAATAATTTGTGATATCAACAGTGTGGATGGCTTCCTACCTATGAATTCTTCCAAAATGGGCATGAAAAATATGTTTGTTACTTTATTGATTTAAATATATATATATGTGTGTGGTTGTTAGTGATTTGTTGGACGTTCAACGTCATTACAAATATTACTTTTTTTCGATGATTAATTACCAATATCACCTGATGTTCCTATTAAGCCATAAAGTTTTCCAAGTAACGACGAATTACCCGTTAAAAAACTACTATTTTCAAATAATGGTTCATCCCAAATCAATGGCTGGATTAGTGAAGTGAATTCGTTCAAACCCTAGACGGATGAATCGAGATTGCAATCTACAAAGGAGCCGTCGTGTGGGTTTTAGATCTTATCATATATCAACATCCTCGCAAAATAAAAAATAACCAAAGTTAAAAATATGTCCCTATCCATCCCCACCACCATTGTGAAAATTTTTAATCTTTTCCAATCAAATTTATTTCTTTCTTTTATTTATAAAACCCACTTAAAAATTAGTTTTTGATTAAAAAAAACACTATAAGTAGTAGTATTATTCAGGAAGAAGCCATAAACAAAAAATGGAAATGTAAGTTATTGCTTATTCCACCGATGACTTTGTTCGCGTCGAAATCGGAGCATGTTGGAAATATTTGGTACGAACAGTACAGGGGTTCCGATGTGGTCGTCAGTAACGAAATGCAAATAGTCAACTTAGCAAACAATGTCTTACAAACAATAAAAAAATGCTTTTAGCCATGAAAATAATGCAGAAAACACAAAATGCTGAAAATCTGGGACGGTGGAGGCATCGTAAACTTGCTGCTGATTCCGTAGGCTTGTGAGCCGGTGTGATGAACTCTGGTCTTCGATAGTATGATGGATGCGGATGTGGATATGGATGGAGGATCAGGACGTAGGTCTAGGAGCTGGAGGTTGAAGGCTGAGGACCGATGGCTTAAAACGAGAGCTTTTGAGACAAATAATGCGCTTTGGTCTTAGATGAATGTTTGTGTCTGTTTAAGAGAATCTTGATGTCTTTTATATTAAATTGGATATTCATTGATGCGGGTCACTGCTTCCCTGATTTTTCTCTAACTATGATCATCTAAAAATCATGGGGACGTAGTCTCCATAACCATTTTCCTAAAATCTCGGAGTCAAGATCTTTCTTGGTCTTCGTAGACTCTGGCCCAGGCGCCTTTACCCTGTAGACTTGACACGTTCCTACTTTTGTAGACTAATTATTGGTCATACCTCATAGACTTACCATGAGGTTGTAGAATTACAATGAGCTAGATATTGTAAACTTTGTTTGTACTCATTCATGGTAGACTTGCCAAGTGAATTTGATGTTGCTTCGTAGACTATCGACGAGTCTTGGTAGACTCATTGTGGATTTGCATCAGCGAACTAACAATGGATTTGTGGGCCCTTCTTATAAATAGGCCCAAGATTTTCTTTAGTGTCAACATAGGCACCCCTCTTAGGGTGAGACGATGTTAGCTGAGAGTATTACCGGGCTTTGCTTTTGCTAATAGGTCAAACATTGAGAAGAGGTTTTGATTATAGAACAAAACGCTTAAAAAAGAATGAAAGATGGTGGTGACTCTGTACTTCAAATGGCATGATCCCATGGTATGTGTCAAATTCGATACCCTAAACTCTAAATCCTAAACCCTAAATCCTAAATCCGATTCTGTTGGAACCGGTCTTATATGGCGTCAACATCTTTTATGTCAAAAAAGTAGTTTTCTTTATTCGTTCGATTTTGTGAAGCCTTGGCTTTGGTATCCTTTTTTGCTAATAAGATTCACATTATGACTTCGAACGCAACCTCAACTTGGTTAGGCTCAATGTTGTAAGCACCATCAGTTTGTGCCTTCTCCATTAACAATTGGGGATATTCCGCTGCCTTCTTGATCATATCATGAAAATACTTAGAAACTGCAGGAAGGCCAAGCTGGTCAGCTTTACTGACTTCTGGCAGTTTGTTTGCTCCGGGGACATATTCCTTTATGATAGGTTTGACTACGATGGCATATTCCTCATACAAGAGTTTTTACTTTGAGGACATCTACCTCGACATGAGGTTCTTCTTAGGAGGCATAATCCTTGATATTAGATTTTACTTTGGGGACATATTCCTCAATGAGAGGTTTTATTCTAGGGACGGCTCATCAACGACAGATTTTGTTCTTACTTCCCAACAGGGGTGGGAACATACTCATCGACGAGAGTATTCACATGGAAACTCTCTCTGCATTGATGTGACTGGGCATTAATAGAATATTGATTCGCACATTCGTTTACCCTGTTGTCCCCATCCACAAAGTTCTTTACTTGTGTCAGGATGGTTTTTAGAGCAAAACTCGAGCTGCCTGACTGGATTGGCTCTACAAGTATACCCGTTGACGGAAAAGCTTTCTCTACGCCGATGAGGGGAAGCATAATTTGAGTATCGATCCCCAGTTTACTCCTTTATCTTCGTAGACTTGACATGGACTGATCACCCTCATAGACTTGTTGTAAGTCCATTCCTTATCTATGTATTCCGAGTATGAATTTCCGTAGAGATACATGTTTTTTCTATGAACAACTTCTTGTACAATTTATTTCACCAATAAGTTCGCTCTATAGACAGATTCGTCTACAGGGGGTCTCACGTAGAAACTTTCTCTTCGGGGTTGTTCTAGTCTATTGGTTCTCAATGTTTTATATAGAACTCCGTCGGGCATCTCCCACAAAGATGTTGACCTTTTCCAATGAATCCCTTGATTTTTGGTTAATCGTCGTTTTGATGAATCTACGCATCTTCACTTGGAGATCATCAATCTTCTTTATATTCTCTCCTAATTCTTTGTGAAACTCAATCCTTAATATCAACCCCAATGGGATGCACAACTACAGGAAGCGGGAAGTTGAATCTTGGCTACCTTGAGCCGGGTTGCCTTCAGACTAAAACCCTGTCAAACCCAAATCTCACTGTTTTCTGGGCTATAGAGGGGATCCAGTTGATGAGATCTCCTAGTTCTTGACATTTCAAATGTTTAGTTCTTTCAAGTTCAGACTGTGGTCGCCAAAAACGTGTTTAGGGTTCGGATGTGGTTGCCTGTAACGAAATACAAATAAATTAACTTAGTAAACAATGTCTTACAAATAATGAAAAAAATCTTACAACCATGAAAATAATGCACAAAACACGAAACGCTAAAAATCGGGGATGGTGGAGGCGCCGTAGACATGCTTCTAACGCCATAGACTTGTGAGCTGGTGCGGTTAAGTCCGGTCTCTAATAGTATGGTGGATGCGGAAGTGAATTTGGATGCGGATGTGAATATGGACAGAGAATTAGGAAGCAGGTTGGGAGCTGGAGATTGAAGGCTAAAGATTGAGTATCGATGGCAGAAAAGGGAGAGTTTTTTTAGACAAACAATTCGCTTTGACCTTACATGAATGTATGCCACTATTTAAGTGAATTTTAATGTCTTTTTTGAATGTCTAGAGATGTGGATCACTCATCCCTTGATTTTTCTTTAATTAAAGATTTATGAAAATCATAGGGACGTGTTCTCCCTAACCAGTTTCCTAAAATCAAGATCTTTCTTGGTTTTCATAGACTCAGACCCAGGCGCCTTTGTCCTATAGACTTAACTCGTTCCTACCCTTGTAGACTTACTATTGGTCATACCTCGTAGAATTACCATGAGTTTGTGGAATTACTATGAGCTCGGTATTGTAAACTTTGTTTGTACACATTCCTAGTAAGCTTGCCAGGTGAATTTGATGTTGCTTCGTAGACTTTCGATGGGTCTTGATAGACTCGCTATGAATTTGTATCAACGAACTAACAATGAATTTGTGAGCCCTTCTTGTAAATAGGTCAAAGATTTTTTTTTTTTTTTGTGATAGGGCTTATCAACACATAAATACATGCCCGCATTATGTTAGTTTGTAGCAACATTATAACCAGGAATAATGTAATTTTATGAACCCAAGCAACATCGAAAAATATTGCACTTTCGGTTACGAGAGTATTACGAGGATGTGAGATTTTCCATGCAATCTTAAGTCCTGTAATGTGGACATGTAGTTTATAAGACATATTTGGGGACCAGTGCTAACCTTTGTTTCCTGTGGACACAAGAGATCAATGGATAACCATGTTTAACTGTTCCAACCATAATGCCATAGTGTTTGTTTTACGTTTTCATATTTTATGATAAAAATTCGGTGTATTAATCCACCAAAAATCTCCCGATTTCCTAATTAGAAAGCCACGACCAAAAATAGAAGAAAGCACATCGATGTCCGGTTGATCTCCCACATGATGATGTCTACTTTTGGTGGCCACATGCCATGTGGCGTTGATGGACGTGATCTTCCCTCATGTTCTATTCGTTGTATTTAGCAACAGAAATTTTGGGCCACAGATCTCAGCCCAATCTGTGGATCGACAGTCCAGAACACATGCCCAAAGAAGGAAAATCCAGGAAGAAGGCGACCATTGATACACACCAGGCGAAGGCTTGTTGGGCGAAGGGATCACCAAGCGATGGGAGTACCAGGTGACGGGCGATGACAGGTCGACGAAGCGACAAGCGACAGTCAGACTGGGCGAGTGGGGAAACTCTACGGCGAAGCCCAATGGGCGACACGGTCGATCAGTCAACTGTTAAGGAAGGCTCTAGAAGATCTCGGGATCCGGAAGGAGATTGTTGCCAAGTTTACTCATATGGAAAGGAGATATTCCATGGAGAACGGCAACAAAGGAAACGTAATATATGTGCAATATTACATTACCGTATATACGTAGGTCTAGCTTAGTGTAAATACTTGTTCTTAGGCATTGTATATCAACACATCTCTACAGACGGACATATATTGTCAATTTATCTTTCTAGCGTTCATGCTATCTTTTGCGCTCCTGTGTTCTTGCTCACTTTCGAAGGCATCGTCGATGGCATCCGTAAGTGCTTCCGCTTAGGGGTGTTCGTCCGCTGTCTTCTTCTTTTCTTTACTTTCACTTCATACGGCAACCACTCATTCAACGAATCCTCTGAGCACCAGTGGTCACCAGTGGATCCGGCTTGTCCGCGGTCACTTCCGGAGCGAACACGCATTTGGCGACCACAATTGGAGCAACTAGGCTAACACGATGCCAAAGACTCGATCTGGTCTTATCTTAAACAATCCCGAAGGCAACAACTTCGATGAAGAAAAGAGCAGCGATGGACGTAGCTCAAACCCAGCCTTGGTTGAAGAGGCCGTCATGAGTACGCTCCAACTCTTAATGGAGAAGGTCGGTGCTATCGACCAGAAACATGATGCCTTCGAGGAGGCAATCAACTCCAAGATGGAGGCCGTTTTTCAAAACCTCGGGACTGTGTCGGGTGTACCATCAGGCAGCCCCGTAGACAACAGGGGTGAATCAGCGACTAGGCATCAGCATGATTACTATTCGCACAGAGCGGTAATCGCTTAAGGAAAAAGGAAGGTTGACACTGAGGATGTCCCTACCTTTCTAGTCCTGGGAGGACAATGTACAATAACCCGCCACTTGTGATAAACGAGGATGAGAGGGCAGAGCAACAAGTCCATCATATAGCATACCAACCTCCGTTCCGGAGAAGGGAAGAATTCGTCAGGCCCGCAGAGAGCGAGTTTGTTCGCCTTGTAGAGATCAAAGACATTCTGAGTATAATCCCTACACGACACGAAGGAGGGAAACAATAATGTCCGAAATCATCCCACCGCCAGAGCTTTCGCCTGAGATCAGATACTATGTTATGCAATTAGTCGAACGGGCGATCCCTGGTACAGATGACACAAATGAGATTAAGCTCTATCGGGTCCCTTATTCTGAAAACATCGATCAAGACTATCATTTTCCAAGGGGATACCGTGTTCCTGAATTCGCCCGCTTTTCGGGCGAAGAAGGGATTTCGCCTGCCGAACACATTGCCCGTTTCACCCACCAAGCTAGGGAGGCTGCCGCGAATGCTTTCTCGAAACTATGTCCACTTCCAAGCTCTCTTTACAGGAGATGCTTTCACGTGGTATATAAACCTTCCCCATAATTCAGCGAGAAACTAGGAGGACATGCAAGTCCAGTTCACGCTGGCATTCGCCCAGACTAATCCAGCGGTGACCCTACAAGACCTTACTCATATGAAACAGCAGCCAGGCGAACCCGTGGCTGTATTTCTGAATAAATTGAGGAAGGCACGACTGAGGTGTAAAAGTTCCACGTCTAAAGCTGAACTTATTGCTATCGCCTAGGATTCCCTCCTTCTTCGCCTGAGAAAGAAGTTGGAGAGAGAAGTGTTCAAAGACTGGAACGAATTAGCCAGAAGGGCTATTTGGTACGAGAATCTCCTTAGAGAGAAAGGGAGGTTGATAGCGGGACCTTTGGTAACCTATCATGCTGAACCAGTCATAGACATAAGCGTCGCGGAGTGTGTGAAGGGGCAACCTCTAACATGCGACGAATTAGCATAAAAGAACTTTCGGGCTAAAGCATCTCCTAAAACTCAAGAAGAGAGAAAATACTCCTTCGATGAGTGGAAAGCTGACGAGATCTTCGAGTTTATGCTTCAAAACGGTCGGATTCGACGGAAATCAGGCCATATAATTTCTCGTACTGACAAAGAAAAGTCGAGGAACTTCTGTAAATGGCATGGGTCTTTCACCCATACTACCAATGACTGCCTGACGTTTAGAAACTTGGTGCAGGACCTTATTGAGTCTAACGAGCTACGCTTCCCAGATTCACAAGATTAGACATTAATATAGTCACATCCCTTTGATGATTTAATCGATCTGAATACCTTTGACGTTAATTATCTAACCACTTCTCCCTCGCTAATGCATGAGGGGAAAGATCGACCGCCTGAGATCGGTGAGACGCTCATAGCCAACATACTGTTCAAGCGGCTTTTAAGTAAAGGAATTTTACTGTACCTTGCTGATTTAAAAGGGATGTGACACGATCGTTGCCGCCGGCACATGGATTCCTCGAACACCACCGATAAGTGCCATACCTTCAGGAAATACTTGTTGAACGAAAGAAAAGCTGGCTGGTACGACCTCAATCCCTTGAGGGGATGGCGGTAGGAATCCATAGTGATCCGAGAGTATACTAACGTGGGGATAAGCACTCGGAACAAACGAGTCCTCCACAGAGGGAAAACAAAGGGTTTTTGTACTACTGAAGAGCTCATACAAAGAGGACAAAAGAAAGCGAATCTAGGCGAAAAGAAAGCCACACAAAGAGGGTGTCCCCAGGTGGCGGGCCTCAGATCGCCTCGGACCTCAGCAGGTGAAAGAAAGTCCAAAACGACAAAACCACCCTCGAGGCGATGAAGAAGTGATGAGAAAGGGCACCTCAATTGCTCAGTTTTAACAGTTGACATGGTTTGCTTTAGGTGCAAACCGATAGCAGCTCACAAAGTGCTCATCACCTAGATGTGTCAGCTCTGTTGCAACCAATACTTCTTGCTTCTAGCTGGATTAGCATCCGAAGGCCAGATCAAGCTAGAAAAGGTCGATCCTCCGTTAGGTAACCTGTCCGACTCCGAATTCAATCATTACTCGGGGACTTCGCCTAGAAAAGATTTCGAAAGGGGTATGACCCACATAGAAGGGAGTTTGTTTAGGTTGATAATCGCCTGCAACCCCTCGAGAATTCACGCTTTATCCGCGTACCTGTCCTTCCAAATATAGGGACATGGTAGAAAGTGGGCATGGGAGCGCAATCTCGGGTACCCACCGAGACACCAGGAAATGCAGAGAAAGAAGGGCGCGACGTGCCGCAGAGAAACGTGCTAAGCCAACAGTCCCTAATGCCTAGAAAAGCAAGGAGCCGAGCGAAAGTGACCTTGCATCCAATTCGCCGAGCGACTATAATCCACTTCAATCCGAGACTCCATCCGAGGCGAATGAAGCTCCTTGCAATGTCCTTATGCTACCGGCTGAATTTGTCAAGAGGGAATCGTCAACCGAAACGTAGGCTAATTCCATCCTGTAAATTTAACATTCCCACTGAAATACCACGGAATTTTCCACATGGGTGGTTTACAGAGCCCTCTATGGTGATGAGGAAGCACATGTTTCCCCTCCATATTCGAGCGGCAATCAATAACATGGTTATATGCCGAGTCCTTATCGATAACGGGGCGACCATCAACCTGTTACCCCTTGAAGCTTACAAAAGCTTAGGGGATGACATAGCTGAGCTTGGAGAAACTGACGTAAGAATTAGTGGGTTCAATGGAATTACCTCCTCTTGCTTTGGAGTAGTTTTTGCTAAACTCCGAGTAGGAACGCATGAAAAGAAGACGGCTTTCTTTGTTATAGACATAAAGCCCTCCTTTAAGCTTTGCTTGGAAGGGATTGGCTCCATAAAACAGGCGCTATACCCTCTACTCTTCACCAAGAACTTCTATTGTGGGGAAAACAAGGTTTGGAAGTCGTTTCTGGCGAAGCGAATTAGAAATCTAACATACCTTATGTCTGGGCAAGAGCAGTTAAACAGGTGAAGGACTTGACCTTAAAGGAGAGATATGCTTTGGAAGACCAAAACGTTGGCCCTATAAGTGACACAGGCTATGAGTTCCTGGTCTCATACGATAGACCACCGCCTCAAAACCCAATTATTCCTACAGGATGGGGCGATGAGTTACAACTTGAAGCCAAGCAAGATCTCACTCCACTAGAGAAAGATATGCATGAATCTGGGATAAGGGATGACAACAACACTCAGCAAACTGAGACGGACTTGGAGCCTGAAAGACTCCTCAACCCATCCTCATCCAATAGAGAGTGAACAAACCGATCCAGTAGCTGATGTCCTAGAAAAATTAGCTAAATATAAGACATCTAGAATAAATGAGACTCGATGTAACTCGTCTCCTCCAGCATGCCAGGACATGCTAAGTATTTATTCAAATAATAAAGAAGTCCCTAATAGTTCTGTTACCCCTTGTGATCCGTAAAGCAACACCCAAAGACGAATACCCCATGCCTGTCGCTGATGATCTCATAGACAAATCGGCAGGACACGACCTAATATCCTTTATGGACGGGTATTCTAGGTATAACCAAATTTTCATCGCTAAGGAAGACGTTCATAAAACTGCATTCTGATGCCCAATAGGAATATTCGAATGGGTAGTAATGCCTTTTGGGTTGAAGAGCGATGAACTTAATCTTCACCTCACTGATAGGAAAGACACTTGAGGTATATATAGATGATGTTGTGGTGAAATCTAAAAAGAGACGGGACCATCCTTCTCATTTAAGCGAAGCATTTGAAAAGATGCGAAAGCACAGCCTCAAACTCAATCCACTAAGATGTGCCTTCGGAGTGCAAAAGGGGCAGTTTCTTGGTTTCCTTGTGCACCAACGAGGAATCGAAGTAGACCCTTTGAAGTCCCGCGCCATTCAAAATCTTCCAGCTCTACATAGCAAGAAGGAACTTCAAGCCTTCCACGGCAGGGTAAATTATATCCGCCGATTTATAGGCAATGTCGCATCTAAGAAAAGTGCCTTCTCGACAATCCTCAGAGGAAAACAGAAGGGACAGATTAACTGGACATCACAACATGAGCAAGCGTTCTGGAATTTAAAAGACTGCCTTGTCAATCCGCCTGTGCTGGCACTACAAAGCGCATACCAACCATACATTCTGTACGTAGCAGCATCCCAGTCCACTATTGGATCAATGCTAGCACAAGAGCACAGCAGAGTAGAAAGGGCGATTTACTATCTGTCGTGCCTACTCACAGAAATAGAACAAAGATACCCCACAACATAAAAGATCTGCCTGGCGGTGTATTACTCAATAACGAAACTAAGACACTATATCGGGTCCAACAATGTGTACGTCGTCTCCAAGACCCCGGTTACCAAAGTGTTCTTTGACAATCCCCTACTTACGGGAAGGATAGGCAAGTGGAGCCTAGTGCTCAAAGCCTACAATGTCTAAAATAAACCACAAGCCTCAGTCAAAGGCCATGCTTTAGCCGAATTCATAACTCATTATGGTGAAGGCAATCTCGATTCCACACTCGAAGAAGATCACCCGAACAAAAGATGGGCCGAAAAGTGTATGAAATATGTAAGAAATTAATGTCAGTACTTACGTCAAATGTACGAAAGTATGAGATCGGCTTAGTAGATGGCGGGACGTCCCGACCGAAGGCGGGACGTTAGCCGCGTCGAGGGTTATAACATTAAAATACAAAAGGAAAAGAATGTTGACCTATCGAATTTGGTAAGAAATTTGGTATCAATTATGAGATTGATAGTAAGAAGTTATTTCCATGTTCGGTTAATCTTTCCTAATTCAGTCGGACCACGTAGGAGATTATTTATGTACAACCAATAAAATTCCAAACTTTCGTTAGGTACGTATGTCAAGCAACCATTTTCACTGCACATATCATTCGTGACTATGATCTAACTATTGGCATGACAAAAATCTTGGGCCTAATGATGAGAATCCCATAAATCCAAGCCCATTTTACGAGAAACCCGCAAAGCAATTTGGTTGATCAAGAGCAAGTCTACCAGGATAATGACATATATTTGGGCCAATTTTACGGGAAGCCCATGAGTCCAGGGGTCAGTGAGAGTGTTTACAAGCCCACCGTTGTGCGTGCCGCTAGGGAAATAGTCTACGAAGGACCGTCACGGTCAGAGTCTACGAAGATCAGAAAAGATTTTGACCTCGAGATTTCTGGAAAGCAATTATGGGGTCATGTCCCCACGGTTTGGGTGATCTTTAGGTTGAGAAAAATCAGGGAAAATGTGACTCACGTCTTAGCAAACCAGATTCAATATAAAAGAGAGTAAGATTCTCTCTCAAAAGACAACAACATTCATCTAAGGCCAAAAATACATTATTTTTCAAACAACTCTCGGTTCTTAGCTTTCTAGCATCCGTTTCCCAGCCTTTTTCCAAACCAGGGTGAGCTCGTAGGGCCCTTGGTTTCCATTCCACTGCTAGGGTGAGCTCGTAGGGCCCTTGGTTTCCAAAGTCATTAGTACTATCGTCCACACCCCCGTCCATCACACCAGCAGAGTTAAGATTCCATTGCTCCAGTCCGCAAACTCACGACGTCAGCAACAAGTTTACAGTACCATCACCATCCAAGTTCTCAATTCTTTCGCTTTTTCGTGGTTGTAAGGTTTTTTCCTTGATTTTATGACATCGTTTGACATCGTTTATTAATACAATTCATCTGTTTTCATTATTGGCGACCACATCCAAACCCCTGTGAGTGTTCATACCAAATATTTCTAACTTGAACACGTTTTTGGCGACCAAAGTGGGAGTCAAACAAATTGACCATTTAAAATGGCAAGAAATACCAGGAGCTTAAATACGCAGGACCCCCCTCCTCCATCCGATGGAGAGAATCAGGGTATGACGAGATCGCTAGTTGAGGGAAATACGGCTCAAGGAAGCGAGGCTATGACCACTTAGCCCCCTGCAGCTTTGATACACCTTATGAGTTCATATCGAGGCTCGAGTTTCATAAAGAGTTCGGTGATATGAAGAGGAATATGGAAGATGTGCAGGAAAATCTACAAAATGTGCAGGGAAATCTACAAAATATGCAGGAAAATCTACAGGAGAGACTGCAGAACATGCATGAAGAAAATACACGCCGCATGACCGAAATGTGAAAAGAAATATGGAAATGCCGGAAATGATTCAAAGTGTCCTTAAGGCAGCACCTAGCCCAAAACAGGGCGATCCCGTTAATCAAGATAATTCTTTCATGGGACATGCTCGGCGCGCGGCTACTGGGAAATGCATTGTGTCTTTCCAAGAGGATGATGTATGGGGAGATACCACTCAGGGCAAAAAAGTGTTTCCCATCAGGCCTTCCTCTTCTGGGCCGCCTGGTCCCAATAGACAGGACCAGCCCCGTAGAGAAAGTTTCTACGTGAGATCCCCACTAGAAGAATATGTCTATAGAGTGGACTCAATTGTGGAGCAAATTGTACCAGCTCGTGCTCGTCGAAAAGACATGTATCTGTACGAAATTCATTCCCTAAATACATAGAGCGGGAATGGTATCGTGATGAGTCTACACGAATGAGATCGGTTCAAATCAAGTCTATGATGACGACGACGTAGACTGGGACGAATATCGATACTCAAATTATGCTTCCCATCATTGGCATAGAGAGAACTTTTCCGGAGACGAGTATGCTCCTAAAGCCAATAGAGTCAGGGAGCCCAACTCTTTTGTTCTAGAAAACGTCCCGACATAAGTAGAAAACTTCATAGATGATGACTACAAAGTAAATGGATATGCGAATAATTACTCTAATAATGATCATTCACATCGACGTAGAGAGAGTTATTATACAAAACCTCTCGCCGATGAGTATGTCCCCACTCTCGACGATGAGTATGTTCCCATTTCTAGAACTTATTGTAGAGGAGTATGTCTCTAGGACAAATACTCCCGTAGAGGAGTATGTCAACAGAATAGAACCTTCTGTAGAAGAGTATGTCTCCAGGACAAATACTCCCGTAGAGGAGTATGTCAACAGAACAGAACCTCCCATAGAGGAGTATGTCTCCATGACAAATACTCCCGTAGAGGAGTATGTCAACAGAACTAAACCCTCCGTCGAGGAGTACGTGCCCATAACAAAACCTCTTGCATAAGAATATGCTCTCAAAATAAAACCACTCATCGAGGAATATTTTCCATAGCAAACTCGTCGCTAGAGGTTGGTATAGTTAAGCAGTTTGGTCTGCCAACCCACAAAGATGTGGGGTGCAAGTGGTAGAACAAAGGACGCCAAATTTTGTGCCCGTAGTCGACATCCAATCATTAAAGAATGAAATTGCAATTCGTATTTTTCATACTTTTCAAACAGAGGTTAACATCGTAGAGAATGACCTTGAACATCCCGAGCATGAACCGTGGGAGCTTGGAGAAACAATAGTGGCTGATGCGAGTTGGAATGAACAAGGCCGAGTCGAGATCAAGTCAAGAGGAGTGCTCGAGATGGGAAGTACCTTCATGCTATTGAAGTGGTCGAGTTGATTCATCAGCTCGAGACCGGGAGCTCGAGAAGGGGAGCTCGAGAAGACTTCAAGTCGGGCCAGCCGACATCAGGCCCAGTTTCCTTTGTTTTACTTTTTGGACTTGTTTTAATTAGTTTTTTGTTTTTACCATTTTGGGCCTAATGGAGAGTTAGGGGTAGCCCATTTTTGGTCCTCTATAAATAGACTCTTGTGAATATTTTTACCCAAATGTGACAGCCGTCAACTTCTTGCATGAACTTTGCACAACTTCTCTTATCGTTTGGTGGATTCCAAGCATGGCGAAATTTTATCCGAACGTTCCCATAATCAATGGTGTTTCTGTATCCGGTTGTGTGCCGTTCAACCCTCGTGGTAGTCCTGGTGGTGCTTCGGCTGTATCCAACGGCGGTCATAGTTTTATTCTTTTTCGTTTACGTCCGTCGGTTAGTTCCTTCGTCCGTCTTGTCGTCATGATAGTATTTTCTCATTTCCATGGCTGGTGGCGCATTAGTTGGTATCAGACCACACGGTTGTTGGAGCGCACGGTTGTAGAGCGCTCGGTTGTTGAGAGCGCAAGGTTGTGTTGTGCGCTGAGTCATTTGAGAGCGGTGGTTATCGTAGATTGCAAATGTGTCGTTAAGCATACTGTGGAAGTGATGCCGAACATGTTTCGACGTGGGATGACGTTAAAGGAGGCCCGTTCGGCTCGTTTAGAACATGAGGTTGGAGAGTTACGTCGTCAGATGCAGTAGCTCCTAGGAGAAAGGAGGCAACCTGAACCACAGTCTCCTCGATACTTTGAGGACGTAAAAGAAAATCCGTTTGTGGATAGATATGGGGGCGAGGAGAGTCCTAGGAGATCAACTCGGGACGAGGAGAGTCCCATGAGGCAAACTTGGGAACGTCAACTCGCGCGACCCATTAATATGCGAGTAGACATTCCTTAGTTTGAGGAAAAAATAGACCCTGAGGAGTTTCTCGACTGGCTTCATGCCATTGAGAGAGTATTCGACTATGAAGACATTCCCGAAGAATGGCAAGTCAAGGTGCAGCCCTTCGACTTCGAATGGCAGCGTCGTCAAGAAGGGAAAAAGAAGATTCGCTTGTGGGACAAGATGAAAAGGGAGATGAAGAAGTGGTTTCCTCCCGAACGATATCAGCAAGACATGTTCCTCAGATTGAACTCCTTCAATAGTGTTCGAGTGTTTCTGAGTACACTCACGAGTTCGAGCAATTGATGTTCCATTGTGATATAACTGAGCCCCCTGGTCAGACAATTGCAAGGTACAGAAAAGGGCTAAAAAAATCATGTGGCGGATGCTGTTGAGTTGCAGCCTTATTGGAGTTTCGTGGATGTATGCAACTTAGCCTACAAAGTCGAGAAGCAACAAGTTAGGAGAACGCTTGTGAGGGCAACTATGAGGAGCACTCCTGTCAGCAAAGGGAGTTCGTCCTCGAGAACCATCTCGACTTCGTGCTCGAGACCAGTCTCGCGTTCGCTCTCGAGCACTCCCAACTCGAGTAACGACAGTTACAAGGCCAGAATTGAAGTTCGGCCGCCCCCTAACACTGGTTTCTCCAGAAAGTGTTTCAAGTGTCAAGGAGTTGGGCATATAGCTTCCGCCTGCCCTAATCAACTTACCATTACTATTATGGAGCTTTCAGAGGATGATCAAGTGTATGACCAAGAAGAAGAACCCATTTGGGATGCCGAGGAAGAAATTGTGGAAGAACCTAGTGAGGGTGAGTTGTTGGTGATTCGAAAGGCTCTTATTGCAAATGTGGTGCCGATGAAGTCAACCATCGCGGGAGAGGATCTTTCAAACCCGACGCACTGTGCAGGTAAAGGTGTGTCACGTGATTGTTGATAGTGGGAGCTGTACCAATGTGGCCTCCACTACCATGGTCGAGAAGTTGAAGTTACTGACAAAGCCACACCCTCGACTATACAAGCTTCAATGGTTGAGCAAAGAGAGTGATCTAAGGGTGACTAAGCAAGTATTGGTTTCGTTGAGTATTGGTCAGAGCTACAAGGACATGGTGACTTGCGATGTAGTTCTGATGGACGCGTGTCACGTGTTAATGGGAAGGCCGTGACAGTATGGTCGTTGAGCTGTTTATGATGGGTACAAGAATGTTTATTCTATCACTCACGATCAGAAGAAGATTGCCTTACTTTCCTTTACCACCCAAGCATAATCCAACCCATCGTCTCGAGATCAAACTTGACAAGCAATTCGAAATTGGTGGAGTTGGCTCAAGATATTCGCGAGGAGAAGTTAGTATATATGTTGATGTTGTTCGAGGTAGGAGAAGAGCAGGCTTCGACCATGTTCCCTCGAGCTCGAGCACTTCTATAAGAATTTGAGGATCGGTTTCCTGAGGAGACCAGGAAGACTTCTTCCTCTGAGGGACATACAACATCAGATCGACCTCATTCCTGGAGTGTCATTGCCTAACCGACCTGCGTATCGATGTAATCCCAATGAAGCAAGAGAGCTGCAACGACAAGTTGATGAGCTTATTGAATGAGGCTTTGTTCGAGAGAGCCTCAGCCCGTGTTTCGTTCCCGTCATCTTGGTTCTCAAGAAGGATGGTTCATGGTGGATGTGTGTCGACAGTAAAACAATATTTAAGATCACCGTCAAGTATCGATTTCCCATTTGTCGACTTGATGATATGCTTGATGAGTTGCATGGGTCGACAGTTTTCTCTCGAAGGTGGACCTACGGACTGGATATCACCAGATTCGGATGAAGGAGGGAGATGAGTGGAAGACGGCTTTCAAAACCAAATTCGGCTTGTATGAGTCGATGGTTATGCCGTTTGGTTTCTCGAATGCGCCGAGCACCTTCATGCGACTGATGAACCAGGTGTTTCGTGCTTTCATCAGCAAATTCATGGTTGCTTATTTTGATGATATTCTTGTATATAGCCGTAGTGAGGAGGAACACATTCATCACCTTAGAAAGTTGTTCGAGAAGTTGAGGGAGCAACATCTATTCGGGAACAGCAAGAAGTGCAAATTCTCGATTTTCAAACTTGTCTTTTTGGGGTACGTCATCTCGAGAGAAGGAATTCAAGTGGATGAGAGTAAAGTTGCTGTTATTCGAGATTGGCCTATTCCCATGACAGCTCATGATGTCCGGAGCTTTCATGGCCTAACATCATTCTATCGGAGACGATGACAGAATGGTTGAAGGGGACAATTTTTTAGTATACCACGTCATCATTCCGATGATGGAATGTTTGAAGGGGACGATTTTCGAGTGGACTCCGGCGGCTCAATCAAGTTTTGAGTTGCTCAAGAGTTGTTTATGCGAAGCGCCTGTATTGGCACTCCCTGACTTCGAGAAGGTGTTTGAAGTTGAGTGTGATGCCTTGGGAGTAAGGATTGGTGGCGTATAGCTGCAAGAGGGTCGACCAGTTTCTTACTTTAGCGAGAAGTTAAATGGATCTCGATTGAACTACTTGACCGATGATAAGGAGTTTTATTCTATCATTCTTACAGTCGAGACATGGAGTAATTATCTGATGCCCAAGGAGATCGTTCTTCATACTGATCATGAGTCTTTGAAGCATATCAATGGGCAGGAAAAACTTAATCGATGACCTGCAAAGTTGGTGGAATTTCTCCAATCATTCACTTTCATCTTAAAGAATAAGTCGGGAATGATGAATGAAGTCAACTCTTACGGTCAGAATGGAACCGAAGTTGATCGAATTCGAGATGTTAAAAGAGTTGTACTCAAGAAATGAAGACTTCGGAGAGGTGTATAAGGGGTGTCTCGAGAAGCCTATTTAGCATTATCTTCTATCCGATGGCTTTCTATTTCGAGGCGTTAAGTTATGCATTCCTCGAAGTTTCATTCGAGAACATCTTATCCAAGAGGTACATGAAGGAGGACTACCTGGTCACCTAGGAGTCGGGAAAACTCTCGAGATGCTTCAAGAACATTTCTACTATTCTCGAATGGATGAGGACATACACAAGTTGATCCGACGTTGCGCAACCTGTCACATTTAGCCTCAAGGTCTCTACACACCATTGCCGGTAGCTGACGTCCATGGAAGTATGTGAGCATGGATTTCGTTCTTGGATTGCCCCGAACACAACGACTGAAGGACTCGATCATGGTTGTTGTGGATCGTTTTTCGAAGATGGCTCACTTTATTTCTTGCAAGAAGACGGATGATGCTTCTCACGTAGCAGACAGAGATCGTTCGTCTGCATGGGGTCCCATTGTCGATAGTGTCAGGTCGAGATGTCAAGTTTTTGAGCTACTTCTGGAAGACACTTTGGCACAAACTCGAGAGAAAGCTTTTGTTCAGCACCACTTGTCATCCGCAGATAGATGAGCAAACTGAGGTCGTGAATAGGACTATGAGAAGCCTACTTGAGCTATGGTGTCGAGGAATCAAAAGGATTGGTTTATTAGACTCACACAAGCTGAGTTTTCTTATAATCGAGCCCATCATTCGATTACATGAGCTACACCGTTCGAAGTGGTGTATGGTGTCACCCCGAGGATTCCCATCGCATTGGTACCAATGCCTAGTCAGGGTATTCTCGAGAAGGACGCGGTTCGACGAGCTGAAGAGATGTGGAAGCTCCATGCGAAGATTCGAACCGTTAGTGAGCAACAAAATGAGAAGTACTAGTCTAAGGCGAATCATGGGCGAAGGTTGCGGATATTCCAACCAGGGGATCTTGTATGGGTTCACTTGCAGAAGGATATGTCTTCAGCAAGGAAGAAGAATAAGCTCAAGCCCAGGGCTGATGGTCCTTTTCGAGTCATCGAGATGATCAATAATAATACATATAAGATCGACTTGTCGGGGGTGTATGGCGTGTCAGCGACATTCAACGTACAAGATCTCGCATTGTATGAGGATGATGAAGAACCCTTAATTTGAGGACAAATATTCTTCAGCAAAGGCAGGATGATGCGAGTTGGAATGAACAAGGCCGAGTCGAGATCAAGCCGACAAGAGCACTCGAGAAGGGAAGTACCTTCACGCTATTGAAGTGGTCGAGTTGATTCATCAGCTCGAGAAGGGGAGCTCGAGAAGATTTTAACTCGGGTCAGCCGACAACAGGCCTAGTTTCCTTAGTTTTACTTTTTTGACTTGTTTTAATTAGTTTTTGGTTCTTACCATTTTGGGCCTAATGGGGAGTTAGGGTTAACCCATTTTTAGTCTTTTGTAAATAAGACTCTTGTGTTTAGGTTTAAACAGAACCCTATGAATATTTTTACTCAAATTTGGTAGCCATCAAGTTCTTGCATGAACTTTGCGCAACTTCTCTTATCGTTTGATGGATTCCAAGCGTGGCGAGATTTTATCCGAGCATTCCCATAATCGGGGGTGTTTCTGTATCCGATTGTGTGGCACTCAACCCTCGTGGCAGTCTTGGTGGTGCTTCAGCTGTATCCAGCGGCGGTTCGAGTTTTATCCTTTTTCGCTTACGTTCGTCCGTTAGTTCCTTCGTTCGTCTTGTCGTCGTGGTTGTATTTTCTCGTTTCCGTGGTTGGTGGCGCGTCAGTGGCCAACTCGTTATTATGGTGCCACTTACCCTGTGATCCGGGCGATTCGAAACACAACGTACGTTTAAATCGACAGTGTGTTTCCCAACTAGAAAAGCATTTTCAATTCCCGCAACACTGGCAAATACAACGAGCTCACACTCTCAACAATATCGCGTACCTTGACATGGAATTCCAACTTGCACGAGGATATAGAGTTTGGCACATATAATGGGATCACACCGTTTCGTGTTAGATCTCGAATCTACAATGTATTTCATTCTCTTTATACTGCTTTGTCCCTAATCCAAGCCACTTCACAATGTCGGGTAAGACTCTCAGGTAAGATCGTCTCACCCTAAAAGGGAGGCTTATGTTGGCATGGCAAAAATCTTGAGCCTAATTATGAGAAGCCCATAAATCCAGACCCATTTTACAAAAATCCCGCAAAGCATTTTCGCTGGTCTATGGCAAGTCTATCAAGACAGTGACACATATTTTGGGCCCATTTAAGTCCAGGGGTCCGTAAGAGTGTTTACAGTCACACTGTTATGCGAGCCCGTCTGGAAAAGTACTAAGTCTACGAAGGACCGTCAGGGTCAGAGTCTACGAAGACTAGAAAAGCTCTTGACCCCGAGATTTCGGGAAAGTAGTTATAGAGTCACGTCCCCACGGTTTGGGGTGATCTTCAGGTAGAGAAAAATTAGGGAAAATGTGACCCTCGTCTCAGTACACTAGATTCAATATAAAAGAGAGCAAGATTCTCTCTAAAAAGACAACGACATTCATCTAAGGCCAAAAGTGCATTATTTGTCTTGCAGCTCTCGGTTCTCAACTTTCTAGCATCCGGTTCCCATCTTTCGTCCAAACCAGGGTGAGCTCGTACGGCCCTTGGTTTCCATTCCACCGCCAGGGTGAGCTCGTAGAGCCCTTAGTTTCCAACGTCATTTCTACTATCGTCCACACCCTCGTCCATCACTCCACCAAAGTCCAGATTTCACCGTTCCAGTCCGCAAGCTCACGGCGTCAGCAACAAGTCTACAGCGCCACCACCATTCAAGTTCTCAATTCTTTCGCTTTTTCATGGTTGTAAGGTTTTTTCCTTGATTGTAAGACATCGTTTATTAATACGATTCATCTGTTTTCATTACTGGCGACCACATCCGAACCCCTGTGAGTGTTCGTGCCAAATATTTTCGACGTGATCCGTTTTCGACGTGAACACAAACTCATCAGAACCCGCCTCCCCCAAACAAAGGAGGACATTTGTATACCGATTATTGTCTATTCAAATAATCTCGGAGTTGGAGTTAAAGTAAGGTCGTGGGGAATGTATCAATGTTTAAGGACACCCATTAAAAGGGTCCCTCCCCCTCCCCATTCGAACGTACTAGTATAATAAGAGATGTCCAGTGATGCCCTTGATAATCGCCATGTCGTTTACTGCCCATGAGATACATGTAAAGAACGGGGTGGCCTTATTCATACGCACACGTTCTTAACATTTTAATAATAATAGTATAAAAAAATGAAACATGGATAATTTATATATTAGTAACGAGGGTTTGCCTCCTTTCCAGTGGATTCGGTGATTAACGGCTTTAAAAACCGGGTGAGGAATTTTGATGGTATTGATTTTAGTAAGATGTTTAGATAAAAGAAGAGTCGTCGATCAAATCCAAATCCCAATCCCAGCGAGAATTTTATTCATAGCATCCTATCGAAAAGTAAGCCAACCCCCCCCCCCCCCCCACAACCCCAAGTCTATGGAAGCGGCTAACGGTACGTGCACGTGAGACTTACGTAGTTTACTAATTAATACTAAAATTAGTAGTAAATTTTACTAAAAGTTGACCGTTACTACTCAAGTCAACGCAAAAGTAGTAAAAAAAAGTAGTAAATTTTACTACTTTTTGGTCTTCTTTTAGTAAAGTCAACGAAAATGTAGTATAAAATGTCGTAAATTTTACTACTTCTGAACTGTTCACCGCAGTGCAATTTTACTACTTTTACGCTGACTTTACTAAAACCTCATTTTTAGTAAAGTCAACGGAGAAGTAGTAAAAAAAGTAGTAAAATTTACTACATTTTTTACTACATTTTCGTTGACTTTACTAAGAAAACCACACTTTTAGTAAAGTCAGCGAAGATATAGTAAAAAAAGTAGTAAATTTTACTACTTTTTTTACTACTTCTCCGTTGACTTTACTAAATTTCTCCTTTTTAGTAAAGTCAGCGTAAAAGTAGTATAAAAAGTAGTAAAATTTACTATTTTTAACTGTACAAATTATGTCGATAAGTAGTAATTGTTTACTACTTTCGTTGTGATTTTAGTAAAATTGTGTTTGAGTTGGTAAAATTGGTAGTAAATAGGTAGGGTTTGTCGTAAATGTTTACTACTTTAAGCATGTTTTTACTAAAATAAGTAATAAACTGTTACTATTTTGTAGGAGTTGACTAAGAAATTTTACTACTTTGAACAGTGTTTCCGAACCTAACTCCGAACCTAATTTTTCTAAATTTTGATGTGAAATGACTATTTTACCCCAGTTAAATGGAAAGTAGGAAATTGTGTTTGAATCGTAAGTAAATACGACGTCTTGGGCCGTGGACACGTCTAAAATTGTTTATACCTTTTCTCATGTACCGAGTTGACATTATGAAATAATCCTGGTTAAAATTTGAAACTCTAAAAAGATTAATCCATATATATATAATTGTTTTTATTTATCTTCGTGGCTTACATGCGATGAGACGTCAAATAATTTTTCTATTAGCTTTTGGTGTAATCGAATTATAGACCTGTGTGGGGGGACCTTCACGAGGATAGTTCCAAAGTACCGTGTGAACATAAACTATTTCCCTTTTCACTGTTGTTTGATTTTATTTTCCGATTCTACCATTTTTCCACCCTTTTTCTGTTTTTCTAATTTTACTACCCAAAACTTGATCTCTTCTAATTTACTCCTTTTTTGACAAAAAAGAAAATTATTCTTAAGCGGGCTTTTTTTTAATAAGTACTTAAGCGGGCTTTGATACCAATTAAAACAGACTAAAGATAAGCAAAAGCTAATCAACTCGTAAATGAGTTAAACATCAGCATGCTAGATATTCTTCAAAAATTCCAGTAATCGAACTAAAGAAGATTTTCCCAATTGTCTTTGTCGTCGGCGTTCCACCAACCTCAAATACTCGTTTGAGTATTTTAAACTCGCCGTAAATCCGAGATTGGACTTATCTTCAAGGAAATATTCCTCAAATTCACTCTGTACTAGAGTCAGTTCTTCTAATTTCTTAGAATAACTGTCTACCAGCTTGGATAACTGAGTTATCTGTGCAAATAGAATTTCTAATCGATCTACTACAGTGTTAAGAAGACTAGTAGTAGAATCATTGCCAACACCGTGATCCAAATGGAATTATTCGGGGTTTGGACAATCAGTCATATGAATGACTCGTGCACTGCACTTGTCTTTCAAACTAGAAAGATCAACATAAACAATCTTAAAACAAGATGCTTATCATACCTTAATCCAATGGATAGCTCTGAGGGTTCACCAAGCTTCCGCAACTTCTGGAAATTCAAGAGTGACTCACTTCTCAAAGTTGAGAATCCTGTGAGAGGGATATGCTCTTCTGTGTCATTCTAAATGGCCTTACCTTGAGGGTCTTATATGGACACTCCTCATCCAAAAACAAGGTTTAGTCATAAAAACTTTTCCTTCAAGGTTTCGATTCGTAAATCTGACCTTAAGTTAGTTTTAATCAATTCTGATTAATTCTAACCACTCTTCATTTCTTAAGGTATCCATGGAGAACGATCAAAGAATTTTGACTCAGAGAGATGTGAGAGAAAATTTTCTATTCAGATCGCTCCTACCCGAATGCGGTAGAGGGTCGTGAAATATATACACAAAGAAGCTGGTGCCTATGCACTGTTTGCCAGCTCAAAAGTAAAAAGAGTCTACTTTATAAAAAACATACAAAGCTAGCTAGGAACAAAAATGTCTAGTCTAACTTTATACAACTTTCTTCTCCTGTCTGCATTATTGCTCTCCAGTTGTTTGATGTCTCGCCAGTTCCCTCAGAGAGTCCTCTTCCTTCAAAATTTTGTCGGGCTCTCTCTTCATCTTGCTCAAATCGCTGGGCTAAGGATTTGTCGATGTAGTCGGCGATTTTTCTCCAGACTTCAAAGGTGTCCGTCCGGAGGCACAACTCAGAGTTTTCTCTCTTCAAGGAACTATCCAGAAGATCCAAAACTCTATCCCATCCTCGCTCCCCTGCTTGTTCATCTACATAACTGAGATAGGAACGGAGGATCGTGACAGTTGTCATTCCGTCACGGAGCACGTAATACAGTTCCTTACGGGCGAATACATGCTCTAGCATATCCTTTAAGAACTCAACCTTTATGGCCTTTCTTATAGTTTTATCCTTCTAATACTTTCGACATAAACCCTTCTGATCAAGGTCCTGTCATTGAGGTTCTATCAGATGTCTACTTTCACTAGGATGGTGTCCCAGACTTGCATGTTGGGAAGAATTACTTTCCCAAACTTGTCATGTTCTTCTTCCTCCATCATAGTGCTAGTAATCAATGCCGTGGCATACTTTGGTCCGTATCCAAGGCATCCGAGTATGAACTTTACCAAGTGAGGCAATGGTTCCATCTGTTCTGGTTCTGATCTGTCAATCTCCAGAATGTCGACAAAACCTACATACAAATATGGTAAAGCAACTCCCACCATACCTGAATTAATTCTCAGGGACGGCCACTTCTCCGATATCCAATGCAGATACGGTTGAAGTACAGAGTTCTCCTCGAGTGAGGATTCTCTCATATCCACTACTACTTTTGAAGTCTCATAGTCTTTGACCTCACATGGTAATATGGACATAGTCGTGGTGAGAATTTGTTGTCTATCTCTAACGGTTTTAGACAGTTCTTCTCCAACTGAAGCCTTGTACGATAACTTGGACTCCAGATCTTTGATGTACTCTATCGCCTTGGCTGCAAAAAACTCAATCTGGAATGAAAAATTATTTTTAATGCCACCCATGAGTCCTCCACAGACAACAGTTGCATCCCAAGATAGGGATCCGTCTTCGAAAGAGTCTAAATCAAAAAACCAAGATCCATCTAGATCTTCATGACCTTTGTCATCGTGAGCTTGCTCACCAGGTTCTCTACCCGAACCTCCTTCAGGAATTATTTCCTCAAGGTTCTCCTGAGTTTTAGGATTACCTCCTTCGAGTGTGCTTGGTATTTCGTAATTGAAATACTCGTCATACTCCATTTCTGCCGTATCATCAGGTTGTTCTTCCTTCTAAATTGGCCCACCGATGAAGGCTTTGAAATTTGCCTCCTCCTCAGCATACTCATTCTCCATCCGCTCCTTCGCCTCCTCTCGACTTTGTAATAAAGCCTTATAGGATTTGACAGCTTGATTTATGGAGATTTTCTGCTCTTTGGCAAGGTGATTACGACAGTAATCAAATTGTTTCGTGGTTAGTGGATACCACCAAGGCTCTTCAACCTTTCCATCATTCTCAGGACCAGAAGACTTAAGCTGCTTCGCTTTTCTCTTCTTTTTAGCTTTTCCTTGGGAATCAACCTGAGCTTCTTCCTTCAGATCTACCATCTTCGCCTTTCCTTTAGAGCTTATCTCTTCAGGATCAGCCACCCTCTCTTGGGAGTCTTTCATCACGTTTCCTTTGGAGTGGATATTACCTCCTCCTTTAGGACCCGTCATTCCCTTTTGGGAATTTTTCTCTGCTTTCCCTTTGGAATTGGTTATTACCTTTTCCTTAGGTTCAGTCGTTCCCCTCTGGGAATCAATTTTCATTTTTCCTTTAGAGTTAGCCGAAGCTTTCTCCTTCGGATCAACCATCTCCTTCTGGAGATCTGTTTCTACTTTTCTCTTGGAGTTGGTGACTACCTTCTCCTTGAGATTAGCCACTCCCTTCTGGGAATCCGCAGTTTTCAGCTTATTTGTACATTCGAATGATCTATGTCCAGGTCGCTTACACTGCCAGCAAAGAGCCTTTTTCGTTCCTGAATTGGAACCAGCATCACTATGCTCACTCTTTTTCTTATTAGGACATACCTTCTTGGAGTGTCCCTCTTGCTTGCATCCCCAACAGATCTTCCTCTTCGCGGTTGGATCCATCTGCAAGTTCTCTAGAGAGAGAGTCAGCTATTATGTTTTTGTCCGAAGAGATATACTCGACATCAAATTTATAATAGCTAAACCATTCATGCAACCTCAAAAGTCTAGTTTGCCTAGCCTCCTTGAGGTTCAGACTCATAAACCTTTTTACATAGGTCGAGTCAGAGCGCACTAAGAATTTCTTTGGTGCCAAAAAGATGTAAAAGGCTTTTATTCCATTTTTTAAAGCCAATACCTCTTTTTCATGTATTGGGTATTGGAGTTCGTACCCCTTAAAAGCTACCCGACCAATACTTACAGAAGGGTTCACGCTTTCTTCCTTTAATTTTTAGGACAGGCCCCCAGAACTCGTTAGAAGCATCAATTTCCAAGACTAACTCATCTTTATCAGATGGTAAAGAGAGTTGAGGTAAATTTTTAACCATTCTCTTAATCCTCTGAATAGCATGAGTATTCTCATCTTCCCATAACCAAGGATTCACAGAAGATGTCTTCTTTGAAATCCTCCCTAAATCTTGGGAAAGATCTTTCACAAACTTTCTTGCATAGTTAACAAATCCACAAAACCTCTGGACTTGTTTTCTATCGTCAAGTCTATCAGGGAAATCAACAATTTTCTTGGCAATATGGCTTTGTAATTTAATTTTTCCTTGTTCAATCTCCATGCCTAGAAAATTAACTAACTCCTTAAACCATTCTATCTTTCTTTCTGATAGTATCATGCCCTCCTGTCGGAAGACATCAGTCACCTTGTCAAGGTGCCTCATGTGGTCGTCTTCAGTCTGACTGTAGACTAACACATCGTCTATATAAACCGCACAAAATTTTTGGACCTGCTTGAAAGCATTATCCATTTTGCGCTGAAAGACGCCTGGAGCATTCTTCAGGCCAAATGGCATCACCAGCCATTCAAACAATCCTTGCGGTCATTAAAGGCAGTTAGAGGAACCGAATCTTCTTCCATCTTGACTTGCCAGTATCCACTTTTCAAGTCAAATTTTGAAAAGAATTTTGGTTTGCTCAAACTAACTCTATCAATTAAGTCTCCCGCTGTAGGAATCTTATAGCCATCGTCTTTGGTAGCTTTATTAAGCTGACGATAGTCTATAGTCATTCGTGCTTTTCCTCGCACCTGCTCGGCATGATTAATTACCATAAAGGCAGGACTAGAATGTGGACTGTAATTGTCCATAATCAAGCCTTTTCCAAGCAACTTACGAATTTGTTTGTCAAATTCCTCAACCATCTCAGCCGTGTATGTAATGTTTCTGGCTCTTATAATGGTTCCGGGATCTTTTAATTCGAGTCTAGCTTTTAGGCTATTCCGACTCCATAATTTTAATGGATCTTCGCTAAAATTATCGGCAAGTCTTACCAGGAACTTATCCCATTTTGTCCCGGTTAACTTTACTGCCCTACATACTTTTTGTTTAGGAAACAAGTCGTCATACTAGTTAGAACTCCTGGTATTCGTCGGAGAAAACAGGGTTTGTTCCCATGAGCCGTTTTCTTCCAACCGTATATCACCACGCTGAGCTCGCACTCTGAAAGCTCTTTCACACGGTGAACTACCACAATATTCCGTCCGTTTTACCGGATATAACCCAAATTTTAGCCTCAATTTAGGTTATTGTAGAATACTGATCTTCACACCACCTATGGACACATGATGGACATCCTGCACAAAAGGTAAAATTTCCTTTTGTCCCTTTAGAAAAGCATTACCAAGAATGATGTCTGCTTTTAATAAAGAATGGGGTAGGATCTCTTTAATGATGAACTTTTGTCCACCAATAAAGACAGGCACATTATTTGCCTGATGGCTAACAATTGTCGCCATTCCATCTACATTCACCATATGGATGGGTTTCTGCAGTGGTTTCCACCACTCATCTAGTAGCGCATTGAGTCTAGCACAACTTATGCTACACCCAGTGTCTATCAAGGTATCCAGAGCATACTCATAGTATCCAGGGAATTTCAAAGTTAGATCTACATACGTGCTCAAGTCTTCTTTCCTAACACTAAATCCAATATTTATGGGTACTTCCTGGGATGGTTCTATCATCCTCCAGATCTCGTCTACGGGTATAGATCTCTGCTCGGCTATTTGTTCAATAACCTTACAGACTTCAGGAATACTGGATAAAGAATTATCCGAATAGGTAACTCTCATCATCCGTATTGATTCCTCTCTCGGTTGATCTATCGGATCTTCATAGATTGGTAACGATACCTGCCTATATCCCACAGTTCTACCCGTATGTTGCGACGGGCTTCTCGAATCTAAAGATCGTCGGGACATTTCTTCAACTAGTGGTGGCGCAGATGCTTCTGCTGGCCTAAACACAATTATATCATCTCCCACATCACTAGCTCTAGAAGAAATTTCAAAGGGCGTATGAATTATTGGCTCTATCAGGATTGGAATCCTCACAGGCAGATGCCTGTCAGCTCTATCACAATCTCTAGACGGTTCTCCCAACATTAAAGAAATTTCGTTACCCCACTGTTGGATATTAGCCGCACTTACCGGTCTAGAGCTACTGCCAGGTTCATTCATAACCCAATTTCTTGGCCAAGTTAACTCCAATGGGTTTACCTCTCGCCTATGAAATTGTTGATAGTTATTATGACCCTCTTCAAACAACTCAGTTAATCTTGAGATGTTTCTCACACCAAGACTAGTAGTATTTACCAATCGATAAATTACCCTAGTGTGATATGCCAAAAACTTGGCCTGGGGATTCATTCTATCCATATTCATTGATTTAATCCTTAAATCAATGAATTCCCCAAACAACGATCGTTCAAGGCCATCATGAAATTTGAATGGACCTGGAACCATACAGGACCGTGTGCAAGGTTGGCCTGTATACCTGATATCAACTGATGTCTAAATTCTCTCCATCTTTTGTCTATTACAGCTGCTACCACAGGACTATCCGCTTGAAGATGAAATAGCGGAACTAATCCTACCTGGATTAACCCAATGTGTATATAGTTATATACACCTCTCGCACGTTGCATGGTTTCCCTAATGCGTTGTGCGTTTAGTAATGGGATATCCAAAGTCTCTTCCGTACACGTAACTTGAGCCGTTGCTTCTGTTTGTGAGATGTCTATTATAGACCTAAAATTGAATCTTGAAACATTATAGACTTCCCTCACATTAACATTAGGCAACCTCCATTCCAGGACTGACTGGGATGGATCTTCGTACTGGTGGGATACCTAGTTCGATGCTTCCAAAGGAACCAACTCATCACAATCTCCATTTTGCTCTGCTCTCATCATGAACAGATGCATTTTCCAGAAATCAGAATCTTCTTCTGAGTCTGTATCGTAATTTGACACAACTTCATAGATAGATTCTACTTCCGAGTCTAAGTCAGAAATATCCTGCTCATCTATTGGTTCATAAGCCAGGGTTTTTTCCTCATGACTCCTGTCATCCAGAAACACCATTCGAAGTCTTTCCCTCCTTTGGTTCTTCTGAGGACAAGTATCCGCTTTGTGGGTTTTTGATCCATAAAAACAGCAACAATTTCAATTGCTCAACGGTTTTCCTTTTGGACACTTAGGTTTTCTGCCATGCTTTTGCTTAAAGGCATCAATCCTATCTTTATCCTTAAGGTTAGTCCGTCTCCTTACAAACCTCCTTGGTTTGTAAGCAGGACCTCCCCTTTGTTTTTTCTAGAGACTCTTTTTGGCCAAACTTTCCTTTCGTTATACCCAACAAATTTTTTCTTCTTCGGAAAGTTTCTAGCTCTCATTGATTCTCCGGGAGTATCACACCCATACCTCCCAGGTACATATTCAATCTGAGAACAACAGCACTTGTTTAGGTATGGCGGCTTTTTAGCTGCTTCCTTAACCTGGAGCTCAGTACATGCTTTCCTCATTGCGTACTTAACCGCCTGAATTTTTCCTGCGAGTCCAGAGACAATTTTTTCTTCACTCAGAAGTAATTCATAAGCCTTTTGTGCAACTTCCGGCTAAGGTTCGGGAAATTTCGCAAAAAAGGTTCCCAATATGAACTGTTGAGAAACTACATCCAGATTGTAATAATACTTCTGTAATTCACATACGTAGTTATCAAACAGACACATATCACAGATCTGTAGTTTAACCAGGGCAGTCAACGATTGCTCTTTTTCCACAGTCTCCGTGGATAAAGAAAAACCACAGAACTCCCGTTTTAATGCATCGGCGATGATTGCTAATACACCATCAACGGTCAGCGCTTGATCTATCTTTTCTTTGATGTCGGTATGAGCCACCAAAGATTTCCAGTATTTTTGCGCTCTTCTCATGAGGGCTGCCACACATAATTCATAGACTGATCCAGGGGATAGTATCCCAGTAGATGCAGTCATTCGAATTAGTGATAACCACTCATCTATCTTTTCAGATACATGCTTCTCACAGTCGATATATAGAAAAGCACCAGGGTTTATTATTGGCTTTAACACATTATCCCTCGGAATAAACTCCTGTTTAGTTCTATGGGGATAATCGGGCCTATATATGTCCCTCTTCGCAGTAACCAATTCATTAAACGTTCTATTGTCTAAATGAACTGGAATTTCTTCTGCCAGGCCTAAGGCTTTCCTTAAGTCCTTTGCCAACTCTCCACCTTGAGAGTTCAAATTTGCATTTCGCCTATGTGAGTCTAAAATGTAAGGAGCTACTGACTCCTTGTACATTTCTTCCACACTTTTGCCTTGATCTCGTTTGGAATTTCTTCCTCCCAGTTTCAATTTTTCGACTGGTTTTCCTGTAGTACTTTCCAGTCCAGAAGTCGCCTCAACTTCAGGCCTTTTTAAACTTCTCTCATGCTCTAAAGAGTCTAACATCTTGTTTATTATAGAACCTACTTCCCGAGCAAGGTGGTTTCGGTTCTCAAGGCTTTCTGTACTCCTTTGAATAGTTAGCTGAGTTAAAATATCATTTATACTCTTGCTAATTCCAAAAGGAGACATCCTAGACTGTGAAACGAACTCCAGTCGGGACGGAGTTCCAGAAGGAATTCCCGAAGATTTTCCTTCTCCAACCATTTCAAGGACTTTCTTGAAAGTTTTTCAAAATTTTGGGGTTTTTTCTAAAAATAGGAAAGACAAGAGTAAATGGAACGGTACTAAAGGAATATAAAAGTTATCGACGGTAAAAACCGAAATAGTTTTCGGGACCACAGGGATTTGGTACAAACCACGGACCTTCATGTTATTTGCCCATACAATGATTTCGTGGTTGGGCCCACTGTATTATTATTTTTTTCGCTGAGGCTACAAAACAATTCCACGGAAGTCGTTGGCTTTAGAGTATCGACATTTAAGATGCCGCTGTTCGCGTGCGAAACACGTCGCAATATATCGGGGACTCAAAGTGTTGAAAGAAAATTTCGTCGCCAATAAAAGTAAAAGAAGAACGAATAAAGATTCACTTGAAACGATTGCGAACAGATAAGTTGACAATCAAGCAGTCCTTCGGGATGGGGTCATGGAATGATTGTCGTGTCTTTACAATTGACCAGGGCTGACTTATTTATAGACACTAACTAATAACTGCCAACTGACGCATATTTAACACATGCTAATTGTCCTAAAACTAACTACTACTTATCTACTAAGACAATTCCATCATCGATACTTCACGAGCGATGGCTTCGGGTCTTCTTATCCATCATCGATATTGAAAGCATTTGACAAAGCTTTACCTTCAAGCATCCTTTTTGGCGAAATACACTCCCTCGACTTGCTCCTAACTCCAACATCGATCCTTGCCCTAGCACAACGATCGAAGGTCTTACAAAGGGCGTCGATCCTGAAATCCATCAATGCCCATCGCAGAAGCCCAAAATGTCATTTGCCATGTAAACACTTAGCCCCCTTTCCTCTGATGCGTCTGTTCATCTTCAGGCGTCCCTTATATAATCTTCATCTCCTTCCTGTCTGCTTTCTCTCCAAGGAATTCCTCGATCTCGTTGCGCCGCTTGCTTTTACTTCTTCCCTCAGCCAAAAACCTCCCTACTCATGGCTCCTCAGGCATTCTACAATCATACGTCGTTGGCAGGGATATGCGTTTATTTCAAGGTTTTTAGAGACCTGGTAATACAGACCACAACCAGGAAGACAAATGATTTTGTCGACGATGAAGCGAAATCGAGGGAATAAATTACTTTGGGTCCTCTCATCAGAGCTGGCCCCCTCGGTGTTACATCGGACGACAATCATGTGCCCTTCGATTATCTTCCTCCCGATGCTACGGTCATATCGATATGCAGGAACAATTTCGTCGACCCAGGTAATTGGAGTCAACCCTCTGAAAAGAATCGATCCTCTGAGACCGGTGATTCAACTAGTGTTAGCCAGATCTTGTATGGGTTCCCCACTACTGGTGTAGATAAGTTCCTTGAGTGGATAAACTCACGGACTAGGATATGACGCGAGAAGTGGGCGAAGATAGGGGATCTATCATTTAGTGAAAGCGTCGACAGAGCCGATGAGGTGCAACCCTCGATCGGTTGCAACACTCTTATCCTTGTGGAGCGTTTCGACCAACTGCTTCTACCTTCCAAAAGGCCCAATGACTGTGACCATTCCGGACATAACCTTCTTGACAGGATGTTATTCTATCGGTGATCCTGTTAGATTGATTGAAAGAGCAGACGATTTCAAGTTTGAGAAAGGGCAGCATATTGGTTCGGCCGTCGAAGACCATATGAAAAAAGACCCATAGAGCTGGGGTGATAAGGAAGAATTTCAATTTATGATCTAGTGGCTCGCGAAATACATTTATTGCAGTAGAAGTAAATAGTCGTTGAAGTACATGGCACCGACAGCGAACTACCTAGTAAAAGCAACAAAGCTAGTGGCGATGGGCCCGTTTCTCGTTATTTTGATCTATCGAGCCCACTTTGAAGCCGTCACCGTCGACTCGAAAAATCCAGGAGCATTCCCTGGTAGACCAGCATCGGGCCCTTTGTGGATTACCTTGGCATGGGCACGCCTATATTTTCCTGGTCTGCACCATTTTAGGCTGTCGACAGATGATGACTCAACATTCTATGGTTTGGAGATTGTTCGCTTCTTTCGGTATGAAAACTGGGGAAAGGAGTCTGCCTCTGGGTATTTTAATCTACTCCTTCGTACTAGTAAACCCCGTTGGCAGCCTTTCGTTGAAAGTGCCGACTTATGCAAGCTTCGACAGTCCTTAGAGCCCCACTCATTCTGGAACCAAGTGTTGACCCCGAGACTTGGTTGGTAGCGATGTCAAAGGGTGTTTCGTCGAAGTCTACAATCCCCAGTTCGTTGCGCGACAACTAGGTTGCTCAGAGTCGTCCATTTCCTTTCATCGATTCTTTCAATACTAATCTAGAGGAGCAAGTTAGCATCGACCTTGGGTATGCCGACAAGGTAAGACCAATGGTATATATGATAAGTAACGTCACCGGCCAGCGATTAACTGTTCCTATTTTGCAGCTTTTCAATACCTTGGAGTGATCCATTTGTAAAGTCACGTTTTCTGAGAACTTAAGAGGATGTAACGCAACCTAGGCTTTTGATTTTTGTTGGAAGAGGATTTTCAAAAAGATATTATCGAAAGCCAGATTTCCTAAGAAAGGAGCAGAATCGCTAGTCGAAAAGGAAGACTTCCTTGATGGTCTTATTGGAAAACAAGAGAAATCACTAATGCCAGGTATTACTCGTCGACGCTTGATATCCGCTCGAAACGACAAACACTTAGAATCGTTTCCCACAGGAGCCCTAGACAGCGCAATACCTGGGACAACTGTCGAAAAATGGAAGCTAAAAAGGAAACGAGCACCACCAGCGGCTACATCGAAGAAACCCAATACTCGGGCCTCTTCGTCGAACAAAGGTGAGCCGTCCGACGAAAGCACGGAGGAGGCAAATGTGAACCTTCATCGGCATTCTAGAAAGAATAAGCCTGCTCCGGTTCCCGAAGAAAATCTTCAACACGGAGATGATACATTCGGAGTCGATCCTCCCACTGTCGACTCTCTACCTAACAAAGGGGAAGGAGTCCCTCCCAAATCAGGGGAACTGGGTCAAGAGCTCAACATGGTAAGATGAAGATTGATATATGAACTAAAATGTGTTTAAATTTGAAACATATTTCGTTTGCGCAGGTTGACTACAAGGACTTATTCAGACCGCCGTCTCCTTCGATTGTCGAAGATGCGACCAAGGAAACAGCAAGCAATGCTTTAGAGGAGGTATCCACCAAGGGATAAAAATGATATATGAGTTAATATATGTTCTAAAATTTTCAGATTATTATTTAATATTGGACTATTCCACCATGCAGTACCAGACACGAGATAGATCTTCGAGATATGGATCTCGTGCGAAATGTACAGTTATATCTTTCAAATTTACTTCAAGGAAACCCAGATTTCACTTAACTTCTCACGTATTCAAGTCTACTCACTCTCTTCTGATCCAACCATCGAAGAATTCATTCCTGAGAGAACCATACAAGTCACACCCTTCAATTGTGACGATGGCCCCGTTAACTCATATCGAGAAATACCTTCGCAGGTGAACGTTCCTCATCCGAGAGAAACCGTACCTCCAGAGAACATCGATGCCGGAAGTCAAGTTCCTACTTTGACAAGCACAGTACCTCCTCCCGCAAATATGGTGCCTCCTAAAAACATAGATACAGGATGCCGAACACCAGAAGCATCTAGAGGACTGGATGATCCAGTGTTAGCCGAATTCGTTGACCCGCTTCGGGTAAGAAACTGAACTATGCATTTTACTTTGGAGATGTGAACTAAAGTAAATATGATTTCGAACAGCATGACTTAGAATTGTCACCAATGAAGGTCCTAGCGAACACCAGTCATGCCGCTTCATCCAGCGATGCAAACCGAGTGAGTGTCGATCTAAACGATCCTTCATCACTTGCTCTAAGATAGCTCGAAGCACTGCGTCGTGAGGAACAGTCGAAATCCACCTTTGATGCAAAAATGCAAGCTATTGAAGCCATAGAGGGACACGTTAAGGCGCCCATCAATCTGTTAGGGATTTGTCAATGCTTCAGAGAGACATTTTGGAAATCCTGGGAAGATTGGGAGAAGGTTCTTTCGAAAGACAGGCAATGGAAGGATTTCTCTTCGAAGGTGAATTATTTCGAGTCTGCTCAACAAAAGGTGACAGCAATTTCTGCCGAACATCGATGTCTTGATCGAGGAGCAGCGACGACTGAAAGCCGAAATCATGGAGCTATCATTGAAGTTGGAGAAGTGTGAGGCCGAGGCAGTAGCTCGCGAGAGGGAATTGGCAGAAGCTCAAATAGAAGTTGATGCTAATTGCATTCCCCTATACGAGGTGAACAATCTGATTGCGTTCCAGAAGGCCGTGAACATGCTTGTCGTGAAGACCAACACTCGAGCCTACTTTGCCGATTTGCTAGCTATTCTCCTGCATGGCCCTGAACAGTGATTATCGTCGATACTTAAACGTCGACTTAGTCCCATTGGTTGTTCCTTTTGTCGTTATTTGTTTTATGAACTCCGTCGAATGAATGGCACATTTCGACCAAATTCTTCTTCGATCAAACTCATGACTCCAAAATTTAATCGAAGCACATTTAAGATCATTAGATACGATCATCGGGACTATCCATTAATTTAATGAGGCCGTTAACATTCTCCGGAAACTGTTGAGATTCCCTACGATCGATGCAGCTTAATATTTCTGCCTATAAATAGTAGATTCGTGGGACCACAAGTTCACTTGCTCGCAAACCATACCAACTACAATGTCTCGCCAAGGAGCTTTCTTCCCTACCTTTCATGGGGTTTAAGGTTGAGAACCTTAAACCCCATGAAAGCCTAAGTCCTCAACCTTAGGTAGAGGGTTTACTTCCATCGCCCCTCACCATGGTGAAAGTATCAAACTGAGCCAAGTGACATAAAGTTTGCCCAGGGTGCAAATGCCGCTTTACGGTGTCGGGCCATGGGTCCTTCCTGGCCTCCTCGAATGTCTTTTTCAAATATTGCTTGCTGTTACAGTCGCAATACTAGTGAACTTTCGAGGTAGGCCTGTAGCAAAAGAAGCAGGGAAGATTGATGACACTAATGGCAACCCTAGCCGCGGATGCTCTCCAAACATGGAGGGGCCGGAGATGTTCCCCTAGCGACCACGACTATCGATCTTAGTGTCGACAAAATTGCTTGCGATGATCGAAGATCAACGTGCCTAGTGTCGAAGGAATGTGTAGTTTTACTTAATATGCATCGATCCACTTGTACTTGTAGTATTTCATAGTGAATCGATTATGTAGATTGACTAAATCTCGTCTAAAACATCGATTATCCATATTAATCGCGATAATAACTCAGGACATCGATGCTGAATTTCTTTGGAATGTATATCCCACAACGTTGGTCGATGGAGCTTTAAATGTTTGCCATTGACCTTTAAAGCGTGAAGTTCGCCGTTTAAGTATGACAAATGGTAAGCATTTTTTGAATACACTTCATCGACCTTAAAAGGACCCTCCCAAAGAGAAGACCATTTTCCTAGGAAATAATCTCTCTTCCCTATTGGAAGGATCATTTTCCAAACCAAGTCTCCTTTCTTAAAGGATTTTAATATGACTTTCCTATTATAACTTCGAGCGACCCTTTCTTTTTTTACCTGAATTCGATTCAGAGCTTGAAAGCGTATCGCTTATAAGTTTTCTAATTCGATGTGCATCGATTCTTGATAATCGACAAGATGATCGTCTTGATGAGCCAAAAATCGCAACGATTTATATCGAACTACAATGTGTAGTATAGCGTCATGTCAGTAGACTAAGCTGTATGGAGTCTGGCCGATCCTTTCTCGCCTAGTAACGCGTAATGCCCAAAGTACATCTAGCAATAAAGTATGCCAAGATTGAGGGTTGTTGTCGATCATCTTCTAAATGGCGTTTTTGATGATCTTATTAGTAGATTCGGCTTGTCCATTTGACTGAGCATAGTGAGGAGATGAATTTATTAACACAAATCCAAACTCAGACGCAAACTCTTTAATCATGGTGCCGTTGAAAACAATAGCATTATCGACCACTACCTTTTGGGGAATGCTGAATCTATATATAATGTCAGATCGAAGAAAATTGATTACCTATTACCACTACTTAAAGGATTTTAATATGACTTTCCTATTATAACTTCGAGCGACCCTTTCTTTTTTTACCTGAATTCGATTCAGAGCTTGAAAGCGTATCGCTTATAAGTTTTCTAATTCGATGTGCATCGATTCTTGATAATCGACAAGATGATCGTCTTGATGAGCCAAAAATCGCAACGATTTATATCGAACTACAATGTGTAGTATAGCGTCATGTCAGTAGACTAAGCTGTATGGAGTCTGGCCGATCCTTTCTCGCCTAGTAACGCGTAATGCCCAAAGTACATCTAGCAATAAAGTATGCCAAGATTGAGGGTTGTTGTCGATCATCTTCTAAATGGCGTTTTTGATGATCTTATTAGTAGATTCGGCTTGTCCATTTGACTGAGCATAGTGAGGAGATGAATTTATTAACACAAATCCAAACTCAGACGCAAACTCTTTAATCATGGTGCCGTTGAAAACAATAGCATTATCGACCACTACCTTTTGGGGAATGCTGAATCTATATATAATGTCAGATCGAAGAAAATTGATTACCTCGTTCTGGGTAATATTCTTATAAGTCTTTGCTTCGACCCGCTTAGTAAAATAGTCGGTAGCTACAAAGATATAAAAATCTCCGTTACTCGAGCTTGGTCTTATTTCTCCAATAATATTCATAGCCCACGATCAAAATGGCCAAGGTTTAACCACTGAATGTAAATGAGTTGCTGATGCATGTTAAATCGGTCCATGCTTTAGACATTTTTCGCATCCTTTAGCCATCTTTCATCATCGACGGCTAAAAGAATTCATGTCTCTTGATCGACCAACACATACTGGGTCCAGTATGATGAAGACCACAAAGACCTTGGTGTGCTTCTAACATGATAGGGATTGCTCCATCCATATCAACACATCTTAAAAGGACACCATCAATCTGCTTTCGATACAATACATCGTCGATTACAGTATAGAATCTTATCGACAACTTTACTTGACGGGTTGCCCCCTTCCCAAGATTGGAGAAGAATTCCATGAATGGTTTTCTCCAATCAGTTGTCGATAGGAAAATATTAATGGTATTCACATGCATAATATTGTTGTTCAACACCGAAGGTATTATCTGTACTTGTCCTTCGATTTCTTGCATCAATCGATGGCTTATTTTAAAACCGGAGGCATGTTGTGCCAATTCATTTGCTACGAAATTGTCTTCACTAAGGATGTGTTCAAAGTGAACTTCTTTAAAGCAAGAAGACAACACATGGACTTTATCCAGGTATCTCTAGAGATAATCGAAGGTACACATACTCGATCCTTTGACATGATGGCTAACAAGTTGTGATCCCAGCGAACTACCGCATAGGACATGTGAAGGTCAATCATGGTCCGCAGAGCAATTATTAGAGCCTCCTATTCCACGGAATTATTTGTTAACATTTCATCGTATCTATAAGATATTTTTTGTTTTACTTTTAAAGGAGATAAAATATATATTCCTACCCCAACCCCTTCGTTGGACGCAGATCCATTAAACCAAACCTCCCAAAATTCCTTCGGATCTTGAGAGCTGGTTAATTTTGAATCCGTATACAGGGCTAAGAAGTCGGCTAACACCTGTCCTTTGATCGACGCCTGTGGCCGATATTGAAGATCGAAAGGAGACAAAATGAAGCTCCATTTGCTAAGTCTATTGGATAACATAGAACTTTCGAACAACATCTTTAACACAGGAGTATTCGATACTACATGTATTGTGCTACTCCCAATATAGTGTCGAATTTTCGTGACAGCGTAATACAACGAAAGGCACAGCTTCTCATTATTAGTTTACCTATGTTCGATGGAGTAAGGATCCGAGATAAGTAACAAATGACTCGTTCTTTACGTTGATTATCTTCTTGTACCAACATCGATCCAAGTACCTTCTCACCTGCGGCAATATACAACGAAAAAGGTCCACCCTTCCTTGCAGGGGCAAGGACTGGTGGATTGATAAGGTATTTTTTAATAGCTTCAAATGATTCCTGATGACTACCAGTCCATTCGAAACTCTTTCTCCTTTCAACAAGTTAGAAAATGACGTGGTTCGACCGGCTAAATTGCCTATAAATCGTCTTAGATAATTGACTCTTCTTAAGATAGCCTGAAGCTGCTTTTTTGTCGCTGGATGAGGTAAATCTTGAATAGCTTTAATTTTGCCCGGATCAATCTCTATATCTCGATGATAAACTAAAAATCCCAAAAACTGACATGCGCGAACGCCGAAGGCACACTTCATGGGATTCAGCTTCAAATTGTGTTTTCTCATTTGAAGAAAAGCTTTTCAAATATCGTCAATATGACAATGGTCTACCAACGATTTTACAACAATATCGTCGATATAAACCTCGACCGACGACCCGATTAATGGGTTAAAGATGAGATTCATTGCCCTTTGATAAGTTGCGCCAGCATTCTTTAAACCAAAAGGCATAACAACCCATTCAAAAATTTCAAAAGGACAACGAAAAGCTGTTTTGTGTATGTCATTCTCAGCGATGAAGATTTGGTTATATCTAGAATAACCTCCCATAAAGGACATAATTTTATGTCCTGATGTCTTATCGATGTGTTCGTCCGTCATTGGCATCGGATATTCATCTTTTGGAGTTTTTTTGTTAAGATCTCTAAAATCGATACAAACTCGAATTTTTTCATTCTTCTTTTTTACAGGAACAATAGAAGAAATTCATTTTGTGTATCGAGATGTCCTTATGTATCCAGCGTCGAATAATTTCTATACTTCGTCAAAGACTTGTTGTCTATGTTCACTTCGCAAACGACATGTAGCTTGTTTTACGGGTTTGAAGTCTGGCTTAGTAAGTAAAGTGTGTTCAACCAATCGTCCATCTAAGCCAGGCATTTCTGTATAATCCCATGCAAAGCAATCTTTGAACTCCTTCAAAAGGGTCATAATCGATTGGAAGAGTTCTTTGTCAATTGAACCACTTATAAAGGTAGCTCGCTGAATTTCATTGTCACTCAAATTTACAGTTACGAGAGGATCTCGAGGCATCATTAAAGTGAATCGATCTTCAGAAAATTCAGCTATGGATTTATCACAAAACGTTGTTTTATTCATAGTAGGATGACATACAATACTAGTCAAATCTACACACACTTTTAAACCAAGATTTGACCCATCCTCTTCAGCAAGTTGGTCAGGAATATCTACGTCCAGCGAACTAGTTTCCAAACACTTTTCTACACTAACTATAGGTCTAGTTAGCCTATACATTCGTAGTCGCTCTAAGACATCAGCGACTATGTCTTCCTGATCATTTTCAAGCATCTTCCTCCTCCCGGAGGAGTCTCTCAGGCTCCAAGTCCGGGCTACTACAATCAGCATCCTTCTCTCCACCTTCAGTGTGAAGATTTACTCCTCCGTCGACAGATTCGACATTTTCCTCTTCAGCAATAAGTAGCAATCCAACAGCTTCTTTAATGAAGCAAAGGATTCCATCAAGCTCGGCCTCCTTTTTTGCCTGAGCCTTAGCTTCGACGGCTGGAGGTACCTCATCAGAGTCCCAACCAGATGGAGCATCGACTATAGGATGTGGAGGTACCTCATCAGAGTCCCAAGTTGTCATGGTCGATTTTCTCCCCTTCAACCATTGCAGGATCAACGGATTTGTGTCGTTTTTCTTCTGCTCTCCTTCGACGTCTTTCCTTCCTTTTCCTAGTGCTTTTAGACATAGGTGGAGATCGTCGGTTATTCATCTGCCTCCACTCATCGTCATCAGAACGGGAAAAATCAAGTCGACATCGACAGGACTGATGATACTCAGGATATACCTGGACATGCTGTCCTTTCTGGGGATCATATCCTTGAACTTGCCCTACATTTTCTTTGCCAACAAAAGCAGGTATGCAATGTAATGAGTTTGTTTCGATCATACCTTGGATTGGATTGCCGACCAGAATTATGTCGAATTTGTTTTCCGAGGACATGACGATCAGCTTCTGTAAGTAATTGTTAGAGCACAGGTGGCATAGCTGAGAGATTAGTATCTTGTGCTTCAGAATAGGGTTGCATCGATTGCAAGTATCAACTTTCTGGAGAAATTGTGCATTGGCAGGTCCATCTTTAAGAGCTTCTTCATCGAGACGAGGTGAGGGTCGAAGGCGATCCATAACATTGCCTCTCATGACAGTTTCCTTGGACAAGTCACTTTAAGAGCTTGTCAGAATAAGTGCTACTATCGCTTTCTAAATGACATGTCCTTTGTCAGGAAAGACCTTATGAGCATCAGGGGCAGACCCTCTTCCTCAGGGGTTCTGATTAAACGCCCTCGAAGGCTCCTTACGAGAAATCCCTATTGCAGCCCTCTTGACATGAGTCAGACCGAACCAATCCTCCGTTTAGTGAGATTGAAGAAACTTCTTAAAAGTGAAACACTTGTTAGTGGTATGGGTTTCGTCCATGTGCCATCAGCAGACCTCATTCTTCAGCTTCGATACAACTACTGGGCAAGAAACGACTCCATTGTTGAGAGGCCTCTTGAACAGCTTGTTGTCCACGAAGGTTTCTCCAGAAACATTATATCCCTGAAAAGAACGTCGAACAATGTCAACCATGTTAATGTCAAACTTATGAACTTCACAAACAGCAAATGACTTTTGATCGACGCAAGGTGACTCTTCAGACCCTTTGAAACACAAAATTTTTGTCTTGATAAGATCCTGAATAAGATTTCTAAAAGTCGGACAGCCAAGCGTGGCGTGGGTAAAAGACCCATGCTATTTGCAATAACTTTTCTTCTTTTCCCTGTCTTTCTGAGGAAATCGACGACCAGGCTTGAGCTTGATTCGATCCCGCTTGTGGAGCCAGTCGAAGATTTCATCAGCTTTCTCAATATCGAAGGTGTATTTTTGCTCCTCATTTCACTTCTGAGATGCCTTAGCTTTGAAGCTTTTCTTCGACAATGGGTCGCAAATAGTAGCTTCCTTGACAAATTCAGCCATATCGACTTCAACAAGCGTAGGCTCAATCTGATATGCCGTACGTTCCCTCAATTCTTTCCTGAGTAGATTTTTATACTTAGTGGCCCTCAATGAAAGTTCATATAGATCTCTGAACTTTTTCCCTTGAATTTTCTTTCGGATACGAATATCAAGAGCATCCTGGGCCGTGTTAACCAAGTCATCTTCGCTGACTAATGTCTTGCATCTGAGTCGAGCCTTTCAGAATCGCTTTAGGAAGCTCGCTGCAAGTTCTCCAGGCTGTTGTCGCATCTTAGTCAACTCAACCAAAGAAATTGTCGAATCGAGAATAGCGAAGGTCTGCATGAATTGTGCTTGCATGTCGTGCCAATTCTGTACTGAGTTAGGCGGGAGATGGATGTACCAAGTGAACGCTGGTCTAGTAAGCGAATTGGGGAAGTGTCGAAGCTTCCAATGTTCATTGTTCGATGCTTCACCTGTTTGATGAGTGAATCTAGCTATATGCTCCATTGGTATCATTTCATCTTCACCAGAGCAGCAGGTGAAATCGAGGATCTTGTAACCCCTGGGATAAGGATAATCCCTATCGATAAACTCATGGTAAGCTGTCCTGTAAAGGGTAACCTCTTCTCGATGCACCGCTCCCGAGACCATTTACTCAACTATTCGAGCGATTACATCTATCTAATCAACGGGATCGATAGGTCTCAACGGGACTCTAGTAACTTTCCTTTCCAAAGGATTCCTATCAGCTTCCCTGTCGATGGCAGGTACGTCTCTAGGGACATCACTGAAAAGGTTCCTCCTTTGGAGTTGACCTTCTAAACATATCGCGTATAATGGCTCTCCCTTCGACGATGACGAGGTACGTATGCCTGTGATCGATAGGGATCCTGCATATCATCATCAAGATCGATGAACTTGTTATAGCGATTCAATCGATCAGGTGTAGTAAAATCGCCTCGATCGTCAAAGACAAAACGCGACCTACTAGATTCAGTCCGTTGATAGTCCTGACTTAAATGGACAGGATCGTGGGTGGCCTCATGATCGAAACGTACCCTAGCCGCCTTTCTAGCCGCAGTATCAGGGGAATGTTCAATATCGAACCTGGCGGTCAATCCCTGGAGTTGTTTTTGTAACTCCAAAAAATTCTCCTGATTCTTGGCCTGCACTTGAAGAAATACATCCAAAGGGACTGTATCCGATATGTTTGGCAAGACGTTTGACATAAGGGATGTCCCTCGCTTCTGCGTCTGGACATTTTGTTGGCCAGTATTCTGGCATTTTGTTTCCCATTTCGACGACTCTGGCCGTTAGTTACAGTTCGGCCTTGTCCAGAATTGGTCTCCGAATCAACACGAGTATCAGCCATTCTGTTAGCCGCACCTCGAGTTGTTGGCATTCCGTGTAGTCACTAAAACTCACTCTCGTCTCCCACTGTGGTCGCCAAAAACTTGTTCGCGTGCGAAACACATTGCGATATATCGGGGACTCAAAGTGTTGAAAGAAAATGTGGTCGCCAAGTAAAAGAAGAACGAATAAAGATTCACTAAGTGTAAAAGAAAAGACTTACAGCCATCGTACAACAACACTTGAAACGATTGCGAACAGATAAGTTGACAATGAGGCAGCCCTTCGAGTGTCATGGAATGATTGTCGTGCCTTTACAATTGACCAGGGCTGACTTATTTATAGATACTAACTAATAATTGCCAACCGACACATATTTAGCACGTTCGAATTGTCCTAAAACAAACTACTACTTATCTACTAAGACAATTCCATCATCGATACTTCACAAGAGATGGCTTCGGGTCTTCTTATCCGTCATCGATACTGAAAGCATTCGACAAAGCTTTTACCTTCGAGCATCCTTTCTGGCGAACTACACTCTCTCGACTTGTTCCTGACTCCAACATCAATCCTTATCCTAGCATGACGATCGAAGGTCTTACAAAGGGCGTCGATCCCGGAATCAGTCAAAGTCGATCGCATAAGCCCAAAATGTCGTTTACATTGTAAACACCCCTCCTTGTAATACTGTAACTCATAGAACAACAAGTGGTATTAAAATAACCGAAAAACGATTTAAGATTGAATAATTTGTGTGCGTGGGTGTTATTAATCTTCATCGACAATGTCCCCGCCTACGTCTTTTTTACATTGGTTGCATCCTCGGAAATGTATCAAACCAATTAGTTTTTATAAGTATAATAAGGCAAAAAGATTTATAGAAATGAAATATCAGGACCAAAACATGTCCCGATCGCCTTAACCGAATTAGCAATTGAAGAGACCAAAATTTTTCCTCTTTCAACAAGGCCTTGAAAACTTTTAGTCAAATCAAACGTGGTTTGTTTGTTTTGATCGACAACACCGGGTTTTCAGTTAACAATCTGGGCGGCAAAGAAATGAAAATAGTGCGATTGTGGGGTGCGGGAGGAGTCACATAAGCCCCCACGGCCACAGCTTCATGTAAACATCCGTTCGTCTTGTATGAAAATGGCACATCCACTGCTACTACCAAACGATTAAGAGAGAGAGAAAGGGGGGGGGGGGGGGGGACCAAATCCTATTCCTTTACCCAAAATTAACAAAAAAATGGGGACAAGAAGTTTCATTACCATTAATAATCTGACCACACCAAAAGACAAACCACCTCCCATTCAGCTCTCATCCAACCGCAGACATTGATGTTTCCATGCTTCCTTTGTTTGATGCCATATTTTTTGACTTTCGGGGACCACCTCTTACCTGAGCTTCTCCCTTGCCTCCTCATACCAGAGCATGCAAGAAGTCATAAGCCCACATATGTTTTTAATCTGTATCACTCTTTGAAGGCCCAAAATCTATTGTGGTATCAGTCATCAAAATATGGGCGTGGATGTCTTTCGTACTTGTCGGAACAAGGGATACGCTGGAGACCAATGCTCGGGTAATGATTCTGGGTAATGTGTGCAATGTGATTAGCGAGCGGACTCTCAAGTACGAGTGCTTGAAGAGAGGCTCGTGAGGAAGGCACAAATCACATGACCTAATTTTCTTGGACAAAAAGAGCTTAAGCGTGAAACAATGAGCTGTTAGCGTGTGCATTTATGTGCCAAGACACTTTACTGTATTTGTGGATAAATAATTAATAAATGCGAGTATTTGTCATTAATTATTTTACTTTTCTGGACGTAAAATTATTAATGATATAGTCCCACAGAATAATTACTATATTAATCTGAAATTGTTCGTGATCGGATAGATGTTTACAGGGGACATGAACATCTAGATCATTTTTTAGTATAATTTAGGTCAAGATAGACCGAGGGATAGTATATCTAAGTTATACTTAGGGGTACCCTGATATTAGGGTTACTAGACACGACCCGTTTAAGAGGATACCACATATTAAATATCATTGGTCAATCCTCTTTATGAACGAGTGTAAGTGTTTTTTTAACTTGAGACCTTCATTTATTCTATGCGTGGAGTTTGTGCACTTTGACGTCGATAAAAGCAGCCTTTAACCGGATTGTGAGTAATACGATTGTTGGGTGTGTGACAAAGCGTAGAGAGAACAGTGTTGAGTCAATATAAGATTCATCGCTCCCTTGGATTAGGGAGTTAACATCTAGGCCACTTGAGAGAGCTATTAATGACTCTAAAATCCATGGCCATGGGAGGAATGTTTTACATTCAAGAGAGTCTATTATATCTTGGTAATCAAATAAAACAGTTTAATTTGGTGATGATGTATTTTGCGCCGGATTAATTGGGATGTCGGTTAGATGAAGAGATTGAATTACACAGTAATCGGTTCATAGTGGTTTATGATTTATGATCATTATTCTAACACGTTGGGTGACTAAAAACTGTTGTTAGACGGTTAACTTGGTTTGTGTATGGATTTACAGTAGCTTCGTGTATAGGATCTAGAGGGTCGCACGCATAGCACATCGACCCGAACATTGTATTATTGATTATTTTAGTGGATACTAAAAATAATCATTTTTATTTCAAAATTAGAATTAATTGGAATATTAATTTATTCTGAAATATCGGAAGCAAATAAACATTGACCAAGATCGAGTATGAATTTATTCAGGTCAATTTAAATTTATTCTGATGATAGTTAAATCTTATTTAAACTTATATTTATTGATTATAAGTTGATATATCCGAGATATTTTAAGAATATCATATTTAACAAAATTCAATTAAATTAATATAGTTTTTTGTAACGTGTAAATTTGTGGAATTGATTTTTATTATTTAAAATTGAAAGATTTAATTTCTTACGTTCCATTACATAAAAGGGAAACGTTTGTTTTTCTTTAAATGATCTCTTTCCTAAAATGCATGAGAGAGGGCATTGTTATACGAAAAAAGAAAAAAAAAGTCTGACGTGTGGATTAGGAAAAAGAGAGAAGGGAATAACTTGCGAGTTAGGTGGGTTGTCTAACGATTAGAAAACCAAAAGAAAAAAAAAGTGTGTAGAGAGGTTTTGAGGTTTGGCTTTCGAAAAGTTCTTTGTCGATTCAAGAGGTTAACACCTAAGGGATTGTCAAGAGTTTCGTGATCGTGTGCGCGTGGATACCTTTGGAGGAGTCACACGTGGGGCTCTCGATCGATTGTTTTAATGTATGTTGACATTAAAATTTTGTCTAGGATATGTCATATGACTCAAACCAAATAATAAGCCTAATATTGGATGATATAAACACGCTAATATGTTAGTGTGATATATGCGTAAAGTGCTCGGGGTACAAGCCCACTTCGGATTTAATATATTTGGAGTGATATATATCTTATATGTGTATAAATGGCCTTCAAATCCAATCCATAAAAAGATACATCTTTAGAATAAGACTAAGCCCAAGTTCAAGCACGACTCATAGCTCGGGCCATGAAAAGTTGTCGAATGTGAGCTGATTAGCTACATATTATAGATTTACCCTAGAGCCCTATAAATAGAGGCAACCACAAGTCATTTGAACGCATACCAATATCTTCTTCTCTCATATTTTCTTAAACCTCATTAGGTTATAAAGGGATTTTAGATCCCTTGCGCAACTCACCTTCGACCACAGTCTCCCCGTGAAACTATTTTCTTGGCAGCAACAGTCACTCGCAGCATTAGTCCCCTCGCCGCACTATTCCCTGGTGGCAACAGTCCTCCACTGACCATAATCACCCGGCAGAACTTTTTCCCGATGCAAACAGTTCCCGCGGCCATTGTATCCCGGAAATATTTTCCATGCAGCAATAGTCCTCGGCCATAGTCCCCTCACAACACTATTCCCCAGACGACAATAATCCCCCATCAACCATAGTCTCCCTGCGGAACTATTTCCATGGCGGCAACAGTCCTCTGCGGCCAAAGTTCCTCTACCGAACCATATTCAACATACACTATACAAATACATACACATAACACACATATGTGGAGAGATGACTGTTGAAAAAGCTCTCAAGTGTTCTCGTCGCCTCTCATTCACGGAATCTCTAACGACGTCCATCGTCCCGATCTTCTTTTGCAACGTCCCTGAGTTCTACAGGATCAAGCCCAAAGGCGGGCCCGACGACTTCATCAAGTTATCAAAGCGTGACCGGGTCATGACCGAAAGCCTCGACAACTTCATTAATATTTTATTCCGAAGTTCTGATAATATTCTGTTAGAGCTTAGGATCTTCCCCATCAGCCATTAGTTTTCAAGGATCGAATGAGATGACTCATGTGCATCGTCCTTCACTAGAGATAAAACCTACTACATTTTTCATACGACAATTTGTATGTTGATATTTTGTCTGCAAAATTTTAGTGTTCACAAATTTCTAGCACGCCTAGTGGGACCATATCTATCTCCCATCTCTATACTTCGAGGATGGAATCAGTAGTTACACTGACCCCTGCACGAAACTTGTTTTCTAATCGATTGAGCTCGATCTGTCCATTCATAGCATAGGGTAGATTAGATACTTTCCCGAGACCTCGCAAACCGATGGCAAAATAGAGGAAGTCAATGGCACAATGACAGCGATCCTATGAATGTTGGTGTAAAAAAGAAAACCAAAAAGATTCTGACGTCAAGCTAGCTCTTGCGGAGTTCGCCTACTACCGAGCATTGAGTTCGTCAAACAAGTCCTCACCTTTTGGGGTAGTTTATGGCCTAAAAAATTTGATTCATGTCGAACTAATGCAAAAACAATCAGCTGAGAAGCCGAAGAACTCATGAACAATCCAGGCATGCTGGTGCCTGAGGAAGGAATACCCATCACTTGGTATGGTGAAAGACTCCGAGGTATGCCAGGGGGAAATATCGTACAGACTCAAGCCAGGATTAGAGTTGGAGACGTTGAATTTACTGATGTCGAATATCGCACGAGACAAGCGGCTCGAGAACAAGGCGATAATACATATGCTGATATAGAACCTGTTCGAGAGTAAGATGAAAACGCGGAGTTGGGGCCCGATAGACTCCTACGTAGAGGCACGTTTGAAGATTGAGGAAGTCGAAGATCTGGTTGATGTGTACCAATAAACACATCCTTTTAGTCTTTCCAATTCCCAAAGAGCGTGTTGCATCGCACCGGCATTTTTTCCATTCAATTATAGGCCATCACTGGTGTTGTTTTTTGCAACTCGATGACTACAGTCGAGAGACTTTGTTTTCAACTTCAGACCCTTTAATTTGTGTTAATCTTGGTTCTGATGAAAATCATCGTCTCACCTACATGAGTGCTATCCTAGACAACGAATCATCATCATCTCTAAGAAAACTGTTATACGAGTTCCGAGATTGTTTTGCTTGGGATTATACGGAGATGGAAGGACTCGATAGGGGTCTAGTAGAGCATAAGCTCCCAATTCGAGCAAATTTCAAACCTCTCCAACGAGCTCCTCGAAGGTTGGTTGGCAAAGTAAGCATCCATGTGTATGAAGAAGTAAGAAAACTTTTTCAAGCCGGTTATATCAGAACGTCTTGCTACACGGAATGGATCTTGAGTATCGTACCTGTAGTAAAGAAAAATGGTAAAATCAGGGTCTGTATAGATTTTCGAGACTTGAACACAGCGACTCCAAAGGATGAATATCCTAGGCCAATCGCCAATGAATTAATCGACAAGACGCAAGGGGACATCATTATGTCGTTCATGGACGGATATTCGGGGTATAACTAAATCTTCATTGCAGAAGAAGACGTGTACAAAACAACCTTCAGATGCCCAATCGACATATTTGAGTGGGTAGTAATGCCATTCGGATTAAAAAATGCTGGGACCACATATCAAAAGGCTATGAATGCAATCTTCGATCCCTTGATATGGAAGACTGTAGAGGTTTACATCGATGATATAGTAGTAAAGTCGAGAGAAAAACGTCTACATGCCAACGATCTCCGAGCGGCATTCCTTCAGATGAGAAAACACCATTTGAAGTTGAATCCTTTGAAGTGTGAGTTCGGAGTACAAGCTGGACAATTCCTTGGGTTTTTAGGACACAAGGAAGGGTTTCAGATCGATCCGGAGAAAATTAAAGCAATACAAGAATTGCAACCCCTGAAGAACAAAAAGGAGTTACAAGCTTTCCTCGGACGAGTAAATTATATACGAAGGTTCATTGGGAATCTGGCAGGAAAGGTTGAAGCATTCTCCATGCTCCTGAGAGGGAAGAATAAGTACACTTGGACGAAGGAATATGAACAGGCCTTCGAGAACATCAAAAGTTATTTGATGAAACCTCCAGTTCTGACTTCTCCTCAACTTGGGAAACCTTTTGTCTTGTACGTGACTGCTACTGCTACCACAATAGATGCATTGTTGGCACAACAGGATGAACAGAAAAGATAAAGAGCGGTATTCTATTTTTCTCAACTTCTGTATCCTGCTGAGGCAAGGTATACAGCCTCAGAAAGGTTGTGCCTCTCAGTATACTATGCGGTGACAAAGCTAAGACACTACATAGGAAGTAGTGAAGTCCCCGTAGTCTCGAGAGCCCAAGTTCTGCGAACGTTCTTCGAGTGCCCTCTGCTTACTGGAAGAGTTAGCAAGTGGAGCTTGGTACTTTCGACATATGATCTAAAGTTCAAACCTCAAAAAGCAGTTAAAGGACAGGTTCTAGTCGACTTCTTAGCATAACACTCGAGCGAAGCCTCGGTAGACAGGGAAGAGGATGAACCGCAAGAAATCTGGATAGCCTGGTTTGACGGATCATCAACAAGGTCTAAAGCCGGAATTGGCATTGTAATAAAATCACCAACTAGCTTCGAGACTAAGTTTGCTTTCAAATTGGCCAAACGCACTACTAATAACGCTACAAAGTATAGTGCACTTATTATTGCATTGCAAACCTTACTCGAGAGCGGTGCAAAGGTTGTAGCGGTTAAGGATGACTCACAACTGGTGGTAAACAGGGTAAATGGTTTGAGCCTCTGCCCTACTCAAGAGTTGAGAAAGTATTTAACTCTAACGCAAAAGTTAATTAGAGAATTCCAACAAGTCACTCTCGAGAAGATAATGCTATAGCCAACTCGGTAGCCCAACTGGCATCAGGGTACAAATCAAATGATGTTTTACAAAAAGAAATAGGCAGGATAGTCCCCGAAATTAGTACACATATCATCGAACAAAAAGAAAACGATTCTAACCCCATTTGCAAGGTAGACGTCATGAAGGCGGAAGACGATTGTCGATTACCATACAACGAGTTTCTAGGAAATACAAATTCACATCTTACCGTACAAATTAGCAGCGATGCAGTAAGGGGTATTGTTAAGATGTGTTGACCTCGACGAAGCAACGCCGATCATGTTGGAGATTCATGAAGATCTGTGTGGAACTCTCCAATCAGGAGTAAAGATGTACTGGATGATTCACGGGCATGGATTCTATTGGCCATCCATGAAGAAGAATTGCATCGAGATGGCTAAAGGTTGCAGGAAGTGCTAAAAATTCGGACCTGTAACTCGAGCTCCGGCTGTGGAATTAAATCCGGTAACTCAGCGATGGCCCTCTAAGTCTTGGGCTCTAGACATAATCGGGGAGATTAGACCCCACTCAAGTAAAGGAGACGCCTATATATTGGTGGCTACAGATTACTTTACTAAGTGGGTAGAAGTCAAAGCTTATCAAAGAATCGGCCAAAAAGAAATTATCAAGTTCATGAAGACGAACATTATCTTTCGATTTGGACTCCCTCACAACATAGTGGTTGATAACGGAACTGCGTTTAATGGAGAACAGATGCAGGAGTTCTCGAGAGAGTTTGGTTTCATCATTAACAACTCCTCTTCGTAGTACCCGCAGTCAAATGAACAAGCATTGTCCACTAACAAACTCATCAAGAATGTCATCCAGAGAATGATCGAGGACAACCCTAAGAGGTGGCATGAGGAACTCCTCGAGACACTATGGGGTTTAAGGGTCACTAAAAGGGACAGTACTGAGGAAGCTCCATGTAACTTAGTGTATGGTCAAGAAGCCATTATCCCTATCGAGATAAAATACAAGTCCTTTCGAGTCAATCAGACTGATCAAATGATGGGTGAAGAAATCCCTTGAGATGGCAAACATCTCAAGGAGTTGCGCATGAAAGCAACAAATAGAATAGAAGTGCAAAAGAAACGAATGATGATGCATTACAACAAGAAAGTCCATTCTAAAGGTTTCGAGGAAGGGGAACTAGAATGAAAATGGTACTTCCCATAGGCACTCGAAACTACTTCCTTGGGAAATGGTCACCTAACTAGGAAGGTCCGTTTAGAGTCAAAGAGGTTTTCCCCAAGAATGTATATCGATTGGCAAGTCTCGAGGGACGATCTCATGAATTGAAGATTAATGGCAAATAATTAAAGTTTTACAGACCAACCATTTGGGAAACCCACAAAGAGATCTTAAAAAAGACGTTCCCGAGTTTGTGGTTATAATTAGAATAGGAAAACTTTTCTTGGAAAAAAAGTTCTCGAGCGCTCGAGAACAGCCTGCTCGAGAAGCAGTGGACGAACTCGAGAGGTAAGATCAATCATAGTCGGGCGCCTCACTTAGTCACAATTCAGGACAACTCCCAAGTGTACAACTAAGCCATGACTAAGAAAAGGGACACGTGGCAAACTTAGAGAAGATAAACAAGATACGCTGTGCATGTCCCCTATAGAATAGGAGATAGATCGTGAACACAATCTGAGAAGATTCTGAGTCTGCAGAATAACCGCAACAGAAAGATCGTGAGCTATAAAAGGATCCCAACAGACAACAACCAAGAACACACAACAACTGAAACACAAACTCAAGTCTTTTATCTTTTATTTTTACTTTTCCTTTCCTAGGGTGAGCCTCCGGCCCTTGGCATCCTTCCACCGTCAGGGTGAGCGTCCAGCCCTAGGCGACCAAAACTCCGCATCACTCCACCGTCAGGGTAAGCCTCCGGCCATTTACAACCAATACTTCGCATCACTCCACCGTTAAGGTGAGCCTCCAGCCCTCGAAGACCAAAATTTCACATCAATCTACCGTCAGGGTGAGCCTTCGACCCTTGACAACAACCCCGCCTTCGTCCCACCGCTAGGGTGAGCCCTCTGGTCCGTAGTGTCCGTACCCGTCATCACCTTTGACCTCCCCCGCTCCACAAGGGTGAATTCTACGAAAAGAGTTCGCCTCAACCGCCTCTCGCCCGCCCCCGACCGTCACGAAGTGTCACATGGCCTTTCTTGTTGTTTACCGTTCGAGTCATATCTGTATGTATAACGCTGTAATCTCGGTGTCGTCACATTAAATTTCGATACTGTGTTTACTCGTTATATTTGTATCCATTCCACCTTGCGGTGAAAACCACTAAACGCTGTAAATTCAGTATTGTTGTATTGCGTTTACTTTCACTTTACGACGACCACATTCACTGTAAAATTCGACACGTGTTGCAGGAAACAACATTTCCGCGCCAACAGTCATCTCACCATGTCAAGGGAAGGCTTTTCTTCATGAAATTCTAAAAGACCATGACATGTAACATGAATTTAATTAAAAGTTGCGAAAAATGTCAAAATTTCAACTTACTTAAATGTTGATTTAGTAGTTGATTTTTTGAACTTTAATTAATTTTATTTGTAAAGTAATTTTAAGGATTTTCAAATCTCTCTCCATTTAATATAAAAAGCTAAGTTAAATTATTTTTTTACCAAAAAATCGTTGGCCTTAATTTGGATTGCTTGTTTGATTTAAAAAAGTAAAAAATTCGATTTGGGGTATGAACACACATCACTTAAGGATCAATCATGCCATCTAGTCATGATTGTGTTCACGATCATAAGAAATAGGACTTGTGAAAGATTCAGACATATATGATCTGTTAGGCTTCTGTTAATGGAAAACATATAATCTTGGTTTCCAAAATTGGTTGGCAGACCTTCTAGATACAGACACATGCGAGGTGCATCCATAGTCAGATGGGTTGTTCTTCACTATGATTCATAAAGAATATGAATATGTTTAGATGTAAGAGAAATGATTAATTGATTGGTGCATAGATCTAGATCAATCAGGAAAATGTTGCGTCGATGCTTTCCCTTTATAAAGTGATTTGTTCCCTTAAAGACAATAGGTGAACTCACTTGGAAATTAATTGTAATCAAAATGATTTAGAACCATTTTAATTAACATAAAATACCATATGAATATATTTAAATAATCAAATGATTAATTAAATAATTTGTGGTAATGATTAGGTGACAGAAGGTAAAAAATATATTGTCCCTGTATGTTAACCTTCTGCAAAGTGGTAGAAGCTTACCTTCTACACAACATAAGCTTACCTTCTGTATAGCATCATCAAAACCATACTAACTATACCCTTTTTTTATGATGACAAAACTATCTATCATCGAGGGAAATATTTTGTAGAGAAACTCCCCATAACTCCTTATGGATGAGCGCGGGAATGAATCTCACATATGTTCACAAAGTAAAAAGCTTCTGTAAATTCGCAGAGCATGCCGCTTCTGTGAGGTACAGAACACAAGGCTTCTGTGTGTTACCCGACGGTTCCTTGCAAGAACTCCGCAACTGGACTCCCAGTAAAATGGACGAAATCTCTTTTTACATTCCCTAACAGAAGAATGTCAGAGACATGCAGTAACAACTATAGAAGGTTGTTGAAAGCAATGCAATAACAGGCTTCTACACCCATTAACTGCAGAAATATTTCCTGAAGAAACACAGAACGATGTCTATCTATTTCAAACATCCGTATTACTCCCCCTTTTTTGTCATTTCGAAAAGGATTACACTGGGTGAAAGACGACGAAACGATATAAAAACCATACTGGAAAGACGTTCAACAGCATTTGTATTAAACCATTGAAAAAAAACATTATGACGTAGAGGGGGTGTGCCCATCGAGGGTCACTTATTGAAAAAAAAACAGAGTTTTTCATAGCTTTTCAACATTGATGCCCTTCAGGCATCAACAAAACCATCCAAATTCTCATGCAGAAACTTCTCCAGGCCCTCCAGTTGGCGTATAACATCCATGACCAGCCTCTGTAGCACTAGGATGTCCTCACCTTGGGTAGCAACTTGGAGTTGCAGCCCCTTGAGAACATAGGGTAGGGCAGAAGTGGTAGAAGCCTCAACAACTAGTGGGCCAGAACATTTCTAGCTTGCAGGGGGTTCCTTGGCATGTTTTTTGCCCTTAGCAGTAGTAGCAGCAGATAAAGACTTCTTCTGGAGAAGCTCATAGTGTTGCGCTTTTATGAGCCAGCCTTCTGATGTCTTCACGTACTGCTGCCATTGATGATGTTGGCACCGAAGTTCCCAACTTTCCACTTGTCCTGCTCAGAAGCTGGAGTAGGGTCAATGTCGTGCATCTGCAGAAGGCCAGCAATTACTTGGTCGTACGGCATGCTCTTTTCTCTAATTGATAAGCTCCACTCCATGTGCTCAAAGATCAGAGCACCAAGGCTGAAAGAAATTCCCTCCAGGAGATGGACCATGACATTGTCATCCGCAAGCATGATGGTGTCGATGCTTCCAGCACGAGGTAGAAGTCTGAAAAGAACAGTGCGGTGCAAAACCCTGAGGTGAAGATCCAGTCGACTTGACTCTATGTAATTTTTCAGGGATATCTTCTGCCCAACAATGATGCTAAAAGCCTCATTCTTTTCAAAGTCATGCATCTTAGCCGTGGATTCATAGCCATACAAATTGCAGATATCAAGAGCAGAGTACTTACGGATAACTTCTTTAACAGAAATACGGATGAACTTCATAGAATGTCCGTCCCTGTAGAAGTTGAGATTAAAGTAAAATTCCAAAACCTTTGCCGCTGGCACTTCACCATAGAACTCGCATGAGGTTTTCATGCCCAATGTCTCAAACATATTAGCAGAAAATCAAGTAAAGTCTACTCGCTTACTTGTAGTCAGTTGGCGGTCGGAGGTGTCGACTATGGACAAGTCGCCATCAGCCAGCACTTCATCAATTTCCTCCTGGATAACGAAAGCAAAAGGTGTTGGGGTAATGGTAACCTGTCCGTTAGGTCTCTTCACGAGCAGTTTAGTCCTGGAATTGAAAACCGTTTCAGCATCCTTTCACTTGAACCTGGTTCGGGATGACACACCAGGCTGTAGAATGTAGCTTAAAGCCGTCAAATTTTTCAATCTTAGGCACTTTAAGAGAAGCAGAAACCACACCTTTTTGCTTCAAATCTGGAGAAGATCATCTGCTTGGGAAAAAGCACAACTATGATTGGCTCTGCAATCTCGGCAACATCCAGTTTGACTCAAAATTGATTTTGAATCGAAGGGCGGTTTCTACACCAAGATTCTGTACAAAGCTAAATGTTCTAAGGTGACGTACATAAATCTTCCATCTTAAACAGTTGGTGTTTGAGCTAATTTCTCAAACTTGGTTTTATGTAGCAGAAGGTCAACTTTATGCACATTGGTTCTATAGTGTGACGCATTGCCTTAGCGTTTGGCTTAACGACATAGATTGAGTGACCTCCTAATAAAGTCAAATTGATCTTTATTTAGAGGCTTACTGAACATGTTCGCCAGTTGTTGTTCTGTATTGATGTATTCAATACATACAGAACCTTTCTACACATTGTCACTCAGAAAATGACGTCTCAGTTTGAGTTTTGATCTAGAGTAATAAACAGGGTTATTAGCCAAATTGATTGCACTCGTGATGTCACACCTGATCGAAATTTTAACAAACTCAAGGTTGTAATCCTCAAGCTGTTGTTTCATCCATAGAACCTGAGCACAACAACTTGCAGCTACTGCATACTCATCTTCTGCGATTGATAAAGCAACCGAGGTTTGTTATTTAGATAACCATATCAGCATGTTTCCCATGAGTTGACAAGTACCACTGGTACTTTTTTTGTCAATTTTACAGCCTGCAAAGTCGGCGTCCGAGTATCCAGTGAGAACAAAATCTGATCCTTTGGGATACCACAATCTAAGGTTAGCAGAACCTTGCAAATATCTGAAGATTCTCTTGAATGCAGTCATATGAGATTCTTTAGATGCAGATTGAAATCTTACACAGAGACATATGCTAAATTGTCTGTCGGCTCCAGAAGTTGTAAGGTACGTAAGGGAGCCAATAATGACCCTATAGAGCTTACTATCCACTTCATGACCATCTTCATCTTTGTCTACTCTAGTGCTTGTAGCCATAAGACTCGGCAGGGGTTTTGTGCCATCTAGGCCAAAACGTTTCAGAAGCTGCTTAGTGTACTTTTCTTGATGTAGATAGGTACCTTCTATAGTATGCTGAATTTACAATCCGAGAAAGAACGTAAGTTCTCCCATCATGCTCATTTTGAACTCACTTGTCATGAGTTCTGTAAACTCTTTTCTGAGCTTATCAACGGTTGATCCGAAAATCTTGTCATCAGCAAAAATCTGGACCACCATAAGTTGATTTTTTTTTTGGAAAGAGTGTAGTATCTAATCGGCTTCTTCTACACCCCTTTTCTAGCAGAAAAGAGCTAAATTTCTCATACCAGGCTCTTGGTGTTTGTTTAAGCCCATATAATGCCTTTGAGAGCTTATAGACGTGTTTTCTGTGCTTTAGATCCTCGAATCTATGAGGTTGCTCAGCGTATACCGCCTCCTTAAGGAATGCACTCTTCAAATCCATTTGGTACAACTTAACGTTGTTGTAGGAGGCATAGGCTAGCAGAAGCCTTATGGCCTGTAGACGTGCTACAGGAGCAAACGTCTCCTCGAAGTTTATTCCCTCTTCTTGGGAATATTCATTCGCAACGAGTCTTGTTTTATTTCGAATAACATCGCCAGACTCATTTAGTTTGTTTTTGAAGACCCATTTTGTTCCGATCACGAAACGGTCATCAAGACGTGGGACAAGTGTCCACACTTCGTTCTTCTCAAACTGATTTAGCTCTTCTTGCATTGCAAGAATCTAATATGGATTACTAAGAGCTTCTTCGACAATGCCATCTGGCTCGATTTGAGATAAGAACGCATAATGTTGGTAGAAGTCATTAACAGAACGTCGTGTCTGAATGCCTTTGTTGATGTGTCTTATGACTTGGTCAATACGATGACGTCGTCTGTATAGGGGTGAAACATTTAACTCTGAATGTCGATAGTCCATATTAGAGGTAGAAGCCTCTTTAGATGGATCAACGTTAAATCCTCAAATTCATTGTTGAAATTTGGAGAAAATATTTTCTGCTGGTTCCAGAGACACTACAGGTTCTGTAGTATCTTTTGTTTTGTTGAATGAGTCATTAATTTTAACGTTGGTGGACTCTTCAATTTAGATGTCCTTTTGTTAAGGACTCTATTAGCTTTGCTAGTCGTAAATATCCTAGAAAGATTCATTCATCCGACTGAGCATCAAACTTTCTCAGGTTATCTTTAGAAGGTCTCAATATATAGCAGACACTTCCAAATGGATTAAAGTAGAAAATGTTTGGTTTTCTTTCGTTGAGAAGTTCATAGGGAGTTTTATCCAATTTGGGTCTAATAAGTACCCTATTGGATATGTACCCTGCAGTATTCAGTGCTTCTGCCCAAAGATTTTGTAGAACCTTACTCTCACAGATCATGGTCCTTGCCATGTCCATGAGAAGGAAATACCTATTTCTCATAGTATTCACCGTCCACTACATGGAAATACCTTTTTCCTCCAACACTTTGAACTCTGATTAGACCCAAAAGATCAATGTGTAGAAGATCTAAAGATTTAGTTGTACAAACTTGATTCTTAGATTTGGATGAGTTTTTTATTTGCTTACCAAGGAAACATGCTTCACAGAAGCTTTCCTGCTCAAATTTGATGTTAGGAAGTCCCTTAACCAAATTTGTCGAAGCAAAGCTTGGATAGCAACTGAAAGTTGGTATGTCATAACATTCTATACAGAAACTGTTAGGTGATCAAGAACAAATATTCCTTCTCCATTTACTAATAAAGCGAGCTTTATTGTCTAACATACCAGAACAAGAGTCTTTATCAAAGGTAATAATATACCCTTTATCGCATAGCTGGCTAATGCTCAACATGTTATGCTTAAGTTCTGTCACTAGCTGAACATCTTCAATAACCAATAGTTTCTGTAGTACCAACAATTCCAGTTCCAATTCCAAGACGTTTGTTGTTGTCTCCAAACTTACAGAACCTCCAATTTGTAGTGCGTAGTTGGAAAATTTCGTGGGATCACAGGTCATGTGCTTAGAGCAACCGCAATCCAGATACCAGTCATTTTCCTTAGTTGTTGTCCTTAGACAGAGCGATTCTTCTGTTGTGTGATTTAGTTCTATGCGTGCTGCAGAACAGACAAGTGCTTGTTCTTGCTCGTCATCAGACTTACCACTTTCTTCCCAGACAAGCATAGCTCGCTTACCCTTATTAGAGCAGAAGGTTGTTCCTTCACCCGAAGAAGAGGACAATTGGTCTTTATATGACCATTCTTATTGCATTCAAAGCACCTTTCTTATGACAATTGGGCTGCTGTAACGTTTTTTCCTTTCGCCTTTGTTCTTGTTGAACCAGAGTTTGGAGGCGAACTTGAGAAGTCGCTTTGTAATCATCGCACGTTCATCATCAGTTTCCACTTCAGCCTGTGTTTCAACATTAGAGGCTTTTGTTGTTTCTTTTGTAGCTTTAAAAGCCACAGAGACAGGCTTGATGTCCTGGCGAGATGATTTCTCAATCTCATAAGACATCAAAGAACTCATAAGTTGTTCCAAAGGGAGAGTAGTGAGATCCCTTGCTTCCTCTATAGTCGATTTCTTGGCTTCCCAAGATCTACGCGAGGTGCGGAGAACCTTTTTCACCAATTCCCTTTTATGAATGCCCTAGATGTTCTGGGGCATTTACAAGAAGGGTTAGCCGCTCATACATCTGTTGGACAGTCTCATCACTTCTCATAGAGAAATTCTCATATTGATGAACTAAAATGTTCATCTTTGTTTCACGAATTTGACTCGTCCTAGCATACATGGTGACAAGCTTCTCCTTGATTTCTTGTGCAATATTACATGTAGAAATTTTTTCAAACTCACTCGGCGACATCGCTTTAAATAAAACATATACTTTGCCATTGAGTTGAGTCACGTAAGTCTTTGAAATTCTCTAGTAAGACATCCTTGTGAGTCTACTCGGTTTTCGATTGGAGTTGAGGGTAGACCATTTTCAACAATAGTCCACATATCCTCATCAATCGCTATCATGTAGGACTCATTAAGGTTCTCCAGTAAGGGAAGTTTTGGCCATTGAATTTGGGAGGATTACCCAATTGTGGTCGTCCATCAAAGTCAGCCATTGTTATGTTCTGGCAGAGCGTAGAACTTCGGCATACTTTTTGTAGAAACTCGAAGAGCTATTGAGTGGAGACCGTTTCTCAACAAGCTATTAGGCTTACGTTGAGTTGGGCTCTAATACCAATTGTTGGTTTCTAATAAGGAACAAAGCTTCTGTAGAAAACAACAAAGTGGTGATGGATAGAGAACACACAAAAAGTCAGAGTTATTGTAGGATCTCAACAAGCCGTAAAGCTTTCATTGAACTTCCTCTTATACCAATTGTTGGTATAACAATGGCACTACGAGGAGGGGTGAACTAGTGTAGCGGCATTTTTAGAGTTTTTACAACTAATAGAACCCAACAGAGGAAGGTTATGTTTATGTAGGTTACACAACACTTGTAAACATCAGATCCCGAAATGAACTGCTTGAGTAGCGAATGACCATCCAAAGTCTGATCCAGAATGTGACCTTACGATCCTAAGAAGGTTTCTGCAGTAGTAGAAGGTTGATACAGAAGGTTGATGCTTGAGCCACCAAGGTTCTACTAATCTGATCAGCATGAGCGTGATCATCAAGGTCAACTCCAAGATCAGAAAGATACTTGTAATAGCAGAAGGTTGTCACGAAACCTTGTAGGTTTCTGCACTACTAAGATATGATCTATGAGAGCTAGATCAATGGAAACAACTCCAGAACCTAATTGGTTGCTGTAGAGTTAGAAGTTTGATGTAGGACCTTTGGAGTCTCTACTCAGACGTTTGCGTTGTGTCTATTAATTTGCTTTTCTGTTTAGGTTTTCGTTGAATGCTCGGTGAGAAAACCGTTTGCGCATAAAGTAAACGGGACACATAAGGTTTATAGTGGTTCGGCAATTGCTTACGTCCACTCTTCACCCTTATAAGATGGAAATTCATTATTGAACACTTATAGCGAATACAAAACTGACACAAGATATAAAACACCCTTACAGAACCTATTGTAGATAACCCTTCGATTTTTTCACAAATGATATACCAGCAAAAGGTACTCGGACACTTTGAAGATGATGTAGTGTAGAAGATGATGTAGTGTAGAAGATGATGTAGATAGCCCTTTGACTTTTTCACAGAACCTACTGTAGTGTAGAAGATGATGTAGATAGCCCTTTGACTTTTCGACTGGCAGAAAACCGACGGGTTATGATCGGTAACTAACTCTAGAAACTCTCTGGTTGGGGTTCTGTACTAAGATCGGTCATAGAAATATATGACTAACTCCATAAACTCTTTGGTTGAGATTCTGCACTGAAGACAGTGACTAACTCCACAATCTTTGTGGTTGGGGTTCTGTAGAACATGACAGCTCCACGCAAGCATGTAGCAGCCCTCCGTAGGCGGACAACCCCACTGTCCAATGGTGGATTTTCCCTCTGGCGGTTTCACAACCTGTTTGGCTCCTCACCAAGACTTCCCCGATGTTTGGCTCTTCACAAAGAATTTTAAAAGCAGAAAGCGCCCGTAGGGCTTCTCCAAATCATGTCGTGTGTACTTCCCTTTTGCAAAACCACGTGTAGGTGCCTCACCGTGAATCTCCCAGACGTGACCCTTCTTCTACTCTCTGTCCTGGCAATTATACACCTCGACTTCTCCCTAAGCATGACGCGCGTCCGCCACACCACAGTGCAGCTATATCTTTCGCGAGCTCACGCACGGCCGTCACAGCTTACACCCTAAACACCAGCTTTGTTCACACATGAACAAACCCGTTACAAAACAACCGATACCAGTACTGCACCAGATTCCTCCAGACGCGGCCCTTCTTCTGCTTATTGCCTTAGCACGTCTACACCCCGACTACTCCCCAAGCCTAATGCACGTTTGCCACGCCACAGTGCAGCCAGATCCATCACAGCCTTACTCACGTTTGGTCTAGCTAGTACCCAGGGCACCAACCTTCTACTACCGAATGCTTAACCCCAAAGAGAACGAAAGCTCAGAAGTCTCTCTAACTACAATGTCGTATACACTCACTCTACACGTATGTCCACTCTTTTTCTAGCTAACAAATGATCCTATTTTATGCAAAATAGAACAACATATTTATAGAAGGTACAGTAACTGACAGAAGTCTCTACGAAACAAGGAAACAAAATGCCAGTCAATAAAATGTTTCCCCATTGTAAGAGATGCTCTGTATCATTTAAGGATCAATCATGGCTTCTGGTCATGATTGTGTTCATGATCTTAACAAATAGGGCTTGCAAAAGATTTAGACATATAAGATCCGTTTGGCTTTTTAAATGAAAATCAAATAATCTTGGTTTCCAAAATTGGTTGGCAGACCTTTTAGAAATAGACACGTGTGGGGTGCGTCCATATTCAGACGGGTTGTCCTATGCCATGATTAATAAAGAATCTGGACGTGTTTAGATGCAATGGAAAGGATTAATTGACCGTTAGATAGTTCCAGATTAATCAGCAAAACCTTGCATCGACGCTTTCCATATATAAAGTGATTTGTTCCCTTAAAGAGAATAGATCAACTCTTATTTCCATCTGAGTGAGCCTAGCAACTATTCCCTTCCATATCTTGAGATCTCCCAAATCTTTCAATGATAGTTGTTGACCGACTATATCGCCTATTAACCTTCGCAGTAGAGTTTCCTCATTCGCCTAGCTGACTGTTGCTTGATCTGCATCGCCTGGTAACCCTGGTCGCCTGGCAGCCCCCGTCGCTTGGTTACTACTTCGCCCGCAAACCTTCGTCAGGTGTGTTTCCACAGCTACCTCCCAAAGAGGGCTTGTGTGCCTTGAGCCCGCATTCTGGACCGTTAATCCACATATGGTGTCAATATCTATGGTCCATAATTTCTGTTGCTAAAAAGATAAGAGCCACTCAAGGAAGACGGAATCAGGGACTGCAACCAATCTCTTCTTGAAAAAGACCCAGCATTTATTCTCCATGCTGCTCGGTAACGTGCGAAGGTAGTAAATTAATCCCTGGCTATCAATATCCACAAAGTGTACTCGTTGAGATCCCTAAGACGTCTGTTTAAATCTCTATAATGATATCTTCTATCAGAGGTTTTATCTTCTTCATAACCCCACTATAAATAGCGACGTTCGGATGAGCTTCCCGACCCAAACCATCCCCTTCAGAATCGTTAGGATTATGAGTCTTCAACCTTTCCCTCTTCTACCAGGACCGATGTCCACCACCTTACCCCGCTCGATAGCCTATGTCCACCACCTTATGCAAGTGGTGTTCTCCATCTCATAAACTCTCACTTTCCTTCAGAATGAGCGTTTCTAGAAGGGTAGAAGACCAGGGCAAATTCACAGTGAGACAATCTTTAGCCCCGGTTGGACTTTGATTGGATAGACCTTTGTAGTTCGGAGGTGTCCTCAAATGTCTAAGGGCCCAAGAACACCGCGAGGGAAGCTGTTGTCGTTGCCTTGAAAGAGTACAAGTTCACAACCTCACGGCCTCTGGTTGGTCTGGTGTGGATTCAGATATAAAGGTTAGGGTGATCTGACTCAAAAGAGTATAGCCGTAGCATATCTTTCACTATACAATAAAGTTCCTAGCTAAACCCGAGAATTGTCCCTGCCCAGAGGAATGAAACGAGTACCCTGTGCCTTCGTCTTTGTTTTCCGAGAATAAACCCTTGCGCCAGCTCTCTGAACTCAAGGGTTTCATTCGCCTCAGCATAGAGCAGACTCTCTAAAAGAAGAAATGTCGTCTACTGAGTCATTTATAATTCCTTTTTGTCATGCACTAGTTCTCCAAGAGATCCAAGTAATATGTTATGAATTTGAATTGAAACCAATGTTCGTTTTCTAAACTCTTCATCTATTCACTTCATTCGAGCGACGATGCCACCCACAATTCCCAGGCGAAGCGAAACCTTTCTAGGCATCGAATTTTGTCGGTTTCTGAATTATAAAGCCTGAATGGAAGTACGATTTCCTGCTTTCGCATCGGAAACCGTCTACTTTCCTCATTCAAACCTCATAAAACCCTAGCAAACTTTTGTCCTCCATGGCTTCCGCTACCCCACCTCGAGTCGATCTAATCGTCCCGACCCATGAAGAAGGTGATCGAGTAGTATTAAGATGTGTGTAAGCCGAAAGCACAAAGTTTCGGACCTTTTCCTGCCATGATGCATAGTCGAACTTTGGCTTGTTGATGCTGGATCAACAAACCCTTGGTCCATTCATCCCTGAATATATTTAATTTGCAGTCAAAGGTTGAAAGATTGTTCATTTTTACCAGAAGGTTGCTCAGCATCTTCGCTCTTGGCGATTTCGGTTCTTCGATGTCCAAGTGGATGACCAAGAAACGCGACACATGGAAGTTGATCAGTTTAAGAGCATTGATCCACGTCTCACGCTCCTTGATAGAGCCTCACCTTCGAGTATGCGTCTGATTCCTGTCGTTCTGGAATCCTATCGTCAATTGCTTGTATCTCCCATGGGGACCCATGTCTATCCACTTGGAAGAGGTTAGTTTTCTGACGGGGTGTTATCTTTCTAGAGAGCCCCCCTTCGATTTGACCACCAGCGTTCTAACTTGGTATTCAACCCCCTTCGGAGCACATTAGAAAGGTGATTGAGCGACACCTGTCTATCTCTATCGACAAGTGGGGACCCCAAGGAGGAGTTCGAGTTCTACTTGGAGTAGCTCTTCAAGTACATCTTCTGCAGTCGAGGGAAACGTCCTTGCCAGTTCATGGTTGGGGTAGCCACTAGCCTCGTCGTCGTTGCCAATGCGGACGTGAAAGATGCTTTGGCCTTTGGTCCACTTCTCCTAAGTCTGGTTTATCATGGCCTTTACCAAGCCACAGCCAGCCCCACTAGTTTCCCTAGAAGTCTGGCAGACGGTCCCTTGTGGATCGTCTACCTCTGGATTGTCTAGGATTCACAAAGTTTCCCAACCTGATGCTTAAACCAAGCGATGTGGTCTCGGTCAATTCTTCCGAGTTCTAGTATTCCTTCAGCATCGTTGGCTGCATTCAAGCCTTGATGCACGGGTGCACCGAGGGTTGCGCAGGAACAATCTCCAGTTGGCGGCCTCTCGGAAGACTTGGGTCACTTCCAGCCCCTTCATTACTCAGGACTTAATTGAGGTGGATCCGATTGGCTTGATTTTCAAGGTTTACACCCCCCAGCTTTGCCCCCATCAGCTAGGCTTCACCCAATCTTTGCTAGTTCCGTTATTGGATTCTATGAGCTGCCATCTAGACAAACGTATTGTTGCAGCTCCTGTTGACCCTGGGTCAATCGAACGACTCCAGTCACTGGACTTTGCCAGAATTAACTCCAGGCAAATTTGGGGAAGCTTGCTCAGGAGGACAATTTGGTCCTCTTGGAAGTGTTTCCCCGTTCACGCGGCAAGAGCGCGAGGAAGCGTCCGTCGGGTGACGTCTCATCCTCTTCGGGTGCATCATATTGTTTCTTCCTTCAAGAGCGCTAGGGATTGTTCTCCTTGTCCATAGTTCATAGCCGCAACTAATTGTTTTTTCCTTCTGATAGGAACCAAGAAGGTGAAGCCTGCCGAAGCTAGGGGTTCCCCTGTTGGCATGACCTCATAGGGAGGTCGTCTGAAGACAAAAGTGTCTCGCATACCATCCCACGTGGTCCCTACTCCATCGTTGTCGTCAAGGGTGTTGCTGGAACCACTGTTCCGAAGGAAGCATCTCCTGTCGATGCGTGAGGCATTAGTTTGTTCTGTATGTTCTGCCTTGTGAAGGATTCCGTTGAACAATGCCCTTTCCCTTGGTGCAGACACTATGGTCCTTCCCCTACAGTTGAGATAATTGACAGCGATGGATCTCCTGACAACGTCTCCCATTGATGCTAGGTCAGGCAGCATTAGGGTGATGTGGGAATGGAGGAGCCCCCTAGTGAAATCAGAATCGGCGTCCCATCACAAGGGATGAGGCGGCAAGTGTGTCACCTCCTGGAAACAATGTTCCTGTCGCCCAGGATTCGTCTAGCAAGGAAGGATCTCAATACTATCAAAGCCAGGCCACCTCGGTAAGGAACAAAATTTTGCTTACCTGATGCTTCATGTCCTTCGCTCTAGCTATATGCGCTGACTAGAGCGTGCATGTAGCAGCCTTTGAGTTCCTTCCTCGCTTTGTTCGTCGCCGTCCTCGAGCGTGGTGGGAGTAGCGAGGACGACTTCATCACCTTGATGTCTATCATGGATGAACTAGGGCGAGTGTGTTCTAACTTGCGCGAGTTGCGCGTCATGCTCTCGCTCCTTCGGAAGTCCTTCTAGCGGTTGTGGAATGAAAGGCAAGAGGACTTCCGGCCAAGACGATATTATAGGGAGGGAGCTTACGTGGTCCCTGCGGCCTCCATCTGTTGCTCGAGTGGAGGAGCTGTCTCTCACGATAGCCCAACTCCACCAGAAGCATGAGTGAGCGCCTCTATCTGTCATCTCTAGGTAGAGCAAGATGTCGTGGCCCTTGAAGACGCCAGATTGGCGGAGGTAGCTAACCGCGCGACCATCAGTCGGGAGGGAGAACAGTATGAGGGAGAATGGGATAAGGTCTTAGACGTAGAGGCGAAAGATGTTGTAGGGACCGGGGTGTTAAGCCGAGCGAAACGTTTGTTATCTTCTTTGCCAATTGACAGAATGTTTTTCTTTATGGTTGTATTCTCTCACAGATTTCAGGAAACCTATTTACAATAGTGTGTTTGTACGGTTCCCATATCGTTGGCCTGCATCTTTTTAAAACCTTGTCGTTGATCTTTTTAAATACAGACTTGTCGAGCCCCACCCAGCGATATGAGTTCCCAAGATGGGTCTCAATGACTTGGAAGGGACGTCTCCAATTCGGGGTCCATTTTCCGTAGAAGTAATCGCGCGCACCTTCTGACCGCTTCAGCTCCCAGACTAGGTCTCTCTTGTTGAATAATCTAGGAACTACTCCTTTATTGTAGTAGAGGGCAACAGTCCTTTTGTGAGCATCTAAATGTTTCAGCACATTGATTCTAGTGGTTTTCGATCCCAATTCAATGTGCATGTTTTCCTTGTATCCTTCGTGTTCTCCAAAGTGTTTGAGGAGTCTAAGCGATCGGTACCGTACTTCTATCGGGAGCATAGCATCGTGGTCGTATACCAAGTTGAATGGGGTGATGCCTATGCTCTCCAATTTTGTTACCCTGAGTGCCCACAGCATCTCCTGAAGCAGGGTGTGCCATGTGTGTAGGTTGCCTCCGATCATCCTCTGTATAACTCGTTTTATGAGCTTATTTGAAGCTTCCGCTTGTCCATTAGACTGAGCGTAATACGGGGCTGAATTGGGCACCTTGAATCCAAAATCCTTTGCAAATTCGTCCATGAGTTCGCCATTGAACACCTTCGCGTTGTTTACCACTATGTGTCTCCCCTGCTTAAGTGTGGGTGGATTTCCCCCATTATGTCCAACGCCCAAGTCCTGAAAGCCCGTGGTTTCACTACGACATTCATGTCTGCAGCAGGGGTGCGTTTCACGGTCCGCATCGTTGGCAAGCTTGGCACGCTCGAACCATTTCGATGTAATTATTGACCATTGATGGCTAGTAGAACCCATGTTGCCTGATCTACCAGCTCATCTTAATCCCAACTTGGTGTTCTACGCACAGCTCGTTATGTCTTTCGATTATGACGGGGATTGCTTCGTCTAGATATCGATGCATCTCAAGAGAACATTTCCGTTAGTCTTTCTATGTAAGACTCGGTCAAGGAGGGCGAAATATCCGGCAATCACCCGAATTTTCGACATTTGCATCGGGGTCCTCAAAAAACTTCCTATCGACTCCCACCAATCCTTCTGTTGTTCAAACAAGTCTGCCGTACAGACCTTTTTGGCCAGTAGTTCATCATGCCCTTGTTCACCCGGTCTAATGTGGAATTCCAAACGTTTGCTTATGAAAAAGGTCCCACCATCCTTGGGCGAATCTACATGATTTAACATAGGCCATTTGTGCTAACTCGTTGGCCTCTTGGTTCTCTTCCTTTTTTACATGCATGACCTCGACTAAGCCTATCTTCACGAAGAGCTCTCTCGCCCTACCTAAATATCGGATTAGGCGAGAGGCATGACACTCGCTTTGGCCCAGGAGCTATTGGACTATCAACTAGGAGTCACCGTGTATGCTTACGCGTTCCAATTTTCAGTCAAGAGCAACTTGTAATGCCAGGATCAGGGCCTCGTATTCTACGACGTTGTTAGTAACAAAGCCATCGAGGTGGCAGGTCAACCTAGTTTCGGCTCCCCAAGGTGTCTTGATAAAGACTCCTATGTCGGCTCTAAACTTGTTGCAGGACCCGTCAAACCATATGGACCATTGTCCGAGCAGACTGTCTTCGTCAAACGACTAGTCAATGTTGCCCTCACTATAATGCGTGATGAATTCGGCCAGGGCATGCCTTTAACTGAGGCTTGGGGTTTGTGGTACAGATTGTACACAGAGAGCATCACACTCCACTTATCGATTCTTCCTGTAAGTAGGGGGTTATAGAAGAATACATTGGTTATGGGTGTCTGGACACGACATACACATCATTGGATACGATGTAATGTCTGAGTTTGATCACCGAGTAGTAAACGACCAGGCATATCTTTTTCGTGAGAGTATACCGCTACTCTATCTCTGTGAGGAGTCAAGACATGTAGTAAATAGCCCTTTCGACTCCGCTCAGCTCTTGTGCTAGCATAGATATGATACTGGACTTTAATGCAACCACATAAATGATGTATGAAGCCTTGTATCTGGTGGTGCTAGCATGAGAGGACCTTGTCAGGTAGTTTTTTATTTCCTAGAAAGCTCTCTCATGTTGTGGCGTCTAGATTACCTGTCCCTTTCCCTTGTCTTTCAAGGTCGTCGAGAAGATGCTAGTCTTACATCCCACGTTTCCTAAGAAGTGGCATATGTAGTTAATCCTCCCGAAAAGGACTTGGATTTCTTTCTTGTTTCGGGGAGCAGGTAGGTTCTGGATAGCACGTGTTTTGAAGGGATCAACCTCGATTCCTCACCGGTGCACCAGGAACCCTAGAAATTGTCCATTTCGTACTACAAAAGTGCATTTCAACGGGTTAAGTTGTGTGCTCGCATCTTTTCGAACGCTTCGCTCAAATGGACGTGGTGGTCCTGGCTTTGCTTGAATTTTACCACTACATTATAAATGTATACCTCCACTACCTTCCCGATCAGGGGGCCAAAAATGAGATTCATTGCCCTCTGATAAGTAGCCCCAGCATTCTTCAACCTGAATGGCATAACGAACCATTCGAATGTCCCTATGGGATATCTGAATGATGTATTGTGTATATCTTCGTCAACGATGAAGATTTCATTGTAACCAGAGCTCCCGTCCATAATAGATTTTTTTCGTGCCCTACCGTTTTATCTATCAAATCAACGGCCACCGTTATCGGGTACTCGTCTTTAGTGTAGCTTTATTCAAATCGCGAAAGTTTATGCATACCCTGATTTTTTCATTCTTCTTAATGACAGGGACTATGCTAGATATCTAGTCACGTAATTCGTTATTCTTATACAACCGGCCTTGAACCTCTTCTTTATTTCATCGTAGACAATCTAGGCTACTTCTCGTGACATCCTTCTTGATGTTTGCTTAACAGGCTTGAAGTTACCATTCATTAGACGATGGTCGACCGGCTTTTGGTCGAGGCAAGGCATCTCTGTGTAATCCCAGGCAAAACAATCTGTGGAGGCACGCATGACCTTTTTAATGGTTTCTAACTCTGTTTCATTTTGAAGTGAGCTAAGGTAGGTAATACGTGGTACTTCTATGGTTCCTAAGTCAATTTCACTCAAAGTATCAAAAGGGACAAAAGAAGTATCGTGGACTTCTTTATTAATCGAATAGATATTTGACATGTCTTGATATGCCTAGAGGAACACATTACACTATTTTTCCGTTTATTTTGTACGTATTATATCTATCTAGACATTCTAGGACGCTCTCATTTATAACTAACAATTTTCTTATTATGATCCCAAAGTGATAAAAAATGCAGGTCGATTAAGAGTACCCAGAATTCACGATTTGGGGTATCTATGATATCCTTGTGTGAAAATTTTTCAAAAAAATTCTCTTACAAGAAGGGGCAAACTGTAGATCCCCAAATAGTGCCTTGTCCTTCAAAGAATGACAACAATTGGAAAAGCATGGGTAAAGGGAAAATAACTGGTGCCACACTTACACTAGCAATGCACTTCTTTTAGACTCAAAGAGCTTTTTCTTTTCAAGTTCTCTTCTCGTTTCCTCGATTCAACCAAAGCAACGACATGGGCAGATTGATCTCGCCTATACTCCAACTTTGCAGCCTCGGCAGAGGCCTTGGCTTCCTCGGCCTTGTTAGCCTTTTTTTCTTTTTTCTCCAGTATCAGAAGGCCCATATGGTGTTGGTAGTCGAATATATAGTCGACGTTACGTAGGCTCGAGAAATCCGGGTTCTTCCCCCCCCAAAAAAAATAAAAGATATTACCCCACTCAGCAGAAAATCACGGAGCCCGTTTTTCCAGCCAGCAACGACTATCCCACGTTCAGCCCCCTCAACGGCTTCCCCATGATCCTCCCCGAGATTTTTGGGAGATCTTTCCAATACACAACCCCCTTCGGGGATTCTTTTTATTTACACACAGGCTCTGATCAGAGGGGGTAGACGCACAAAAGAAGAGGAACCCACAAATTGAATCATCACTCACCCACATACGCTCCAACAGACAGACAGACACGCTTCCTACATACAGACGCTTGTTCCACCCCTTTGCATCTAGCGACCCCAAGGTAGGTCTAACCATGCCCACGGAAAACCCCCGTCGCCAACTCAAACTCGATAGTCGTCGACCACGACTGGAGATCGTCGTTGCAACAGCAAACATGATGGACTCCAACTCCTCTGGACACAGAAGCGGCAACGTTTGTATCCCATGATGACCCCGACTCAATTAGGCTGTGACCTGTGGCGTTCGACATCACTTCACTGTAGCGATGGGAGCAAGCTTCCTTCAGACAGCCCGACCAACTCTAATCCCTTGCCTTCGGTGGAGAATCGTGACCAAGCTTCTCGCAGACGCGCGTTAGCGTTGCGAGAAGCTCTTCTTTTGCTTTGACCCGTTTTCCATTTATGTGTAGGCAAACTCAGACACGAATAGTTGTCATCTCCACCTCCAAACCGCGGTGATCTACAACCACGCTCCTGAGTTCCGTATCCTCAGCGGCATCCCACACCAGCCGAGACTCCAGATGACCATCTACCTGGAGAACTTCTCATATCAGCAATACTAAGACCAACCGTCGACCTCTTCATCGGTCACGGAGGTAACAAACCCAGCAGCTCCAAACGAGCATTCCAACCCGGTAACAGAAGTGAAGATCCCTCATGTGGCGGTCGGCAACTCCTCTCCCAGCCTCGACATAACGGCGGCAGCTTCCAGCTCCTCAAAGTTTGCGACGGCGGCCACGAACAACCTCTGGTCTTGAACCAGGATCCCATCGTTCCCGATGTCCATGGGTCCAGCGGCGGATCCCTGTCCTCCCAACGCCTCAGACCACAATGGCAGAGCCCCCATCCTCCTAACATCTCCAAATCCGGTGGCAGTACACCCCCGTCTTCCCAGCGCCACCAGATCCAGCAGCGGCGAACCCATCTTCCTCGGGCGTCCCCAGACCGGCAGCAGCGAGCACACATCTTCTCGATGTCCATTAGGCCCAGCGGCGACAGAACCCATACCCTCCCGATATCTCCTGCCCCAGCAGGGACGACCATGTCCTCCCCGATGTCCAGCGGCGGCGACCCATCCCTCTCTGAAGAACCCCGACGTTCTCTGAGTTCCGACACCAAGGACGCTACACACGCAATAGCCCCGCCCGACAACAATGAACCTCCCCTAAACAGACCGACTCTTGACGGTGGCTCCGACTCCTCCTCCCCTTCAGATGCCCTCGTGCTCACCTCCATCCTTGGTTGCCACCGCCCTAACCCACACGAAAACGCCCAAACTCTAGGCTTAAAGAGACAGAGAGGAGGACGTGGAGATTAGGCGAATCCGAGCTCGACAAACCCACGCCGAAAGAGAAGGAACTGGTTTGCAGCAAGGCGACGGTGTCTATGATCTCTTCCTCACGATAGCCCCCTTTACCCAACCCACATGAAAGGTAAGTGTTTTCTTTAATTTTGAATTTTGTTGCGAGGATTTGAGCGTGACGTATAATTTCATTAAAAGTTCACGTTAACATTTAGGATAAAACTAATAATTTAATATTATTACAATGATCTATTGCTCCGTCCATTTTAATTATTATCTAATTATGCATATATTTCATTTGATTTGTTATTGTCTGATTGTATGTCATTCGAACATTAATTTGATAATAAATAAATAAATTACTCGAAAATAAAATCATATCTTCACTTATTTTCTAATTGTAATTCTTTGACATGTCCTAAAATTAGAATTTTCTATTCTTTTTTTTTTCATTGCATGAATATCTGAACATTATTTCACGGATTCGACAAGACGAATCTTGAAGGCGGAGCACAAGACTGGAGGCGCACAGGGAACTAACAATGACGGAAGTATATTTCGAAAGCTGCCCCAACTGACGAGCTCGGCCGATGTAAAGCCATCCCGCGGGTCTCGGGTACATGAGGGAGGTGCGGGCCCAAATGCATTGGCCAACGATCACCACCCTTCCCCGCTCCCTTTGATCTAAATTCTTGATATGTGGTTGAGGTGCATGTTGTTAGGATTTTAGGATTTTATCGCCGCATGCTGTTTGCTAAACACACATGAGTTCGGGCCCAAAAAGCCCGAATCGGGTTCAACGCACGTAAAATATTGACATGAGTCCGGAGTCATGCCCGAATCAGGTCCAACACCCGTTAACAAAAGGTAAACTTTTGGAGCAAACGCCACCTTATCGCATGTCTAGATGTAAGAGTTAGTAATTAGGAATTCCCGAATCATACTCTGGTTTTCCGACTTAAACCAGGTTTTCAAAACTAAGTCGGTGGCGACGTCGTAATATTTTACCTAGGTTAAACAACAACATACTTTCTACGGAGCCATTTTGGATGAGGGATTGATGATACGAGCCGCTCTCGAGCCCTCTTAAATGATCCCTTGTGAGGCCTATGCACAGCCTTTCGCCTGTTGCCTTCAAAGAACTGGAGACGGTTGGCGAAACGCCCCGCAGGTCCATTTAGGAACAAAAAAAAGTTTTAATCCAATTCCCTTCCGCAGTGTCCGACGTTCGACTCGTGACGTCGACCGGTTGGGCCTTGGGGAGCGGGCCCGAATCCTCTGATCGTCCGAACTGCCATGTGCGTACTAGGCCGGAAGGCGCGCATACGGTAGTCTTCCTTTTCTTCCTTGCAGCTGCATAACTCTCCCTTTGCAACTGCACTGAGTCTTTTATGAACGAAATATACACCGACCTTGAAAATAATTTCTCTTATCTCCAATTCTTTACATGTGTCGAGTGAAAGTGGTATCAAGAAAGAAAACGGATGAGTGCTCTAATGGAGTCCATAGCACGACAGTTCACATGTGTAACGAAACAACAATAATAATAATCAAGATTTTAACAAGAATACAACAATGGCAGCTAACTAGGAAACTTAAAAATAAAAGGATAATGAATTAATAATATGAGCAAGTTGCACAATTTCTTTTACAAAAAATGAAAGGGAGAAGAATGGATTACTTCTAATCTCTAAAAAGGCTCTTGTGAAGGTATTGCCAAGATGTCCATCTCTTATTAAATGATTTGTTCTATCATCTTCATTGGAAGAAGGCTTCAACTGTGGCATCTTTCAACACGGTTGGATATCGCATCTCAAATATATATTCTCATAGTCGATAATATAATAATTTATGAATGGTTTACTTACGATATTTCCTTAGTAATCCTTTTTTTCCTAAGATACAAACACTGCCATGGACGCGTACAAACACTTTAAAAGGAAGAAGCGTAAGAGTCCACCTCTAGTGATCGAGCTTTAAATAAAGGATTGTCAGACATTTCTATCATATCTGTATTTCTTCATAAACTCGAAAATATATTTATAATTATAAAGTACATTTCATTTTTTAGTTGCTTTTTTGTTTAGACATCCAACTAATGGTGAAACATATTTGGATTTTGGACACAAACTGAGTAAGTAAACTATATTGGGCCCCGCTCGAGGATTTCTTGAAGTTAATTCAAGATGGAAAAGGCCCAATCTAGGAGATTGCCTTAGAGAAGAGTAGCTCATACACTATTCCATTGTCGACTGTTGGAGGGGAAGATGTCCTAACAACCACTTTCTACCTCAAATGGTTGGTTCTTCGGGAAAAGTTTACCTAAAGCCCTATTAGTCATAGCCACACTAGTATTCAGAAAGTTTATAAGATTTTGAACCTCACAGTTTATAAAGACCCATCGAAAGATTATGCAATTCCAATGAGAACTTGTAGAAACTTTTTTGTTTTTTTATTCCATCGATGTATGTGAAGAGAAAAAAACTTAGAAGCATATACCCTTACAGATTTGGCATTTGTACTTATTTCAATAGATAAAGAAGTTGGCATCCGACTATGTCATACACCAATTTTTTTATAAGTAATAGAATGGATTAAATATCATTTTTTGTCTATCATGTGAAAGATCAAAAATGAAAAGAATCGACAGTTGGTTGTATTAAACGTGGAAACGTGTTTGATGATCATCAAGAGAAAGAAGGTATTGAGTAGAGAGCTCATCAATTTTGTACTTCAAGAATACTTTATCTCATCGATAATTCAAATGGGTATTTCTACAGTGTCTTAGACAAGGTGAACCCGTTGAATAGGTTAATCTTCTACAAAGTAGTAAAAGCTTACCTTCTACACTATAGAAGTTTACTTTCTGTATGGCATCATCAAAATCATACTAACAAATACATGCAATTGTTTGGAGATATATGAGTATATGACATTAGAATGTTTATATTGTGTTGTACGCAATTTGGAATAGATCATCACTTACTTAGAGTCAATGTTACCACAATTCATAGAGGATGAAAACATTACTTCCGGTAAGTCTATTACATATCAAAAATAAATTTTTGTTTTTTGAAATTGATGATGTTGAATTACTTATTTCTAATTTTTTTGTAAGGAACAATACGAAGAACTTTTGAGGAGGCCTAATTACTAAAAGTGCCTATGACCATAAGGAGATGCACTTAGTAAGGATGTTTCTTTTGTAGACTTAGTGTCATAATGCATCTTACGAATTTCTTGTAGAAACACGAGTGGATTAAGAAGCGATGAGTGTAACTTTCAAAGTAAGACAAAGAGAAATACAAAGTCTTTGACACTTTCAGCTCGGAGAAGAGAAGTACTAGGAAGAAATGCAACACTATAAGATTGTATTAATTGGGTAAATGTGACATACCTCTTATACCTCAACCATGATACTATTTAATCAATAACTTTTCCAGTCATATATCAAATTGAGATCTAATCCAAGACGCTTGTTGGATGGAGCTCTTCCGTTCCTTGACTATAGAGAAAAAGGACGCCATCAAGGATCTTGGTTTGAGAGGTTTGCCAGAGATTAATTCGAATGGTGTGAAGCATGAGATTTTGCAGCACATCACTGCATGTTTCGATCCTATCTCTAAGGTAATGGTTCTAAATGGAATAAAGCATCAAGATTTAGCCGCAGATTTATCAGAGTTAAAGGGATTTTCAAAGACGGAAATCAAGTTGTGCACATGTTTGGGAGTCGGCCGACTTTGTAAGCATTGATTGGGCATCCCACGTGCTTGACTATCTTTGTCTGTGAGTGAGGAATTTTAAAGAGAAGAATCAACGATATTTTTGTGGATGCGCAACCTTTTAAATGGTTAGTTATATATATGTGTGTGCTTCACGTTCACATTAGTTTTGGTGTAATTATTTATTGTAATAGCGATGTAGCTTTTTTACAAGCAAGTCAGGTGTCAATAGATTGATTATGAATAGGCGCGTTGGTTTCTTACAGGCTAGATCATTTTGGACTAATTCTAGACTGACAAACCTTTGGAACAAAATCCAAATTCTGGAGTTGGTGAAGGATCCGGTAGTTATATCATTGGGAATTGCATTCCTTTGCTTTGAACCGGTACAAAATATGTCGATATGGTATGTCTTTTAATTTGCAATAGAAAAGCAAAGCGCCGAACATAAGTGATGCTTTTGATGAAGGAAAAGATACGAAGAAATAAGAGAATTCATGGGTAGAGTTGGACCCAACTATTGGATCCATTAATTTAATGGGGAGAGTTGCAATTGGTGAAATCATGGTCTTCGAAATTTCGAAAGAGATGAACATAATTCGTGTGGCTTTATTGGAGACGAGGAGTATTATGGACGACATTGTTCATCATAAACGTGCGCCGTACATGATCATGTTTGCTTACAAACGCGAGGATGCTCCTAACAACAAAGAAGAAGGCATGACAACTAAGGTTGATGAGATTCCCCAAGCACGCGAGGAATGTTCAACTAATATTCTGTAAAAGGGTACATGTGAACCAATCCTATACCCTTCCCCTGAGACCGTCATTGCACACAATACTGGAAATGTAGTTGACAGAATGGATAATGAGGATCGATGTGATGTATATACCAGTATAGTTGATCTTGATAAAGGTAGAATATATGAATAAGGAAAGAAAGAGATTGAGTTCACGTCAATGGATAAGGCTTAGTTCAAAGAAGAACATGAAACTCTAAACGAATAAATGGAAGTCGTAGGAGATGATGCATCAGCTCAAGTCGTTGAAGCACCTAAGGTATATTGTGTCACGTTCTTTATGAAAATTTTTTGGCATGTCACGGTACCTTGTTATGTTGTTTTTGGTTTTACCAAAGAGCATGTCTTCCAATATTGGTGTTCGTTTCGGCGTGCAAACAAGGCGTACGGGCAAGAAAAAAGTCAAATGTTGACACGCAAATTTAAGACCTCTATTCATGAACTCGAGAAGAAACATGAAATATTGAAGAAAGGTATCATGTTCCTCGAGATACAGCTACACTGTTAATCTCGAGATCACGCTAAGAGGAGTTCTTCACAATCACGAGTTAGAAGATGTCACTGGGATGGTGATGTCCAGGAACTCGAGATGATGGGACAAAGCCATGTCTCGAGAATAAAAGGGCAAGAAGGTTTGTATCTCGAGAAAAGTTTACAAATCTTGAGGCTAAGATTCCCAATGAAGGGGATGTATTAGATGTCGAGATAACATTCAGCCTTTAGGAGCTTACTGTAAAGATTGAACATCTTGAGACGGACCACCAAACTTTAATACATAAACAGACACGTGGTGGACTCAGGTTAATTATTTAAGACACGATATTCATGATTCCAACAATATAGGGATCCAATCGTGTACGCGATCCAACTAAATCATATTACATAATTGCAAAAGATAATAGAAGTATAAAAGACAAATAAAAAAGAGAAAAGGGATGATAAACTCCATAAGTCCAATTCGGCAAAGTTTATCTATAGCTTTTGCTCCTTTTCCCAGTATCCAAAAAGCGTCCAGAAACCACCCTGCATCAAGAAACCATCACCATCTTCGACCACTATTCCACCAAGGTAGACTCCATTAAAGGAGCTTGTCGTAGTCGCTGCACGTCTGCCGTTGTTAGTTTGAAGCCCTGGCGTCGTTCTTCCATTTTCCCTTGTAGTTATTCCCTTTGAATCATGTTTGTAAGTGATGTAAAAATATTGTTCTTGTAATTCAACGTTATTCAGTTATAATTAAGCATTGTGTTCTGTTTACTTCTGTTCAATTACTTCACGGTAACCACATATTCTGGAAAATTCAACACATGTCACGTGAAACGCAAATTTTGTGTCAAACATCAATTTAGCGATGAGATCTCCTTAAGTATTCAATGCCCTACATGCTCGTTAGAGTAAGACACATGCCTCAACTGCTCTTGAAGGAATGTCCTACTTTTCTACGGTGAGTATGATAAATGCTTGAAAGTTGGAACGTACGTCAATGCGAAGTCAATCTACCTTGTTCGTGTCTCTATAGAAAATTTAGAGATACTCCCCCATAGTTTATTTAGATCCACTAAATGATATGTTTTAGTCATAATGATAAAGTGCTGCTTCACTGTGTTTGGACAAATGACGTAATTAACAGGTGATCCCGATTTGAGTTACATGTCATAAATTTTGAAACTAAAAATCCTATTTTACGAAATAGTTTACGACAAAACTCGGTGTCATTGTCACTATTTGTAAAAGACTAAAAATTGGTTGTACACGATAGAATAAGAAACACAAGAACGGAAGGTTTTCCCGTTGCAGGTCAACATCTTGGCCTGTGAAAAAATACGGCGGCCATATTCGAGCGAGCAGCTTTTGTTAAAACTTCACCACTTGCCACGGAACTCCTGATGACCTGTGAAACCCTCCCTACAGACTCTTCTCTTAAGATTAGCCAACATGTGCAGTCAGCTACTTCCCGATCTGGAATGCCGCCCTGTCGTTTCGAACTTGCAGCCCTTTTCTTCCCTATGCTGGGTAAATCACAACAGAAGATCTACATCTCGAGCTATAAGTAAGAAGTAGTGTATAGCCTGGCAGAGATGTCAATGGGCCCATCATCTCCGCCCACTGCACGAAGTGCGACTGGGATAGTCGACATGATTTGAATCGTCAACGGAAAAACACAAGGATGGATAACAGGAGGAAGATCATCCCCTTTCTGGCCACCCACTGAGCCAAATTCATCAGCTGTAGGAATGATCAATGTGACGTCTTCAAGGGACCTTAGGGTTTTACTCAGGTAGCTTCGTCTCGACTTGTCTGGAGATAGGCTAATCACCAAGGTCGATGTAAACTCGAGCCATTCCACAATAAGTCGATCCACATTGTCATAGTGTATTCTACGCTCAATCTACATCCATCATCATTAAGTCAGAGCTCCATTCATAAGGAAACCCCAAAAGAAACAAAGATTTTGTGAAGGAACTCACTGCTAGCTTTGGAATGTAAGTGGACACAAATCTTGGGCCCACGGCCAAAACCCTTGCCTCGGCCAGCAAGTTCTGCAAATAATCAAAATGGCAGGATTTTCAGACAAAAACCTAATTTCAGAGCCAAAATAGGAAAGTTGCCCACGACATAGTAAATTATGTAACCTTCACAAGTTACAAAATAAAGACAACCCCATACCTTCTTGTTCCTAAGGAAAGCCCACATGTAGAGCTTGGTAGTGGCATCCTTGACATTTCGACTCACCAATTTCCTCTCATTGCAATGCACAGCCAACTCTACCAGGACTTCCTTGCTGGGAACTCCATGTTGCATTGCTGCTGTAGACAATGCCTCCCTGAGATCTTTAGACTCCTCAGTAGCTTTCTTATCAAACACGGTTCCAGAAAAGCACCTCCCAAATGCACCCATCCTACACCTCGAGTATGACTCTGCTTCGAGAGCAGCAGCCAACATCCTGTGGACTAAAATATCAAGATACCGGCGCAGCGGAGATGTGAAATGAGTATATAGGGGTACTGCGAGCGCGTAATGGCCCCATTTATCTTCCTGATCCTTGTAATCAGCAGTACAGAAATACGAAGCCAGTTGCATGGATTTTGTAGCATTTAACACAAGGATATCAAACAACACAGGATCATCTTTCAGCTTCTCTCTGGCCAGTTCCAGGGACTTGTGGAATGTACCAGAAGATGAAGTATCAAGATCTAAACCATGCCTAGAACAGAAATTTCCCAAATCTCGAAGCTTCCGGCTGTTGGGTTCAGGGTGTCTCCGTAGAAGGGCAACATCAGGAAAAGCCCTAGAAATCACTTCAGCTGCCGTCCTATTCGCCAAGAGCATGAATTCCTCAACAAGAAAATTAAAGTTCATCCTTGTCGAAAGGAAGCAATCACTCGGCAGTCCATGCTCATCCAACAAAAACCGCACCTTGGGGCTTTCAAGACGTAACGCCCCACCTTTTAATCTGTTCTCATTGAGGATTCTGGAAATCCCATGAAGATGCATTACGGAGCTAATCACATCTGACAATTTAAATTTGCCACATACTTGAGGGACGCTCTCTTCACCATCATCATTAGACTCGGAACTGATGACACCTTGAATGATGTCATGAGCTTGTTCATAAGACAGTTTGCAACAAGAGTGTATGACAGTACGACCAAGGTGGCGATCTATGACATTTCCTTCAGCATTGATATCCCAGAAAATAGAGAAAGCAAGCCTATCAACACCTTGATTCAGGGAACCCAAATCCTCAGAGAGCAATGGGGGCAGCATTGGCACCTTCTTATGGACCATGTATACGCTTGTCGACCTTAGTTGGGCTTCCTTATCCAAAGGTGTGTTCGGTTGAACAAAATATGACACATCAGCAATGTGAACGCCAACTCTGTAAATGCCATTAGCCAACACTTCAATGGAGAGCGCATCGTCCAGATCAGTGGCAGTGGAAGGGTCTATTGTGAAAATGCAGAGATTTCGTAAATCAACCCGATGTTGTAACTCCACTTGTGGAATATCCCAAGGAATTTGGGGGAGGCAGGAAATGGCCTCAGCAGAGAACTCAGATGAACAGATTGCGTTTTCAAACAGGATCGCATCAAGTTGTGTCTTAACTTCACAACCACGCCCAAAAACAGTTACAACGTTAGCACACGGAAATGAACAATCTTCATTCCATTCATCTATTCGACAACCGACCAGCTCTGCCTCCACAGTTTCATCAAAATGGCATAATCTCTTCCGGACCTCATCAGGCAACTCATTTGCAAGGACCACCATCTTAGGGAATTTGTTATCTATTGGCGTGATCTGGATGAACTCATCTGCAGAAGAAACAGGCACATTCTTGCTTTTGTCCAAATACTTCCTAAATCCATCCTTGAAGCACCGTTTAACGTCCAGAAACCCGACAACGGCACCTCGACGATGAGACTTCTTGGTGATAGAGACAACTCTCCCAGTAGGTCTCTTCGATGGATTAGTACATATCAGGCTGCAAATCTTTTGTGTCGCCTCCTCAACATTATTCACTTCAAAAGAACTACCATTCTCAACATTATCTGGCACAGATGGTACACTGCTGGCCAGACCAAGATGACAAGGTTTTCCAGAAGAGAAGCGATCCGATTCGGCATAATGAATTGCATTTCCAGCATAATCAGCCTTAGCATCCATCTCAAGCCTCTGTTTACTAATATTCCTAGAGCTTCCACAGTTCTCACTCTTTTCCAGCGGCGAGTTAACATCTTCAGAAGGAACATAACAAGTCGAAATCCCAAGTGATCCTTTCATCCTGGTCCAGCAAGATACTGGGTCAACCTTAACGGCCACTATATCTCCCTCAACCTAATTAAGAGGAGCAAATTAAAAACTTGTCCATCCAGAACATCATATACAGCAAAATGCAATTGATAAAACAAAAAATTCTTGGAGGAAATCATGATGTAAGTATACTAAGCATAATAAGACAACAGCGTTCAATCCCCAGCATACATCAGCCGACAAAGTTGGCTGCAGAAATAGCAGTAGTAATCCACTCACAGAAATTGAAATGTATGTTCTCATTTATATAGATCCAGGGAATTGGAGAAATTTGGAGCGCGAGACATGTCCTTGAAATTATTTTACAAGCTATGGCTGCAGATATTATAAGGATAACCTCTATGGGAAGTGTTCTTTCACCCCGTATGGTGTCCCCATTTTTGCACTATTGTGATTTGAAACACAACACTCTTGCTCCAAACAACATTCTTTTAGTTAAATAAAACACATATGATCCAGGCACAGATTCTTAATACCACAAAACACAAGAATAATCTGTTTTTTAAAAAGCAATACAGAGTCTTACAAAACTCCAAGCATCACAACAAAACAAAAGGAGAATAATACTGGCCAATGTAAGGAGGCTCATTATATACACATAGACTTAACAAGGATACGTTTACAAAAAGAAGGCACAACTTACTGCTCTATTTTGGGCAGCAAATCCATCAATAAGGATGTCAACTGGGACGCCATCAATCTTGCAGTAGGCCTACAGGAAATTTCAAAACCTAAGCAAACACAAAATCAAGTATCATATAGCACGTAAAGTAGAACACAAACCTCATGTCTGTTGTAAGCATTGACCCGAAGTAATGCCTCAAACACGTATCCTCTCTGTACAAAAGAACAGGACAAAGAATTTATGCTAATTTTGTATAACTAGCAGCCATCAGGTCATAATAGTACCAACCTTCAATGCCTCCTCCACAACCTCAGTAGGCCAATGGGGAGCAAAAACTTTGTTCCGATCATGTTGCCACCTGCCATTGACAGGAAAGTAGTCCAAACTGGATGAAGCCTCCAAGGATCCCCTCAAGGCAGCCGACTCTGGGCATAACTTAGTAAAGTTTCCTCCCCCAGCATATTCAACTTCTTCTTTCAAGGGTGCTGAAGGCATGGAATTAGAAGAATAACCAGGCGATTGACTTCTGTCACCCTCGGAATTTTGCTTCAGAATGAAATCGCTCGCAGTAGAAGGGAGTGAATTAACTTTGCCATCGGTAGATTGCAATGTAGCTGTCTCTCCATTGCAGTCACTAACTGACGTGGAAACTGCACATGAAGGTGAAAATGTCTAGTCATTATTGTGGGGGTTAAAATTTGCAAGTCAAGTAAATGGGAAATTCAGTCAGTGATATAAAAACCCTTCACAAAGATTATAAGGCGAGGCTTTCTACAGCAGTGCCAATATGAGTCACAGAGACTCCACTAATTATTCTATAGGGACAATACAATACTACCTAGAGCGAGATCATAGACTTTGAGCAGCACTAGCATCACCTACTACTTCAAAGTATGAAGAAAAGTACATGAAAGTAGTTCCAGTAAATAAAAGGCGGACAAATAAAACATCGATATTGTTTCCCAGGCCAACTCTTAAGTGCAATTGAGAAATTCCTTGGTGCCATAATCCAATTGAGATGAACTCAGTTCATTAGAGGGAGATAAATCTACAGCTTTTACAAAAAAAAAAAAAAAAAAATCAAGACTTTGCAATTCATCAAATATTGATAACCATTTGCCAGTTTATGAGTGCCTGACAAATTTCCAACAATAATCTGGAAAAGAATCCAAAGAGAAGCGACAAGGCTTCGAACAAGAACTCGAAGACCAATGAGTCAAACCTCATCCAGGATTCCACCATTTCTCAACCATTCAACTGATAAACCAGCCAACACCATCACAGTTCCCCTCAAATACCCAATATCCCTACACATCATACATCAACAGCGATCTAACCAAAAAAAAAAAAAGATAAACATGCGAAAGTACCCGAAACAGAGCTGGCGGGCAGCTTCGAACGGCGATTGGAGCGCCGGCGATTCTTCTTCCAGTCTTTATCCCCATCCTCAATCCCCGCGGCTTGGTCGACACTCTCCCTCATACTTACTTCAACTTCCCCTCAACCAGTAAACAAGAATTCAAGCCCACCCATTTGCAGTAACCCGAGAAACAATCGACCCAACGAAAAGAAAAGGAGAACCCCCCCCCCCCCCTCCCCCCTCGTTAATCAAATAACGGACCAAGAAATAGGCCCCGCAAATCGAATGATCCCGTAATTCAATAAGGATAAATTAGAAAGACGATTGGATAAAGGGAACAAGAAGTAAAACCGTCGAAACAAACCGGAGACCACCGGCTGGTTGGAGAAAAAGACCAAATAAAATCGACGAAGCGGCACACCAACCGACCATGAAATTGGAAATTAAGAAGAACTGAGCTATAAGAAAAAAAATAATAACAACCCCTAACAAATATGGAACCAATCAAATGAAATCAGTAAGGACAAAAAGAAAAAAAAAAACGGGGGAAGAAGAAGAAGAAGATGGAGGGGACTTGAAAGAGAGAGAGAGTTGAGATTTATGAAGGAAGATATCCTGTGATAGTATGAAATGTTGGGCAAGTTTGTGTACGTGTAAATAAATGTATATAATTTTAGATAGATGGATAGATAAGGTACAAATAACTTTATCTGTTGGAGGAAGAGAATTTGGTCGGTGGGGGAGGAGGGTATGGCTAAAGTGCCTCATATGGAAGCATCCCTGAGTTAAACGCACTGTTCCGTAATTTATAAAATGCAACTGTAGGCCTCTTAAAAATATACGGATCGTTTCATAAAATGCAAATAAGTAATGTATGTTGTAAAACAACGAAATAAGAAAAAATAAGATTGAGAAAATACACAAGAGAAAAAACGTAGAGAGTGGAAAATAATTTCTTTATTGATTTTAAACAAGCAACAAAATATTTCTTACAAGGCCCTCTATTTATAGTATAATCAAATAAAACGTCTTGGTAAATGAATGGTATCGGTATATGAAAGGTCTTGGTAGATGAAGAGTCTCGACGAGCGAAGAGTCTCAAACATTACTTCTATGAGTCATAATGACATTCACTTATTACAAATAATTATAATACTCCCCCGTGAATGTCAATTATGATATTGCCGAATTAAAAACCTTACCCGGAAAACCTTGTGGAAAAAAATCATGGTAAAAAAAAAGGGTACAATATTTTTTCTCCCCTCTTCATAGCCTCATCGCAGATTTCCAAGTCTACGCATATCGATTTTATGTCTAAGCCTCTCAAAGGTCGTCGTAGGCAAAGCCTTTGTAAATAAATCTGTCAGATTATCTGAATGACGAATTTGTTGAATGTTAATATCACCACTCTTAAGATAGTGAGTGAAAAATAATTTTGGTGATATGTGTTTCGTTCTATCGCCTTTGATATATCATCTTTTCAGTTGAGCAATGCAAGCAATATTATCCTTATATAATGTCGTCGGGACATTCTTATTTACATGTAAACTACTTGATTCTCTAATGTGATGTATAACAGATCTCAACCATACACATTCTTTGCTTGTTTCATGAATCACTACAATCTCAGAATGATTAGTAGATGTGGCGATAATAGTCTGCTTCATAGATCTCCAAGAAACAGCAGTATCACCATATGTGAATATATAACCCGATTGAGATTTGCCATAATGAGGATTGGATAAATATTCTGCATCTGCACTTCCTATCAATTTTGCTTCAGGCATGCATATAAGGATAATATAAACCCATATTCATGGTACCTCAACGATATCAAAATGTGTTTTATCCCATTCCAATGTCTCCTTGTAGGAGATGAGCTATATCTTGTTAATAAAGTTACACAAATGATATATCAGGTCTAGTATGACTAGCAAGATATATTAGTGCTCCAATAGCACTAAGATATGATACTTTATGACCAATTAGTTCTTCATAATTCATTCGAGGTCGAAATGGGTCTTTGTTTACATCAAGCGATCTCACGACCATTGGACTGCTCAATGGATGCGCTTTATCCATATAAAATCTTTTTAATAGCTTTGATGTGAAAGCAGATTGATTGACGAAATTTCCATTTTCTAAATGCTCTATCTGAAAGGATAACTTTGTTTTCCCGAGATCTATCATCTCAAATTCTTTCTTAAGATAATCAACTGTTTGAGTCAGTTCATCAATGGTTTCAATAATATTCAGGTCGTCAACATAGATCGTAATTATTACAAATTGTGATCCAGATCTCTTAATAAACACACGTGATGATCATTTTGATATCCATTTTTCAATAAATATTCACTGAGACGTTTATAACACATACGTCGAGATTATTTCAATCAATATACAGATCTACATAATTTGATCGAGTAAAGGTCTCGACGATCTGAATTACATGCTTATGGCATTTTGAATCCTTCAGGGAGTTTCATGTATATGTCATTCTCAAGAGAGCAATATAAGTATGCTGTAACGACATCCATCAATCGCATCTCCAATTTCTTATGAATTGATAAACTTATCAGATATCTAAATGTTGTTTCATCCACCACGAGAGAATATGTCTCCTCATAATCAATAACAGGTCTCTGCGAGAATCCCTGGGCAACAAGTCGTGCCTTATATAAGACAATCACATTTTTCTCATTTCTTTTTCTGACAAATACCTATTTATAATCGATCGGTTTTACAGCTTCAGGTGTACGAACAACAAGTCCAAAAACTTTATGCTTTGCGAGCGATATTAACTCTGTTTCAATGTCATCTTTTTATTTTGGTTAATCATTTCTTTGTCTGCATTCTTCAACAGATTTTGGTTCAAGATCCTCGTTATCATTTATAATATCGCATGCTATAACATATGCAAACTTTTCATCGACATCGATTTTATGTCGATTCCATCTTTTTCCAGTCAAAACATGGTTTATAGAGATATCTTCATTTTCAGGTACCTGTGATTCTTCTGAAATACTTTCTCAATGACTGGATGCTCTTCTAGAGTAATTGTTTCCTCAGTATGAGCCTTTACTTCTTTCCTTTTCCGAGGATTTTTATCTTTGGAACTGACTGGTCTACCACGTTTCACTTGCATTTTAGGCTCATTAGCAATACTAGGTTGTCCTTCAGGGACATCAATCTTATTGGAGTATTTGCAGCTGGAATATAAGACTTTGTCACTTTCTTAGGGTTAGTAAAAGCATCTGGCAATTGATTTGCCAAGTTTTGCAAGTGAATAATTTTTTAAACTTCAAGTTCAGATTGTTTTGTATGAGGATCATAGTGAGCCAATGATAACTCATGCAAGATTATTTCCTTTTCCAACTGCTTATGTTCCCCTTTCAATGTCGGAAATGTCATTTCATCAAATTGACATTCGGCAAAACGTACCGTAAATAAATCACTCGTCAATGGCTCAAGATATTTAATTATAGACGGTGATTCATATCCAACGTATATCCCCAATCTCCTTTGGGGTCCCATCTTTGTACGTTGTGATTGAGCAATTGGCACGTATACTGCACACTTAAAAATTCTTAGATGGGAAATATTTGGTTCCTGACCATAAACCATTTCCAAAGGGGATACCTCATTATAATTTGTAGGTCTGATATGAATTAATGCTGCCGCGTACAAAATAGCAGGTCCCCAAGTATGTATCGGGAGTTTTTGTTCTCATAAGAAACGGTCTTGCAATTAATTGAAGACGTTTTATCAATGACTCTGCAAGGCCATTTTGTGTATGAATATATGTTACATGATGTTCAACACTTATCCCAATTGACATACAATAATCATTAAAAGCTTGGAAAATAAATTCTCTATCAAGCCGATTACATTTTATTGAATAATCCGGGAAATGAGCTCGTAGTTTGATAATTTGAGCAAGCAATCTTGCAAATGCTTGATTATGAGTTGACAAAAAACACACATGTGACCATCTTGTTGACGCGTCAATTAATACCATAAAGTATCTGAATGGTCCACATGGTAGATGATTGGGCCCACATATATCAACTTATATTCTTTCAAGAAATTTCAAGGGTTCAGCCCTAATTTTTTATAGTGATGGCCTTATTATTAACTTCCCTTGGGAACAAGCAGCACATGAAAATTCATTAGGGAGAAAAATCTTCTGGTTTTTCAATGGATGCCCACACGAATTATTAATTATTCTTCGCATCATTATAGCTCTAAGATGCCCAATCGACCATGTCATGTCATAAAATTATTTTAATCAACAAACTTCTGGTCTGTAATGACATGTATTTGTGAAATATAGTCTAGAGAAAACTGCGGGTAATTTTTCTAAAATACATTTCTTACCCCAGATGATATTTATAGTACAACATTTTCATTTGAAGTCTCAATATGATATCCATTTTTGCGGATATACTTAAAACTCAATAAATTTATTTGAGACTTGGAGGAGTACAATGCATTATCGATACAAATATTTGATCTTCTGGGTAATAAGATATTTGCTCTTCGAGAGCCCTCAATGATTTTTGTACTTCCAGATATCGTATTGACACTTGTTTCGTTCATTACAAAGAGGGTAAAGAATTTCTTGCTTTTCAAAATTGTATGAGTTGATGCGCTGTCAGCGAGACAAGTGCATTTTTCATTGGTGGAGGATTCGCTTCCTGGAACCTTCATTTTGCTTACTAATTACGCAGTGTCTTGCCTTTCTGGGATCGACAAAATTGAGGATTATCTTCTAGGAATCGAATATCCACTTTTGGGAAATGATGATTCGCTTCTAGGAATTGATGATCGATGATCTGCTTCTGGGGATGATGAATCCGCTTCTGGGAATCGGGGATCCGCTTCGGGGGTTCAAGATTTGGTACGAATAAAATTTTTAATAAATGTAATAAAAATATTGAAATAGCGTGTAGGATTACCGTTTATAAACTCCACATAATCGTTGATTTATCATCCTTTCTATCCATGAAGAATCCTGTAGACGATCGCCATTTTTCTTTTCTTTCCTCGGTTTCCGGTAGAGCTTCGTGCTGATAACATGTTGTAAAATAACGAAACAAGAAAGAAGAGGATTGAGAGAATACACAAGAGAAAAAACGTAGAAAGGGGGAAATAGTTTCTTTATTGATTTGATCAAATGTACAAAATACTTCTTACATGGCCCTCTATTTATAGTGTAGGCAGATGAAACGTCTCGGTATATAAATGGTCTCGGTATATGAAATGTCTTGGTAGATGAGAAGTCTCGGCGTGTGAAGAGTCTTAATCGTTACTTCTAGTCATAATGACAATCACTTATTACAAATAATTATAACAACGTAAATTTATACTTTCCATTTTGTAGACTACGAATGAGTGAATTATGTCTCATTTGTATTTGTATGAAGCTGGAGTTCCTTCACCCACAACGCATTTCTTTCCAGTCTTTGGGGGTTCATGGGGATGAAATCTGATCATTAGGTTTAGGGTTTAGCAATCACCATTTTTAAGGTAAAACTATGCTTTGTTAAGTTGGTAGTCGCGGAAGTGAATCCATTGCTTTTATATATATATATATATATATATATAATACATATTTTGTTGGGTTAAGGGTTTGTGCGAATGTGGAATCAGTGCACCACACGTCATTTTCGTTTCCTTTCTCTTTGTTTTGTATGATTGTGTAAATGGTTGATGGTCGGTGTGTGATGTGATTAATAACCGTTGGATCGTTCAGGTGCACTAAGAGGGGGTGAATTAGTGATTGTACCTTTTTCGCCATTTCTCAATGTAAGCGGAAGCATACTGTATCACGGCAGAACGTTTATCAGATTATGAGATCTGCTTCGCTCTAACAGTTACGATTTGGTCGTATAGGTTTTTATACGAGTGTTTGCGCGGTCGTAATGGATACAATAATTTATAGTGGTTCGGCCTTAATTGGCCTAGCGTGCACTTTCCACCGTAGAGGTGATGCCACCACATAAATATAATGGGTGCAAATGAACCTTTTACACTAGGCTTTTGGTATGTCAACAAGTGACATTTAAAATACTTTACAAGAAGATATCACTCCTGGGCAACGGTTAGCTGCTCACACACTGGATGTCTTCTTGTTTCCAGCAGAATGATACTCACACTCAGCAGTTGATTGCTCAAAGGATTTCCTCACAGCACGTTGTCGCTTAGGCTTAAGCATGTCGATCAAAGCATAAAGACAACGTCGTGTTAGAGTATAAATCCGCACAAATAATTCATTACAGTGAAGAACGACTTCTCAAGGAGCAGCTCGTTTCTAGTTCACAATAGAGTAATGCTTCAGCACTTAATAGCTCAACAGAGAATTTCCACACAGCTTTTGTCTCTTCTCAATGTGAGCTTGGAAGTACTCAAGAGACAACCACTAAGACAGTCACTTAGGATATAAAAGAAACAAAAGAAAAGGCTGGTTCCTTACACAAAGAAACCTAACTTCTCACACAGCGAAGTCGAGGTATTCGTTCTACATTCAGTTTGGAAGTGCATGATTACCACAGCCGTGACTCACTGCATCGTACACCCAATGTTTAGGGTGGAATTTTCAACTCCGGCGACTTCCACGCAACCTGTTCTACTGTCCCTCAGGAGGTCGAGAGTTCTGCACAGCACCTCTGTGCTCGGGACAACCACTTTTTACACAACTCTTGCTCTACCCTGCAGGCACGAGACTTTTGACGCGCACCCGCAAGTGCGTGTCTAACTACGTAAACTCCGTAGGCTCGAGACTTTCCTGTGAAAAGACATGACAAGAAAGGCTTCTTGCCGATGGGTTAACAACTGGTTATTGCAATTAGTACAGATATTCAGTTAGCTTCCCTCAGACGATTCGCCAGCTGCTCGTTGAACGCACCGAGGAGACTCAGTCCTTCTCACAACGATCAAGGTCGCACTCCGCCCTTGACACTCCCACACGCTGATTGCAAATGGTAAGAACCAGGCGATCACTTAGCTCCTTTCATTCTCCGTCGATCCTCAAAGCTTCACTGAGATCACACAGGTTTTGGACAACTACTCAGACCACTCAGACACACAAAGGCGATTTGTTCTGACGTCATAGTCTGATTTTAATGGAGAAAATACGTTGAAGTTGTCCAGATGCATTGGGACAATCTTTGTGATTTATTTCTAAAAGTGCAAAAAGACCTGAGCCGATATCTGTTCAACGGTCGCTGCACCCGAGACGGAAGTTTTCCAAATGGTAACTTCCCTTAGATAAGTTATATCATCCAAATGAGAGTAATTGTTTCCCTATTTGATAAGATAACTATTCAAATAATAAACTTATCAGATTAATCGATAAAGTCAAATCATAATCAAAGTTGTTTGATTTAATGATTTAACTCTTTACAACGCAACGTCACTGCAGAATATCTTAATAAAATATTTTGTTGCAAAAAATTATCTTGGAAAGTAAATATCATAATATTGAGTTGCCTAAATGTAAGATTTGGGATATTTAAATCACATTCAGCAAATTTAGATACTCAGACATATATTCTGAGTTAAATCAAAATATAATGCAAATAGGAAATATTTATTTCCATATATTCAGCGAGTAAACGTATTATTACAAAAGCAATGTACTGTACAACAATGACATACTGCTCACATTAGTTGCGACATAACAACACTTTGCTCAAGCTCATCACTAACGATAAGATTGCCTCTTATGAATGAAATTAATCAAAAGAATTTTGATTAACTTCCATAATTAGAGACTTTATAACCATAATTATGGTAAAATATATTCTGAATTAAATTAGAATATTTAGAACGTCGAGATAATGATTAAACATCGAATTAATCTAGACAATTCGAAATACCAATTAATTTCAAAAGTTTATTCTGGAAAATTAATTATTTCCACGTTTACAGCGATACCTAACCATAACGCAGCATCACATTCCTCAAGCTCATCATCAAAGACAAGAGAAGTGGTACAACAACACAGTGTTTTGTTGTATAACATAGCTTTGATTTATAACATAGTTTCTCAACCTCATTATCAAAACCAAGGTTAACATTCTCCCCCTTTTTGATGATGACAAAGCACAAAGCTTTAATTTAGAAATAAGTAATGGAGCATAGAACTTGAAATACAAACTCAACTTCCCCAGAGAGTAAGCATCAACTTGCTTACTTTGTTCAGAGAGCTAGAGCTCCCCCTCAAGTTATTATTCTCCCCTTTTTGTCATATAAAAAAGAAGTGAAAGACATAGTAAGAGATAGTTTTATCAATGGTACATCAAAAGTATGCTTACATCTAAAGTTCATAAGTAGGAGAGCTCAACTCAATCCTTAGAAACGGGTTTGAAAAAGAGGAGAGCACATCTCAGTCCTCCGCAGCATCATTAACATCGCTGTCAATCAAAGTCTAGATCATCAAGCGCATCATCAATACCTTGAGGTCCCTTTTGAGAGATAAAAGTAGAGTGTTCCCAGTACAAACTTGTTGTACGTCGGGTTCACACTCCTGTATGCAATGATCTTATGACTTGGTCAATAGGATGTCTTTTCTTATATTAAGAGGGAACACGATCTTCTATTTGTACGTCCTGGAAATCATCAGAAATACTTTCAGTGAGTGCAGCAGGAACTTGCTGTACATCTATTCCAGAGTTTCCATTCGGATTACTTTCAACAATCATTTGCTGTGTCTTTTCATTTGATAATGTAATTGAGGATTGTTCTACTGATTCCACAGCATCTCCCTCCTGTATCGGAGAATCATCAACTTTAACATTGATGGACTCTTCAACTGTTAGAGTCCTTTCATTAAAGACTCTATATGCTTTGCTCATGCGAGAATATACGAAAATTAATCCCTCATCAGATCGAGCATCAAATTTTTCGACACTTACTTCCAAATGGATGGAAGTATGAAATATTAAGTTTTCTGTCTTTATATAACTCATAAGACATTTTACCTAAGGAGTATCTCAAATGAAATCGATTTGAGATGTAGCATGTTGTGCTTACATCTTCAGCCCAAACATTTTTAGCAACCTCACTTTCTAGCAACATGGTTCTCACCATTTCTTGTAAGGTTCTAATTTTTCGCTTTACAACTCCGTTTTGTTGTGGAGTATATGGAGCTGAGAAATTATGGTTAATACCATATTCTTCACAAAACGAAGTAATGTCGTAATTCTCAAATTCGGTACCATGATCCGTTCTTATGCTTCATAGAGAAACACCTTTCTCATTTTGAAGTTGTTTGACTAAAGTTTCAAAAGTTGTAAACGCATCACTTTTGTGAGCTAAAAATTTAACCCAAGTCAATCTGGAAAAGTCGTATATCACAACTAGTCCATAACGTTTACCTCCAAGACTTGGAGTCCTCGTTGGACCAAATAAATCCACATGAAGTAATTCGAGCGGTTCCTTGCTTGAAACCATATTTTTGCTTTTAAAGGATACCTTTGTTTGTTTGCTAATAGAGCAAGCTTTGTAAATCTTGCATTATCAAACTTGATTTTGGGTAATCCCTTAATAACATCTTTTCTAGCTAGTTTGGACAGCAAGTCATAGTTTGCATGTCCCAACCTTCTATGCTATAGAGTAGTCTCGTCCTTAACGGACAAGAGACAATTTTCTCCAACGGAGATATTCTTAAATGACAGGATATAGATGTTTTTCATGCGTTCTCTAATGAAGCAAGTAACACCATCCCGTTAAACGTTACATGTTCTTTCATCAAAAGAAGCACGATAACCTTTATCACACAATTGACTAATACTAATCAAGTTATGCCGGAGGCCTTTAACATAAAGAACTCCTTCAATGGTTAGGGAGTCAGAACAAAAAATGATTCCTGTTCCTTTAACCATTCATTTTCCATTGTCACCAAAAGTGACAGCACCACCATCCGAGAAAATAGGTGTGAAGAATAAGGAGACATCTCCTAACATGTGCCTCGAGCAACCACTATCTAAGTACCATGCATGGTCCTTAGCAATGGACTTGAAGCATCCCTGAAATGGAGAAAGCACTTAAGTAAGTCGTTGCTTCCATTTAACAATAGTACCATCAACTTTAGAAGTAATCCCATGCATATCATTTCGCTTGATATGGCAATTTTTAATAAAATGATCTGGCTTTCTACAATAATAGCAGAGCCTAGGTAGCCTTTGAATAATATAATGACTATCACCATTCCTAACATGAGGAGGAATGTATTTCCCATTATGTGAATGTTTCTCATTTTCAGATTTGTGTATCTCATGCACGCATAAACCAGTTTTGTAGTGCATCGAATTGAGTTGTTGTTGTAATTCCTCAATTTTTGACTTAGATTGAGAAAGTTGCTTTACCACTTTCTTAGCCTTTGTTGATAAGTCTTCCTTAAGAGAAGCGTTCTCAGCGCTCAAGAGTTTATTCTCTTTTTTGAGAGTCTTATTGTTTGCGGTCAGTTACTCGAGTTTATCATACAATTTGATGAAATGATTCTCAATGTTATCGGTGGATAGACTAGAGGGAGAGAAAGCATATGCCTTCTCAGTTGCAGCATCAGTCTGCGCCATATAGCAGAGATTTATTGTTACGTTATCCTGATATGATTCCTCATCACTATCAATCCATGAAGCCAACATGGCGTTTTTCCTATTTCTGAAACGTTTGTTCGTTTCACTTAAGAGTGGGCAATTTGGTTGTATATGACCAGGTTTATTGCACTTAGAGCACACATCACATTTACTTTGGTGTGGTTTTGAATTTTTCGTTTTAGCATACCACTTTCCCTTGAACCGATTTTTGCGGAGATACTTTTAAAATTTTCTTATCATTAAGGAGATTTCATCATCTGAAGCAGATGAAGACTCATGCTCATATTCATCGGAGGTTTCAATACTCCTTTTAAATGCAAAAGCATTCGACTTCTTTTCTTCAGCAAACGTGTTCTCATTCTCATAAGCGACAAGAGAACCAAGCAGCTGTTAAAGACTTAAGCTTGTCATGTCTTTAGCTTCTCAATCACCATTTTCTTGGCTTCGTAAGATTTAGGCAATGAGCGAAGTATTTTTCTGACCAACTTAGAGTTGAAATAGTTTTGCCAAGTGATTCCATGGCATTAGTAATTTCGATGAGTTTATCAAACATTTCATTTATCGACTCATCCTTCTTCAGCTTGAATGCTTCGTATTGAGTTACTAGTGCATTTACTTTGGATTCCTTGACTCGTTCTATTCCATCATAGATCAAAGCCAGTCTATCCCACTTTTCTTTCGCCGTCTTACAGGTAGAGACCCGATTGAATTCATTTCCAGCAATACTACATACTAAGTAGTGCCTTGATTTAGTGCTGAGCGAGATATTTCGCTTTCTTTCAAATTCATGTCGAGAGTCGCTAGAATTAGACTGAGGAACCGTGAGATCTCCTTTCATTTTAATCTGCCAAAAATCGGCTTCTTTTGCTCCTATGAACAACTCCATTCTCATTTTTTAGTATGAGAAATGTTTTCCTGTAAAAAACGGAAGACGTTCGGTCGAATGACCATCTGTTAAGAGCTTCAACATTTTTGCTTAGTTCAGAGATCTGGTGAATCAAAAGCACCTTATTGTGCTATATGTAGATTTTTCAGCAACCCGTTTTGACCGTTAGGTCTAGCAACAGATTTCTGTGGCAGTAATCACACAGAAAGCGTTTCAGCAAACATATTCTGATACCAATTGTTGGATCGTTCAGGTGCATTAAGAGACGAGTGAATTAGTGATTATAACTTTTTTGCCCTTTCTCAGTGTAAGGGGGAGTAAATTGTATCACAACAGAACGTTTCTCAGATTGTAAGATCTGCTTCGCTATAACCGTTACGATTTGGTCGAGTAGGTTTTTGTACAAGTATTTGTGCGATCGTAATGGACACATTAATTTATAGTGGTTTGTCCATAATCGACCTACGTCCACTTTCCACCGTAGAGGTGATTCCACTATATAAATATAATATGTGCAAATTCCGCTTCTTTAATAGAGTAGAGGATTCAGCAAGTGCCGCTTCCTTCATAGCATGTGCTTCGTCTTCGACAACCGATGGCACAACGTCAAAATCCCATCCAGAAAGGGCATCGACTATAGGTTGAGGTGGGCCTCCATACTTAACCAGGTACTCAAACTTTCTTGTCCATTCTCCTAGAGGTCCAACATTTGGATCTCCAAGAGAGTACCTCTTCTTCAGACTCATGTCATCGACAACTTCGATGATATTTCTTATATAGATCTCGACAGGGTTAAAGCAAGTATTAATAAACGAATCAGCTTTAACAACATCAACCTCAGAATCATGCTAAAGCATAAGTTCTCGATGAAAAGTAGAAGGAATCATTGTTGCTTTATACAGTCAATCTCGACCCAAGAGAGTGGTGAAAGTTGTATCGACATCTACTATAAAGGAAGCAATATTCATCGTAGACCTCCCAACTTTCAACTTAAGTGGAAAAATGCTTACACATTTCGACATAAGGCCATTCAAACCCGTTATGGGTACATCGATGCTAGTAACCTCAGCCTTATCATACCCCAAGTATTTAAGGGTACGCAGAAGCATCACGTTGACCGTCGCACCATTATCGACCAACACTTTCTTCAAAGAGACATCATTGAACTCTACTTCGATATATACAGAGAATGCATTTGAGATTGCATCGACGGAGTAGGTTTGATAAACCAATTTACGGGGAAACCCCTAGGACAACGAACGACTCGAAGAGTCAAAGTTTTGAAAATACCTGGGATAGATTGATCGATCAATGGTCCTGCAAACTCTATAGGTAAAATAATCCCGTTACACTCTACCGGGTTGTCTCGGACGTCGAACTTGATCAGATTATAATCCGAATAATCGAAGGTTTCCTCGATGTCATCATCCTCAGATTCCTTCTCTTTTTCCGTAGAAGGATCATCATGACGAACTTCATCATCTATTATAAAGATGTTATCATGATCAATTTCTCCTCCTTCTAACGTTGCAGAGTCGATGGACTTTCGTCGTTTCTCCTCTGCTCTCCTTCGACGTCTTTCTGTTCTTTTCTTACTACTCTTAGACGGAAGCGGAGACCATTGGTTATCCGCTTGTCTACACTCATCATCGTCAAAACGAGAAAATTCAAGTCAACGTCGACATGATCGATAGTATTCAGGATGTACCTGAACAAACTCTCCTTTGTGAGGATCGTATCCTTGTACCTGCCCTTCCTCCTCTTTATGAACAAAAACAGGCATACAATATAATGGATTAGTCTCGATCATACCTTCAACTGGATTGTCGAACAAGATGATGTCAAACTTGTTCGCTGAAGACATGACAATCAACTTCTGCAGGTAATTGTATAAGCACAAATTGTATAGCTGAGAGATTAATATCTTGTTCCTCATGATAGGACTGCATCGACGACATGTGTCAGCTTTCTCGAGAAACTGTGCTATAGGGGGTCCATCCCTGATGGCTTGTTCATTGAGACGTGGAGGAGGTCGCAGTCGATCCTTCACATTGCCCCTCTTGACAGTCACTGGACTTAGCAGAGGAATCCGCATCGCTGTTGACCGTCAGTGGGGCCACTTGTGCCTTGGGACAGCGAGGTGCTGCTTTTGCGTTCTGAACGACATGCCCCATATCAGGAAAGACCTTCTGAGCATCAGGTGCGGATCCTCTCCCCCTAGGGTTTCGATTGAACACTTTCGAAGGCTCCTTGCGAGAAATCCCTATTGTAGCTTTCTCCACTGGTGTCAAATCGAACCAGTCTTCTGTCTGGTGTGATTGGAGGAACTTCTGGAAAGTGAAACACTTATCAGTGGTATGAGTCTCATCCATATGCCACCAGCAAACTTCGTTCTTCAGCCTCGAAGTAGCTACTGGGCAAGAGACGACCCATTTGTCGAGAAGCCTCTTGAACAGCTTATTGACCACAAAAGTTACTCCAGAAGCATTGGATTCCTGAAAAGCACGTCGAATAACATCAACCATGTTAATGTCGAATGTATGTACTTCACAATCAGTAAAAGGTTTTTGATCGACGAAGGATAGCTCTTCCGACACCTTGAAACAGAGAATCTTCGACTCAATAAGATCCTGAATTAAATTCCTAAAGGTCAAGCAATCACGAGTGGCGTGGGTAAAAGACCCATGCCATTTACAATAGCTTTTCTTCTTCTCCCTATCAGTCTGAGGGAGTCGATGGCCAGGTTTCAGCTTGATTCGATCTCGCTTGTGTAACTAGCTGAAGATTTTGTCAACCTTCTCAATATCGAAAGAGTATTTCTCTCTGCATTCGACTTCTGAGATACTTTCGCTTTGAAGTTTTTCTGCGATAGAGGGTCGCAAATAGTAGCTTCGCCTTTGACAAACTCAGCCATATCAACTTCCACAGGCGTGTTTTCGACTTGATATGCCGTACGCTCCCTCGACAACCGACAACCTCATCTTCGCTGATCGATGTATTACAACTGAGTCGAGCTTTTCTGAATCACTGCAGGAAATCGCTGCAAGTTCTCCTGACTACCATCGTATCTTAGCCAAGTCAACCAGAGAGATAGTCGAATCAAGTGTGGCGAAGGCCTGCATGAACTGCGTCTGCATGTCCTACCAGTTCTGCATCGAGTTCGATGGAAGTTGAATATGCCAGGTAAACGCTGGTCTCGTGAGCAAATTAGGAAAGAGTCAAAGCTTCCAGTAATCGTTGTACCGGTCTTATGAGTAAATCGAGCTATGTGGTCCATCGGTGTCATCTCATCTTCGCCAGAGAAATGAGTGAAATTAGGAATCTTGAAGCCCCTCGGATACGGATAATCTCGATTGATGAACTCAGGGTAGGGCGTCCTGTAGAGGTTGATCTCTTCCCTGCGCACCGCACCTGGGACCATCTGTTCGACTACTCGGGCAATGATGTCCCTGTAGCCAACATGATCGACAAGCATGAGAGGGACTCTAGGGATTTCTCTTCCCAAATGATTCCTGTCAGGCTCTCTATCAAAGGTAGGAACCTCCCTGGGAATGTCATCGAAAGGGTTTCTCCTTGGGGGTTGACTTTCTACTTGTGGCTCACGAATATGGTTGTCAATAGTAGACCGTGTGTAATGACTCTCCCGTCGACGATGAGGAGGTGCATATGCCTGCGATCGATAATGATCATGTGCGTCATCCTCAAGATCGACGAAATCACTATGACGATTGAATCGATCAGGAGTCACAAAGTCACTTCGATCATGAGAGACATAGCGTGACCTAGTTGGTTCAGCTCGTTGATATTCCTGTGTTGCAGGGGGAGGATCATGAGTGGCCTCGTGATCGAAACCCACCTTGCACTTTTCATCGCGAATAGCGGTCCTTCTCGCCGCAGTTTCGGGAGAGTATTCAGTATCGATTCTAGCGGCCAACCCATGAAGTTGTTTCTGCAACTCCGAAAAGTTCTCTTAATTTTTGGCCTGAATCTGTAGAAACACATCTAGAGAGATTATTTCTGGCGCATTCGGCAAAGTGTTCGGCACAGGGGGGTTTCCCGCTCCTGCGTCTGAATATTTTGTTGTCCAAAATTCTGGGCATTTTGTTGCCCATTTCGACGGTTCCGACCATTGTTGGCAGTCTAGTCCTGCCCAGAATTGGCCTCCGAATCACCGTCAGTATCAGCCATTATGTTTGTCGTACTCCTAGTTGTTGGCATACCGTGCTAACACACAAAACTTCGCCTTCGGCTCCCACTTTGGTCGCCAAAAACGTGTACGCGAGGCGAAACACGTCGCGGTATATCGGGGACTCAAAGTGTTGAAAGTAAATGTGGTTGCCAATGAAAGTAAATGAAAGGAAGAACGAACAACGATTCACTAAGTGTAAAAGGAAAGACTTACAGCCATTGTACAATACTTGAAACGTTGACGAACAGATAAGTTGACAATCAAGTAGCCATTTGGGGTCATGGAATGATTGTCGTGTCTACAACAGATCGGGGCTGGCTTATTTATAAGACACTAACTAATAACCGTCGCCCCGACGCACATTTACCACGTGGTGATTATCATAGAACTACTTATCGATTGACTACTACAACGACGCCACTATCGATGCTTCGAATACACCGGCTCCAAACGTTGAGGTCCCTTGTCGATACTAAAGGCGGTCGATGGAACTCTATCTTCGATCACGCTGTCCGTCGATAAGCACTCCCTTGGCCCGTTCTAGCATCGATCCTTATCCTGGCGGATACTTCTGTCGATCTCAATGTCCACCAAAGCCCATCGCTGGAGGCCTAAAATTTGATTTACTATGTAAACAACCGGATAGCAAATTTACCACAAAAAATTACCCACCTAGTAACTCAACTACATGTACATATTGAAGATCACAAAAGTTACTAAAATAGCTAGATATTAATTTTATCCATGGTAGGAATTATCTAGAATGTTGACGAAGGAGTTGATCCCTACACTCTCCATGAATACTGTTTTTCTCTTTTTATCGTACCATACTATGCTTGAAACTCCTTGAGTTATTAAAGGTTTAAGTTTTTTTGTAAAGATATTGGCTCTTTTGATTTTCCATTCTAATATATTACAGCTTGAACTCTCCTTGCAGCATATTTTTCTTAAGAAGTGGCAGCGTACTTCCACGTGTCTGAAACTTGCATGGAACACCGAACTTTCAACTAGCTAGATATTTGAACGATTGTCGCATAATAAATGTGTTATATAGTCAACTTGATGATGAAAGTCTCTCATTTATTGCATTAGCTAAATAGTTTCTTACCTACAGTTGTAGTAGCTCTATAGTCTGCTTCTGTCGTTGAGAGGAATATTGTTAGATGTGAGGCTTGTTGCACCACGATATAGCTCCTCCTACTATATTAAAGACAAATTCCATAGTGGACCTTCGAATATCACGATCGCCGACATATTACGCATTATAGTATCCAACCAGTTTGCAATCCCCTTTGCCCTCATTGGAAATCTCGTAATTCAGTGTATCCTTTGTATATCTCAATATTAGTCGGACTGATTCGAGATGATGCTTCTTTAGAGCTTGCATAAACTTGCTTTCAAGTCCGATACTGTATGATGTATGAGTAAGATATATTAGACTCCTTACCAGCTGACGGTACACTGTTGGCTCCTTAAGATATTTGCCTTCATTCACACTGAACTTGGTGTTTAATCGATGGATGTCATTATCAACTTGCACTTCAACTTTCCATAGTTCTTCAACACCTCCTTTGCGTATTTCTCTTGGCATAAGAACAAGCCTTCTAGAACTTGTTCGACTTCTAGCCTAAGGAAGTGTTTTAATTCTCTGAAATCCTTCATGTGAAAATGCACAGAGAGATTCTTCTTGATATGTTTGATCTCAATGTTATCATTTCATGTGATGATGAGATCATCCACATACATGATGCGCGTCGTCTACGCAACAAAAATAAAACCTCGTTCGCACACACTAAAATAGCAAGGGCAAGCAAGGGTCGAACCCACAGAGAACAGTATCGATTAGATCGTTTAACGTCAATTCGGTAACTAATTTGAGGTCAAGTAAACGAAATCATACGATGCGAAGTTAAACTAAACGAAAGACTAAATCGAATTATCAATAGGCTTAAGAGTCTAGGACTACCGATTTCCCCTCGTGTCCTATGCTCTCGTTCTTGGCCTCGGATTCTTCTGCCTCCAGTGAACGGCCGTTCCTCAGAGTGACGGCTTTAGCTTGCTCCCTCGGGTTGGTCTCTGTATTGCTCGGGAGAGTCCCATAAGCTCTGGAATTCACCGCCTGAGCCAGCTGGCTAACCTGGTTCTCCAGGTTCCGAATCGATGCTGCCTGGTTCTTCATCAGGGCGTCTTGGTTCGCCATGTACTTGAGCATCATCTCTTCGAGGCTCGGCTTCTTCTCCGAGGCTTCCGGTTGAGCTTGCTGATAGTGAGGTGCCGGTGCTGGTGCTGGTGGTCTAGGCATACCAGGAGGAGGTGCCTGTGCTCTCCAGGAGAAGTTCGGGTGATTCCTCCACCCTGGGTTGTAAGTGTTCGAGTACGGGTTGCTACGCTGCTGGTTCCCAACAAAGTTGGCTTCCTCCATGCTCATAGTACACTGATCTGTGAGATGCGGTCCTCCGCAAATCTGGCACCCTTGCTGGTTGCTCTGAACCGAGCTCACGTTCACAGCTTCGAATTTCTTCGTGAGCGCGGTCAGCTGGGCCTGAATTGAAGTTAAGGCATCCAACTCAAAGACACCCTGCGGCTTTCTCCTGTTCGCACGATCTGAATATTGATTCGGAAGACACGTCTTCCTCATCGTCTCCAAAAGCTCCAATCCCTCCACGTAGGACTTCCTCAAGAAAGATCCACCAGATGCCAGATTGACGTCCTTCCTGGACGAGTCCGTGAGCCCATTGTAGAATGCCTCTAGCTGTCTCCATCCAGGCAGATCATGATAGGGGCACTGTATCAGCAGGTTCTTGAATCGCTCCCATGCCTCCACAAAAGTCTCATCACTGTCCTGACGGAAGGTGGTGATCTCGTTCCTCATCTGCGATATCTTCGAGGGAGGATAGTACTGATCCAAGAAGGCCTCCTCCATCTGTGCCCAAGTCGATATGGAGTTCACTGGGAGTGAGTTGAACCACGCCCAGGCTTTGTCCTTTAGGGAGAATGTGAAGAGCTTCAGCCTGACTGCATCTTGGGACACTCCGTTCTGCCTGAAAGTGTCGCATACGCTAAGGAACTTGCTCAGATGCTCATGCGGATCCTCCATCGGTGTTCCTCTGAACTGGACTGTATTCTGGATCATCTGCATCACCGAGGTCTTGATCTCATAATCGCGAGCAGCGATGGGCGGTGGCGCTATGCATGACCGGTGAGCGTAAGTTCTGGCCGATGTGAAGTCCATCATCGGTCTGTTGTCAACATCTGCTCTCGGGATCAGGTTCCCGTCGATCTGTTGTCGGTTGTCCTCGTCGGCCATAGCTGAACGCTGTGCGTCGCTGCCGGAAGGTGCGCTCGATCTCTGGGTCCAAAGGAGTCAAATCAGCTCCTTGACTCCGTAGCATAAACTGAAAAAAACAAAAACAAAAACTTGAACGTCAAACAGCTATCGAAATAGAGGTAAAAGAAATCTAAATCGAAAGACTGTTCCCCGGCAGCGGCGCCAAAATTTGATGCGCGTCGTCTACGCAACAAAAATAAAACCTCGTTCGCACACACTAAAATAGCAAGGGCAAGCAAGGGTCGAACCCACAGAGAACAGTATCGATTAGATCGTTTAACGTCAATTCGGTAACTAATTTGAGGTCAAGTAAACGAAATCATACGATGCGAAGTTAAACTAAACGAAAGACTAAATCGAATTATCAATAGGCTTAAGAGTCTAGGACTACCGATTTCCCCTCGTGTCCTATGCTCTCGTATCCCCCCTTATGTGTTACTATTAAATTTTGCTGGTCGTTAACTGTAGGTTGCTAAAATCTCCCCATAACCCTCTCAGGTATCTGGGAACGTACCCTCGTGTATCAAATTCTCTACTCTATGTCTAGGTAAAGAATTAGTGAAGGCCCTTTACGATTCAACCCTACTTTGGTTACCTAAGGTGCTTGGTATTTCTACTCTCGCACTAAAACCCGGTCTCTCGACTCTAAGGTTCCTTAAGCTATCCTGTTCCTGATCTAACCTAGACTACCCTCTCGAGTCTCCCTAGGTGATCGAATCAATATCAACAGTTGATCAGGCTGCTGATATGCATTAAGCACAGGAAACGAATAAACAACCAAACAAGAATTTAATTCATAACTGAAAAGAGGTTCAACAATCACCGAGGAACACGAGGTTCCATCGTCGTCCTAGAACAAGAAAATTAGTTCATCTCTACACTACAAAACAGCAGAAGAGTAAAAGAACGCATAATTTAAAAACCAAAAGAAGAGGAAAAGGGGTTGCAGTTCTTCAGGGGCAAGAGTCTCCTGTCACAAGCCTTCTATCCCAAAAGAGCCGACCACCCTAGCCAGCCTGAGTTGTAGTCTATTTATACTAGGGTAGGAAGACTAAAATCCGGAAATAAAATCCTAAAATATCCTCTACTCGCAGCTGCGAGATAATCGGTCGCAGCTGCGACCTTAAGCTATACTCCACTTGTCTCTGCTGCCTCGCAGCTGCGAGACAATCGGTCGCAGCTGCGAGACTCTCTGTAGTGACGCTCTTCGCCTTGCTCGCAGCTGCGCCCAAATGCTCCGCAGCTGCGGAAGTCTCTGTGAAGCTCTCCTTTCTTCTTTGGTTTATTTCTTCATTCCTCACTCCGTCGTCCATCATCTCAATTCCAATTTCCTACACAAACAACAACGAACGTGAGGTAACACAATTCAGCTCAAAACCAGAAGTTTAAACACTTAAACTTACGGAACTAGCTCAAATCAAAGCATACAAGTGATTATTTAACTCTACTTTCGTAGAGTTATCAATACATGAGCATCATTGCGATCTCCTTTGGACTTTAACAAATATGCTTGAATTTGATATTGCGAGAGTATACTCTAGAGTAGGAATTCTGCAATTTTCTCATACCAAGCCCTTGGTGATTGCTTCAACCCGTACAAAGCTTTCCTTCTTGTAGACATGGTTAAGATGACTCTTGTTGGAAAATTCCTATGATCGCTCTATGTAGATAGCTAGGTCAAGCTCTTCTTAAAGGAATACATTCTTCATATCCATCTGCCAAAGTTTCCAAGACTTACATGCAGGTAGAGCAAGTAGAACTCTGATAGTTCTTATCTTTGCAACTGGATTGAAGGTTTCATTGTAGTCCAAACTATAACGTTGTGAGAATCCTCGAGCGACAAGACGAACCTTGTATCTTTCTACCGAACCGTCTGGATGAGTTTTCTCCTTAGAGATCCACTTATAGGATATAGGTTTAACCTCGTCATGTTTAGGTATCGAGTCTCAATTTTGATTTTCTTCTAAAGTTTGGATCTCTCTATCAACTCCTCTTACCATACCTTGTGCTTTGCTTCGACGCGGATTAGCTTCAGTTTGCTTCGACCGAAGTCAGTCTGATGAGACGGTACTCCGTCTGCTTCGACTAAGATCTGTCTACTTTGGTTGAGGTCCGTCTACATCGATTGAGGTATGTCGAATGGAATGGTCGAATATCAATGGGTTCATAATCGACTAAGGACCAACAACAATTCATTCTTTCAATAGTGGTTACTAGTAGTTATTTAAATTTAGACATGGGTTGACAGTTGCTTGTAGTCTACTTCTATAAATAGAAATCAGTTTGTAATAAGAAAAACAACGAGAATTACTTGTATTCAAACTAGACATTTTGATTATCTTCATTTACTCTCATTTTTTTTTCGTCTTTATGTCTTTGTGTCTGTATTGTAACTCAAGTTTAATATCTCGATGAAAATAAATTCTTTGTTCAATCGGTTCATCTTTGCCACAATTTACTTTTCTTGAACCTGATAGGTTCATTACATTAGGATCGCGACATGTTACAATCTCCGTTGACAACAGTCGTATAACATGAAATCGAGTTTTCAAAATGTGATATATTTGTTAAGGATTTGCCTTTTTAAGCATAATTTAAAACTAAAACATATTCATCGGTTTTCAACATCCTAAAAACAGCTTGACAAAATTATATTATTGAAATTTTGAAATATAAACATGTATTATGAAAATAATTTTGTGAATGAGGATATACTTAAAAATTGACGGGTAAGGCTAATATTCCGTGCAAGTTCGTACTCAAGTTTATTATATTTAGGAAAGTTCGTATTTGAAATTAGTTTCGTTTCGAAAAATTCGTATTCAAATTCATTTAGTTTCGGAAAGTGTTTATGGCATATTCATTTTGCTCTGGAAATTTCTTAACCTAAGTTATTTTCTTTTAATAAAGTTCGAACCCTAAGTCATTTTATTCAGAAAAATTTGTACAACAAATTTATTGCTTCGGAAAAGATCGTACCGTTGCTACTTTTGGAACGAAATTGGGATACAATTCATATCGGTTTACCACTTAACTATTTCGCGGTTGAACTTACACCGTATCTTCCGTACCATCCCCAAAACTGACTAGTTTTCGTTACCCAACTCTCATCTTTTTTGTTCCGCGGGAGGGGAGGATGGGTATATATTAGTAAAAGGACGAGAGAATGTATATAAGAGAAGGGTAGAGGTGGCAAACGGGCGGGCTGGCTCGGCAGCGCGCCCGCTCGGCTCGTACTGTAGCGATCCGAGCTTCGGCTCGGCCCGCTACAGTAACGGGCTGGCTCGGCTCGGGCAATCGTCGACTAGCCGAGCCGAGCCAGCTAGATGGGCTCGCGAGCCCCGGGTTGGTGAGCCAGGTGTACCGGGCTAGCGAGCCGGCTCGCGAGCCGGATTAAAATTTTTTTTTTTTTTTTTTTTAATTTTTTTTTTTAATTTTTTATTTATTTTTTTTTAAATTTTTTTTCCAACGGTCATTTGACCGTTAGATTTTTTTTTTCAACGGTAATGTTACGTTTTTAACATTTGTTTTGTTTTTAATTTAAAAAAAAATTCCACTATAAATACCACCAAACTCATAAAATTTGTTACAAACAAACTCTTCCTCTCTTATTCTCTTCTTCTCTTACTCTCTATCAATTAATCGTGATCTAGTGCTCTCCTCTCGATATCGGCAAGCGGCAACTAGCTATTGTTCATTAATTGGAGTTTCGGTGACGGTATCATTTATTTATTTGGAATTTATTTATAAGATTTTGTTATTGTTTGTTATGGATCCACATAATTATAATATTAATGATGATGTTGACGAACTTAGGGAAATAAATGCTTCATTTTCAATAGGACAATCTTGTACACAAGCATCCGCATCCACCTCATCGCCTCAAAGAAAAAGAAATAAAACGTCAGAAGTATGGAAACATTTTAGAACGATAGAAATTAAAATTGGTGGAAAGATAGAATCTAGGGCTCAATGCAATTATTGTATTAAAAATTATTCTTATACTTCAGGTAGTTCAACGAGCACACTTGGTAGGCATTATGAAAAATGTCACTTAAACGAACAAAGTAAAGATCCTAGACAAAAATTATTAGATGCTAGTGGTAGTGGCATATTTTCTTATTCACAAGATAAAATGAGAGAAGGAATAGCTAAACTTGTAGCACAATGCGAGTTGCCTTTAGCCTTTATGGATAGTGTTGAATTTGAAAATTTTATGAAAGAATATGCCATTCCTAATTTTAAGTGTGTTCCTAGAAGTACAATTAGAAACGATATTATTAAAATGTTTAATAATATGAAGAATGAAGTAATTTCATTTTTTGCAAGTGCTCCTGCAATGTCTATTTGTATCACCTCTGATTTGTGGAGTGCACGCAATTCTATAGGTTATGTCGTAGTAACTTCTCATTTTATTAATGACTCTTGGCAATTAAATAAAAGAATTTTAGGATTTCGTAATTGTGAATATCCTCACACTGGTATTACTATTTATAAATATATTGTAACGATTTTACAAGAATATAATATTCAAGATAGAATATTTAGCATAACACTTGATAATGCTAGTGCTAACGATGTTGTTGTTTCACATTTTAAAAACTATTTTCAATTAAATACTACATACGATTCTCTTTTTCATATGCGATGTGTTTGTCATATTTTAAATTTAGTTGTTAAAGATGGTATGACATTTGTTGCACCTCACATTGAATCAATTAGGACAGCAATTTCTTATATAATTGGGTCTAATTCCAAGCAACAAGAATATAGAGATTATTGTAAAGCTGCTCAACTAAAACCACGAAAATTAAAAACCGATGTAGAAAACAGATGGAATTCGACTTATTTAATGTTAGAAAATGCCCGACCATATTGGCAGATTATTTATGCTTATATTAATGAGAAAACATCAAATATTAACCTTGATAAATCTATTTGCGATGTAGCTAATATATTTCTTGACTTTTTAAAACCGTTTTATGATGCTACAAATGAATACTCGGGAGTTTATTATCCCACTTCTCATCTTGTTCTCCCAATTTTTATAAACTTAACTAGTAATTTTGCAAGATATCGACAAGTAGAAGAATTTAGAGAAATACTTAATAAAATGGAAACAAAATTTAAAAAATATTGGCTTGATATTCCTTCTATTTTTTGTTATGCATGCATTATGGATCCTAGATATAAATTAAGAGGAGTATGTCTTATGGTTAATAAAATTTCTCACAATTTACAAACTACTCCTAAAGTTTCTGATGATCAAATAACTAATGGTATTGCCAGTTTATTTTCTTCTTATGAATCTAAATATTCTGATGTTTCTCGTTTACATGTTGGTGTTTCATCACATGCTAGTTCAAGCAGTGGAGGTGGAAATACTGTGCATTCACAATTTGGTATCAAAGATATTTGGAGTTAACTAGAAACAGATGTTCACTCTAGTTCTATGAGAAATGAACTAGACATTTATTTTGACACTCGATATCACTTTTCACGCGAACAAAACTTCGATATTTTAGATTGGTGGAAAACATTTTCCACCACGTATCCTATTCTTTCTATAATGGCACGTGATCTACTAACACCTCCGGTCTCTACCGTAGCATCGGAGTCTGCTTTTAGTGCAGGTGGACGTGTGTACGATGAACGCCGAGGACGACTAGCACCCGATCTCGTGGAAGCTTTCATTTGCATGAAAGATTGGAACAACGTCATTACGAGAAACCAACAACGAAAGGACGAAATACTTGAAGAATTTAAAAATTTGGATGTTGAAGAATAACATTGTAACTTTTTTGACATTTTGTACATGATTGACAATTACATGGGTGCCAACCTAGTTGGGATGTATGTAATTTGTAGTAATGCAAATGTCAAATTATTAGTTGTATACTTAAATTTTTTTCGGCTAAAAATTTGTATGTAATATACAATTTATAAAATTAATTTCATAATTATTATTTTTATAAAAAATAATTTTATTTGTGTCGATTGAGCTCGTTAGGCTCGGCTCGGCTCGACTCGGCTCGACTCGGCTAGTTCGGCTCGTGGCTCGCGAGCCTTCTCGGGTTAAAAAAAATTTCGGATTGGCTCGTTAGGCTCGACTCGTTAAGCTCGTTAGGCTCGTTGAGCTCGGCTCGCTAAGCTCGACAGGCTCGATGACCCAGGCCTTGATAGGCTCGGCTCGGCTCGCTCGTTTGCCACCTCTAGAGAAGGGTCGGGGATTGATAATTTGTTGTTAATAAAAATAAAAACACAATTTTTAAAGGAAGCGGAGGGAGATGGCCACCGCAGGCGGAGGGAAGGTGTCGTTCAAGGTCACCCTCACTTCCGACCCCAAGCTTCCCTTCAAAGTGTAGTCACATCCTTTCCCCCTACAATCTTTTCCGATTGTTTGCTCTCCGCTCATTTTCTGTTCGCTGTTTCGATTGGGTTTAGGTTTAGCGTTCCGGAAGCGGCTCCTTTCACCGCTGTCCTAAAATTCGCGGCCGAGGAATTCAAGGTCCCTCCCCAAACCAGCGCCATCATCACCAACGGTGGGTTTGGCTCCCAATTTGCACGCGTTCCCTTTAGTTTGGATCTGTTGATTACTGTTCGATGGCGTTGAGGTTTAGGAAATTAGTGATTCATCGCCGCTGTTTGGTGTGGGTCGGTTATTGTGTCCATTCATGGGTCCAGTCAGGTGCATGCTTTTCTTGAAATGAAATCGATGCATTTCTTTCATGGATAGGAGGACGGGATTGACCATCCTAATTGATGCTTGAATCTGCTAACAATATCAGGTAGCGATTTTCACATCTTCAGCTACTTGTTGATTATGGTCATCTGGATGATCTCAAACCTTGTGCTTTAGATGACCACTTGAGATAAGTTTGTTCTCAGTAGCTTTTTCCTAAAGCTGCCGTTTCATCTCATTTCTGTGGATAATAAGGGTGTAGATTTGAGCATATCATGATTTGATAAGTGAATAAGATTGATTGTCTTTTGAAGTTGATGGACATGCATAGAGGTATGGTTCATTTATCAGCTGAAGAAGCTACAGTTAAAAACTAATTACTGGAGAGGATGCATCGGCCTGGTTATCTAGATTTGTGGTTCCATGCTGAGAATATATCTAGTGGTGTCCTTCAGTTTTTGCAGTTTGCTTTAATCGGTTGTTTTGTTGTCTGTGGGAGCAACAGAAATATGTGTTTTAAATTTAAAAGATTGTCTTGGCATCTTTGCCAGTTTGGAGCACTGAACCTTCAAACCGTTCCTGGCTTTAAAAATTCTTATTTTTCGTTATCTGATTTAATACTTTCGGCTAAGTTAGCTTACTAGAATTTTTGGCCACTCTAAATTGTTAAAACTCCTAATATATTATTAGTAAAATCGTGCACAAAGCATTCCTGTGGTTCTCTAGAAGGAATATCACTTGGGGTTGTCATCTTCACATTGTCTATGAGCTGAATTCAATTGAAGCTGTCACTTTGTTGGAGAATAGAGTTCGTTCTTCCTACTGTATGATTGATTGAGAGGATTTTTTTTTGGTGAAGGACGACAATCAATTAATTTTCCCTTTCAATCTTGTGTTTTCTTCTGGGAATTACTATGGCCTTCACAGAATTAAATTTTGATGGCAACAGTTCTGGTGCTGCTTCTTGTGTGTTATCGTTGTTGTTGCTAGTCTCGTTCTCAATGACAACATTCACCTTTCATTGTTGCTTGTTTTCTGTGTTCTTTACATGATTAGAGATAGTGTGATTTGGATATTACATTTATATTACATGTTGTTGTTACAACCTTGAAATCCCTCAATTGGTCCTATATGCTATGCTCATGATTAATTTGTGTAACAAACGGGTGAAGTTGTCTTCACAGATTGTTGATTGTTAAACAGGTAGAAGACTCAGGACAAAAATTATCCATCTTCTCTCCCTTATTTATGATTAGCAGAGGAAGGGGTGAAAGGCAGTGGGAGTTGTTTGGTCAGGCAGTCCAACTAGGTTAAGTTAACTTCCATTTTTATTTTATTCGAGGGAGAGAACAAAAGAAAATGTCAGTGGGAGGAGGGCAGATAGTTGGTTAATGTTGCCGAGGAGTGCGCTGCTGGGGCAAAGCTGGCATTTGTATCATGGATGAGGTGATTTCTACCAGGACTGATGTACACCACATAACATTCAAAGACATGGTTGCCATTGTTGCTTCTGCTTAGGGAATGAAGTGGCTCAAACATTTAACTACTGTAATTAGCTTTTAAGGAAGTGAAGCCTGGTATGATTTTAAAGAGGATGTATTATCACATATGCTTTGTTCATTGGGCTTATGTATTGTTATTGTCAACCAAATTGAACAGGGTATTCTTCTAGGGCAGCTTTTGGTGTTGGACTTTATAAAATGGGTGAGGACCCTTACAGTGGATTTTTATGAAAGGAAATGTTTCTGATCCTGACGACAAGCTCTGTGACTACGGAATAGAGACTTGTTGCTGTTACAATGAGAGTATAGAACATTGAATTGTTGGGATAAAGCATCTAAAAATTTCCAAAGCATCATGCCACCACCCTGTCCCTTTCTCATTCATTGATCTGGGCGTGTTAGGTATTAGGGTTTGTGTGTGGGTGGCTAGTATAATGTTTTGGATACAAGTAATAATACCCCATGAGGAAGTATTAGATTACCTTCCTGTCATAGTGGTTTAATGTTCGTCTTGCACAATGAACAAAAAGCTTTGTTGTGATTGAATTGTTTGTTTTAGTAGGTCTGCCATGTTTAATATGAATTCGATGGATGTTTTGACTTGTTTTATCTTCATTTTTGGCTGGTAGTTGTGTCCTGCATGAGAAGTGACCTAAAGTCCCCACAACCTGATACTCATATCTTCAAGGACATTTTCTGTGCCTATCCTTTGGATTTCTTTCTGCGCAGTGGGAGGTTCCAAGGAGCTCATCCCACTTTGCAGTTTTCTCTTTCATGTTTGCTGCTTGGTTTATACTGTTCTATTTATTAGTATTCGTCCCTTGAATTTGTACATGAATAGAACTTTATGGACTTTACTTAATTCATGCAGATGGAGTTGGAATTAATCCTCAGCAAAGTGCCGGTATGATTTCCTAGCCTTTACGCAGTCCTAACAATAATGTGCCGTATTCAAAAACTTGAATCATCTACTTTTTCCTTTTCTTTTCTTTTCTTTTAGTCTTTTTGTTTCTCTATTGTTAGAGAGGCTTTGACAGAGCCATAAAGTTGCTTCTTCAATTAATGTTGGTCATGGGTTTGCAACATGAAAGCATTTTCTTTGTAAATATTTATACTTTCATGTTGTGTACATGTACTGTCTATCTTTCTCGTACGACATAGTAAGCAAGCAGATTTCGTTTTTTCAGGTTGCACATTTTCCTTCTTTCTTTCACTTGGAACAGTTATTTACTGCCAAGTTGAGATGAAAGGGACTGGTATTGTATGTCTCGTTTGGTATTCTTATGAGTTTGAGGACACATCTTGACCTAGTATTGAACTTGCATGACTTTCCTTGCTGATTATTGAAATACGTATAATTATAGGGGATACCTTGGATTAGGCCTTGCCATATTTAATAGACATAAGCCTCGTCCTTTTTGATTGATGTTGCCTTTCGAAATTGCGTTCCTACGAGGATTAATGAAATATTTTTTGTGTCACATTATTTAATATGGGTAATGGCTTCTTCTGATCTTTTCTGGCAAATTGGCCGATCATACGGGGATGTCTTTTAGCATGATCCCCTAGGATTATTGTGGATTAGTTATTGTCTAATTGGAGTGTATGTATCCTTTCACATGGCTTTTATATGATATTCACTTATTTTAGTTTATAGAGAAACTTTTTGTTTTCCCTTTTGTGATTTCGGCTACTGACATCAGTGCCTGCCCTTATTTCACAGGAAATGTCTTCTTGAAACATGGGTCGGAGCTTCGACTTATTCCTCGTGACCGTGTCGGAAGTTATGTAAACCATGTCCGTTTAGCATGACTTATTTGTCCTAGATAAGTTTCATCTGCTACCCTCCTTGAGACTTCAACCTTTTCGTAGAATCTTATCTTATTAAAAAAATACAGAACCGACAGTTGAAGGTAATGGAATATGGTGGAGGGGGTAAGGAGAAAGAATGAGTTGGATATTTGGATGGACTACATAAATGAATGCCGTTGGTACATATTTGTTTAAAGACCAAATTATCTAATTTATCTTTAACTTTTTTTTATTTATTTACAAGCTCATGGTAGGTCTACCACGGTGGGGTTTGTAGTAACTCTACGAAGTGCTAGTCAGTAAGTCTAAGAGACATTAAGTATGGAGCTGTCCACCAAGATAACGAGGTCGAGTCTATAAGAATGAGCAAGTCTACCAGGTCACGTCTGGAGGACTAGCTTAAATCAATGAAACACCAAGATCCGGGATTTTCCAAAAGTAGTTTAAATCAATTAAAGATCTTGATCCGAGATTTTCCAAAAGTAGTCGAGGAGATCACGAGATGATTGTAGTAAGAAAAAAAAAATCAAAATGTTCCTGTTATCCTAACATCTTATCTCACTTGATTTAGTATAAATACTTGAGGCTCTCCTCATAGCACGACATAAAACTAAGACCAAACTTGTCATTGTTTGTCTCCAACGCATCTCAGCCTTCAGCTTTCAACTTCTAATCTTTTCGTTCTCATCACCAACATCACCGTCATTACCGTCATCATCCACATCAATTTCAGGCGTCAACATCTTTTGAATTCTAATTTTCTTCGTTGTTCATGGTCGTAACCATTCATTCTTATTTGAAAGACATTAGTTTTAGTTTGGATTCTATTTATCAATTACCGGCGACCATATTCCAATCCCCTGTATCGTTCGTGCCAAATCTATCTAACGCGTTATGATTTCGTCACCCAAGGAATTGTTACCTCTCTTGCAAAGTAAATATGTCATTAAAAAACGGATAAGGAGTGTCGTGGTATGGTGGGAGTATGTTGACCATATATATGTAATATATTCACGATATAAAATATTTTAAAGAATTTATTTTATGATAAATATGAATTAGTTAATTGTAAGTTTGCTCGAATAAATACGAATAATTCTTGTATGAAAAGAGAATAAAAAATTTGCAATAATCCCACATTTTTTTTATTCATAACAACAAAGGAACGAGTTTTTTTATTCGGTTTCAATTTACATAACTACTATTTTATCATCCCAAAAACATGTTTGATAACTCGTTTTTATCATGATTATTTCATCCCAAAGATGGGTTCGGAGCCCCGTCTTAATATGAGATGGAATACCCATCGGAAAGATGGGGTTCACAACGTCGTCATTATTCCGAAAACATAATAAAAGGGTTATCGACTTTAAACCCTGTCGTCTTTGTTTAGTAATAGAAATTCTGGGCCACAGATCTCGGTCTCATCAATCAACGACAGTTACTGGGCGAGCGAGGAAACCCTGCGGCGAAGGCTAATGGGCGATTCAGTCGATCAGTAGCTGTTATGGGAAGATTCCAGACGGTCTCAAGACTTGGAACGAAATTGTTGCCAAGTTTGCTCAAATGGAATGGAGATATTCCACGAAGACTGGCAACAAGGACACGTAATATATGTACAATATTTTATTATCGTACATACGGAGGTCTAACTTAGTATAAATAGTTACTCTTAGGCATTGTACACACACCTCTCTACAGACAGACATATTGTATTTTTATCTTCAAGCATTCCAGCGTTCAAGCTTTCTGTGCTCCTGCGTTCTTGCTTGCTTCCGAAGGCATCCGTAAGTGCTTCTACTTAAGGATGTCTATCCCCTGTCTTCTCCTCTCTTCTTCTTCTTTCATACGGCGACCACACATTTCAACAAACCTCAGAGCACCAGTTACTCATAGTGACAGAGATTTCCGATATGTTTGGATCGGACTTGTCAACTGTCACTTCCGGAGCGAACACGCCTTTGGCGACCACAGTGGGAGACTAGGCCAATAATGCTGAGAACTCGGGGTGGTGTTGATTCAAACAACCTTTGAGACAATCTCTCCAATGGGGGAAATGGTAATAATGGAAACAACTCGGACCCAATCATAGGTGGACATGATTAATGGGTATGCACTGAAGGTCTGCATTGGTCTTCCGTCAGCAAGACACCTCTTTAGCCAAAATTATATCCAAAGGGTGATCATGATATCAAACAGAGGAAGAAGATGGGCAGAAAGGTTATTTAAGGGCAAGAACAACATATCAGAGGGAAGAATTCCCGCATGAGTCTCCAGCGTGTGTGATATTGATAGAGGCAAACAGAGAAACCCACACATCACCAATGACATTCTGATCAAAAGCATTTCTAGTTGATAATAAAAAAGATGATGAAAGAAACTCTATGAGGGCATTTTTTTGCGATCCTACAATGTCTATATGAAAAGATTCTGAGCTGGACAAATTAAGAAATGGGCAACGACTGATCAACGGAAGGACACTGCTCGCATAATCGAAATGCTATTAAATAAGGAAGAACTATCTAGTCTAAAATATAATGCCATACGAAGTGAACTATTTTAACTGCACATCGACAGAAGTCGTGGGGTTGAGAATCTGATGATGATAGAAAATAATTAAAAGGAGAAGGATTTTGCCGTAAAATTGTGATTAAAATAAAAAACACTGGATTCAAAATGACAAGAGGGTAAGAACCCCGAAGATTACTTTAATTCTATTTCTCTTTATACCATAATCTAGGCACGAGAAACGAATTAAAATGGGGACATTTGTAGACATTAAATTTTTATCTATAGTGTCATCATAACATAGGCCCCATGTTAAGTCTAATTTGTATGCATTGTACATAGGCCATAAACATTAAATCCATGAAATGGCAAGCATTCGGGCCGTGAATGAAGTGAAGGCTCAACCCATGCAATCTTATAAGTTCATAAAATGGTTATAAGCCCAACCCAAACATAATTATTTTGGGCCAAACTAAGCCCAAGTTCAAGCCTGGCCCATAGCTCGGTCCACGGGAAGCTACCTAATATGAGATGGCCAGCTTCCTAATTTAAAGCAGCCCTGGAGCCCTATAAATAGAGACCTCCGCAAGGCATAACACATCACACATTACACACATAGGTGGATATAAGACTCTTCGAGCTCTTTAAGATTCTCGCCGCCCCCTGTTCGCCAAAGCTCTGCCGACGTCCGTCTCCCCAGTGTTCTTCTATAACGGACCCCGAAACTCTGTCGGATCATGCCCAAAGCCCCGGGTAACTTTATCAAGCTATCGAAGTTATGTCGGGTGGATAACACATAGGTGGATATAAGACTCTTCGAGCTCTTTAAGATTCTCGCCGCCCCCTGTTCGCCGAAGCTCTGCCGACGTCCGTCTCCCCAGTGTTCTTCTATAACGGACCCCGAAACTCTGTCGGATCATGCCCAAAGCCCCGGGTAACTTTATCAAGCTATCGAAGTTATGTCGGGTCACGCCCAAAGGCCTCGACGACTTCATCATGCTACTGAAGTGCTACTGGATCACGCTCAAAGGCCCCGACTACTTCGTCAATATATCACTCCAAGGCTTTGCTGATATTTTGTCAGAGCTCAGGATCATCATCCACAACCGTTATTCTTCGAAGATTGAATCAGAGGACTCACGTGTTTCATCCGTGACTAGAGACAGAACCTGCTACACATTTTTAATACGATAATTTGTACTCTGATATTTCTCCGTGAGATTTTAGTGTTCACAATGTCGATTATGCAAAAGCGAGTGTTCCAACAAGAAATCTCAAAAGTGATGTTTTGAACTGTTAGATTATTTTATCTGAAAGTTAATCTTCTTAAATCCCACAAATATTATCTTAAATAAACATGGAGACATCAGGAGGAGACACGTCATTTCACAAATATTTATGTTTAAATAATGGGACAAGTTTCTTCATAAGCAACTTCTCCAATTTAAGAGTCATAGTTGTTCACTGAAAGGTGCAAATTTCAAACACAACTGGTAGCTGTAGTTATTTTATGAACATACACAACCGTTCAAATACTCTATTCATTCAATAATGTGATCTACACACAAACCATGCTATTGTTAATGTGTCAGTCTATGTTCCATGATATTGTCGATGGGCTAGTCGGTCTGTGACTGAAATCTCGTGCGGCTACGACGACGTTTTGTTGAACACTGAAATCTTGTGTGGCCACAACAACGTCATTTGTGAATGAATTGATGTTCTAGTGTGGCTACTCTAAAATTTGATGGTGCCACAACAATGTTTCTGTATACGTCTGATACCCCTTCTATGGCCACACCAGAGTATGCTATGGTAACAACAATGCTTATGTGTGCGTCTGACACAATTGTGTGACTACACCAATTATTATATTCACTATTGACAATAAATATTCAATTGGGGAGTGTTTCAACGATGGAATAAGGACATAAAATATGAATCTCTCATTATGCTGGGAAGTAAGTTATTAAATATCATTCACGGTATACCCATGTTTTATGAAAATTTTTTGTTGTAGTTATTTCGTCTCGCAAGTAAAAAATTTGTAATTACAAAAAGTGTCAGAAATGTTTGTTTTATGGTATTGTACAATATGTTATGTAAATGGTGCAACAATTTCATGATAAAGGAAATAATTCTTTTTATGAAGGTGTAATTTTTTTAAAATAAAGAACAAACAAATTCTTTGAGGTGAAGGAACTTGTTATTTCAAGTAGCTAATTCCGACAAAGGACACTCCCTGCTTCAAGTAGCGAGTTTCAACAGAGCACACTCACAACGCCATCCCAAATTTTAACTGTGTTTCATTAGTTGTGCTTTATTTGAACTCGCTACGTCAAGTAACGAGTTCCTTCAAGGTCAAGCGACTCACTACTTCAAGTAGGGAGTTGATGTGAAGCTGTCCCACATGACATTAACTTGCTACTCGAAATAGCGAGTTTGCTTCGCACAAAAGAAATCACTACTTCAAGTAGCGAGTTCCTTCGTCAGGCAAACTCACTATTTGAAGTAGCGAGTTAAGGGCTATATATTGAGATTTTCAAAACTTATTGACGTATCCGACAATTTTTTTTTTTTTTTGGACTAATAGTACGGAGGAACAAACCTTCGATGACGAGAAAGAAAATGCAGAGGACGAAAGCGTTTCTAGGATAGGATTACAAAAGTATTTGAAATCAAAGGTACATTGAAATGTAAGAAAGAGGCACGTCATATTAAAATAAAAATCATAGTATTACAAAAATATTTAAAATCACAAGGAAATTAAAATCTAGGAAAAAGTCACGTCATAGTAAAATAAAAAACGCATCAGGAAAGAATACGTTAAGCCACTAACGCTATCATGTTAAGGGCCACAAATGAAACTAATTTTGACCATAAGAGGAAAAAATTAAAAATGTTTACATGTACCAAATTTGAAAAATAGTTTGGGCTAACTTTTTTATCTCCGAAGAGCTTGGAATAAGCATTGCCAAGTTAAAAAAGCAAAAGAAAAATGGACTTATAAATCCATAATATATTATAGTAAAAAAGGGAAAGAGAGTGATGAAGATAATTAAAAGAAGTGTTTACTGTAGAAGAGCTAAGGGTGCTCAATACTGTAATTGAAAGCAAAGAAGGACTGAACTAAACAAAACTCACATGCCGAGACCGACTTACATGATATTCCTCAAATTTATGCACTGATCATTCCCTGCCCTTGAATATAATTTTGAAGACTAACTTGAGAAGGGAACATACGAAAAGAAAAAAGGATGCTCGAGAAATTTCCCTTCTGATGAGCATCGTATAATTTTCTTAATATATGGAATTCATACGTCCAAAAAGCAAAACGAAAAGAAATTTTGATTAGATCAAATTAATACATATGTGATTGAATTAGATTAATTCAAATAGAATGAATTGGGGACATGATTGGGAACAGAGAAAGCTGCCAACGAACTTGTTAACGTTTACGATGCAATAGTGAAGTATAAGATATTCTACGGAGTTCATTAAGTCTAAATATATTTGATTTTATGACTTTATTTAAGCCATTTGAAGAAAATTTGACTTTAATTAAGAAATAAACATCACGTGCTATAAAAATTAAATCTAAATTGCACCAAACGTGATAAGAAATTAATCAATTGAAACAAATACGAAAGAATGAATTCCCTGTGCGTTGAAAGGTCTTTGAAAATAAATATCTCAAAATAAACTATTTTACTCAAATAGATTTTAGTTCAAATAATTGTCAGATATATTATATTGGCCTCAATATGATAATGGCATCAACAAACACATAATGAAGGAACCTTTAAAATATTATAAGTTTCAAATGTTTTGTACACTTTCTTTTTTAAATATAAATGTAAATAATTATTGTTATATCTGACAATCCATCTAAAATCGGATCCACGGTTTATGATGTAGAGAGCTTGTGTCAGTAACCGACAATCTTTTAAATACAAGATTGTCGAATTCAGTAAATGTAATCGCATCACTTTTTTTGGTAGTTGTTGGTTTTAGGTTTCGATTGTTTTTATTTGACAGATAATAACAACTTTGTACTAAATTTAAATTTAAATTATATTTTTATAGCATTAATTAGTTATAATTATTATTTTTGTCTTATCCTAGAACAAGCATTCCTTTTTATCTTCGAAATGTGTAATTTCAATAGGACTGCCGGGCAGAGATGAGAGGTCTAGCCGTCAATCCTATTAATTAAGGATTGCTGGATTCAAAATTTTTAAACACTTAAAACGTGCTCCGGGCTTTCCATGCTGACTTCATCCGTTATGTCGCCCATTACGCCCTCCTCCGTAGCCTGGACATTGCCGCCTGTTGACATGACAAAATATTTTGGGCCTAAGTTAATCATGGCCCGTGCAGAAGTGCGTTATAGCCCATTAGACCAGAAGGAAGGCACGGGCCCGTACTAAGTCTATGAGGAAAGTTGTTAAGTTTACACGAGTCTAAACTGAAACACAACACTCTTGTCTACCAGGATCAGGTTGTTACTAGATTAGTTAAGAGGGCCACGACCTGCGAAGATATCCTGAGAACGTGGCACACATCCTAAGCACATAAAGATTTAGTATAAAAGGGAGAAAATATTTTTCAACAAGGCATGACAAACATTCAACGCTAATTAGTGTATTGATCGTCAACTCTTTTTAGTTTTTAGTCTACAGGTGTCCAGACTAGGGTGACCTCATAGGGCCCTTGGTATCCTTCCATCGTCAGGGTGAGGTTTATGGCTTTGACAACCAATCTCCGCCTTCACTCCATCGTCAAGGTGAGCTTCCGAACCCTTGACAACCAATCTCCGCCTTCACTCCATCGTCAGGGGGAGCTTCCGACCCCTTGACAACCAATCTCCACCTTCATTCCATCACTAGGGTGAGCTCGTATGGCCCTTAGTATCCAAATCCATCGTTACCAGCGTCCACATTCCGTCCGACGCATCACCGGTGACCGAATTTCCACCACCACTGTCCGACACGAACACGTTTTTAGCGACCACAGTGGGAGACGAATAAATTGACCATTTAGAATGGTAAGGAATACCAGCAATGCAGGCGCTCTGAATCCTCCACCTTCTCCATTAGATGGAGAAAGCCTGGGAGTGACAGGAGCTTTAGATGACGAGAATACGACTCAAGGAAGCCAAGTGGACACTACTCAACCCCCTACGGAAACACATACCCCTTTTGAGTTCATATCAAGGCTTGAGTTTCACAAAGAATTCATTGATATGAAGAGAAAAATGGGGGATATGCATGGAAATCTACTGAGCATACAGGGAGAGTTGCGTGATATGCGAAATGTGCATGAAAACCTGCAAAATACGCAGATAAACTTAAACAAGCGTATCGCCAGGTTGCACGAAGAAAACATACGCCATGGCTCTGAGTTAATGGCTCAAATACGAGAAATGATGAAAGGCTTAAGCAGGCCGATCTCCAACCCGAAAACAAGATATCCTACTGATAGAGATAATTCTTTCATGGGAGACGCTCGGCGCGCGGTTACTGGGAGGCGAGTTGTGTCGTTCTAGGAGGACGATCCATGGAGTAATACCAATCAAGGCAACACAGATGTGTATAATAGAGAAATGACACCTCCTTCCAAACCTTCTTCTTCTCGGTTTCCCATGCCTTATATATCGGACACTATGTATACAGCAAACGCGGTAGACGAAGATAGTGAGGTACAGGGTGAAACAAACAGAAATGCAAATATGCCCCTCCTCGCCGTCAAGGCAAGGCACCTATGGAGGAGATACCGCAAGGGAAGAACCCGGTCTCGGGGACCAACAGGATAGACCCACCACGCGAAGAAAGTTTCTACACAAGGGCCTTGGTTAATGAACAACCGTCCCGCGCCAATGAGCAATTCATGTACCCTTATGAGGGACTGTTTCAGGGACCTACTGTGCCGACGAGTCACGGTGGGCTAAATCAACTAGTGCCGCAGAACCTAAGAGAAGTAGTTGTTCAGCTGGTAGAATTGATGGTGCCCGGGACTGTCAGGCAAGATGACCTGTGCTTTTATAGGAGCCCATACCCAGCATATGTCGACAGAGACTTTCCCTTGCCCAGAAGATATCGGGTGCCCGATTTTACCTGTTTTTCGGGAGAAGATGAAATGACCCCCATAGAACATATAGCCCGTTTTACCCATCAAGCCGGGGACGCTGCTGCTAACGACTTCTGGAAGTTAAAATTGTTTCTAAATTCACTTACGGGAGATGCTTTTACCTGGTATGCGAGCTTGCCCATAAGGTCGGTAGCATCGTGGGCCGAGATGCAGTCTATATTTATGAAGGCGTTCGCTCGTCTTGATACACCTATGCGATTAAGGCAAGCAGCTGGAGAGCATCCCGGGCAGTTCCTAATTCGTCTACGCACGGCACTGCTCCGTTGTAAACCCTCTATTCCCGAAGAGATCAGTTGATTGTCGCATTAAATGCCCTAACGATCCCTCTCAGGAAGAAGTTACAGGGGGAGCGATTCAGCAATCTCTATGATTTGGCAAGGAAGCCGACTGAATACCATCAACTGTTAATGGAACCTAAGAGCTACCGGGGCATGTCAGGTGGAACCCGGGTGCAGAGGCGCAGTCTACCCGGGCATGTCAGGTGGAACCTAAGAGCTTCAAGGTAGACATGGCTGAGTTTGTAAAGGGCGCGACCACTATCTACGACGCGATGGCGAGGAAGAACTCAAAAGCAAAGGCACCCCAGAAATCTGGTGAAGAGAGGAAATATTCCTTTGACATAGACAAAGCGGATGCAATCTTTCACTCGCTTCTCCAGCGAAATCAGATTAGGCTAAAACCAGCCCATAGAGTAACTCAGACCGAAAGAGAGAAAGGCAAGAATTATTGCAAATGACACGGGTCGTTCACGCATACGACTAATGATTGTCTATCATTCAGAAATATAATCCCGGGCCTTATCGAGTCAAAGGAGTTGTGTTTTTCTGAAGTAGACGAAGTTACTATGGTCGATGATAAACCCTTTGATGATGAAATTGCCATCCATACATTTGACATTTTTTATGCTGACGTCAATTTAATAGAAACTAATTTTGATGTCTCCGTGCAGGAGATAAAGACCTCAGGGGAGACCATCGTCGCGAACGCTTTGTTCCGACTATTGGCTGACAAAGGCATAGTCACTTGCCCAGTAAAAGGGGTCGCTAACAATATGCATTGGTGGCATATGGATGATATGCATACCACAGACGTGCCATACCTTCAGAAAGTATCTGTAGAGCAACCAAGAGGACACTTGGTACGACTTGTCTCCGCTTGAGGAGGTAGCCAAGGGAATGGTTTCTCCTGCGAGCCTGCAGAGGAGGCAGACACTCATTAGAAGCCCCCTGGGTGTGGAGTAGAGACCAGCTGTTCGGGGAGGAAGAGGCGGTCCCCATGGTTGTGGGAAGATTAGAGAAATGGTCGGCCAACAGCTCCGTATCCTCGAACGACCTAACCGCCAGCTTGATTTTGATGGAAATCGTGCCCAGCAAGGAGCAGGGCAGGAACCAGATAAGAAGGACTTTACTGGTGAATCACGACGTGGAGGAATCGGTAAGACAGGTACCCTTAATATGTCCCAACAGGTAGGTGACAAGTTCCCATAGGAGAGTTGTCAAACAGAACAATGGACCACCCAAGGTCAACGTACAAGCCATCCGCGCGGGCCCACCAATAGCTCAGTTCCTGGAAGAAAAAATGCTCTGCCAAAAGTGCAAGTTGATAGCTCAGAACAAGATTCTAATTTCGTAACTATGCACCCCTTGTTGTGTCAACTATTTCCTCAAGCTGGTAGACATGTCACTAGAAGGGACGATCGTTGTCGAGTCGGCCCACTCGGCACCTTCGGGTATGAACAAAACTAACAATCATTCTCGGACACAACATCTGTCAAATCGTGCAGTCACCCGATATGAACCAATTTCTGGATACTTTACAGAGGTAAGACAACTCATACTTGGTTCTAGGAAACCAAAGATGGTTAAAGCGAGTAATCCTTCAAAATATTGGCAGAAAGCTACTGGAAAAATGCCTTTACCGCCAAGAGGAAGTCGCAAGAGAAGAAGAGAGAGACGTCTAAGTCATGTCATTAAAAGGCCTAAGCCTACCCCTTCGAAAGTCGCTTCCCCTACCAAAGTGAACGTGAAAGAATTGAAAGCAGAGCTAGAACGTGTCGAGTCTACGGACTATTTAGGAGAGCCAAGCTCAAGCTTTGACTCCAACCCCCTCCAGAGTGGAGCACCAAGTGATGTTGATGGTGAAGGAAAACCTGTGGTGAGCTGCAATGCCCTCACCTTGCCAGCAGATTTCGCAAATAATTGTAAGGAGGAGCTTGCAAGAGGTAAGATTCCTCTCCTTCATACTGTAGACTGTCCACTTGGTTTTCCTATACATTGGTTTAGAAAGCCATATGATAGAATGAAACAACACATGCATTCTTTATATATTATATCCACTTTTGATGGCATTCCGGTGGTTCTAATCGACAACGGAGCAACAATAAACGTGATGTCGTTGTCCAAATTTAGGATGCTTGGGCACAACCTCCATGAATTGGTTAAAACTGATGTCTTTGTGAGTGGTTTCAACGGGAGAAAGTTCGAGTGCCTGGGAGTGTTCTCTGTTCACTTGGGAGTCGGATAACAGGAAAAGGAAACCGCATTTTTGGTCATAGACATAGTCCCTACTTTTAATGCCTTGCTAGGCCGTGATTAGCTTCATAAAGCCGCTGCTATACCCTCTACTTTGTATAGAGAATTAATGTTATGGCTCGATTCCGAAATGGAGATCGTTAAAGCTGACAAGTATTCTTGTCGTGAGAAAGGCATTTTGCAAGCAGAGACAAGCAAAACTGTCAAAGACCTTACATTGGAACTACAAGCTAGGCGATCCTACTGTTGGTCCCTTCGGTCAGCCGTCTGGGAAATTCGACTATATCGTTTCCTACGGGACATCACATCCAAAACCTGCGACTGACACGGTGGCTCCATCCGGATGGGGGATGAGCTTAGTGCTAAGGATATAGAAGAAGTCCAACAAGAGGTCAATTCAGAGGAGACTCCTGATGAAGGAAATGCAAATGGCCAGATTGATCAAGAAGGAAAGAGCGGTGTAGTCAATGAATAGGCAACTGAAATTCAAGGAAGTGTTATAACGGAGTTGGAGCCCGACAGACTCCTAAAGGAAGGAACCTATGGATCACAAGAATGAAGCGAGCAAAGCAGTCGCTAATGTGCTGCAGCGATTGCAAGTCTACAAAGAAAGTCGCCATTGCTGTTGCGAACGATTTACGTCTTTGCTTTCAAAAAATCCAGAAACGTCTTGGGTGCCTGATGGTTGTAATAAGTTAGTTTCTACTTGTTTATAAGGTAGTGAGGTCCGGGAATCTTTAATGATGCCGTGTGACCCGCTAATTAGTGTCAATTTAGGGAGTGAGACTTCTCCTAGGACTATTTTCATCAGCTCGTCGGCTAATAAAGTTTTATTTAATGCGATTTGAGAAGTACTTGAGGAATTTAAAGACTGCTTTGCATGGGATTACTCGGAAATGCCGGGTCTAGATCGGAGACTCGTAGAACATATGTTGCCCATTAAGAAAGATTTCAAACCGATCCAACAAGCACCTCGACGAATGACTAGGGAAGTGACGCAATTAGTATTTGAAGAAGTAAAGAAACTCTTCCGGGCAGGATACATAAGGACATCGGGATATACAGAGTGGATTTCCAGCATAGTGCCTGTAATGAAAAAGAATGGAAAAAATTAGAGTCTGCATAGACTTTAGAGATCTAAACCGAGCGACGTCGAAGGATGAATACCCTATGCCTATTGCGGACGATCTTGTTGACAAGACGGCTGGACATCAAGTCGTGTCCTTTATGGATGGATTTTCAGGATATAACCAGATCTTTATCGCAGAAGGATGTGCAAAAGACTGCATTTAGATGTCCTCTGGGGATTTTTGAGTGGGTGGTGATGTCGTTTGGTCTAAAAAATTCCGATGCCACCTATCAAAGGGCTATGGATGCGATATTTGACGCCTCTCTTGGAAAAGCCGGGGAAGTTTATATTGATGACATATTTGTTAAGTCTACGGGGGAAGATTTACATGTAGATCATCTCCGTAGTGCCTTTATAAAAATGATGAAACACCAACTTAAATTTAACCCTTTAAAATGCGCCTTTGGAGTTAAAGAATGGCATTTTCTCATATTCTTGGTACACCAACGCGACATAGAAGTTGATCAAAATAAAGTCAAAGCTATTCAGAATCTGGTTGCTCCAAGAACCAAAAAGGAGTTGTAGGCCTTTTTAGGAAGAGTGAATTATCTCCGACGATTCATAGGCAATGTAGCAGGAAAAACGAAAGTGTTTTCTACTCTGTTGAAAGGATAAGGTGAATACATCTAAACTACCAAACACAAAGAAGCTTTCAACGCTCTCAAGAAGTATTTCTAAATCCTCCAGTGTTAGCGCCTCCGCAACGCGAGAAACCTTTCATACTCTACGTGGCAGCCACTATGACAACCGTTGGTGCCATGTTGGCCCAAACAGACGAAAATGAACGAGAAAGGGCCGTATATCATCTTTCAAGATTGTTGTCACCAATAGAAACGAGGTATACTTCAAGGGAGAAGTTGTGCCTATCAGTGTTTTATGCTGTCACAAAACTCAGGCATTATATTAGAAACAGTGAAGTCTACGTCGTATCTAAGTCTCCTATTATTAAATATTTTTTCGAAATTCGGCTTTTAGTGGGGACAAATTAGCAAATGGAGTTTAATCATTTCACCATACGACCAGAGATATAAGCCTCAACAATCGGCTAAAGGCAAGACGCAAGCTGATTTCTTACCTGAACATGACCCAACCTTGTCTATGGAGTAGGAAGAAGTAGACGAGGATATTTGGCGAGCATGGTTTGATGGCTCATCTGCAAAGAGCGGAGCTGGAATAGGTATCCACATGATGACGCCAATGGGAAGAGACATCAGGTTTGCTTTCCGGTTACAAACAATGCTAACAAATAATGCCACCGAGTACGAGGCGTTGATAACAGTACTTAAAGAACTCATTTCCCTAGGAGCAAAACATGCTCAGGTTATGGGTGTCCCAATTAATCATCAATAAGGTCAACCAAAAATGCGCATGCCTAGATAAGCTCCTGCCTTATCTTGAACTGGTAAAAGAGTTGTCTACGCAATTTGAACGAATAACATTCCAATTTGTAGGACGGGAGGATAATATGGTGGCTAATACTTTAGCACAATTAGCCTCCGGCAACAAGGTCACTACCAAACAGGACAAAAAAACTGAGGTTCAATCACACTTACATCCAGTAAGAACTGTTTTGACTGTAGACATAATGGACCAAGATAAGGACTGGAGAAAACGTCTTGTTGACTTTTTGTCAGACCCTAACCAGAAGGCCAAGCAACGCATTAAAGTCCAAGCGTTGTATCATGTCTTAATAGACGGCGTTCTCTACAGGATGAATGTAGAAGGAGTTTTATTAACATGCGTCGATTTAGATGAAGCGACTCTAATAATGCTAGAAACTCATGAAGGACTTTGCAGGTCACATCAGTCAGTAGTAAAGATATGTTGGGCTATACGATGACACGGCTTTTATTGACCATCGATGAAGAAAAATTGTATCGAAATGGTCAGGGGTTGCCAGGAGTGTCAACAACATGGTTTAATGACTCGCGTTCCAGCAGCAGATCTCATCCCGGTTGTTAAGCCTTTGCCTTTCAGGACTTGGGCCTTGGACATAATAGGAGAAATACATCCCCATTCTAGTCGAGGAGAAGCATTCATTCTGGTGGCGACTGATTACTTTACTAAATGGGTAGAAGCACAAGTCTACAAGAAAATTGATCATAATGAAATTATTGGCTTTCTGCTAACTTACATCATATACAAATTCAGTATTCCCCAGAACATCATTGTCGATAATGAGACGGCTTTTAACAATTTAAAAGTGAGGGAGTTCGCAGACGAGTTGGGTTTCACAATTACCAATTCCACACCTTATTATCACCAAGCGAATGGGCAGGCTGAGGCCACCAATAAGTTGATCAAAAATAACATTCAGAAAATGATTGGATTTAATCTACGGAAGTGGCATGAAGTGCTGGATGATACCTTATGGGCCTTGCGAGTTGCCAAGCGAGATAGTACTGGGGAATCCCCGTTTGCATTGGTATACGGTCATGATGCAATATTGCCCATTGAAATGAGGTACAAGTCGCTTCGTTTTAGTCAACCCTGGTTATAGGATGAAGCCATGTACGTAGCTTTAGGAGAGTTAGAAAGAAAGAGAGTAGAAGTAATAGACAAAATAAAAGTACACAAGAAGAGAATAGCCCGACATTATAACAAGAAAGTGGTTCATAAACACTTTAGAGTTGGCGACTTGGTTTGGAAGATGGTATTACCTTTGAGGACTAAAGACCAGGTTTTAGGTAAGTGGTCCCCAAATTGGGAATGACCGTATCAGGTGATTGAAAAGTACTTGGCAAATAGCTATAGATTGTCGACTCTTGAAGGAGTCAGGCAACTATTGAAAATCAATGGTAAGTACTTGAAGCCTTATAAGGTAACTATTTAGGAGTCTCACGAAAATATTTTAAGAGGACGATTCCCAGGTATCGGGGAACAGGTTGCCCAAAAATAAACAGAGTTTAATAGAACCGGCAGGTGCTAAGAAGTCGCAATGATTCAACAAAAGCAATAGTGACCAGCCGCAGAAATAGAAGCAGTGATGCAAGAAAAGAAAATTAGTTTGTTTTTCCCCATGGGAGGACATTACTCAGTAACTCAGGATTTAGAACCTAGGTATTGAACGCGCAGCATCCACAAAGAGAATAGTCAGGACCTTCTTCCTGGTCCGCTTCATGACAACCTCGTTCTATTGACGGAACCAAGACATTAGATCTTGTCGATCCTGCTTAGAGGAGTCATGAGCAGTCCGATCAGCCAACAGTGAGTCGACGACAGCAACTCGGTCCTTAAGGTCTTTTTTTGGGGCTAGGAGTTAGGAGATACGAGTTTGCACTTCTGAAAGCTGGGAAGACAAGTCGGCCTTTTGCGGTGAAGGAGTTGGATGTCGGTTGCTGCTTCGGCCTGAGATTTCTTGATCTCCCGAATTTTGACTTCTGCATCTCTAAGCGTGTCAAGATCTGCTACATAGGTACCACTCAGTCCAGAATTGATCTTTAAAGCTCGGGCAGGGGGATAAAAACATACTCGGTGGTTTTTTGCCAGTCTTCAGCATCATCTTCGAAGTGAGATGAAGATCTGGTTCCAGAGAATTGTCTAGGAAAAGCATCCAGGCGCGCAGCTCGTGATAAACAATCGCCCATTGGACGGAGAATAGTTCTGCAGCATAACTATGAGTAATTTCTAAAGGAAATTTCATATGGCGGAGCTTGGTCTTGTCTGCAAGGAGGATCAAAGAGGCCTGGAAGTTTTCTCTCGATAGAATGTTGCTAACTCTATAATGCAGGGGTATGTTGAGCGAGTCCGCAAATGAACCGCAGAGCTCTGGATGAAACCCAACTACCTTGCACAAAGTTGACAATTATAGACCTTATAACAAAACCCGTTGCGATAAGCACATGACAGGTTTATGCTGGTCAGGACGGCATCCCAGTATATGCCTGGAATCAATTTTTGCCTACGCTTCAGAATATGGTGACCAGAGGGAAAAGGAACCCAGCTGCGCCTGTCGCCGCTACCAGAGTTAGCCACGTGGCGCATGTGGCCCGTGACTGAGGCATTAAGCCAATTGTCCCTTGACCGGCAGCAAGAGCTCAGAATGTGTGCGCCATAGCAATCAACCTTGGTGGCCCCTGAAGGCATCTGAAAGCCGGACAATCCTGCATCGAAACGCATTACCATAAATGGCCAAGCAATAGAAGACCTCCTACTGGGAATTTAGGAAAGGACTCTATGGATGCGTTATTCTCATGAAGGCTCTGATATACTAAACCCAAAAGAAAATGGGCAAAGGCAATCTTACTCGCAGCTGTGCTAAGGAAATTAGCAATACCATAAACTGATTTGGGGACTCTTTTCCTAGTGAAACGAAAGACATACTTGCTGAGCCAAACGCAAAAAAACTCCACCTCCTGTTCTCTACCCCAAACCTCAAGTTCGCCACCCTTGACCATTTTCATATGACTTTCTGCGCTGCTTAGAATCTGGATCATCTCGCTAGGATTATGGTCACCGTCAAAAGAATATAAATGGAAGAGGGTTCCAGTCACAGAGCAGTTGGTTAGGAAAGCTATGTCCTCTAAAGTAACAGACATTAGACCATCAAGAAAGAAGAAACAGTTCAAAGAATCATTCCAAAAAGGAAGTAGACTCACGCGCACTCGGGGATCGCATTTTTAGGTGGCAATAGACAACTAAAAGAAATCCCAAATTTCACAGACCTTCAACTTTTGCTCGAGTTTCTTGAGCCAGTAGGCGAACCACTTGTTGATGACAAATTTTTCCACAGAAGGAAAACACGGGAAACCGCTTTTGTTTTCCCAGTGTAAAGGATCGATGAAACCATCTCGGCAAAGGGGTATGGCATGTGCCGTGATGAGAAAGTTGTGAGGCACGGTGTTTGGAAAGAGCGACGGGGGAAGGACAGGACCGAGGGTTAAACCTTCATCGCGGGTATCAGCTATCTTGACAACACCTGAATGACCAGCACGGTGTTGGTACCATTGGAAAGAGGCGTAGTCCGACATGGTTGATAGAAGAAGCAAGTTAGGGTTTGTCGAGGAAGAGAAGAAAGAGGAATGTCCTGGCAAAAAGAGACTTGCTAGGTGGGAAAGGAAAGGTTTTTTTTGGTTTTTATTTCGAATTTCAGCTTGACAGGTGCTCAGACGACGTGCGTCACCTCAGCAAAAGGGGGGCTTATGTTGACATGAATGAATATTTTGAGCCTAAGTTAATCATCGCCTGTGCAGAAGTGCGCTGTAGCCCATTAAACCAGAAGGAAGGCACGAACCCGTATTAAGTCTACGAGGAAAGTTCTTAAGTCTACCCTCAATCTACCAGGATCAGGTTGTTACCAAGATTCTTGGAGGTTAAATAAGAGGGCCACGACCTGGAATATATTATGAGAACATGACACACCTCCTAAGCACATAAAGATTCAGCATAAGAGGGAGAAAATCTCTCTCAACAAGGCACGACAAACATTCAAAGCTAATCAGTGTATTGATCGTCAACCCTTTTTAGTTTTTTGGCTTCAGGCATCCAAAAGCTCGTAGGGCCATTGGTATCCTTCCATCGTTTGGGTGAGCTTCCGGGCCCTTGACAACCAATCTCCGCCTTCATTCCACACTAGGGTGAGCTCGTATGGTCCTTAGTATCCAAATCAATCGCTACCATCGTCCACATTCCGTCCACCGCATCACCAGTGAACAAATTTCCACCACTACCAGCCGTGAGCTTCAGGCGCCGGCGGCAAGTCTACGACGTCACCCCCGTCCGCATCATCAGTCTTTTTCTTTTTCATGGTAAGTTTTTTCTTTTAATTATAAGATATCATTTGGCATCATTTATTGATACAATTTATCTATTTCATTTACTGACGACCACATCCAAACCGCTGTGAGTGTTAGTGCCAAGTATTCCCAACGTGATCCGTTTCCGACGCGAACACCGCCCTCCTCCATTGCCTTGCCTAGCCACTTTCCTCTGGAGCATCGATCAGCCGCCGTCCTCCTTGTTGCCTCAACTAGTTGCCCTCCTCTGCTTAGTTTTCTTTCTTATTTTTCTAACACTATTTAGGAGTAGGCTTTGACATGAACCCTTGATTTCGGAGTCCATCAAAGGACAAAAACTCCGATGTTCACGCTTATAGTTTTAGGTATAGTAGCCGACGGCGTAGTTGATCCCGTTTTCCATTCATCGGTGGACGAAGACCAAGTGGTCTCGAAGGTGGACATGATGGAAATGAGGAGGTTTGGGTGGCTAAGTGGAAGGGTCTCCGATGAATGACTTTTTAGTATATTTCTACCTACGGTAGCCTTAAAAACCATTCCATTGATGCTCAAAACGGACGATTCACTTTGTAATGTTGCTTGAAGAATATTGTTGGTGTAACAATGGCACTAAAGGGGGTGAATTATTTGTATTGGCCTTTTAGACTTTTTACATTTTACAACTAATAGAACCCATCGACGAGGATTAGGTTTCTATAAGTTACAGAACCCTTGTACACAGCAGATCCCGAATGGAACTGCTTAATGAGCGAACGACTAACCAAACTCTGATATAGAATATAACTATGCAGTCCTGAAAAGGTTTCTACACTAGAAGAAGGTTGATGCTTCTGCTATCAAGGTTCTGTAGATTTGACCCGCTTAAGCGTGATCAGTAAGGTCTACTTCAAGATTTGAAAAATATTTGTGGTAGTAGAAAGTTGTCACAGAACCTTGTAGGTTTTTGCACTACCAAGAGATGATCTGCGAGAGCTATATCGATGGAAACAACCCCAGAACCTTCGAGGTTGTTGTAGCGTTAGAAGTTTAGTGCAAGACCTTAGGAGTATCAGCCTAGACGTTGCTCGGTGTCTATCGCTTTGCTTTTCTATTTAGGTTTTTGCTGAATGCTCGGTGAGACAATCGTTTGCACAGAAAGTAAATGAAACACATAATGTTTATTGTGGTTCGACAATTGCCAACGTACACTCTTCAGCCTTATAGGATGAAATTCACTTTGAAAACTTATAGCGATTACAATATTGACAGAAGGTATAATAGACTCATGTAGAAGATATTATAGATAGACCTTCGGCTTTTCCACGGAGGATATACTAACAGAAGGTACTATGACACTTCTATAGTGTAGAAGATGATGTAGGTAGCACTTCTGCTTTTCTACTCAATGTAACCCGATGGGTTGTGATCAGTAACCATTTGGGTCATGCACAGAGACTTGTGACTAACTTCAAAAACTCTCTGGTTGAGGTTCTGTACTAAATACAGTGGCTAACTCCACAATCCCTGTTGTTGGGGTTATGTATTCTTAGTGAGATAAGCGTTTGCGTAGAAAGTAAATGAGACACAAAAGATTTAGAGTGGTTTGACAATTTTCTACATCCACTCATCACCCTTATAGGATGAAATTCACTATTGAACACTCACAACGATTACAATATTGACAGAAGGTATAATACACTACTGCAAAAGATACCGTAGATAGCCCTTTAATTTTTCCAAAGAAGATATACTAGTATAAGGTACCAGGACACTTCTATAATGTAAAAGATGATATAGCTAGCTCTTCGGCTTTTCTACTCGCTGTAACCCGATGGGTTGTGATAATTAACCCTTTGAGTCGTGCACTGAGACCTGTGACAAACTCCAAAAACTCTCTGGTAGAGGTTCTGCACTTAATACAGTGGCTAACTCAACAATCCCTCTTGTTGGGGTTCTGTATGATTAGTGAGAGAAGCATTTGCATAGAAAGTAAATGAGACACAAAAAGGTTTATAGCGGTTCGGCTATTGCCTACGTCCACTCTTGACCCTTATATGATGAAATTCGCTATTGAACAGTTATAGCGAGTACAATATTGAGAGAAGGTATAATACACTACTGCAAAAGATACTGTAGATAGCCCTTCAATTTTTTCCAAAAAGGATATACTAGCAAAAGGTACCACGACACTTTTATAGTGTAGAAGATGATGTAGATAGCCCTTCGGCTTTTCTACTCATTGTAACACGACGAGTTGTGATCATAACCCTTTGGGTCGTTTACAGGGACCTGTGATTAACTCAAGAAACTCTCTGGTTGAGGTTCAGCATTAAAGACAGTGACTAATTCCACAATCCTTATGGTTGGGGTTCTGTAGAATATGGTAGATACACGCAAACACGTAGCGGCCCTATGAAGGAAAACAACCCCTCTGTCCAAGGATGAATTTTTCATCTGGCTGTTCCACAACATGCTTGGCTCCTCACCAAGACTTCCTCGATGCTTGGCTCCTCACCAAAACTTTTAGAAGTAGACAACACCCGTGGGGCTTCTCCCAAGCCTACAGTAGATACTTCCCTTCTGCGGGAACACCAATGTCAGTACCTCATGGTGATCCTTCCAGACGGCTCCCTTTCGACTCACTGCCCTGGTACATATACACTCCGGCTTCTCCCTTAGCGCACATTCACCACACTATAGTGTAGCACGTCTGAAGGAATCAATGTTGGACTTATTGGATCCTTAACAATTCATGCCCAGATACTTTGCGACCTCACTAACATTCGACACAACTTACACCTTGGTCACCAACTTTTTTCACACACGACCAAACTAGTTACAAATCTAAAGATACTAGTACCTCCCCGGATTCCTCCGGACTCGACCCTTTTTCTGCTCACTGCCGAGGCATGTATACCCCCTGACTTCTCCCTAAGCTTGATGGACGTCTGTCACGCCCCAGTACAGCTAGATCCTTCGCGACCTCACTCAAGTCCGGTCTAGCTTGTACCCTGGGCACCAGCCTTCTGCAATTAAATGCTCAGGAGCACAAGTCTCTTAGGCTACAATGTCATATACACTATGATATAATCACTCTCCATGTCCACTTAACTAAATAACAAGTAGTCCTATCGTATACAAAATAATGAAAACATATTTACATAAGATACAACTGTTGACGAAAGGCTTTGCAAACTAAGAAAAAGAATTGTCAGCTAAATAAAAGGTTTCCTCATTGTGAGAGATGCTCCGTATCACTTAAGGATCAATCATGCCAAATGGTCATGATTGTATTCACGATCTTAAGAGATAAGGCTTACAGAAGATTCAGACAGGTATGGTCTGTTAGGCTTTTGTAGATGAAAATCAGATAGTCTTTGTTTCCATAAGTAGTTGGCAGACCTTCTGTATACAGACATATGTGGGATGTGTCCATATTTAGATGGCTTATCATTTGCCATGATTCGTAATGAATCTGGACATGTTTCGATGCAAAAGAAAAGGTTATTGACCCTTGGATAGTTCCAAGTCAATCTATAGAACGTTGCATCAATACTTTCCATATAGGGAGTGATTTGTTCCCTTAAAGAGAATAGATCAATCCACTTGAAAATTGATCATCAATCAAAATGATTATTAAATATTTTGATTTACATAATATACCATAGGAATATTCAATTAATCAGATTACCAATTAAATAATTTATGGTAATGATTAGGTGATAGAATGTACACACTAGACTGTCCCGTCAGGGGAACACATTTTATGGAGTTTATGGAGCTCATCAATCCGGTCTCAAGGTTCACTTTCAAAAAAAAAAATAGTGAACAATGTTAAACGATTACATGGAATATGTAAAGCGATGTTAAGGTTGTCAATTTCATTCAAAATTTATTCATCAATTGCTTGAATGGATGCTCTAAATTGTATAATCTCAGTTGTTTAAAGCCCGGTGACTAGATGTTATTGGACATATCATACCAAAATCATTATGGAGTTATTCATATATATTGGCCGCAACTAATTACTTTTTAAAATGGATAGATGCCTTGTTGAAAAGTGAAGTAAGAAATGATCATTGGTTTCATTAGGAATCATATCATCTATCATTATAACATGCTTCTTTGTGTTAAATAGGAACTTCTCCAACAAAGCCTTAGATAACTTTTGCGAGCGATTTGGTCATCCAATAGTTTAATCATTCAATTTATAATGCAATTGTGAACTGGTTGACAAGGACAAGAAGGATTGACATGAACAAGTCATGGCATTTTCTGTACTTATCGTACTATATAGAACTTTGACTCAAACGATGTCTTATTCATTGGTATATAGAGTAGAGATCGTATTACCATTTGAATGGCTTATCATCATTATGAGTAGATAAGAGGGCTTATGTTAAAATGGATGACGCTCATTTGTACTTATATGAGTCAGAAGCTTTAGATGAAAAGGGTCTTGAAGTGCAACAACAAATTGAATGCTATAAGGTGAGAAGGTGAGGATCGTTTAATAGGAAACTTTGTCCTTGTTCTTTCTAGTTTTGTGATCTTATCTTAGCAATACGAAGGCTAATAATTGTAATGCATCGATGTCTAAGTGGGATGGTCCACACATGGTTTACGAGGCTCGTACTAATATAGTGTACAAGATAATTGATAAAGATAGCTGATATGTTAGCTCTCACGAAGAGAAGTTCTTGAAATGATATTATGTTTAGCATATATTATTTCGAGTCTAAACTACACGACTTTGTAACTAAAGAAAAAATAAATAATGATAAATAAATAATCAAGATAACTTAATACATACGATACTCATAACTTGCATGAATATAAAATGAAAACGGCTTTATTTATTAAATGTCACATATACAATGAAGTGATTGTGCAAAACATGGTTAGGAAAATGACAACTTTTTATTCAGAGTGACTAATGCATCGATGAAATTGGAGGAATAAAAGATTTTTTAAGTTTCCATTGAAATTGAGATGGGTCATTACAAAGAACTCCCTAGAAAGCTAGTAGGGAAGGATTAATGGTTGCAATCATTAGTGAAATGTGTAGCAATGACAATGAACCTAGAGATACATTCATGGCTAGTGAGCTGTATGCCGCTAAAATCGAGTCGGAGCAATCATCAAAAGAAGATTAGATTTATGACTTGGGGATTACTTTCACATGAGTCCTCATTAAGCAATGTTCACCACATATTATTCCATTGTAAGTGGATAAGTGCGCTCGTGCAACGATTATAGGTGTTATGTGTGCGGGAACGATTTGACTCAGGATGATGGATGTAGCTATAACATAAAGGTAGTATGCAACGTGGAGTATATGTTTCATGTGGAGCCTTCAATGTTTGTCTTGGAAGATGATAATGGATGACTGAGAGTTTATTGAATGGCTTTGTGACAAGAAGTGACGTTGCTATTATAACTATTGGGTGTTTTATAAGGAGCCGTGAACTTTTCAAGAGGAATATTGAGTCGTCAAAAAAGTGGGGTCGTATGTCGTGAGCACAAAAGAAAAAACAATTAAGAATTGGATAACTAAGTCTATCACAAAATGAATCAAGTCGTTATGTTAACTAGGCTCTCGTGAGAGTCTAGAGGAAAAAAGGGAGATATGGCAGTTAGGTAAGAGGGAAAAGTGGTACATGGAATGGCGATTTTTCATACATTTCATGGACTTCAACCTAAGGTAAAGATTGATTGGATCTTTGACGCGAAGTAATATAAGGATAAAGGTTGAATATATCTTTTCGGATGAGATTATTAATTGATATTACATTATATATATCTCTACTACTATATAAGGTAAAATCACCCGAATAATTGATATCTTCTAGTATATAATTATGTATATATCTCTACTACTATAGAAGGTAATATCTCCCGAATAATTGATATCTTTTAGTATATAATTATGTTAGAAAATATATGTTTTAGTATACAAAGTGAAGGATATGGTAGAGAGAGTAAAACATGGGAGCATAAAGGAGATGATACGCAAATGTAAAGAGTGTGTTGATAAAGAAATAGTACTTATTAAAAATATGAGAAACATTTCGAATTTATTTCTTATCGAAAATGGTTCGATTAAAGAGATATCAACTTAAAGTTTATTATCAATTATTATAATTAATCTAATTAAGTTATGCGTTTTTGAGATTTTTTTTTTTAATTTCCGATGTTGAACGCTTCCTTCCTGCAATACAATAATAATGATGACTTTAAAATTTAACTTACTATCCTCTTTAAACCATCTTAAACTTAAAAATCTGGCTTGACTCCACGAAATTAGGGTTAATTTGGAATTAATTGATTACATATGATCGTAATTTGAAAGTTCTTCGTAAGTCTCGCTACGAGTTTCTAATTTAATTAAAAATAGCGATTCTGAACGGCAATAAACGGCCGTTAAATTAAGAATTTTCCAATTTTCTTTTTCAAACCAAGTAGAGAGGTAGATAGAAACCTCTTGACTCACTCTGTATCGATTAGAAGATCCCACTTTTGCTACATTGACATCTTTTCATTGTTCATTTGGGTGCTGTCCAATCGACTTGTCCTTGCTTAGTACGTGGCATCTATTTAGTAGGAATACCTACAGGGAATATATTTAAATAATATTACAACCTGGATCGCAACAAAAAAATATATTCAAAATTATTATCTAATGCTAACGAATAATGATTTCTCCATGAAATATTTATATATTTTGAATTTTGTACGGAAATACGGTTAGTTTTTTTAAAAAAATTACGAAATAGGTCACAGTTTCGTAAAATATGGTTTTACCATCGAAGAGGCGCGTTCTGAAAAAAGAAGGCGGTTTCAAAACGCGCCTTACCCGCCCCTCCAACACTTAGAAATCCTCCAAGTGTTGGGGGCCCCTTCGGTGAATGCACAAGGGGCGGGTTTTGAAATCTCGCCCCTCCTTGGAACAAACAAAGGTGATTTGCTTCTACATCGTGGAGTGGCATTATCCGGATACAGTGATTCGTCATTTTGGCGATCATCAGCTCGTGCCGGCAAAATGCGACACCAGCAAGGCACTCCATCGGATGGATTTGCGCGGCAAGACAATAAACAACTCGAGAAAGGTCCATCGGGTGTTTGTGGAGCTATGAGAAGATCGGATAAACAAGGTTATGCCGCTGTTTTGGGAGTCTCGCACTAAATACTCCAAATGGTATGCGAAGCACACCGGACAATACATATCGCACACCAGCTCCATGCTAGGCACAATGGTAAGTCTTTTATGAGTATCGCATTATATTTTTCTATTCCATTTTTAAACTTTAACCTATATTTGTGATATAGATGAAGAATTTTCGCAAGATTAAGCTTCGGTCCGACCAGCCCGAACTCGTTTCTCTTGCCGAGGAGTGCATGCAGATGATGCGGGAGTATGTACCGGTACGATTGTATGGTCGTACCGGCGGGTTGGAAGATCAACCAGCATATGAGTTCATGCCGCCAGGTGGACAGCATATGGAGGAAGATCATCCTCACATGGACCATGCGGAAGAAGAGCATGAAGATGAGGAGATGCCACGGACATACGAGGACCCCGTATTTGACGAGGAGGGCCATGAAGTGTGAGAATGCATGCTCATCTCGCAAGTTTCCCATACTGATGCCGATTACAGCACACCTTACTTCGAGGTTGGGTCTAGTTCGACCCCGGGAGTTCCGATTAAAGGGGCGAGAGAATTCGGGTAAGTCCTTTGATGTTCGATTGATTTAAACTCTCGTAACTCAACTAATATAAGTTTTTCAGGTACGACCATTCACTATAAGGAGAATGACCTTCTCAAATCACGCAACTGTACCCGGATGATTCATCAGAGCATCCTCACGTTCCAGAAGATCCCGTCATCAGGCCTTATATTAGGAGGAAATCGATGAGGCGTGTGGGACTTTACTGATGTTTGTAAACGTTTATGGACTTTCGTATAATATTCTAAGGTTTTTATGTATGATATTATTGTTCTACTTTTATAATATGGATTGTTTCAAAGTTCGATAGTTTGGTTATTGTGTTGTTGAAACAAGGTTTCTAATATAATTCATAAGTGTGTAGTAATGTCTAAGAGGGGGACGGGTTTCAAAACCCGCCCCTTGTATGTTCCAAAACCCGCCTATTGTACATTCCTCGAATTCTCCAAGTGTTGGAGGGGCAGGTTTTGAAAACACGCATGTGCATGAGGGCGCGTTTTGAAACCGCCCCCTCATGCTGTGCCCGGATTCCTCGTAGGGGCGGGTTTTCAAACCCGCCCCTTCCTTTCATACACAGAGGGCGCGTTTTGAAACTGCGCCCTCTTTATAAATTGAGGGGCGCGTTTTGAAAACGCATCCTTTCAACGATAAAATCGTATTTTACGAAACTGGGACCGTATTTCGTAAATTTTTTTAAAAACTAACCGTATTTCCGTAGAAAACTCTATATACATTACGACCCAACTAAATATTTCACGATCGGGCTTCAGTCGACGACCCACAACACACAAAATATTCTGTGGGCGCACTTGAATACGACATTGGAGAGATGGTGATGTGGGTGTGGGATGGTCATGTGGACATCCAAATCCCACCATTTGTAGGTGTGTCCATCACCTGACCTTTTAACACGCCCCTGAAAAAAAAGAGGTAATGAAGACCTTGGAATCGTTACTATCGCGACTTCCTCATGAGCACAAATTCCCGAAATTATGTGGCAAGTAAATTGGTGTGTATGGTCTTAGATGGATGACAAATTCGTTTTCGGCCCGCCGGATGCATAGATTTTTCAAGTCTACGACTTCAGACACTCGTAAATAGATATGCAAACCAGTTTTTGTCCATCCAGTTACATTTTCGGAATTCAAGCCGAAACGTTTGGTTGATTAACCTGTCAAGTCGTGGATAAAGATATTTCTTTCTTATGCCCCGGGGCTTAAAGAGCCACATGTTACATTCTCCAATCTGTAGCCGCATGTCGTGCGAATAATAATGTGGTGCTCAAAATCTGATTTGACAGAATCACTTCACACCATCCCCAATCTCTCAGAGTCCTAATACTTTATGAAGAATCTGTTACATCATGTAGAGATGATGTAGTAAATACCATTGGACTCCACTGGGGAGTGCAACCTCCAAATGCAAAAGAAAAGACGCGCACACACACATTTGAAGATGATATCATCTCGATCGTCCAACAAACATATGCAGGCCATCTGCTTTTTGTTCATTCTCTTATGGATTACCGATCTTTTTGTGTTTTTTTTTTTCCAAATTAATTTTTACTCCCACAAAAAAAAATAAAAAATTATTATGTATTCTGTCCCCTGCCCAGAAAATTCCCAACACAAGAAAACAACTCAACTTAAAAAGCTTGAGAGGAAACCGGATCGTTAATTTGACTCGTCTTTTTAAATTATAGAAAAAAAAATGAAGGTTTAGCCAAGGAAAGAGTGATAGGGGTATGAAATGATCAGGTGGGGTGGGCTTTAAGTGTTCATAAGTATAACTAAATATTTTTTTATGGAATATGGATGGTCCTTTTATTTCTTAACCCTTTTCCTTTTGGTGGTGCAAACAGAACCCCATGAATAACAAACTAGAAAGCGTGGAACTTAGGAGTGGGGAGAGTGTAACTACTCTTTAGTCTTTAACCATGGTTTGGGAGGGTTTGTGCAAGGCGAAGCCATATTTGGCTATGGTGTCCCTCCAACTTGGGTATGCAGGGATGCACATCATCACCCTCGTTTCCCTCAACCATGGGATGAGCCACTATGTCCTCGCTGTTTACCGCCACGTCGTTGCCACCCTCGTCATCTCCCCCTTTGCCATCCTCCTCGAAAGGTACGAGAGTGAATCGACCATCATGCTCTTAACTGAGAACTCCCTGGACGGGAAATTGAGTGAGGCAGTGTGTTTGTTGCGTTTGGTCGCAGGAAAGTAAGGACAAAGTTGACCTTTTCGATCTTCCTGCGGATAATGTTGCTCGGTTTCCTCAAGTGAGATGATCCTCTTTAACATTTGGGACTTGCAATTGCTCATCTAGCGAGATGTAACTGATGGTCAAAAGCCTGTTGCGGATGAAAACAGGCCGGTCTTGGACCAGAATTTGTACTACGCGGGGATGAAGTCCACTTCTGCAACCTTCGCAGCTGCCATCATCAATGTCCTCCCTGCTGTCACCTTTGTCATGGCCCTCATCTTGAGGCTGGAAAAGGTCAACGTAAAGGAGATCCGGAGCTTGGCCAAAGTGCTTGGGACGGTTGTCACGGTTTGTGGAGCAATGGCTATGGCTTTGTTCAAGGGCCATGCTCTTGACATAATCAAATTGAGGGGCATGCACTGTCATCACCAGATCGCCACCAAACCTGCCAGCCAGGATTGGGTCACTGGCATGCTGATGCTTCTTGCCAGTTGCTGTGTCTGGTCAGGCTTCATCATTTTGCAGGTAATCCCCATGCACGCAAGCATGAATAATAATTTTGGCTTTTACAAGCCTTAAATCAAACCATCGTCGGCCTGCACAGTCATTCACACTGAAGAAATACCCGGCAGAGCTATCGCTTGCAGCCCTGATATGCTTCATAGGGGCGATCCAAGGTGCAGCCCTCTCACTCATCGTGGAACACGACAGGAGAGCATGGATGATCGGCTGGGACTCACGGCTTCTCGCCGTTGTATACTCCGTAAACACCTGACATCGCAAATCGCTTGGTGATGTTAACAGGCATCCGCCTCAACAACAGAGGTAGATATATTCATGAAACCAATTAACGCGCAGGGTGTGGTGTGCGCCGGAATAGCATTGTATGTCCAAGGAATGGTGATGAAGGAAAGAGGTCCGGTATTTGTCACAGCTTTTAGCCCCCTAAGCATGATCCTCACCGCAGCCCTTGGATGGATCGTTCTTTGTGAGAAGCTCCAGTCGGGGAGGTACGTCCTCTTCTTTGGAAACAGGAGGGGAATTCTCTCATACTGACCAAGACTTCTTGACGCAGCATAATCGGAGCAATCTTCATCATCTTGGGGCTTTACACCGTGGTATGGGGCAAAGGAGGCAAAAGCGAGGAGTGTAGAGGCGGGTCGGACACCGACGCCGAAAAGTTTGCTGCGGTTGGATTGGCTGTCAGTTCCTTTGTCAAGCAAGCTGAAGGAGGAAGCATAGGCTACGTGTAAAGCAGATAATTAGGCGCATGCTCCCTCCCACCACCCCTGCGCTTAATTCCCACTACATGACGTGGGATGTGACTTTGTCTGCTATTACTTATTTAGACCAATAACTAATTTAAGCATAATAAATTATTCCCTACAAGTAAAATAATTCCTCTTCCCCCAACTCCCCCCCACCCCAACAAATCTTAAAAAGGCCGACTGTCCCGTTTCACTTGCTCACTCTTGCTGGTACCTCCTCTTTACTTCTCCTTTAGTTAACATCCCGAGAGGGGTTGGGGGGGGGGGAGTGAGTACTAGTCTGACCATTCAGCCAGTATCAATCTTCCTGCCTGTCACATTTTTGGAACCACGAATGAATTGTTGAATCAATCCATTCCGAGGACTTGTGTTAGGACGGTATCTTTCCCGTATGTACAATGGGTACACAGCAAAGAGAGATCCTCTGGAGTCAACATTAGCACGCCGCTGCTCAAGTAATGCCGCGCACGCCGGCCCCTGAAACAAAACAGAACATCCTCACGCCACGCAGTGAGAGCTTGAACGAGAAAAAACATAATAATAATTACCTCCGCCTCTTATTATTATCCGTGCCTTTAGATAAACGGTAACATTCAGCCTTCGAAATACATCCCAAAAAGGATATGTATTCATGGAAGGCATCCCCTCTGATGCATAGGTACCGTTTACGAGGGATGATGGACTCAACTACATCAAACAAGCTCTTCTTTGACTCCCTGCAACAAAATTCATTAATCAAAACAACTGAAAAGCAAGACGCATAAAATTATTTTGTCAGCTTCTGGTCACAGATTAATTGGTAAAATCACAAGCCAAGTCCACGGGAACAATGAAGGAGGCTCAGATCAATGTACTCACCTTCCACATAAAACAGTGTCCAGGGGATTGCTCTTCTCCAGCATCTCTTGTTGTAAACCTATGCAACCTCTCAAACTGGGTATAGTCAGTTTCGCTGCAGCATTCTTGTTCCTTGCCAAGACCAGCATCTCAGATGCCAGATCACTTGTGCTTTCAAGGCCTTTGTTAGAGGCAATAGCATCCACATTTTGAGCATATGAACACACTCCATGCTGGACAAATGTGGAAGCCATTTGCCATTGATCATCACACCAGCTGAAAGATTCTGGTTCATCCCAAATAGTAGCTGGCTCACGATAGTCCTGTAAAATTTCAATGATTTAAATGGATATAGGGCAACCAAAACACAATAAAAAAAAAATCTCCATGATGAGATAGATTAAACCTCCATTTCTTCTTGACATCTGTAGAGCAATAGATCAGCTTCTGAGATTAGATCTGCCATCTTGTGAGCAAGTTCAATGCTTTGGGAAGCATCTGGTTGTTCAGCATTGACGTATTCTTTCAGCTGCTGATCTATGCGTAGTCTTGACCATGATTGTTCCACTAAATTAGGTCCTGGTTGGGAGGAAGTGTCATGCTTGTGCCTACCATTAAACTCAATGCGACTACACTCATCCATTACTTTCCATCCTCCAAGGAAATCTCTGCGGTGCTCAACATGAATATCTTCGGCCTCTATATGAGGACTTACAGTCGCACCACAACTAGCTTTTTCCATATCAGAAAGCCTTCGTAATCTGGAGAGAGGTCTGCCTCCCCACTTTACATGAGAGAGGTCCTGGATCGACCACTCACCAGGAGAAACATCTCCCATCCCAGTATAATTACAACAGAAACCTCCAGTAGATGGCTCTCCGGCATCAACAATTTCTGTCTCTGGCACATATGTTGATTCCGGGACTCGGGATATGTCAAGTGACTCCAGTGGTTCGTCAAAGTTTATGTTGCCCTGCCTGTTTGAACAAGGAAATAGACACTTTTCTTTATTTAGCTCTTCCCAGGCATGCAGTTCCTCACATGGTGGGGACAGACAATTTTGGATCACTTTTCCTGGAGAAAAAACCACAGTTTTGATCTCTGTACCAGCTCCAGGCAAAAGTGAAGTATCTTTATCGTGAAAATCTTCATCTTCTGAGTCGGATGACATCAAGATACCTAGTTTCCTATTGCTTCTTATATGATAAAATGTAAGAGGAGAGCCTGGAGAGTTGGTGGTGCGACATTCCATCGCAGCCTGTACAGCTAACAGGTCTTCATACGATGAACAGTTCCTTCTTAGCATTTCTTCCTTCTTGGTTTCCAGATTTCTGTCAATCTGAGATATCTCTGTGGGATGCTCCATTTCCTCATGCACTGATTCTTCAATAACCTCCTTTGAGCTGTAAGCTTGCTCCACCAGACATAATGACTCGCTTATATTCTTCTCAACAAGCTCAGATAGCTTGGAATGACAATCCCATGGCATTAACTTTGGAATTACTCTGTGACAGGATTCTAAGTCGGACAATGACGGACCATATGATCTTAAAATCCCATCTGGATTATTGAAGAAATTGTCAGAGGTGTCAACAAGAAAGCGAAGGACTCAAACTCAAATTTGTTAGCATATTGTAAATGCCTTTCCTAGGAGCTTTCACAAATTAAAATTAGATGGTACAACACATCAAAGCTGAAGTAAGAAATAGTGCGTACTGAATGTCCATCCATGGTTACTATCTGCAAACTCGCACAATATGCCCATGTTAAATGTCAGTAGTAAATTTTATTAATTATTACGAAATCCAAAAGTCACCAACCTCAGAATTCAGACAACTTCATCCCCCCCCAACCCCCCGGATAAGAATACAGCAGTCGCAAATATCTAAAGTTTGGTATTTCATTGCCCATGTTGTGAAAAAACTATCATTAGCAGGAAGGCATTAGTAACCAGTTCATAAATTACTGTCAAAGACCCAAATAACTCGTGAAAATCAACACGAAACTACTACCATGCATAATGAAATTAGCATTAATACTTGCCTCTCTGCCAGCCAGTTCCCTGGCACCAGAACTGAAGATGTAGGATGACTTTTCGTATATCACCACCACAGTCTCCAACAAACTTCTCGAGCAAATGATGTTGAATGCTGGCTTTCTCAGCCAAACATATCTAAACAAAACGAGTAATACCCCTGGTAAGTTGAAAGGAGGTATATTGAATTTGGATGAGAGGATGGAGGATATACCTTGTGTAAATGGTAAAGCAGCTCCTTTGCTGATGGCATGGAAAAATATATGTGGTGTCTTTCAAGATTTTCCGGCAAGACGAGATCGCTGTCTAGGATAAAAATCTCATATGAGAAAACCTACAGTATCAAAAAATTGAGAAAACAACTTCATAAATTAAGGCTTCTTACTATTGCTGGTCATAATTATAGGGCCTTTTGCTGTCTCAGCAATCTGTTGTATGGAAGAAATAAAGCCTCGATCTTCTATAAAAGTAATATCAACATCCTCAAACAAAATTAAACGTTTCACTTCAACTTTTCCAGAATCGGAAGATAACACCAGCTCCTCATGTTCATTCGAATTTTCTCCATCCGATGCTCTTAATATTTCAATCTCTTCTGAATTTGTATCGAGCTCATATTTGTTATTTTCTAACTCTGGATGAGCTTTACTGTTCATCTGAGAATCTCCCTGATTTCCTGATAACCTGGAAAGAATAGAAAGAGCTAAGTAAGCCTTTTCACTGGCAGATGTAGTTATACTCTCGTTAGAAAAGTCACAAATTTTCCCTTTTAAAGTTCCTTCATTCTGACTTTGCTGGTCGGAAGAACTTAAGTTTATTTTGGTAAATTAAGACACTAACCAATTTTGTAATCAATTTTGTAAACTGAGCACGAAATCGTAGTTAATCAACCTTCTAAAATGAAGTAAAAAATATTGCTAAAGCCCAACTGCTCACAATAAATTTGAAAGCAATATGACTAATAAACTCACTCACCTTTTCAGCCATCGCGACTCAAGAGCTTCTCCAAATTTTTGTTTCACAACAGCTCCATTTCTGCATTCAGATGCATTCACCTGGTGTTTGTACAGTTAAACACTAGTATTTGATTAGCTGTATAAAACACAGTTCATGTTCCAAGTATTACTCTAGCAATTTGTGCATCTGTCAAAGTGCTGCAGCTTGCTCAAAGATAATGCTAATACTTTATTAGAATGATTCTGTAATTTTTATTTGGTATCGGTGCATTTTGGCTTACAAATTTGGTATAAATGTGTAATATTGAAATGCAAATAAAAAGAATTTAAAATTTTATGATACCTCCATAACTTCGAACCCTTGCTCCTTTGCACAAGCATAAACAGCAGCAGACTTTCCACACTGCATTTCAGGAATGGTTCATTGGCAATGGAAGCATAGCCATGAAGAAGTTGGGTCAAAATAACCATAGAAGGTCTATAGCATGCTTAAGAGTGGTTTCTGCTAGTACCTACCCCAACAGGTCCTGTAATGAGCATAACATTCTTCAATTGAACTTCGACCTCTCTACCGTCTGAATCTGAGTCACTTTGGTCCTGACTACACTTACTGGGTTGAGAACAACGATTCTGACTCCCATTTACACCTTCCTTTCTTTCACGATTGCTGCCATGCCATTGATGTAGCCACTCGGATAGAAACTTCACGGACTCGTGGTTTCCACAAACCTGAAAAGTTCTTTGAAACTAAGAAATTAGAATATGACACTCACGTTAAAAAATTATTGGGATTTGAATGAATCAAACTAACCTCTGAGGAACTTCGGGGCTCATACTTATCAGTCCACATGGTATTGGGAATGCAACTTCCACGGCCAACATAATAAGTTTGCACACTGCAAATAACAAAACTAGAGATCACACCATAAATTCCGTGGGAGTGGCATACGGGTTCCATCTAATCGTGTCTATTATCAATAAAATATTTCTAAATGATGTGAGCCAATTCATAAGAGAGATACAATGAGATTTTTTTTTTTTTTGGGGGGGGGGGGGGGGTGGGTGGGTTTGGAAGCACATGGAATCTGTTAGGTTTTTCCTCAACAAGGATTACAAAGAATTCCTTATAGAAGAAGGGAACTTGAAAGCCAAATAGCATAGGCAATCTTTGAGCACTGGATGCTAGTAAATTTGAACCATGCAACCTTTTACAGAGAAAACTGTGCTAACAAGACCCATGCATCGCAAAAAATTTCAGATGCCATTGTTGAGGCAAATGACTTCACAACACAGTCAGTGGAGGAGAACGGTGACATTGTTGAAAAAAAAATTGATTGTGAAAGAGGGCAATGTAAAATAAATTCCAACCTGTCCTCTAGAAATCTATTGCCAGGCGCATTGTCAAACTTCACTATACGTTCAGCTGGAAACATTCCATACTGATCCTGCAAGTGAATTGTAGTTTACATGATTTAAAAGCAGAAAAGAAGTATTTCAACAAGAGAACACACACAAGGTACAACTAAAGGATGAAAGTAAACATCATGAATTGCCCCAAACTGTACCAATTTTGCTTCATTTGGGATTTTAGAATCCGCATGTGGTACATCACTAACGTCAATTGGCGATGACACGTTCGGCATAGGTGATGTGTCAAAAGCATTTGATTTACTGTTGAAAGAATCAAATGTCAATGATCTAATATTCCCTCGGAAGATGGAAGAGAATGCACCACCATCTAAAGAGCATCGGTCACTATAAAGTGTCTCAGCATCGAAAGTCAAATGTCCCCAATCAAGAATCTGGTGATAATCTTCCTGTACAAGTCCAATTAACATTGCAATTACTAATTAGACAACTGCACAAGGAAACTATAGCCTGTTTCTGTGACCCAATTTGTACCTGATTCTTTTCAAATACGTGGATAGGTCCAATAGAAGTGCATTGACTGTCTCCATCATCACAGGCACAATGCTCCTGAACTTCATTTTCAACTATCCCCTGGGACTTCTTTTCTGACCTCCGAGATACGAAAAATGGATGAATTTGTTTTCCAGCAAACAATCGAGAGTTTTCCTGGAACCAGACGAGCAAGTGACACCAGTAACCACAAGAATTTTCTGTAATATGCAAAATATTTAACAGGGATAAGGCATACATGCAAAACAAACGAGTTGTTTCTTAGGAAAAATTAGCAGCAGTTAATCATCTGGTGCTCGAAGAAAATACTAACTAAATCCCTTCAATTTGACAAGTGAAAGGCCTAATCCTATCCCAAGATGGCATGCTAAAGCAACACTAACCCTCAACTACCAAAGCTTAAAGAATGCATCAAACTAAGGAACAGTAGTCGGGATACCTCGGCCGCAGTTTTTGCCTCCATTCGCAAGTCAGGGATTGGTTGTGATGACAATCCGTCATCAACTTCATTCAGATCAAGCATCTTTGGAACTAAGCCACATTTTCTAGAGTTGCTTGTCCCATTCTTACTTGGCGTACTACTATTCAAGTGCTGCTTTGGCTTCTGCCATTGCCAAAATAGAAGGACAGCCATAACCAAACAAACTAAATGACACAACTGTAGTTTAACTGAAAACCAAGAACAGTGGTCTAGAAGCAAAGCTTGGACATAAAGAAATCCTCAGAAGAGATGTTCAAAACAACAGTACTAGTGACTCCGATCATCTAATCAGGGGCTCCATACAACAGCAGTGGTTTGCCATGCAATCGAGAATCGTCATAAAATTAAAGAAGAAAATGTAGAAGATCAGCCAGCGACAAAAATTTCAGCAAATTCAGCAACTCACCCTTACGGAAGAACTCCACCTCAGAGTAGACGTCTCCTTCACCGCCTTCCCCTTCCCCTTCGACCTCTTCTTCAGACTGGGGCCACAATCTCCCTCCTCCACTACCACCGCCGCCACCGACTCCTCAAAGCCGGCATTCTCTCCACCAAAGTTGACCTCCACCGGCTCCGCCTCCTCTTCCGCCTCCTCGGGTCTCTGCGGGAACAGAGTAGTCTGAATAAGCCTCCTCCTAACGCCCCTCCGTTGGACAGAGCCGCCCTCCGCCGCAACAGGCAACGATCCCGGCGACGGCGATCCCTCCGACGTCATCCAGATTAGGGCACAGGGGCAATCCGGAAGATCGTTCACGTGGGTTTGGTTCCCGCCGTTATCTAGCGGCGGTTTGTAGATTTCCCGTCCCTGCTTCTGCTTTCTTCAGCTGGTGTTAAATGTGGCTAGGAATGACGGCAGGGCCGGTGGCCGGTTGCCTTGATTTCAACGCCTTCCCGCGCGGTGTGTTTCTTTTCCTAATCCTTTCCCGCCCCCTCCATTTCTGTCATCGCATCTTCATCGTCTTTTAAATCGAGATATATTTTAAAATATGTTTTTTGATCTTCGGCAAGCGATATATTTAAGAGATATTAGATTATCGATTTGAATAAGGAAGGAGAAATATTTGAGATATTCAGGATATCATTTTTAAGAATATATGATAAGAACGAGGACTAATTTGTTAACTGATACAAAATATAAAGGGTTTATTCTCAAAAATGTTTAAGGGAGGGGGATATTTGGAAATATGGGAACTTATGAAGGTCCATTTTGTAATATTCAACTGGTTACCTAGTAATCTTATTAATGAACGTTGGGGTTTACCCGCGGAGTCCAACACCCATTCCCCCGTCGCTCTTTCCACTCAACTCTTGCCTACACATCCACTCACTTTTCTCGTTCCCCAGCCTCCGGAGATCCCTCCTCCGGCCCCCCGCCCCGCCGAAGTTCACTCCCCGTCGGCGGAGATACCGGTGGAAACAAGAACGATCTTTGATAAGAGGCTCATTCTCCTGTGTTTTTCCTTCTTCATCCTGTGGAGGATTTCTGTAGAAAGGTGTGGGTTGATTGCGTCCTTGTTCTTGTTCTTTGTTCTTTATGCTTGGTTCGTGTTCGTTTTGGTCGATTTTGGTTTGTGTCGGGTGTTCTTTCTGGGTTTCTTGAACTCCATTTGGTATCTTATTGCGTCCTTGTTCTTGTTCTTTGTCCTTTATGCTTGGTTCGTGTTCGTTCTGATCGATCTTGGTTGGTGTCGGGTGTTCTTTCTGGGGTTTCTTGAACTCCATTTGGTATCTTTGCTCTGGTTCTTTTTGTTCCGGTGGTTTTGAATTTCATGGTTCAGTGTAGTTCGAGAAGACACTGATTTTTGCAAAAGTTGCGAAACTTTCTTTCTTTTTCTATTTTTTTGTTTCTTTTCCACGGATTATTGGCATCGGGATCCAATGGTTTGTTAGTATATAAACCCGTCATGGTTGTCAGATGGGTTTCGCTGGTCGGCTGCGGAAAGAAATTAATCGTCTCCATCTTTATACCTTATTGTTCCCGGTTGTGGATGTTGTTGTTTCTTTGCGGCTAGTGAATAGTGTTGGTACCCTCTGGAGGAGTCGATTAAGATGATTACGAAATTCCGTCCCTTGTCAATGGCAATTGCAGTCTTAGGATGTTTTCTGGTCTGTTTGGCTATTCATTTCGTGTATTTTTCCGTCGTCCATGCATTAAAAAGGTTCAGCCTTTTACATAGTTCTTTACCTCTTGGTTCCAAATTTATTGGTTTTCAGACATCGCGAGGGAAGAGATGGGTCGTCGGAAGTTGGCGTTGGAGCTGATACCCGAGGAGAAGTCCCGGAAACTCACGTGCCAGCGGAGGAAGAAATGCTTACTGAAGAAGGCTCAGGAGTTGTCTGCTCTCTGCGGGGTCGACGCGTGTGTGGTCATGTATGACTCTGGCTCCTCCAGCAGTTCAGCAACAGCCCAACCTGAGATCTGGCCGCCGAATCATGGGGTAGTCAGACGGGTCATTGAGAGGTACCAAAATGGATGTTCCCAGACAAGGGCAAAAAGGAGATCGGGATTGCAGGAGTTCTTCGAGAAAAAAAAGAGGAAGGTGGAATTGAAACTCGAGAAAGTCAGGAAGGACGCTTGGGCCGCAAAATACAACATCTCTGATGAGCAGTTGAAGTCACTTTCCGGGGATAAACTGAGGGATCTGCTCGGCTCTCTGCAGAGGAAGCTTGATGCTGCCAAGGTTAGACTTGCTTACTTGAAGGAGGAGAACGAAAATGGCAAGAATTACCATGGTGATAGGACTGTTGTAGCGCCCATGCGGTCGACAATGCCAATTATGGGCAATTCATGTGGACACCTGTCAATGCTGTCACATTCCCATGGTCTACCTGTACCTCCTGCACCGTGGGTGATGCCGACGATTGGCGATTCCTTTGGATACCTGCCAGGGCCACATCCCTACGATCTGCCCCTACCTCCCAAGCCGTCGATGATGCCCATGATGGGCGACTACTTTGGATACCCCCCAGTGTCACATTCCCAGGACATGCCTCTACCTATTGTGCCGTTTGCTATGCCGATGATGGGCGATTCCTTTGGATACCTGCCAGAGTCCCATTCCTACGACGTGCCTCTACCTCCTGTGCCGTCAACAGTACCTGCCATGGGTGATTCCTTTGGATACCCACCAGCGCCACATTCCTACAATATGCCTCATCCTCCAGTACCGTCGACAATGTCTGCCAGGGGCGATTCCTTTGGATACCCACCAGAGCCACATTCCTACTATATGCCTTGACCTCCCTTGCCGTCGAGAATCCCTCTGATGGGCGATCTTAAAATAGATTAGGGCTTTCACTTTTATGTCAAAATGAAAAGCCCGTCACTATATTGTCTGGCATGGTAGCTGAATATTCTATGATATGGACAAAATATCGAAGAATGCTATGACAAGAGTAGAAATGAATTTCTAATTGTAGTGATGAGAATGTCGATTTTTTTTTATATTATTTTAGTAAAACATTGATGATGTTATAGTATGTTGAAATTGAAGACTAAAAGTAGGATTTAGTCAGTTATGGTTCAGGGCAAGTGGACAACTGAACATTACAATAACTGTTATTTCGTATCAAAGAAGAGATCATACTGGTCAAAGCAGTCCCAAGTAGGTTGCTTACCATGGACTTTTTTATGTCTGAAATTCACTAACAGCTGACCTTCTCGTTGACTGGCGTAAACACAGACGACCCTCCGATCAACATCTCCATAGGCCCGAGGTTGAAGATCCTTTCTACGTCGCACACTAATTCCCCGATTACTTTCCTACCAACCTCCCACACTCACCTTCACTCCCGTTCACCACCATTTCCCAAACATCTATTTTCTGCCTGCGGCTTCCCCAACGGAGAAGCATAAATTATGCCCTCCCATCCACCTTTTTGTTCGCCTCGTTTCTAATTACATAAATACCCCCTATATTTTCTTATCCTCGTAATTTCCTCCCTTCTGGCCTTGATGAGCTTGGGCCTTGATTGAAGCTTGAACCCGGCCTCATCTTACTTCTGTGTAGCTCCTGTTTCCACCCCTTCGAAACACTCTTGTCCTCAAGGGTGGTTTTTTGGAAACCTGTGTTTCCTTGCCGGATGGAATGGCCCCACTCGCGGAGTACACCAGGTCCTTTTGGTTGTTCATTTTCCAAATCCATGACAAACCACCATTCATGAAGTTGGGTTCAGCTTGAATACTGACTCAGTCAAAATATGAGAATTGTCAATGAGCATTTCGTGTTGTTCCTCAAATCGTTCTTTTGTCTCAGGAAACAACATCATCACCAAGTGCCTCTTTGCCTCAAACTTAGTTGCATCCTTGTGTTCAAGCAGCCAATGATAATAATCACTCATATTTGCATAACGGGCAATTGAGTTATATAGCATACTCCTCCAAGGACGGAAAGATTCCTAGAAATCAGCTTATGTCCCTTTATAGAATCTTGCAGTTGAATGCATCATTTTCAAGAAAGCTAGGTGTTCATACTGTCCACCCGACATAATGTCGTTATCTCCCCATACTTTCTGAGCCACACGCTCTTCAAACTGTCCAAGTTACTTCTCCATCTTAGAGAGCAAATCAAGGAACATCCCGTGGAGAAGTTCCAATCCATGTGCTAAAACCCAAGTTTCAGGGTGGTTTTCTCTTCCCGAGCTGAATTTGCAATACTTCTAAAGTTTTTATCGATTTATCCGCCCACTCCCTTATGAAAGGAAAGGTTTTCCTAAATAGGTACTATCTTCCAAACATTGTTTTGGTGCTTCCAATTTCCTAAGCCTGGATTCAGACTACCTCCGTTGTCCCCCACACCAATAACCTCCCATAATGACCCCAAGTTACCTAGGTAGAGGGAATACGGAATACCACGGATACACACAAGAATTTTGTCGAAGCAACCTACAGAACTCTAGCATTACTGGAACAAATAGCGGCTGCACAAGCATTGGCGGACCGCTTTCGCTGCTATCGAGAAAATGTCTAATGGCCTCATTTGCGTAGTCTCTATTTTCCTTCACGATAGACATGTATAGCATGACCAATGCAGCGGGTGCAGACGGATGCTTGACTTTATTGAAATGCTTCGGGGTGTTGTCCTTTTCACCATTGCGAAGGCGACATATATCAGAGATCAGTTCATTGACTATCTGCCAAGCCCGCAGTTGATCTGTGAAACACATAAGACCAACAAGCGGAAGATTTGCGTCGTTTTGGACCCCGCAGTCCAAGAGGGGCTGCTCCCACTGAAGTTGTTTCTCCCTGTAGATAAACCTCTATTCGGAAACGGGAATCCCAACCAAAGCAAAACTGCGAATGTGTGCAGATTAAACAGAGTCGAAGCCTTTACCACCATAAGGAGTAACAACTCTTACTAGTATACCAAGAGAGAGACTGGTAATACTCATCGTTTCGCCCATGTTTAATGACCTGTATCCATGATTTAAAGAGTGGCAAAACAACACAGCCAATCAAAATAGTAATATGCTGAACAACCTAAATATCGGTATGATGAGCCTAACATGCCATCTTACTCTGACACACGACTTTAAAAAATGGCAACAATGTAGGAATTGCAAGATCGAAGGCAACAACAATGAAAATCCTAGCCACAGTATTCCTCATGTACTTCTCGAAATTATCAATATTAGGATGCATAGCCGCAATCACGATAGTGAGGACAACATCTTTGCTAAATTTGATATAGTCTCTTTTCCCTCAACACGAGCATAATAATTCTCATCTATCGATAGCAGTTCAATCACAATCCTCTGTTTGTTCCTCCCCCGAGCTTCAATTGCTCTCAATCTCGCATCAATCAGTTATTCTTTCCTTAACGCTTCATGCAATAAACCAGAAATTGCATTCATCTCCATATAGTTAACCCTCGATCGTGTCCGTCCACTAAGAAGGTCAAGCTACGAAGCTCTGGTACCAAGTGATGTCGGAAATTCACTCGCAGCTGGTCCTTCTCGTTGAAGATCCTTTTCTACCCCGCACACTAACCCCCCGAGTACTTCCCTACCAACCTCCCACACTCACCCTTCACTCTCTCCCCTCTCCGTTCACCCCATTTCCCAAATATCTATTTTCCCCAACAAAGAAGCGTTCCTAATGCCCTCCCATCCACCTCAAAGTTCACCTCTTCACTAATTACATAAACGCTCCTCATATTTTCTTATCCTCATAATTTCATCCCTCCTGACCTTGATGAGCTTGGGCCTTGATTAAAGCTTGAACCCAGCCTGGTCCTACTTCTGCCCAGCTCATGTTTCCATGCAAACACTCTGGAGGAGATAAAAGCAAGGTTCCCAATTCACGCAAAAGAAGAAAGACAATATGTATTTCTTTTGACGAAGAGTCACTTGATGTTGAGGATAACACAATCTTGCTTGTATTGTATGTGTTGTTGATATTTCTTAGGCATTACAGTTAAGGGACACGACTTTTTTTTATTCGAATACAACCTCCAACAATGACAATTTGAAGTTTTATGTAGTGCTTTCCATGAAAACCGGGCATGCAAGTAACACCCGCCCGAATTATTGGCACTTTTAACCGGGTGTTTGATTCATATTTCGCCTTATGTTTAATAAGATTGACGCAATTTTTGCTTGTTGTATAATTTGCATATTATTGCATCTGTCTTATGACAACACTATTTTTGTCTTTGTAGTGGAACATATATTGCAGTCTAACATAAACTGGAAAAAAAAAACAAGATATGGAAAGGGTCATATTGAGAGGAACTGATTGATGTGGGGATAAATAAAGTTGACAAAAACAAAGAATGGGAAAATTCCTTCAAAATTTTTTTTGTCATGTGTTCCATTGTTTTGGTATGTGAGTCGTGACATATGGAACAATATGCCTTAATAATGTGAAAATGTATTATCTGCTAGTATTAGGAAAAATATGGGCTCTAAGTATGAATAACCTGTCAGTAGAGGATGGAGGACGCGACAACTGGTTCCTTAAACAATTTTTGAATGGCTGCCCTTACGCTGAAATTCCTTTTTGCTTCTAAGATGCATAAGCATTTCTCCAGAATTTGGGAAGCAAAAATGGCTAACAACGTCCTGTGTTAATCGATGGTGGAAAGGTGGTGATAGGCTTAGTATAGCCAGGCAAGATTGTTATAATCACATAATCGAGTACCTTTTAGTTCCACCCACCAAAGCAAGGAGCTGGCAAAATGTTATCTTGAACAAATCGATGACTTGGAGGGTTTTGCTTTTAGTCCAAATCACAAAAGAAGCCTAATTATATTTTATTCGAGAGAAACAACTCAAATCAAATGATCCGTGAAATCGGCTAGAGACATCAAACAGAACTCTTTCTGGATGAAGTGTGTATATTAGGGTTGCTTTTGAGGATTTGTGCCCCCAAACCTTTCTGAATTTGAGAAAATGAGACTTCTTTCACTCACCACGAGTTCTGAATAATTTAGAGTTTAATTTATATTTGATTCGATGAAATAGTTAGGATGATTTTGTGGATTATGAGAGGAAATGCATATTTTTAATCGAGGGAGATTTTAATACGATATTTGACACTCTACCGGAAGTTTGGGGGCAATGATTGAATGTAAATCATAAAAGAAACAGCATATCATCATCTTCCAACAATCCCGGCCAAAAAAACTTGTCCTCGAGGTTGGAAACAAAAACTGCAGATCATCATCACTTTGCCGGAAACAAGTTTTTTGCAATTACAGTGGGAGATAGAAACAAGTTTCGTGTGATAACTCGGAATGCCAACCATTCGGAGTACGACAAACAGAATGGCTGGCATTCATGGTGATTCGGAGACAATGGCAATCGTCGGAGTGGACAACATAATGGCCAAATTCTTGGACAATAAAATGTCCAGACGTAGGAGCGAGAAAATTGTCCTGCATCGAATGTCTTGCCAAATGTGTCAAAGACTGGCCCCTTGGATGTGTTTCTACAGATGCAGGCAAAGTACCAGGAGAATTTCTTGGAGTTACAGATACAAGTTCAAGGACTTGCTGCAAGGATCGTCACCGAATATTCTCCGGATACTATGACCAGGTGAACGGCGATCCGTGACGGGAAGCGTAAGGCAAGTTTCTATCATGTGACTGCCCAGGACCCTGTTTATTTTTCTCAGGATTATCGTCGACCTAAATCAAGCAGGCCGCGCGTTGTTTCTAACGATCTAGGCGATTTCATTATGCCTTACTGATCATATCGCTACGATGACTTTGTCGATCTAGATGATGATGGACAAGAACATTACAGGCCACAGGCATACGCATCCCCTCATCATCGACGGGAGAGTCATTATGCATGGTTTACAGTCGAAAATCTCACATGGGGGCCACCTTCAGAAGGTCAACTTCCTAGGAGGAACCTTTTCATTGAGGTTCCAAGGAACAAACCTATCTTCGATTAGGAAGTTGAGAGGAATCCTACCGAAAGGGAAGTTCCACAAGTCCCTATGGCGCCTGTCGATGGTATTGACTACGTTATTGCTCGAATAGTAAGCCAGATGGTCCCAGGGACCGTATGTAGGGAAGAGGTCAACCTTTACAAGATACCTTACCCTGAGTTCATCGATCGGGACTATCCTTATCCTAGGGGATACAAAATCCTAAATTTCACTCGCTTTTCTAGGTGAAGATGAGATTACACCGATGGAGCATATAGCTCGATTCACTCATCAAACAGGTGAGGCGTCGAATAATGACCATTGCAAGTTTCGACTCTTCCCCATTTCGCTCACTGGACCTGCATTTACTTGGTACATTCATCTACCATCCAATTCAGTACAGAATTGGTAGGACATATAATCTCAGTTCATGCATGCCTTCGCTACTCTAGATTCAACCATTTTATTGGTTGAGTTGACTAAAATGTGACAACAACTTGGAGAACTTCTAATGACATTCTTGTAAGGATTCTGGAAGGCTCGACTTCGATGAAAGACTTCGATCCTCGAAGACGAAGTGGTTACAATAGCCTAGGATGCTCTGGATATCCGAATCCAAAAGAAAATCCAGGGGGAGAAATTTAGAGACCTCTATGAGCTCGCTCTAAGTGCTACTAAGCATGAAAACCTACTAAGAGAGAAGTCGAGAGACCGCACGGTGTATCAGGTTGAACCTACCGTTGTTGAGGTTGATATGGCTGAGTTGTGAAAGGAGAACCGACCATTTGCGACCCACTGTTGAAAAAGAATTTCAAAGCCAAGGCATCCTAGAAGTCGAAAGAAGAGCAAAAAGTACTCATTTGACGTCGAAAAGGCTGATGAAATATTTGAATGGCTTCACAAACAAGGTCGAATTAAGCTAAAACCTGGCCATCGGCTCCTTCAGACAGATAGAGAGAAGAAGAAGAGTTATTGTAAGTAGCAGGAGTCTTTCACTCATGCTACATGCGACTGCTTGACTTTCAGGAATCTTATTCAAGACCTTATCGAAGCTAAAATTTTATGCTTCCAATAATCCCGAGAATCATCTTTTGTTTATACGACCTTTTACTAATTGCAAAGTTCATACATTCGATATTAACATTATTGACGTTGTTCGTCGTGTTTTTCAGGATTCTCAAATTTCTTGTGAGACCTATGTAGTCAACAAGCTGTTTAAGAGACTCCAGACTAATGGAGTCATCTATTGCCCTATGACCACATCGATGGTGAAGAATGAGATTTGCTGCTGGCATATGGACGAGACTCATACCACTGACAAGTGCTTCACTTTCATAAAGTTTCTTCAGTCTCATCAGACAGAAGACTAGTTCGACTTGACTTAAGTTGAAAGGGCTGCAATCGGAATATCTCGTAAGGAGTCATCAAAGGCATTTAATCGATACCCTAAAAGTAAAGGGTCCTCCTCTGATGCCCGCATGGTATTTCCTGATAAAGGGAAGGTGATTCAGAAACCAGGGAAAGTGGTTTGATGTCTCGATGCATAGCTGGCTCTAGTGGGTGCTAATAGTGATGCATATTCTTCTGCTAAGTCAAGTGACCTGTCGAAGGAGACCACCTAAAGAGTGATGTCAGGGATAGGCTTCGACCTCCTCCTCGCCTCGATGATCAGGCCATCAAGGACGGACCTCATATTGCTCAATTCCTCGAGGCGACTAATACATGCAGTCGATGCAGGCCTATCCTCCGGAACAAGATATTGATTTCTCAACTATGCCACCTCTATTCGTAACTTGCAAAAGCTGATCCTTATGTCATTTGCCAACAAGTTTAACATTGTTGCTGTCGACGACGCGACTCAAGGTATGATGGAAACCAGTCAATTATATTACATGCATGTATTTGTTGGTACGTAAGGCATAAGCCAAGTCGAAGGATATGACCTTCAAGAGGGACAATTTTTTTAGGTAAATCTCGAATGTTACCAGTCATAACGACGACGAGGACTCAAAGTTTCCTGTTCTAATAGTGATGAATGGAGACAGGTTGTGGACCAACTGTCCCTACTCCCATCTAAGAGCAGCACGAAGAGGAAGGAGAGACGTCGTCGGAGAGTAGAGGAAAAGCGGCAAAAGTCCGCCGACCCTGCCACCGTAGAGTCACAGAAAGTCAACCACGGTGATCCACCTATGGTCGACGATTATGTGCCTCATGTCAGTCCTCCAAAGATTAAAGATGATACAGTTGAGGATGATGATTTCGACGATACCTTTGATTATTCGGATTATAATCCAGTGCGGTTCGATATTCTTGAGAACAATATTGTGTGTAACGTCATAATATTACCTACAGAGTTCGCAAGGCCGACAATTGATCGACCTATCCCAAGTATCCTAAAAAATTCAACCCCTCGAATTGTTCGATGCCCTATAGGCTTTCTAGTCAACTAGTTCGTAAGCCCAATCCATCGATGGAATCACATATGCATTCATTATATATAGAAGCTACTTAATGGGATTCCTTTGAAAAAGGTGCTAGTCAATAAAGGCGCGACGGTTAATGTGATGCCTTTACATACCCTTAGATATTTGGTGTATAATAAAATAGACGTCACTGACACCGACGTCGGTATAACGGGCTTCAATGGTCTTATGTCGAAGTGTGTGGGAGTATTTTCTTTTAGGCTGAAAGTTGGTAGATCTGAGATAAATATTGCTTTTTTTCATTGTCGATGTAGATATGACATTTAGTGCTCTTCTAGGAAGGGATTGGCTGCATAAGGCAGTAATAATCCCCTCTACTCTTCATCAAAAGCTCATGTTATGGCTTGAATATGAGGTTGATGTTGTTAAAGCTGACTCAACTATTAATACATGTATTAACCCTGTCGAAATTTGTATTGGAAATGTCATTGACACTGTTGACGATATGAGCTTGAAGAAGAAGTATGATCTGGGAGATCCGAATGTTGGTGCTCTTGGCTAGCCAACTGGAAAGTTTGAGTATCTCGTGACGAACGGGGGCCCCCACATCCTGTCGTCGATTCATCAGGATGGGAGTCTGACATAGTGCTTCCAGTAGTTGAATCTAAGGCTCAAGCTAAGAGGGAGGGGGAACTTGCTGGTATCCTCCACTCTATTAAGGAGACTATTGGATTGACTGATATCCTCGTCAATGAAGAGAAAAATGTTGATGTTGTCAACTTGGACTTGGACCCGATAGGCTCCTCCGGGAGGTCGAAGATGCTTGACATAGATAAAGAGAACGTAGTCACTGATGTCATGGAGCGACTACGTGTGTATAGACAAACTAGAGCTAGAGTTAGTCCTGAATTACGTCTAGAAGCCAGTTTACTGGATGTATATAGTCCCGGCCAGCGTGCTGAAGAGGATGAGTTGAATCTTGGCTTGAAATCGTTTGTAGATTCGACTGGTGTTGTCATCCATCCTACTATAAATAAAATAACGTTTTGTGATAAAACTATAGCTGGACCACCAGAGGATCGACGTGCATTGATGATGTCTTGGGAATCTTTGGTTACCGTTGATTTGAGCAATGACGAAACATCACGACCAATGTTCATTAGTAGTTCAATCGACAATGACCTTTTTCAGTCGATATTAGCACATGGAGGTGGGCTAGGAGTAGAGCTATTTTGATATCCTTGTAAAGTGAACTTTCAGTGGGCATAAAAGAAAAGAAAAAATATAGTTTGTCAAGGTTCTGAGTACCAATGTTCTGACGAAATAAAATTAAAATAGAATAAGTATGAAAATCATTCAAACGCATGAATAAGTACTTGTGGTGTGAGTTAATGATGGTAGTGGCTCGAGTTATTAGATCCAAGAGGTGCTTTATCACCCAATGTCTTGGACCAACTGGTTCAGGAATAATTGGTCGAAAGCTCATTACATGGGTATCTACTATTATTGATGCAACATTTAGAGTCGAGCAAGAGAGAAAAAAATGAGTTGATCAATTGTTGAATGTTGTGAAACCAGAGGTAAGCAAACTGAGGTGTTACGGTAGTTATACGAATTTCCTTTCTGAAGTGTGTGATTTGAGTGATGGACTTGTTGTGAAGCTGGATAATTGTTTGTTTAAAATGTGGCGAAGGATAGAAACATGACGTTGCGAAAACACAAGCTGGGAAGGGGCATGAGTCTAACTATGTTGGTTGTGTGTAACCAATATCTAATAACAAGGAGGACCTTTGTTTATGTTTTCATTAGAAGTGTTTTAGGTGCATTTGTTCTTTTCTATTTTGCGCGGGACTAACCAAAGTTAGGTTTCGGGACGTGTTAACTCTAAGAAATTAGAGTTATATGTTCATTTACGAGCCTAATTAGTGTTAGATATTCGATATTTATATGCTCATAGAATTAGTTTGCATGTTATTTTTGTTTAGTCGTTTTGTATGGATACTTTCAGGTTGGTTTTCATTGTAGGTGAAATGATCGGTAAGATGCGGAAAAGATGTTCAAGAAGATATCTTGATAGATGAAGGTAAAGTAGAATGAGAAGTTGCTGACAGAAGCAGTTGGACAGGAACATTCATGTGGCCACACAAAAATTTGGTACGGCAACACGAGAGACGCAAACCTGGACAAAATGGATAGTGTGGCCACACGAAGATGTGATGTGGCCACACGAGTGAAGCAGCCATCCACAGAATGTTCAGTGTGGCTGTACGAGACGAGAAGATTCTATGGAATATTTCTAAAATATTTCTTGATCTTACAAGATTTACCCTAGCTATAAAAGAGGGCTGGAACGTGAGTTTTGGAGGAGGAGGAAAGCCGTAGATGTGGAAGAGAGCCGTCGAGAAGGGAGTTTTAGTTTTCTTAGTTTTTGTTTATGATGGTTTTTACTTTTATTTTCTGTTTTTTTGTTTTTGTTCTAGGGTTATGACGGAACTCGATATGTCATGGGATTACTTTTGATTCTCTTTGATTTAATGCGTTTAAGACTTCGTTTATTTATTTATCCTGTTCTTAATGCGTGTAGTTGCCTGATCAACAACCATATTGATTTCTTAACCTATCTGAATTCGGGAGGGGAATTTTAGTTTTAGAAGTAGAATGAAATAGCCTAGGTTAACGTCGAGGAACCGAGTTAATTTAGCGAGTACTATAGGAATATACGTAGTCGTCTTAGGTAGCTAGATTAAGATTGGAACTTAATGAACTTGACTCAACTATTTATTCCCATTGGAATATAGGTGGGTTGGCTGAGTTAGTTTTTTCTGTTGTGTAGGTCAGAATATGCATATGAGTGGCTGAGAATCTTATGTTAGTAAACAAGTTTGGGACAATTTAATGATAAAACGGGGATTGAGTGACATGGCGAAATATCGCAGGAAGTCGTGATCCTAAGTTTTTCTCGTTTGATTAATTCCTGTGTTTTATGCTATTTAGATTCTTGTTAGTTTATTTTTCTAAATCCTTGTTTTACTTAATTTGACTAATAGGATTTTTTCAAAATAATTATCTATGGGAATTACTTTTACTCATTACTTTATTACTTGTACGACCCGTGCACTTGCGGGATTCATACCATCGAACATCACCTACCCCTATGAGGCGTTCAGAGATAAACCCGCTAGATGGACCTTCTGAGATAAACCCACTAGAGGGGGCCTTCGGAGATAAACCTGTTATATGGGCCTTCGATGATAAACCCGCTATAGGGGCCTTCGGAGAACCTCCCACGGTGGGGCCTTCGGAGAACTACCCGCTGAGAACTACCCACTATAGGGGGGCCTTTGGAGATAAATCCTCTATAGGGGGCCTTTAGAGATAAACCCGCTAAATTGTATCACATTATAGATGGAAGCTAATTAAATTATAGAAACTTCCAAGTGGATCGAACTATGGGATGAGTTATGAATTGAGCTTGAATTAACCAAGTATTTAGCCTATCGTATGAGTTGGACTTGGCCAAATTCATAAAATTTTAATGTCTGCAAAATCATATTCAATGTTTTTATTTTGGAACAAAGGCTAATATAACCTCAAAATAGATATCAACTTTTCCTTAATTCTCGCAAGCATTTACCATCTCCATACCCCAATGATCATATTACCATTGTACGTAACCACATGTTTACATGACAAACGTCATTTTGGACTTTTCGTACTGGGCTACGAAGGTGTTCGAGATCGATGATGCATCGACGGTATTCAGCATCGATGCTGCATCAAAGATGATCATCAAGGCATTCGACACTATCTTAGGAGTTTATCGATGTTGCGAAGATCGACTGTGGAAACCGTCGATGGTGGGGTTATGGTCGATAGTTAGCGTTAGAGTAATTAGCACGTTTTTAATGTGTTTCGGTCGACGGTTACTTAGATTATGTCTATAAGTAAGTCATCATTAGTTAATTGTAGACAACAGACAATCATTCTATGACCCTGAAGGGCTGCTTGGTTGTCAACTTGACTATCAGGAATCGTGTTAACTGTTGTAAGATGGATGTAAGTGTTCTTTCCCTATATTAGTGAAATCTTTTGACTATTTTCTTTCCTTTTACATTATTGGCGACCACATTACATTCAACACTTTATTCCTCGTTATATCGCGACGTGTTTCGCCCGGAAACACGTTTTTGGCGACCACAGTGGGAGCACGGAAACGAGTTTCGTGTGATGACACGGAATGCCAACAACTAGAAGTGCGGCCAACAGAATGGCTGATACTCATAGTGACTCAGAGACAAATTCCGAATGGGGCCAGAATATTGACAACGGCCATAATCGTTGAAATGGGCAACAAAATGCCCAAAATCTTAGACAACAAAATGTCCAGGTACAGGAGGGAGAAAATTATCCAGTGTCGAATGTTTTGCCAACTGCGCCAGAGACTCTACCTTTAGACATGTTTCTGCAGATGCAGGCTAAGTAGTAGGATAACTTCTTGGAGTTGAATAAATAAGTCCAAGGGCTGACTGATAGGATCGATACTGAATATTCCCCCGAGACCGCGACCAGGAGAGCAGCAATCCGCGACCAGGAAGCGCAGGGTGAGTTTCGATCATGAAACCACCCAGGATCCTGTTCATTTAACTGAAGATTATCAACGAGCGGAACCAAACAGGTCGCGTGTTGCTCCTGATGATCGAGGCGATTTTGTCACACTTGATCGATTATATCGTTATAACGATTTTGTCGATTTCGATGATGATGGACAAGATCAGTACAGGCCGCAGGCATAGGCGCCTCCTCATCGAAAGGAAGAGTCATTACACACGCTCCACAGTCAGGAATCCCATCCGTGGGCCACCGGCAGAAGATCAACTCCCAAGGAGAAACCTTTTCGGGGAAGCGCCAAGGAATAGGCCTATCTTCGACCAGGAAGTCGATAGGAATCCCCTTGGAAAGAGAAGTCCCTAGGGTTCCTATGATGCCCGTCGATGTTGTTGGCTACAGAGATATGTTTACGCGAAAAGTATAACAGATGGTTCAGGGGTTGTACGTAGGGAAGAGGTTAACCTTTACAGGACACCTTACCCGGAGTTCATCGACCGGGATTATCCTTACCCCAGGGGTTTTAAGATCCCCGATTTTACACGCTTCTCTGGTGAAGATGAGATGACACCGAGGGAGCATATAGCTCGATTCACTCACCAAACGGGAGAGGCATTGAATATTGATCACTTGAAGCTTCAATTCTTTCCCAATTCGCCCACTGGACCTACATTTACTTGGTATATTAATCTTTAGCCTAATTCAGTGCAGAATTGGCTGGACATGCAAACTCAGTTCATGCAGGGCTTCGCAACTCTTGATTGACCATTTCCCTGGTCAAGTTGATTAAGATGCGACAGCAGCACAGAGAACTTGCAGCAACACTTCTGCAAAGGCGGAAGGCTCGGCTTAAGTGCAAAACATTAGTCAGCGAAGACGAGATGGTTAACATAGCCCAGGATGCTCTGGATATTCGTATTCGGAAGAAACTCCAAGGAGAAAAGTTCAGAGACCTCTACGAACTCGCTATGAGAGTTTCACTAAGTATGAAAATCTACTCAGAGAAGAGTCGAGGGACTGCACAGCATATTAGGAAGAACCCACGATCGTTGAGGTCGATATGGCAGAATTTGTGAAAAGAGAAGCCACCGTCCGCGACCCGCTATCGAAAAAGAATTTCAAAGCTAAGGCAACGTAGAAGTCGAATGAAGAGCGGAAGTACTCATTCGATGTTGAAAAGGCTGATGAAATCTTTGACTGGCTCCATAAGCGAGATCGAATTAAGCTGAAACCTGGTCCTCGACTTCCCTAGACTGATAGGGAGCAAAAGAAGAGTTACTATAAATGGCATGGGTCTTTCACTAGATCCACACGCGATTGTCTAACTTTTAGAAATCTTATTGAGGATCTTATCGAAGCCAAAATTTTATGTATTAAAGGGTCTGAAGAATCATCTTCTTTCGATCACAAACCTTTTACTGATTGCAAAGTACACACGTTCGATATTAACGTAGTTGATCTTGTTTGTTATGCTTTTCAAGAGTCCCTTGTTTCTGGAGAAACTTATGTGGCCAACAAGTTCTTCAAGAGACTCCTGGATAACGGAGTCATTTCTTGTCTTGTGACCGTATCGAGCTGAAGAATGAAGTTTGCTAGTGGCATACGGATGAACCCACACCACTGACAAGTGCTTCACTTATAGAAAGTTTCTTCTGTCTCATCAGACAGAGGAGTGGTTCGATCTGACTATAGTTGAAAGGACTGCAATTGGGATCTCTCACAAAGAATCTTCGAAGGCATTCAATCGACACCCTAAAGGCAGGGGATCTTCTTCTGATGTTCACAAGGTTTTTCTTGACAAGGGGCATGCCATAAAGAAAACAAGGGTAGTGTCTTGTTGCATCAACACGCAACTGGTTCCACCGGCTGCTAATAGTGACACAGACTCTTCTGCCAAATCAAGTGATCCATCGAAGTAGACTGTGTTAAGGGAGGCGACGTTAGCGACAGGCTTCGACCCCCTCCCCACCTTGATGAAAAGCCTATCAAGGATGGACCTCCTATTGCACAATTTCTCGAGAAATCTAACACTTGCAGTCGATGCAGTCCTATCTTAAGGAACAAGATACTGATATCTCAGCTATGTCACCTTTGCTTGTACAATTACCCGCGGAAGTTGATTGTAATGTCCTCCGCGCACAAGTTTGACATTGTCACTGTCGACGATGTGATTAAAGGTATGATCAAAACAAATCCATTGTATTGCATGCCTGTTTTTTATTCAGAAAAAGGGTGTTGGACAAGTGGAAGGGTACGATCCTCAAGAAGGCCAATTTGTTTAGGTATATTCTGAATATTATCAATCATCTCGACGTCGACTCAACGTCTCTTATTCTAATGGTGGTGAATGGAGACAAGTAATAAACCAACGATCTCAGCTTCCATCTAAGAGCAGCAAGAAAAACGTCGTAGGAGAGCAGAGGAAAAACGACAGAAATTCGTTGAACTGCAACAGTCGAGTTACAAAGAGTTGATCGTTACAATCCACCTGTGGTCAATGACTCTGTCTCCAACGACATTCCTCTTAATCCTACAAAGGAGATACAGATTGAGGATGATGATTTCGAAGATACCTTCGATGATTCGGACTATAATCTAGTCCGATTCGACATTCCTGAGAACCCTATAGAATGTAACGTCATAATGTTACCTACAGAGTTTGTGGAACCAACCATCGATCGGTCTGTTCCAGGTATCCTTAAAACTTCAGTCCTCGACTTGTTCGTTGCCGGATTGGCTTTCAAGTAAACTAGTTTATTAAGCCTAGTTCTTCCATGCAGTCACAGATGCATTCACTGTATATCGAAGCAGTATTTAATAGTATTCCTTTGAAGAAGGTGCTAGTCGATAATGGTGCGACGGCTAATGTAATGCCTTTACATACCCTTAGATACTTAGTAGTACGGGGTCGATAAGGAATAGATGATTCCAATACCGAAAGGAAAGGGGGACGTCACTAAAGGTGTGGTGGGTATGGACGGAAGGTTGTGTATGGGGGTACGGCTGGAATGATGAAAAAGGAAAAGTTGAGATCAACCTCCACGGATACAGATTCACCACCGTGAAAGAAGACTCGATAGACTAGTTTGGTCGTGGATACAGAGACACCACCACGAACAAGACGAGGGCGAGGCACAACTCGGAAGATACAGATACTCCACCACCGGTTGATACGCTCAACTCAATTCATACTTGGAATCCACCAAATGAAGAAAGAGGTTGAAAGAGAATCCACTCACTTCGGATAGAAAGACAAAGTCTTACAAAGGGTTTATAATCTGATCAAAAGTTTTTTTTAATGCCTACAAGGGCGCCCATTATAGAGGGATCACCAGAACAAGTACATAAATGAACTTAAATAAAATGCATGCATGGCCAGATTCTTGGATGAACCATAAATGGCTTATTTGAAATGTAACAAGCATAAATGCTGATGCATGAACGGAAAATGTATGAACGATATGGGAACTTGAGATGGATTCGATGTGGAGTTGCTTCTGTTTCGACGGCTTCCTTCGACGACTTGCTTCGACGAGTCCGTACTTCGATGGTTACTTGTTTCGACGGATCCTTACTTCGACATGGTATAACTTAGTCGATGATGAGCAAGTGGACAGCTCTAGTCGATGTTGTGTCGATGGTCCTTGTATCATCCTCCCCTTGTTGAGGAGAGTTTGCCCTCAAACTCGCAGAATCCTCATTTTCAACATACGGTATGAGGTCCTTGACGTTGAAACTAAGGGATACTCCATATTCTCCTGGTAATTCGACGTTGTAGGCATTATTGTTGATGCATTCGACGATCTTGAAAGGTCCTTCCGCTCAAAGTATCAACTTGTTCTTCCTTTTGGCAGGAAAGCGTTCCTTCCGCAGATGAATCCACACACTGTCTCCGGGCTGAAAAATCTTCTCTCTACGTCCTCGATTGGCCCTCTCTTCATAGCGTTTGTTGGACTTCTCGATCTGGACTCGAATATTCTCATGGAGCATTCTCATCTCCTTTGCGCGCTCTTCAGCGTCCCGGCTAACTGATCTCGCATAATTCATAGGCATTAGTTCGACAAGGACTAAAGGATTTAGTCTGTAAACTACCTCGAAGGGTGATGACTTCGTTGTCGAACTTGGGGCTCTATTGTATGCAAACTCCGCATGAACGAGCTTCACATCGCAATCCTTCTGGTTCTTCGAGAATAAGATTCGAAGGATTGCAGCCATGGTTCGATTGACAACCTCTGTTTGTCCATCGGTCTGCGGCTGATAGGTTGTACTGAAAACGAGCTTCGTCCCCAACTTGTGCCACAATGTCTTCCAAACATAACTAAGGAACTTGACGTCTCGATCAGATACGATCGACTTCGACACTCCATACAACCTCAGGACTTCTCGGAAATACAGATATGCAACATTGGTTGCATCGTCCGTCTTCTGGCATGGAATGAAATGCGCCATCTTCAAGAATCTATCTACCACAACCATGATCGAATCCTTCCACCGCTACATTCTCGGCAATTCTAGCACAAAATCCATACTTACATGCTCCCAAGGACCAGTGTTATTAAAAGCGCTCGCCTCTCGCTTAAGGCGAGCGCCTTGAGGCGAGGCGACGTGGGTCACCTCAAATACTCCGATGCAAGGCGCATTCAGTGAAGCGCGCGCCTCGGGTGCGCCTCCGGGAAAGGCGACGAGGCGCTCGCTTTTCTCGCTTTATTGTTCGAGGCGATGAGGACTTGATTGTAAAAATTAAAAAAATTAAAGGACCGAAAAAGTAATAAAAATCAGACTGAACCTATCTCCACCCACCTCCATCGCACCTCATTTCTCCTCCCACCGCATCTCCGTAGCTCGCACCTCCGAAATCCGCCGCATCATCGTAGCTCGCACCTTCGAAATCCGCCGCATCTCCGTAGCTCGCACATCCGAAAGCCACCGCATCTCCGTAGGTCTTACCTCCTTGTCAGTCCCGTAAGTCCATCTGGGAATCATGCCCTTTGACTACTGGTGCTGCAATTCAATTGTTGATGCAAGTCGTTCGTTCTTCACGATTTTTGTTGCTACCTACTATTTCATTTAGTCTGTTGATTAGATAGTTTCAGTGTTTCGGTGGTTGCTCGTCTGGTTAATATAGCATGTCGGCGATTCTCGCTGTTGGTTCGTTCAACTGTGCAGACCAATCATTCGACTAAATGTGCCTATTACTTGCCATAGTCAATCGTTTATCTCTTATCCTCTATCCGATTACTGCTACTTTGTTTTTGGTTTGTATTTGTTCTCATCTTACTATGATTATCATTGTTGGTTTGTATTCTTGTTTCCTAATCTAACTTCCGAGATCTCGTCCTGCGTCAATTTGTCAATTTTTGTTTGAGAATTTTCTACTTGATTGCTACAATTATATTAATGATCTGAGCATATTGTCGAAATCTTGTCGCTGATGTATGTCTTTATCTTTCGTTGCTGGTGTGTATACCTTAATTCCTTGTCTTTCGTTTCTGTTGCGATAATTTCGGCGTGTGTCATTATAACTTTTTATTTGTTGCTTTCATAGGGAAGGGAATTCATTATGTCATCCGGTGGAACTTCCATCTCATCAATGCCCTCGAATAGAAAAGATCCGGGATGGAAATACAACTATTTGAAAGATCCGAATAATAGATGCAAAGTTACTTGTAACTTTTGTGGATTTGAGACACACGGAGGAATATTTCGAGCAAACCAACATCAAATGGGGGCAAACCGAAATGCAAAGACATGTGAAAGTTGTCCAAAGGAGGTGAAAGACGAATTAAGAACGCACATGCTTGAAAAGACGACTATCAAGGCGGTATCTATTGCCTCGCAAGGGACATTACCTTGTGATGTGGTTGAGCAGATAATTGGAGATGACGATGAAGAGATTGAAGAACGGTGTGATAAGGAGAAAAAAAAGAGGAGGCTCAAGCCAATCATTACCTCTGAAGAAGTTCAAGGGAAAGATGCCACAATCGAAGGGTCCAATGGACCTTTTTATGATGCAAAATCCAAAAGTTGGAAAGAAGAAACAAAAAAATATAGTCGATGCTTGTGATAGAGAAGCCAGAGAGAAGACCATTCAGTATGTTGCCAGATTCTTTTATTAGGCTGGCATTGCCTTCAATGCTGTAAATTTGGACAGCTTTAGATGGATGTTAGAAGCCGTTGGAAGATATGGCCCGAATTTGAAGCCTCCTAACTTTCATGAAATGCGGGTGACTCTTTTGAAGAAAGAACTTGAATTTACAAAGAATCTCATGAAGTCGGTGTTTGATAAACTTTTTGGTAAATAGTAGAAAGGGAACAATGTTCATTGAATCTGTGGATGCATCTGCTTATTCTAAGACCGGAGAGAAATTGTTTGAGCATCTTTGATAGCTTCGTGGAAAGAGTTGGAGAGGAAAATGTGGTTCAAATTGTCACAGACAATGGAAGTAATTATGTGCTAGCCGGTAATTATGTGTTATCAGGTATAATTATAACAACTATTTTATAGTCACTTTGATAACGTCTTATTTTTTAACAGGCAAACTACTTCAAGCAAAAAGGAAGCACATCTATTGGACTCCTTGTGCCGCACATTGTATCGATCTAATGCTAGAAGACATTGGAAGATAACAAGCATTAAGAAAAGCTTGGAGCAAGCAATTTTCTTGGTTGGGTTTATATACAACCATGGGAGTGCATTGAACATCATGAGGACTTTCACGGAGAATGAGGAATTGTTGCGATATGGTGTTACTCGTTTCGCAACATTATTTCTGACATTACAAATGCTTCATTTATTGAAGCAAAACTTGAGGAGGATGTTCAGATCTCAAGAATGGGAAGATATGAAGTTGTCAAAGACGGTGAAAGGGAAGCGAGCTAATTCCATAATCTTGAGGGAATCATTTTGGAATAGTATTTTGTTTGCGCTCAAAGTAATGGGGCCTTTGGTAACAGTTCTTCGTTTAGTGGATAATGAGAGGAAGCCAGCTATGGGCTACATCTACGAAGCTATGGATAAGGCTAAGGAAATAATACAAAGGTCTTTCAATGGCAGGGAAGATAAGTATGCAGAGGTTTTCAATATTATTGATTGGAGATGGGATTGTCAATTACATCGTCCACTTCATGCAGCTGGACACTTCTTAAATCCCGCATATCTTGATCAGAATCCGGGCATCCTTTCTGATGTTGAAATTACTAAAGGCTTGTATGCTACTATCCAAAAGTTGGTTCCTGATGTAAGTATTCAAGACAAGATTATAAGTGAGGTGTCCATATACAAAGACAAAGAAGGGCAATTTAATGACCGTTTAGTACAAAGATCAATGACTTCTAAATCGCCCGGTAACAATAAATCTAAACTTCTTTTTTTATAAGTACATTACTTACTTTATTCCTATCACAGCGGAGTGGTGGAGTCTTTTCGACAGCGAAACACCAAATCTTCAACGACTAGCAGTTAAAATTCTGTCACTGACATGTAATGCTAGTGGATGTAAACGCAACTGGAGCGTCTTTGAGCAGGTTAGAGTTAGACACCTTTTAGCATCATGATTGGCTAATGCTTCAAATTTAATATTTACTAATTCAAATTTTATAGATTCATACCAAGAAAAGGAATAGACTTGAGCATCGCAGGCTACTTGATCTCGTATATATCAAGTACAACCAAAAGCTCAAAGCAAGATATGATTCGGCAGATAGCATTGATCCTCTAAGTCTGGATTGCATTGATTCTTGTAATGAATGGTTGATTGGGGAAGTTGAAGAGGATCACAATGACTTGGTTTTTGATGATGATATCCACACATGGGGCAATGTGGAGAGAGCCTCGGAAGTTGGTTTGCCCGAGCGGAATACGAGGCAAAATTCTCACCTAGTTGCAAGTTCAAGTAGGTCTCAAATGAGATTTGAGGAGAATGAAGTCGATTCGGATGCGGATGAAGAAATTGAAAGAATTGCCGATGAAGATGAAGATGAGTTGATTCGCACCGCCGCTTTCGTTGATTATGAAGACAATGTTTCAAATTTTGAGGACTAGTCATGTATTTCCTTTCAAACATTGCTTTTGATGATCGGATTGGATTACAAGTCTTTATGTATTTCCCTTTTGAATTTTTCAATATTTTGATGACTACATGTATTTCCCTTTGAAAGATTGTGATGTTCGGGTTTTGATGACTACTCCTTATCGACCCCTCTTTCAAAACGTAGTTTGATTATATTATGTAAACTTGTGATGATAATTTGGACTTTTTTGGATGTATTTCATTCTCACTTAATAACATGTATCTCACTTATTTTCGATCGCGCCTCAAACGGTAAAGCGTGCGCCTCGCCTTGCGCCTCGGACTAAAGCGCAAGGCGCACCCTTGCGCCTCAAGTGCGCCTTGCGCTTTTAATAACACTGCTAAGGACGCTCTGGGATGGGCAGTGGAGTGTAAAGACCTTGGGGTTGGACTCGGCTCTTCGCCTGTTGGCAAATAACACATCTCGAAATAAGACCTCGCACTTGCTTCTCCATTCGAGGCCAATAGAAATTCTCCTCAAGAATCGACAATGTCTTGTCAACTCCAAAGTGTCCAGCTATTCCTCCTCCATGAATTTCTCGAATAAGCAGCTCTCGAGTCGAACTCCTGTGAATGCACAACTTAGAGTATCAAAATAAGAATCCATTCACCTGACGGAATCGATTAACGGCCTAATTGGTGCATTGGACAAAAATCCCCCCAAAGTCTTCATCGTCCCTATACAGATCCTTCAGATACTCAAATCCAATCAGCTTTGTCTCTATTGCAGATAGTAGAGTCATCTTCCTCGAGAGAGCATCAGCGACTACATTCTTCACTCCTAGTTTGTGCTTCAAGAAAAAGGTGAAAGCTTGTAGAAACTCGACCCACTTCACATGTCGTCAACTGAGCTTGTGCTGACCGTTGATGTATTTGAGAGCTTCATGGTCGGTGTGTAACACGAACTCTCGGGGCAGCAAATAATGGCTCCACGTCTCAAGTACTCGAACGATGGCTAGGAACTTCTTGTCATACGTCGAGTAGTTGAGTTTGGCACCATTGAGCTTCTCGCTGAAGTATGCAATGGGTCTCCCCTCATTTAACAAGACTCCTCTGATTCCAACTCTTGATGCATCACATTCGACTTCGAACATCTTCGCAAAGTCAGGTAATGCAAGAACGGGTGCTTCGCTTAGACACTCCTTCAGTCGCTCGAAACTAGCTTGTTCGGCTGAAGTCCACTAGAACTTGTCTCCCCTCAAGCATTCGGTGTGTGGGGCTGCGATCTAGCTAAAGCTTCGAATGAACCTCCTGTAGAACGACGCTAATCCATGAAAGCTTCGAACGTTGTGGAAACTCTTTGGCATCGGCCACTCCTTAATTGCTTCGATCTTGCTTTCGTCGACCTTGATTCCTTCAGCAGATACTACAAAACTAGGAAATATCACATTCGGCTAAAAGAACTCACACTATGTGTGAGAAACATGAGTGTGCGAAACACTATGTGAAGGTTCTCGTCATGTTCATCGAGACTACTGTTGTAGATAAGAATGTTGTCGAAGTAGACAACCTCGAACTTCCCCATGAATGGTCGCAAGACATGAGTCATCAGTCGCATGAACGTGCTAGGTGTGTTTGACAAACCAAAGGGTATCACCATCCATTCGTACAACCCATGCTTAGTCTTGAAGGTTGTATTCCACTCATCACCTTCTTTCATTCGAATCTGGTGATAACCACTTCGCAAATCTACCTTCGAGAACACCTGCGCTCCATGCAACTCATCCAACATATCATCTAGTCGAGGAATCGGAAATCGATACTTCACCGTGATTTTGTTGATCGCTCGACTATCCATGCACATTCTCCATGTACCATCTTTCCTTGGTACCAATATAGCTGGAACCGAGCAAGGGCTCAAACTCTCTCGAACCAATCCCTTTGCAAGCAACTTGTCGACCTGCCTCTGAAGTTCCTTTGCTTCCTCAGGGTTGCATCAATAAGCCGGTCGATTAGGTAGGGACGCTCCCGGGACCAAGTTGATCTGGTGCTGAATGCTTCGCTTAGGTGGTAGTTCGACTGGCAACTCCTCCGAAAATACATCCTTGTACTCTTCAAGTATGGATACAACTCGGGGATGGCTCATCGATTGACCCTAGGCTATTTCGACAATTCCAGAAAATAAGCCTTCTCACCTTCATGGATCGCTCGAACCAATTGAACTCCTTTGAGACGTTGATCGGTAGACCGATTCTATGGTGCTATCATAGGCTGAGTGATTAGGGGCATCAAAGTGACCTTCTTTTCTTCGACACTGATTGAGTATGTATTACGATATCCGCCGTGTTGTGCGTGTCGATCAAACTGCCACGGTCTTCCTAGGAGCAAGTGACACGCATCCATTAGAATAACGTCGCAAACGACTTCATCCTTATAGCTTTTCCCAATCGAGCATGGAATTCTCGCTCTCTGAGTCACTCGAACATCACTCTCCTTGCTGAGCCATTGTAGTCGATAGGGTTGAGGATGAGCTTCAATAGGCAACTTAAGCTTTTCGACCATCATCCTCGACACAGCATTGGTGCAGCTTCCGCTGTCCACAATTACCAAACAAACTTTTCCTTCGACTGTGCACCTGATGTGGAAAATACTTTCCCTTTGATTCTCCTCTCTAGCAAGTGTCACGCTTAAGGCCTTCTGACGACCAACCACTCTCCTTCGTCCGAGTACTTCTCAATCTCTTCTGTATCCCAAATAGGTTCAACATTCTCATCGAACTCTTCTTCTCCCTCGAACAGCTCTTTAATGACAACGTTTCTCCTCGATGGACACTCAGAAGCCATGTGTCCTACTCCTTGGCACTTGAAACATCGTCTGGTATTATCTCCATCGTTTGACTTGACTTCAGGTCTAGTAGTCGATGATGGAGTTTTTCTTGACATCGTCGACGGTGGCTTTGCCTGGGAGCTACTCCCCTTGTTGAAAGGCGGAGCCTGCATAAATGGGCGGGTACTCGATCTCCTCGCTTGCTGTTGTTCAACCTTGTGGGTAAGTGCTCTAACATCGTCGAAGTTGAAACACTGTGGAAGTTCGACCGCATCCGCGATCTAGGGCTTAAGTCCTCGAAAATACCTGTCAATGGTTTGCTCTTGGGCTTCTTGGACATCACACTGCATTAATAATCTCTTGAACTCCCTCGTGTAATCCGATACACTTAAAACTTGCTGAAGCGAGTGCAACTTGAGGTAGATATCTCATCGATAATTCTCCGGTAGAAACCTCTTAGTCATAACCCACTTCATTTTCGCCCATGTTCGGATTTTATCATCTCCTTCTCTTCGACGCTGCTGCTTGGTGTTCTCCCACCAGAAGCTGGCGTACGTCTTCAACTTTAACGCAGCCAACTTAACCTTTCGTTCCTCGGGCACCTCTTCATAGTCGAAGATGCGCTTTACCGTGTGCATCCAGTCGATGAACTCCTCGGGGTCCAAGTTTCCTTCGAACTCCAGAATCTGAACACTCATCGTCGGGGCTCTTTTCTCGTGCCTACGATAATCCGATGAAGATCCTCGTTGAGACACCTCATGCCATGGATTCTCCTCATCATCGCTGTCCAATCGACTGTGGGAAGTCGATGCATAATGTGTTCGTAACGACTGTAGTTGCTGTTGAAGATCGACGGTCTGTTGCTCAAGCCGAGCAACGTGCGCTTCGTCTAGAGACAAACCGCATTGGAATCTTCTGGCCATTGACATCCGTGCACTCTGATACCAAGATGGCACAGGGTCGACAAGGAATAGATGATTCCAATACTGAAAGGGATGGGGGACGTCACTAAAGGTGCGGAATAGAGTGACGTAGGGTATGGACGCAAGGTTGTGCATGGGGGTGCGGCTGGAATGTTGAAAAAGAAAGGGTTGAGATCAACCTCCATGGATACAGATTCACCACCATTAAAGAAGACTCGATAGACTAGTTTGGCCGTGGATACAGAGACACCACCACGAACAAGACGAGGGCGAGGCACAAAGCGGAGGATATAGATACACCACCACCGGTTGATTCGCTCAACTCAATCCACTCACTTCGGATAGAAAGACAAAGTTTTACAAAGGGTTTATAATCTGACCAAAAGTTTTTTTTAATGCTTACAAGGGCGCCCATTATATAGGGATCACCAGAACAAGTACATAAATGAACTTAAATAAAATGCATGCATGGCCAGATTCATGGATGAACCATAAATGGCTTATTGGAAATGCAACAAACATAAATGGTGATGCATGAATAGAAAATGAATGAATGAACTGGGAACTTGAGATGCATTCGATGTGAAGTTGCTTATGTTTCGACGGCTTCCTTCGACGGCTTGCTTCAACGTGTTCGTACCTTAATGGTTACTTGTTTCGACAGATCCTTACTTCGACGTGGTGTAAGTTATTCGATGATGATCAAGTGGACAACTCTAATCGATGGTGCGTCGATGGTCCTTGTATCACTTAGGGTATGATAAAGTGGATGTTACCAACACCGATGGGCATAACAGGCTTCAATGGTCTTATGTCAAAGTGTGTGGGAATATTCCCACTCAGGTTGAAAGTTGGAAGATCTGAGATGAGTACTGCCCTCTTCATTATCGACGTAGATATGACATTTAATGCTCTTTTGGGTCGGGATTGGCTGCATAGGGCGGCACTGATCCCTTATATTCTTCATCGAGAACTTGTGATGTGGCTTGATTCTGAAGTTGATGTTGTTACGGCTGACTCAACTATTAATACATATATTAACCCTATCAAAATTTGCACAGGAAATGTTATTGGCATGGTCGATGATATGAGTCTAAAGAAGAGGTATGCTTTGGAAGATTCGAATGTCGGACCTTTGGGTGAATCGGCTGGAAAGTTCGAATACCTTGTGAACTATGGGGGTCCTCCACATCTAATCGTCGATGCTGTATCCGGATGGGATTCTAACATGGTACCTCCGGCAGTCGAAGCCGATGCTCAAGCCAAGAGAGAGGCAGAACTTTCTGATATGCTCCATTCTAATAAGGAGGCTGTCAGATTGGTTCATAACCCTGTCGATGAGGAGAAAATTGCTGACCCTGGTAACCCGGAATTAGAGCCCGATAGACTCATCCAAGAGGACATAGTCGACGATGTCATAGACCGACTACGAGTTTATAGACTAACTAGACCTAGAGTTAGTCTTGAATTGTGTCTCGAAACTGGTTAGCTGGACGTAGATAGTCCCAACCAGCGTGCTGAAGAGGATGAGTCGAATATGGGTTTTGCAATCACGTGTAGATTCGACCGGTGTTGTATTTCATCGTACTATGAATAAAACAACGTTTTGAGATGAGTTTATAGCTGAATCGCCTGAGGATCGACAAACATTGATGATGCCTCGTGATTCTTTGGTTGCCGTAACTTTAAGTGATGACGAAATTCAGTGACCTACATTTATTAGTAGTTTGATTGACGTCAATCTTTTCCAATCAATATTGACACTATTAAAGGAGTTTAGACTGCTTCGCATGGGATTATACCGAAATGGTTGCTTTGGATCGACGATTAGTCGAGCATACTTTACCTACCAAACCATACTTTAAACCTGGGAAACAGGCTCCCGTCGATTACCAATTAAACATCGACAATAAGTCTATGAAGAAGTAAAGAGGTTGTTCGATGTCGGGTATATAAGGACTTCTCGGTACACGGAATGGATTTCTTTCATTGTACCTGTAAAAAAAGAATGGTAAGATAAGAGTGTGCATCGATTTCAGATACCTTAACAAAGCAACTCCAAAGGATGAATATCCGATGCCAATAGCGGATGAGCCTATCGATAAGACATCTGGACATAAAATTATGTCTTTTATGGATGGTTATTCTGGATATAATCAGATCTTTATCGCTGAAGATGATATACATAAGACAGCTTTTTGTTGTCCTTTTGGAATTTTTGAATGGGTTGTCATGCCTTTCGGTCTCAAATATGCTCGCACGACCAATAAGAGGGAAATGAATCTCATCTTCAACTCAATAATTGGGTCGACAGTCGAAGTTTACATCGACGATGTCATTGTAAAATCCTTGACCGATGACTGTTATGTCAGTGATCTTCGAAAGGCTTTCCATCAAATGAGGAAACACAACTTGAAATTGAATCCCATGAAATGCGCTTTCAGTGTTCGCTCCTGGCAATTTTTGGGGTTTTTAGTTCACCATCGAGGGATAGAGATAGATCCAGGAAAAATTAAAGCGATACATGATCTGCCTCCTCCATTGACTTAAAAACAGCTTTAAGCCTTCTTAGGAAGAGTAAATTATTTATGAAGGTTCATCGGTAATCTTGTCGGCCGAACAGCGGTATTTTCGAATTTGTTACGAGGACATAATAGTTTTGCATGGACCAATAGTTATCAGGAATCCTTCGAAGCTATTAAGAAGTATCTCACAAACCCACCTGTTTTGGCTCCTCCAAAATATGATCGCCCCTTCTCGCTATATATCGCTGCGGGAGAACAAATACTTGGATCGATATTGGTACAAGAAGATGACCAACGAAAGGAACGAGTCATTTGTTACTTGTCTCGAAGGCTTTCTCCAATCAAATATAAGTACACTAATAATGAGAAGCTATGCCTTTCGTTGTATTATGCCATCATGAAGGTTCAACATTATATTGGATGCAGTACAATGTATGTAGTATCGATGGCTCCTATGCTGAAAATGTTATTTGATAGCCCTATGTTATCTGGAAGGCTGAGTAAATTGAGCCTTATTTTGTCTCCTTTCGATCTTCAATATTGATCGCAGGCATGAATTAAAGACATATCTTGGTTGACTCTTAGCCCAATACACTGATTCCAAACTAATCGGTTCCCAAGATCAGTAGAATTTTGGGAAGCTTGGTTCGATGGATCCGTGTCAAGTGAAGGAGTTGGGGTAGGAATCTATGTTGTATCACCTTTGAGAGTAAGGCACAAAGTAGCCTATTGAATCGATGATATGTTAACAAATAATTCCGTTGAGTATGAGGCTTTAATCTTCACTTTAAAAACCATGAACAATCTTCAAGTACTGTACGCGGTGGTGCGAGGAGACTCGTAGCTTGACATCAATCATATCCTTGGTTTGAGCATGTGTACCTTCAATCATCTTCAGCGATACTTGGACAAAGTGCACGAGTTGTTCTCCTACAAGGAAATTCGCTTCGAACATATCCCTAGAGAAGAAAACTCCGTGGCAAATGAATTGGCACAACATGCTTCCGAATTTTGAGTTAGCTCTCAATTATTGCAAGAGATTGGAGGGCAGGTACAATCATTACCTTCTGATTTGACCAATGACACCACACATGTAAACGTCATAAGTTTTTTTCGTTCGACAACTGATTGGAGAAAATCATTTATGAAGTTTTTTCTCCAATCCTGGGAAGGGGGCAACCCGCCAAGTGAAATTATCGACACGATTTTATACGTTAATCGATGACGTATTGTATGGAAAGCAGAATGATGGTTTCCCTTTAAGATGTGTCGATATGGATAAAGCGATTCCCATAATGTTAGAAGCACATCTGGGATTGTGTGGCCTTCATCATTTTGGGCAGAATATGTGCTGGTCGATCAAGAGGTATGGTTTCTATTGGCCTTCGATGATGAAAGATTGTATAAGCATGGCTAAAGGGTGTGAAAAGTGTCAAAAACATGGGCCAATATCATGTACCTACAACTCATTTACAATCTGTAGTTAAACCTTGGCCATTTCGATCATCGGCTATGGATATGATTGGAGAAATAAGACCAAGCTCGAGTAACGGAGATTCTTATATCCTTGGGGCCACAGACTATTTCTCTAAATGAGTCGAGGCAAAGACTTATAAGAATATTACTCAAAATGATGTGATAAATTTTCTTCAATCAGACATCAATTATGGATTTGGCATTCCTCAGAATACCTTGATCGATAATGCCATTGTTTTTAATGTCAGTCTAATTAAGGAATTTGCATCAGAGTTTCGATTTGTGTTGACAAATTCTTCGCCCTACTATGCTTAATCGAATGGACAGGCTGAATCCACTAATAAGATTATAAAAAATGCCATTCAGAAGATGATCGATGTAATCCTCGATCTTGGCATACATTGTTATTAGATGTACTTTGAGCTTTGCGTATTACTAAACGTGAAAGCATTGGTCAAGCTCCATATAGCTTAGTTTATAGACATGATGCGATTCTTCCCGTCGAAGTTCGTTACAAATCGATGTGATTCTTGGCCCATCAAGATGGTCGCCCGATCGATTATGAAGAATCGATGCACATCTAATTAGAAAATTTAGAGTTGACGCGCTTTCTGGCATTGAATCGAATTCAGGTTCAGAAAGAAAGGGTTGCATAAAGTTTTAATAAAAATGTTGTCTTAATATCTTTTAAGAAGAGAGATTTAGTATGGAAGATGATCCTCCCAATTAGGAGAACATATTATTTTTTGGGCAAATTGTCTCCTACCTGGGGCGGTCCTTTTCGAGTCGATGAAGTATATCCTAAAAATGCTTATCACTTGTCATATTTAAATGGTGAGCCAAATGCTTTAAAGGTTAATGGAAAACATTTAAAGCTTCATCTACCAACATTGTGGGATTTAAATTTTAAACAAATTCAGTGTCGATGTGATGAGTTGCGGTCACAATTAATTAGGATAGTCGAGGTTATTGGAGAAACTTAGTTGATTGAGGAGTAAATCGATTCACTATGTAATAATAAAAATTACAAGTGGGTCATTATGTATAAAATACAGTCATTCCATCGAAACTAAGCACTTTCGATCTTCGATTGTCGCAGCAAATGTTGTGGACACAAAGGTCGATTGTCGCAGCCACTGGTGTGACCGTTCTGAAGATCCAGTCCTTCCTTTCATTGGTCTTCTCCATGAGGGTTCGCGCAACATATGCATTCTAGGAATCTTTCCTGCTTCGTTTGCTCCCGAAGTACCACGAAAGTCCACTAATGTTGTAGCCTTCATAGTAAGCAACACTAGTGTAGACAATCGGATAGACCTAAACGGCACCGTTGTCCGGTACCACGGGATGATGTTTGTCATCCTGGGCCAACATATTTTTTCCTGGCTGAAACTGATATTTCAGCCATGGCGCCGGACGACCGAAGCCTATCCCTACCTAAGGTTGTAAACCTAGGCTTTCGTGGGGTCTAAGGTTGCGAACCTAGGCCCTATGGGGTAAGAAGATGGGTTTTGAAAGATAGCTTCTGAGTGGGACATTATGGCTTAGTGTTTGCAATTAATGTATATGAACTAATGATTATCCACTCCTTTGCTATTTATAGGCAGTTGTATAACACTGCATTGACCGCAAAAAATCCCAATAGTTTCGAGAAGATCTTATAAGTTCCTTGGGAATCGTAACAACCACATTAAATTAGATAGTCTAGCTGGCGATATCTTATGAAAGCGTCGATCGGAAATTTTTCGCATACAGTGAATCGACGATGCAGATTTGATGAGGTCATGATTGATTCATTTCATAAAACAAGGAAAAAAGAGACAAGTTTTTAACGTTGGACATCATCGACGAAGTCACGGTCCTTGAGTATACAAATGCCCCGCTAGCAAGTTAGTAAGATAAGTCTGAACGCTGTTCTTGATGGTAAGATCAGTCACGGCTTCCTGGAAGCCGATCAAGCTGCTTGTCTCGTATATAGGTATACGGTTTGCTTCGACTTCAAGTTCAGCCTCAGACAATTCCCTCTCCCGAACCGCAATCTCGGCCTTGCATTTATCCAACTTCGATGACAGTTCAGCCATTTGAGCTTCCAGGTGATCCCGCTCTTCAGTCAGCGTCGATGCTCAGAGGAAATCACCATTGCTTTGCTTTGGGCAGCGTCATGGTTGATAAACTTCAAGGAAATTTCTTTCAAATTGCCCAACATTTGACACAGCTCTCTCATAGTCCTCCTAAGACTTCCAGAATGACTCTTTGAGGCTTCGACAAATGATGAGCAAGTTGATGGGAGCCTTGGCATGCCTTTCTATGGTTTCTATGGTTCGAACCATCTCATCGAAATTGGATGCCGATGGTTCCTCGCGTCAAAGCACTTCTAGCAGCCTTTGAGCAAGGGCCATTGGTCACTCCAGTCAATGCTCATTTGAGCCATGTTGCTTGAAGAGGCTATGTGACCAAGCTTGGCCGAGACCTTCGGCGGTGATAGCTCAATGTTTTGCTTATCAAAATAAAAAAACGTGTTAGTTCATATTCTTAGACTAAATCTTATGATAAAATTTATTACTCGAAGTTGGTCAAGTATCTTAGTGAACCCACCATCATCCATTCCTTTAGATGCCTCTGGTGTATGACACTCTACATTGGCATTGACTGGAAGTGTTGCATTCGTCGGAGGTGGAACATCGACCTGTGAAGGTATTTCTGGATATGAGTCAATAGGAGTACCGTCATGTTGGAAGGTCGTGACTTGATGGTGGGTCGTGAAGGTCGACCTGTGAAGGTCGTGACTTGATTAGTTTCTTCGGGAATGGATTCCTCGATGGTTGCGTCACGAGTAGTTGCTAGACTCTTAAAAGAGAGGGTAGCGACCTGAGTACATGAGAAGTTAAGTAATATTTAAATTCGCTTGATATGAATTCAAAGAACGCACATGTACATTCGAAACATAGTTCGCTCCTTGTGAAACGGTTGCTTTGACAATTTCATTCATCCCCTCCGTTGAACCTTCCTCAGAAACGTTCAGCATTGGATGATTGATTTGCACTTCAGTCATAGCTTCAACGTTAGGAGGAAGGTCCTCCGCTGGAGGGGATGGGGGTGTGAACAGGTCATCATATTCAACCTGTGTACGTACACATGGTTAGAACTTTAACATGTTGCATTGAAAGCTTATTTTACGTTTACATCATCAGAAACCTAAACCGTTTCTTTCAATGCTGGAGGAGCCTCTTTCGTAGGGGCAGCTGGAGGATTGACCTCATTTCTGACATATTGTTCTTCTGGGACCGGAGCAGGCCTAGCCTTCCTTGGTCGTCAATGAAGCTCCATGCTCTCATCTTTTACAAACTCATCAGAAGATTCACCCCTACTTGTCGAAGTTGCCCGAGTGGTAGGCTTCTTCGACAATATCACTGATGATGTCCTTCTCCTTTTCACTCTTCCCTTTTCCATGGGAACCGAAGGTGCTGCAACATCCAATGCCCCTGTAAACGTCGATTCGTCAAAATCGATAGTAAATGTTAAGATGAAAATTTAGTATTAATACCTGGCATCGGTGCTTTCTCTTGCCTGGTAGTGAGAAAGTTACGGTAGTTCTCCGGCTGCAGCATCGCCTCATTGGCTTTTTTGGAAAACGAAGTCTTCAACATAATTTTGTTGAAGGCCCTTTTCTAACAGCAATTGAATGCCCTCGTCGAACTAAGTGAAGGCCTTTCTGAGGTGTCAGGGAAGGCGATGGACGAAATCGTTCGATCCAAGAGGGCATATAACTGTGTGAACAGGAGAGTGTTATTACTAGTTAAGTAATGATATATTTTGTCTTAACTAAGCTTACCTTGCTAGCATAACCAAAATCGATGGACACAATCCTCTAGGTTTGTGTTAAAGGAGTCGATGAAAGGGAAAGGGCAACTCCGAGCAAACCCCAACTGTCGTGCCACGAACAGAGGATTGTAAACTTCAACAAAAAAGCCTTTGGTGTCGCTGGCAACCAAGTCTCTGGGAGTTAACACATGATCCCAAAAGTGGTATGACCTCAAGGAGCGTCGAAGCTCATACACCTTGTCATTTTGAGGATAAGGTTGCCAACAGGGCTTGTCGGTATGCAGGAATCGATGAAGACATCCTGAAGCAGTATCTCTCTCCCAATTCTCATATCGAAAGAAGCGAATAATTTCCAATCCATAAAATGCGGATGGATCGTTATTCGTAGATAGCTCGAAGTTGTGTAGACGAGGGAAGTACAAGTGTGCCCCTGATGCGGTAATCAGGAGCCTGCTGCTGGTCTCGAGGGGAATCCTCCTAGGTTCTTCGAATCGACTGTAACTGCTTCGAAGTGGGCTCGATAGACCAGACTAAGGAGGAACGGATCCATCGCCATTAGTTCTATTGCTTTTACCAAGAAGTTCACCACTTGTACCATATGCTTCAGCAATTGCTTGCTTTGGTTGCAGTAGATGTACTTCGAGAGCCATTCGATGATGAATTGATACTCTTCCTTCTCACCCAAGTCTTTCGGGTCCTTCAATAAATGAGCTTCGATGACTGTCCCAAGGCGTTGCTTCATTCAAATCTAAAATCATCGTTCACCTCTAATAATCTAACAGGTGTTACGTATGGATAGCAACTTGTTAAGAAAGCCACATCGGGGATGGTCACCGTCATGGGTCCTTCCCGTAGGTGGAAGCAGTTGGTCGATACACTCCATAGGGATAAAAGTGCCGCGACTGAACGATGATTGCATCTCATCGACTCTGTCGAAGCCTTAATCAGGTGATAAATCCCTATTGTTTCCCATTTGTTGCGTCGAAGATCGGTCCACAAATTTATCCATTCAGCGAACCTATCTACACTTGTAGTTGGAAAGCCGTGCAGAGTTGAATCGCCGGAGTCAGGGGATCGGCACTAATTACCTGGGTCCAGGAAACTGTCTCTATAAATCGGGATGACTGTTGAGTCAGGGAGGACGACAGACATCTGCTTGTTGTTCGACAAAGGGTTGAATGAACCGCCTTTGAAAAAAAGGCCCAGTGTGATTTGCCCATTCTTTCTCGCCTCTTCTTGGGCAAATCGAAAGTCCTTTTGGCCAAGGAATCTGTCAATTGGCTCCTAATCCTTTTGAAGTAAACCCCAGATCCGTTCAACGGTGTGTGGTTGTAGAATGCTTGAGGGGCCATGTTTTTAACTTCTTCTTTGTTCGTCCAGGGGCGAGGGCTTCCGAAGTCGTCCATTAGCTCCTCTTGAGTTCTTCCATTAGTTCCTCCCAAGTTCCTCCATCTGCTCATACCCGCTTCGTCCATTCCCTCGTCCAGTATAATCCTCTCTGAATCAAGTTTGATTTTCATTTTCAATACTTCATGAGATAGTGTTAATTTGGATGATGTTAGGGTTAGTGATAAATTAGGATGATTTTTAGGGTTAGTGATTATTACTATTATTTATTGTTAGGACAAATTAGGATAATTTAAGGCAATTTAGGATAATTTAGGGTTAGTGATTATTAGTAGAAATTTTTCAAATGCTTAGTTTGTTTGTGAATTGTATTATTAAAAGTAATGAGATTAATTGTTTTAGAGCGAAAGAGTACATTTTGATAGAGGTCTAATAAGTAGAAATGAGATCATCAAAGGCATAAATTATGTTATTTTGAAAGGTGATGCAATTGGTTTAGAAAAAGTAAGAAGATTAGTTATTGCTCGTAGATATCTGGTTGTTGAGTATAATAATTATAGGGTGATGTATATGTTGTGCTTAATATAATGATGTTATATTATTCATTAAGTTCAAGCTTACTAATTCAAGGCATATCCAACAAGTTTATGTTTTGAGAGTAAGAGATGAGATAGTCCCGACAATAGTTCATGCTCCAAAGTCAGTGTCAAATTCTATCTTGGTCCTTATCGTACTTCGTCCAATGTTAGTTTCAGATAGAAGATGGATTCCTGTAGAGCATCGTATAAATGATGTTTGTAAAAATGTACATGAATCAGTGAAAGTTTCCCTAACAAGTTGTAGCTTTCCTTTACAAGAGGAGCCTAATTTTGTTAACTTTGTGATGGATTTTGATGTAGATGCTAATACTGACAATGAATTATATAATGATGAGAATGTTGGCTATGAGATGTCTGAATATTACTTCGCAAATGAAATGGTGACTATTGTTGAAGTTAGTGCATGGTCAGTTAAGAGAAAGAAGAAGCCTTGTCCATTTTATGATAATTACGTCGAGGACATGTGTAACGCGTATGATGAATAGGAGAACACTCCCCTTGAATATAAAAGGTATATGATTGAAGATTTTCGCAAAGGAATGAGGTTCAAAGGCAACAAGGAACTAATATTTGCAGTGAATTATCACATAAAGAATCACGTTAATCATCAAATAGTTGAATCTAATACGAAGTTGTGGTTCGTGCATTGTTATGATGGTGACAAAGGTTACAAGTGGAGAGTATTGGCAATACAAAGGGCATAAGATGGTGAATTCGAGGTAACAATAATATCAGATCGACATACTTGTCTGAATCCGCTTTTATCTCGCGACTATGAACGATTGGATTTTAATTTCATGGCGTCGTTATTCAAACAATTTGTTAGGGAAATTCTTGAAGTTAAACTTGCATTTTTTCGCAATATCATTAATGAAAAGTATGGATATGACGTTCCTAGGAGAAGAGTATAGGATGCAAGAGAAAAGCAATTTCAATCGAGTATGATGACCAAGAGGAATCTTATAATGAGCTACTACATTTGCTTAATGCAATTCGAAATTCAAACCCAAGTATTTGCATTGATTATGGTGGATCATACATAATTGGAGATTCAAAATTCCAATTTCAACGAGTATTTCAGTGTTACGGTCCCAACATCACAGCTTTTCGATTTTGTCGTCCTGTTATTAACATTGATGACACGTTCCTCTATGAGAAAAACGAGCAAAAGTTATTAATAACTTGTAGTATTGATGACATTAATCATATTCTACCCATTGTTTTTGCATTTATTGATGATAAAAGCTATCAATCATGGGGATGGTTTTTAAAATGTTTGAAATGGTATGCAATGTGTGATGAGAGGCATGGCATATGTTTAAGATTTGATAGGCATTCCAGTATTTGAAGCGATAAATGATGTTATCATTGATTGGACGCCTCCATTTACATATTGGAGATTTTGTATGAGTCATATTGCTAGCAATTTCAACACTCGTTTTAAGAATGTTATTGGCAAAAAAAGGCGTGTAATTACCGCGAGGAAATGTATGAAGTTAAAGTGGTCGCGCATCTTTCGTCATTTACTTGAAAAGATTCCTCAGCCTGTCAATTTCTTCGAAGAGATGGGAAAAGATCATCGGGCTTTGAGTCATGATGATATTTATCGCTATTGAATAATGACGATTAATATAAGCGAGAGCTATAACTCTATTATAAAGGATGCAAGATCGCTTCCTATTTCAATGTTACTTAGGAGGGGACATTATATAATTGTGTGGAGTATTGGGAAAACAGAGGAGATGAGGCGAATGTAACGATAAGTTCACCAAAATTTGCATGGATCGACTCAACAGAGTAATAATGAAAGGAAGAACATGTCACGTCATAAAACTTTGTTGTTACAACAAAGGATGGACACTTTGTTATTAAAACGAAGTGGAAGTATGATCCTAAGAAAGTGTACTTGTGCCATAAAACTTATACAATCAAAAAATGGCAAATCAATAAGATTCCTTGTTCGCATGCACTCGCATCTTTTACGTTGGTCCATGTTCATGGTACATATTGTATATACCCATTAACGTGAGAGTGCTCGACTGCATATGAAATATGGTACATGCGTTGAAATCGTCCATACATATCCCATACGAGCATCATGTTGGACACCGTGGTGAATATTCGTGTATGTAATTCTTCGATTAAATTGAGAATTCCACTAATTAAAGTTTTTTGCAGACGAAACGTCTCTACGATTTACATATTCGAACCGAGACAAGTAGTGCAAATGAGATGCGACAAATTGTAGATATTTCTCCAGAGATGTGGACATTTGTGAAGGAATATTACCCCATGCAACTGTATGAACGTGATGGAGGACATTCGACGCAACATGAAGAACCTGAGCCACTAGAGCATGGAAATGATGTGGTTGAAGAGGATGGTGATCAATGCGATGTGGACGGTGATCGAGACAATGCAGCTATGTTCGATGGTGATGCCACACTACTTTCACATGACGAGGACGACCTAGCATATATCACCTATGAAGATCCAACTCATGACGATGTTTACTAGACTCTGAATTGGGGTCTAACCGTCCTCGACAACCACTCCACCAGCTCCTTTGAAGGCAAGGAGGGACTATCGATTCTCGATACCCGATCACGATAATACTATGGTATCCTAACTGACTCAACTAACACCAGGGGTAAGGTGGAAGGATCTATGATTTCATATTTAATGAAAACGTAGTAATTTTATTAATACGCGAAAGAACAGTGACAACACGTTTACAAAGTTAATTGTACAACTACCTTTTTCCTTTTTTTTTTGTGTGTTACGAGTATGACTGAGATGCAAAATTTGACTCTTGAAATATCTTGATAAAACCTGTCCAAATATACTCAAAGGGGTTAGTCAAAAGACTAAGCAAGACCCTCTAAGGAAACAGCAAGCAACCAAAAGTAATTCATTCGTATATCTTGCGATTGAAATATTAACCCGTGATTTCGTGTTAGAAATCCATCTTGAAGCCAACTTAACCATCTTCTTTAGCCCACAAACCTACACTAATTCAGCGCACAAGAGCAATCTTATTGGCCTTTTGCTTTGGATTATTCCACTCACATCAATCAACACGACTCGGATCCTCCCATCCGTGCACGTTCAGCCGTGAATCCTCTCATTCATGTCGTTTATCGGCTTCCTTGTGGCAGCCATTTACTTAACTAATCCAAGTCCTTCTTGAGTCCTTTACGGGCGGATCCTCCCATCCAACCCCTAGCCATTTACACTCATAAGGACAGCCCATAACCATGCCAAACATTACGTGAATATTCATCCGCTCATGCATCATTCTTATGGACTTTCGGTTCCCATAGGTACTCAAGTATTACAAGTATTTCTCCATGAATTTCATAGACCCACGACATAAACACACTCCATCTATTTCATAACATACAATCAAACACCCAAGATTTCGAGTGCCTCTTTCCTTCCTCACAAGGTTCGGTCACTCTTTCCCTTTGGAGGCTCGGAAGACCCTCACCCTATCTTCCGAGGAATCCGGCAATCCTTCACCCTTTTCAAATACACACAACCACATACACACATATCAAACAACCTTACACGAGTACAACCCCACCAATAGGGTCCGAGATGCCTTCTCTTGTCTTCCAAGGTTTCGGCCATCTCATCGTACCCATCACATAACTCTATGTTCATTTCAAGACACCATTAACAACTCCACACCCAACAAAATAAGGGCAGCAATTTATAAGGCCGTTTTACGAAAATAAGAGATAGTCGGAGGGAGGGAACGTACCTATCTTCGGGTTCCTTACATAAGAGTTCGAGTTCCCTCCGTCTCCGTGCCACTTCACCGCAAGAATGGTGTCTCCGCAAATCCCTATTTCGCAGCCCCGTACGTCGCCGAGTCTTCCTTGCACAAGCCTCAACTTTGACGCTCTCAAGCCGTCACCATCATCTCTTCCTCTTCTCCTCGGGTTTCTTTCTTCTTCTCCCCGTGAGCTCCAACATGTGGGTGTGGAAGAAGATGATTTTTAATTTCTTCCCCCCACCCCTTTCTTTGGTCCTTCTCTCACAAGCAAAAGAATTTATTTAATTATTAGCTCAAAATGACCCATTCACTTATGTCCCGTCATAATTGATTTCCTTCTATGGCTTGCAAAGTAAGTTTCCCCTTTCAAAGACCATTGATCCAAGGGCTAAGAATCGAGTAAAGGTAAAAGGGTCAAGATGGATTCAAGGGTAGAGATTCAATGGTCAATTTTCAACTCTCTCACTCACCAAATAAGTCAAGAAAGTCAAACAAGACTTTGGAAAGTTGACCGAGGCTTCTTTCTTCCTTCCTTATTTCAGGTGAACGTGCGACATTATATTTACATAGCTCGGAATTTCAAAATTATGGGTCGTTACATAAGGTGTCTACTTGGAACGAGTCTTTGTTTGTAGAAATAGGCGACACCAAATGAAGGATTGATTGGATGTATTTGACATTTCGACGTGTATGACATTTGGAGCTTGCTTGAGACTTGTAAGAACTTAGAGCTTGTTTGAGATTATTATGAACTGTTAATTTGGAGGAATTGTCGTTGTCATTTGGAATTATTTTTGAAATATGAAAATAGGGAGCGCAAGCGTAATATGTGATTCCTTAATTTGCTAGCAGAGCAAACTTGGGGTTTGTAACGCTAAGTTCCTTCATGGGTGCAGGAACTCGATGTTAAAGCGACCGAGTTCCAGCCACTTGGGCGAAAGAAGTGCTTCATGCCCTGTTCTCGTCTCTAAGTGAGCTCCGTGTTTGTAACACTGAATTCATGAGAATTTTTCAATGTCTATGAACTCGTTGTTTGTAAGCTTGAGTTTCACATTTTCAAAATGAACTCGTTGTTATAGACAGTCGAATTTTCTGGAAATCAAACTCGGTGTGTGTAACATCGAATTCATGCATTATTTGCCTAAATTTGTTATAGTAGTTGGCTTATTTTGGGAACTTTTTCCCGAAGAATATTAGTTAGGAACAAATCTACACAATTTCCGCCACAACAAGTTGGGAATGATAGTAAAATACTCTCTATTCTTCAAGAAAACCCAGAAGGGACACAAAATGTTCTATTTGGTCAAATAAATGTTATGGCTAACAATTTAAGCACGGACATGAGACGATACAGTTTAAATCGGATTTGAATTTAGTTAAATATATCATTCACGTTAGCGGGTTGAAACACCACACGACACAACAAAATTTGGGCCAAGATACATTTAAAATTAAACACGAATATATACCTTTATAACCAGTTTAATTTAAAATTAAATAATATACATAATTTTTATCATTTTGGGTTATTTTATATATGATTTAATTTTGAGATAAAAATATATTAGTTTCTTTTGTTTCAAAATTTCTCTTATGTGAATTAACTTTTTCATTGTCCTTTTCTTACTCGGAAGAATTGTCATAATTTATTCTCTGCGTTAATAATTCAAATAGCTAGCTAGTTGTAAGTGAATTAATTTTAATTTTTATATCTTATTTTCCTTTATTTGTTCTAGAATTTTACGGGTGGTCGTCTTAACACAAGTCGCACCTTCAAAGTTAGATATTTCATACTTTTATGAGATTAAAAGTTTAAGGGATATGAATGATGATGATGTGATCAAAGAAAATGTAGAATCACAAGGTTGAAGATATTTGTAAGTTAATTTTTTGATTTTATAAAACATAGTATATTTTAATATTTTTTTAAGTTTGAAATAACTCTACTTGCTAGATTATTATTATTTAGTTAATTGCACTATAAATATAACTATTTTAATTTTAGTTAATTTATATTTAATGTATATATATAATTTAATTTTTAAACGGGTTAACACGTATAATACTTTTTTTAAATGAGCTAGGTCTGAAATTTTACATTTTGACACGATTCAGTAAACGAGTCGGGTGTCGTGTTGAAGTTTTAAAACACGAACCCGTTGAGACACAACATGTTAAGATGACACGAACCGCCACCAAGCTCGAGTTGCTCCAACTAAATACAAGTAGAAGTAATTTTGCTCACCATCGTCTAATTGAGCGAATCATGATTCGAGATGGAGTCAGTCGAGCAAAAATATGGTCGAGAAAATTGAGTCAAGAAGAAGCTGTCGAGAATCATGTGAGATGTTAACAGATCCCATTAGCAGTAGTGAATCTGGACAATCAGACAAAACAATGTGAAGTTATTACTCATAAAATCTGCCGATTTTAAACTACTATATTTATTAATATGCATTTATTTTAATAATTACCTTTTAGCATTTATTAGGTTACATTCATTGGTCCATTACTTAATGTCATACTCATCGATATATAAAGTCGTTGTATCGCTAGAAGGAGAGCTTTGTTCCAAATTAACCTAGTTTTCCAAAATAATTCGCGAAATAACCTCGTCAGTTTCGAAATTCTTAAAATAACCTCTCGAAAGCGGCCTTTGAAAGGCCGACTTCAGTTCTTAAGGAAGTCGGCCTTACAAAGGTCGATTTCCATTTACTTGGGATGAAGTCGGCCTTTGTAATGCCGACTTCATGTCGCCGGGGACCCCGCATGAAGTCGGCTTTAGAAAGGCCGACTTCATGCGATTTAATTGTTTTTTGCTAAGTTACCTGAAGTCGGCCTTAGGAAGGCCGATTTCCTTGTGCACTCACGAAGTCGGCCTTACAAAGGCCGACTTCCTCAATGTCAGAGGAAAGTCGGCCTTACAAAGGCCGATTTCGTTAGTGCACAAGGAAATCGGCCTTCCTAAGGCCGACTTTCCTCTGACTTTGAGGAAGTCGGCCTTACAAAGGCCGACTTCACCCGGGTATAAAAAAAAAAACTAGATCTCGGGGTTCACCCGAGCCCTAGTTTCCGTTTCCCCTCCTCCTCGACGTCCAGCCGCTTCGTCGTTCCGTCCGAAGCCCTGCCGTTCCGCCCCGAGCCTCCGCGAGTCGCCCCGAGCCTCCCATAGCCGCCCCGAGCCTCCCATAGGCACCCCGAGCCTCCCGTGCCTCCCGTGCCTTCGCGAGACCCGAGCCTCCCCGTTTCCGTAAGTTTTCTTACTTTATGTTATTTATGCGTTGATTATGGCTAATATTGATAGTTAGGGTTTGTTTGTTATAATGATGAATAATTAGAGGGGGTTATGATTAATTAAGATTAATTAGCCTTAATTACTATTAATTAGAATTTCTTTGAGTTTAATCAATTATGTGGCAATTAATAATTTTTTAATACGTTCTAATTTGATTGATCAATTTATTTAGGGAACCGTCTCAATGTCTTCAATTGAGTTATTAATTTTTTTCAATGGAAATATTGTCAATGGATCGGACGGAGTTGGATATAATAACGGTTCAGTAGCAAGAGCAGAAATCCCAAAATTTGTGAAATACGAAAATTTGGAACGATTTATATGTGAAGCTATCGGCTTGCAATCAGCAATTCCGTTAAATATGGCGCATAGGTATCCTGTTCTGGAGGTTAATAATGTTGACATGAAGCATTATCTGGTTCCTATTAAAAAGGACAAAGATGTGAAATTGCTGATTAAGTTTGCAATTGCAAATCCAAGAAATATGCAACAAGTATACATTTTATCCGATGTGACAACGCCGTATGTTGAGCCTACAATTGCGGCGGTAGAGCCTAATGTGGAAGGGGATCGAGATGTAGATTTTGGTGTAAATGTTAATGGTGAGGTTAGAATGGCTGCAGTAGTGCCTAATGTGGAAGTAAATCATCCTATGGTTGTTAGACGTCAATCGGAGAATATTGAGGTGGAAGTGGAGCGGTGTTATGGAGTCGGAGAAGGTTCTTCTTTTCCGATGGATGTTGATCGTCATATGGATGATATGCAGTCGGAGCGGTGTTATCATTTCGGAGAAAGTTCTAATACTCCAGCAGAAAATGAAGGCAATATCCATGATGATATTATGAATTCTGATCCCGATATCGACACTGATGCTGAGTTCTTTGAGGACGTGAATGCCGGCAATGACACTCATCGGCGGTTTGGATCGTTCTTCTACTTTCGCAGAAAAGGGAAGAAATAGATTATGTATCATGTACTTCTGATTTGAACATGTTGCTTTGAAACATTTGCTTCGATTACTATGATATCATGTCATATTTTCTTGGATTACTGTCATTCTTGAGTTATGTGTGCATTACAGGTGGGTTTGTGATCGACCGTTTCTTTTTTTTTATTTGTCTTAAGGAAATCGGCCTTTGTAAGGCCGACTTCCTCAAAGTCAGAGGAAAGTCGGCCTTAGGAAGGCCGATTTCCTTGTGCACTAACGAAATCGGCCTTTGTAAGGCCGACTTTCCTCTGACATTGAGGAAGTCGGCCTTTGTAAGGCCGACTTCGTGAGTGCACAAGGAAATCGGCCTTCCTAAGGCCGACTTCAGGTAACTTAGCAAAAAAAAATTAAATCCCATGAAGTCGGCCTTTCTAAAGCCGACTTCATGCGGGGTCCCCGGCGACATGAAGTCGGCATTACAAAGGCCGACTTCATCCCAAGTAAATGGAAATCGACCTTTGTAAGGCCGACTTCCTTAAGAACTGAAATCGGCCTTTCAAAGGCCGCTTTCGAGAGGTTATTTTAAGAATTTCGAAACTGACGAGGTTATTTCGCGAATTATTTTGGAAAACTAGGTTAATTTGGAACAAAGCTCGCTAGAAGGAAAGCAGAAACTTTATCATACATTTTAATAGAAAAGAATCTATCGGTTTAGAAGTAAGTAGATTCTTCGTCAAATCTCTATCTCTGTTTAGTGGACTAGGTGCAGACCGAGTTGAATGTGTCAGCCAGTGATGGTATATATGTATCCTCCACGTTGTCCCTATCCTTCGTGTCACTTTAAAACGGTGTATCCGTAACTTTGCTAGAGTGCGAGTTTTCCTTAATTATGTTGATCACGGTGATGTTTTTGTATCCGTCGGTGCGTCAGACCTTTAAAACTTGTTGGTGATGAAAATGTATCCAATAAGCGTAGAGTTATTCTTTTCCGTTCGATTCTTTATTTAAGAGTGACCTTCCACACATTTTCTTACTTGTAAATCACCCCCTAGCTAGTCTTCTTGAGCGAGTACTTGGTTTTTCGTCGTGTCAACTGCATCACCTTTCATCCGTCCCCACATCGTTTCATCTCGGTGTTAAGCAAAGATTTTCCCTCCCGCACCAAATCAGAGTCCTTGCTTTTACAATATATGCTGGGAAGAGGACAAAGGACCGACGGAAGAGGATTGTTCAGGTTGTGAAGATGGCTTCGGGCTCCTCCAAAAGAAGACAAAGACAATGACTAACGGGGAGATGGCTTCGGGTTAATCCAATAGAAGAAAATGACATCGACGAACGGGTAGAGAGTGATGCCTCGAGCTCCTTCGACAGAAGACAATGGCAATGATGAACTGATGGAGAGCGACGAGGTGAACAAGTGGAGAGCAGTGAGATGGTTTTGGGCTCCTCAGAGGCAAGACAATGGCAACGACGAACATGTGGAGAGCGGTGAGTTTGCTTCAGGCTCCTTCGATGGAAGACAATGGCAATGGCGGAACGGTCGAAGAGCTGTCTCTTGATAAACGGTGAAGAAAGGCAACGAGACCTGAAGAGGCCAAAATGAGAAGGACGCAAATTAAGACGCATTTAAAACTACAAATCCGTCAAATACTACCTACTAGCAGAGAAATTTCCAATCCGGCAGTCCCACGGTAAATGAACTGCCGGATTTTCCAGACAAACCAACAACCTAAAAGTAAAAACAATCATACCAGGTAATATTTTAACAATAATTAATAATTACAAGTTTGAATTCAACAAATGTAATACTTGAGAGTCAACTCAAACAAAAAAAAAAATCTTAGTTCAAAGTAATAACAACAAAAAATATAACTAAAAGAAAAGTTGAAACAACAATAATTACATTTAAGGAAAATAAGGCTTGTCCGACTTTGTAGTGCTTAATGAAATCGAAGCCTACCCCTCACAGCTATAGGACTTTATATTTCATCCTTGGATGAGGTCCTTGGTTAAAGATCGACAATCAATTTCTCTTTTTAGGGAGGGAGGGAGAGAGGGGCAGCTAACAATTTGAGAGTAAGTCAGGGCTTTCTATCTACATTACAGTCATGGCCAACCAAGAAGCGGTTTTGACAAGCACTCATTCCTGAGGGGTGAAGATGTTTCCTCTTGCTGATGAGGTGTGCTGCAGTTTTCCTGTCAAGTTGAGCATCCTCTGAGTCAGGCTGTACACAGAAAATGAAAAACCAATTCAGAAATCCCAGGCGCAAGAGGATTTGATTTGCACAAAAATGATGATTCCAAGATGTTATTGAAACACGTAACAGAGATATATATACCTTGATTACAACTACGCAAAGCAATCACAACTAACTGCCTTATGGCAGAGTCCTTTGCTCCATTTGAGGGACGGACACTTGACCAAAAAATCGATCTAGTAGTGCTACACATCCAACTGGGTGTGGAGCTTACCAAACACTTGATTGGCGAGCTAACTTATCACAATCGCATCCCAACTATTCAAAAATGTAAGTTTCCATAATGTAGCTTCGGCTGAGCTACCATCGGCCAGGCTAGAAAGGAAGGAAATCAAGCGGCAGACTAACTAGTGAAGATGGCATGTACCAGAAGGAAAACTTTGCTATTTTTTAAAACCCTCCCAATTAAGCTATTAATGCTCTGAATCGGGACATCCCATGTTTGGATGAACATAAGATAATGTAATCGACACAATTATTCTGAGGTAATGAATTCTGTTCCTACGTAGCCAACCAAAAAAATACAAATTCTATTTCTACCGACAAAAAGGACAAACATACCTTGATGGCCAATGCTCTGTCAAAGCTTTCAATTGCACTGTCTGGCTCCCCAAAATTTAACTGTGACCTTCCAAGGGTGACCCAAGCCTATTTTCATAAACAATTTTACTTGCAAGAGGTTATTTCCTATTCCAGGTAAAGGAGTTCTAAGACCAATCCTAACTGTAGATAGAAGGCAGTCGCTATTTGAAGTGGTAACTCATGGACCAATGTGTTACTAACGATCATGACAAAGCAACAATCCCACTTACTACATCTTCCACCACCACTAATATATGGGAAGTGTCAAGAAAGTAAAATGCATACAAGTAGAAATAATTGTACCTCCACCCAGGACGAGCTTAGTTCAGTAGCTCCTGCAAGTCAAAGCATAGTAATGAACATCATTAAGTGAAACATCATGAATCGGAGTGAGAATGCATGAGTAGATAGTTGTTTCTTTATACGTCAATCACCAAAAATTTAACAGGGACTGCAGGAGAGTCGAGACATATCATTGCAGGCCTATTTAATATATACATGCATAAGTTCACTATTAACCCAAAAATGTTCAAGATTCCCATATCAAAAAGAACGGAGGACCGAAAAGAATTGAGCAAAAAAAGGAAAGGTGTTTCTTTTTCGTGGAGGGGGAGGGGGAGGGTGTGGGGGCACGCACGAGTAGCTGCTTTCAGAGCACTCCATGCATCACCTATCTCAAGCAAGACCTGTGCCTTTTGCTCGTGTAACACAGCATTGTCAGGCATCAAAGTGATGGCATTCTCCCACTTTCCAAGTGCCTCATGATACTTCCCATCCTTTAAAGATGAATCAAAAGGAAGAACAAAACAACAACCAGAACACTGTTAAGATGCCACAATGACAAATAAACCACATGAGGGTATGTAATCGAGAAGAGCACCACAAAATGAGCACCACACTAGTTAAAATTGCGTTGTGTGCAGTTAAGGTTAAATTGGGGAAAAAAATTGACCAAAATTTATGAAATAGGATTTGAGTTTTCGAAACTTCCAAAATACCACTCCTAAAGAAAACTTTCAAATTTACAAAGAAGTCGTTACTTCAGCAAGTGGTTTTGCCATAATTTGGCTGAGTTGACGACTTAAGAATGATATTTTGGAAATTTTAGAAATTCAAACTCTATTTCAAAATTTTTTCCAAACCAACCTTATATCCGTACAAATATCTAACTTTATATGCCTACCCGTAAAAAATTATCAACATGATGGCAGAATTGAGTTGGATCACGAGTGGCACGGCCACAGTATAGGTATCAGAAAAAAGATTTACCCAAAACAGCAGTTAAACCTTAAACCTGTTAAATGTCATGATTAAATGACAATAATTTGTAATCTCATTTAGTACCATTAAGTGTGAGTTAGTGGGGTGGAGTTAATGTGAGTTAGTGGGGTGAAGTTAATGACCTAGAATTTATGGTAGAGTAAATGCCTTCTCTAGGACACTATATAAGGGGAAGCATTGTCTAGATGTTGTAAGGTGAAAAAAAGAAAAAAGGTGAAAGAGAGAAGAGAGAGGAGAAGGTGTAAGAAGAGTAAAAGGGTCGGTAGTTACCCAAAAATTTCGTATCAAAATTCCTTGTTCCTTATTTCCAGAAACACCTCGCTGTGTCGCAGCAGTTCCGCAAAACCCTTCCTGTGATACAGCAAAGCACCGCTTTCCAAACAACCCCAACAAATTTTGGTATCAGAGCGCAGCAGATCATGGCTACGTCATCCAGCAGCATGTTCTTTTCCTATTCACCAAACCAAATCCCGATCTTTGATGGAGAGCACTATGATTATTGGAGTTCGCAAATGGAGACTATCTTTCTCTCACAAGATCTGTGGAAAATTGTTGATGAAGGCTTTGAAGAAAATGAAGACTCGTTAAATGAGGAAGAAGGTGCTGGAGAACAAGAAAAGAAGGTTAAAGAAAATGTGATGAAGAATGCGATGGCATTGCGGATCTTGCAACAATCCGTAAGTAAGTCGATTTATCCGAGACTTTATGGTCTCAAGAAGGCGAAAGAAGCATGGAGCGTATTAAAGAAAGAATTTTAAGGCTCGGAGAAAGTGATTTCCATCAAGCTTCAAGGCTTGTGGAGGGATTTTGACAACTTGGCCATGAAGGAGTCCGAAACGGTAAAAGATTTCTTCTCAAGAGTTGTTGAAATCATGAATCAAATCAAATGTTGCGGTGATGAAGTTCCCGACAAGAAGGTTGTGGAGAAAGTGTTGAGAAGCCTGCCGCAGAAATTTGAGCACGTTGTTGCTGTGATTGAGGAAACGAAGAATCTGGGAGAAATTTCCGTGTATGAGCTAATGGGTTCGCTTGAAGCTCACGAAAGAAGAGTAAGTAAGTACTCAACTCCTGTTGAACAAGCTTTTCAAATGAAGTTAAATGTTTCAGAAAAGAAGTCAGAACAGAAGGAACGTACTGTGAATAATAGCAGAGAGTTTTATGGTCGTGGACGTGGAGGCCGTTCTCGAGGAAGAGGCAGAGGACGTACAGCAAGCCAGTTCCGCAGTAGAGAAGACCATTCCTGGAGTAGATCTGGAAATTCAGAAGGTACTTGCTATATTTGTAAAAAAGCTGGACATGAGTCAAAGGATTGCTATTTCAGGTGCAAGAGATGCCGATTTCCAAATCATGCAGAACGAGATTGTTATTTTAAAGACAAGCAGCAGCAGCAGCAGCCGCAGCAACATGTTTCTCAAAATTCGGTAAATTTTTCAAAAGAAGAAGAATCGAAGCAAGCATTTTATTCTTGTTTCAATGCAATGCAAGATATGAATGAAGTGTGGTTTTTGGATAGTGGCTGTAGCAATCATGTGACAGGAAATAAGGAAAACTTTGTGGAGATCGACAACAGCTACAACTCGCTGTTAGAGCTTGGAGACAGCAAAAAGATAAAGATTGAAGGAAAGGGAATCGTTGCTGTAAGAGCAGCAAATGGTGAAGAAAAGCGGATTAATGATGTGTTTTATTCTCCAAGCATTGCTCAAAATCTTTTGAGCGTGGGACAAATGATAAAGAGAGGTTATAAGGTTACCTTTGCTAATGGTCAATGTGAGATCATTGACAAAAATGAGAAGATGATCGCTGTAGTGAAGATGACGGCGAATAACTTGTTTCCGCTGAAGATGAATTCGTCCTTGAATGTAGCATTGAAGAGTGAAGTTACTGATGAAGCTCAGTTATGGCATCTGCGATATGGACATTTGAATCACAAAGGGCTAACGTTGTTGAGAGAGAGGAATATGGTCATAGGTCTTCCAAAAATTCAGCCAACAGCAACATGCGTCTGTGAAGGATGTGTGTATGGAAAGCAACATCGTCTTCCTTTTCCCAATACCTCTTGGAGAGCTAAAGCCCCTCTTGAGTTGGTGCATGCTGACATCTGTGGTCCAACCCAAACTCCAACGATCGGTAACAGGAGATACTTTCTCTTATTTGTCGATGATTACACTCGTATGATATGGGTATATTTTCTTGAAAAGAAATCAGAGGCTTTCACTACTTTCTTGAGTTTTAAAGCTAATGCAGAGAAGCAAAGTGGATATCAAATAAAGACCTTGAGGACAGATCGTGGAGGAGAATTCATTTACAAGCCGTTTCTAGATTATTGCAAGCAGCAAGGCATACAGCGACAGCTTACTGTGAAGTACTCACCTCAGCAGAATGGCGTTGCTGAGAGGAAGAACAGGACTATTGTTGAGATGGCACGGAGTATGCTTAAAGGCAAGGGTCTTCCGAATTCATTGTGGGCCGAGGCTGTGAATACAACAGCTTACATCCTCAATCGATCACCGACGAAAGCAGTTCAAAACAAGACGCCATATGAAGCTTGGCATAAGAGGAAACCCGTGGTTGATCACTTGAAGGTATTTGGATGTGTAGCATATGCTCTCTTGACGAAGAAGAAGGAGAAGTTTGATGAGAAGAGTGAGAAGCTAATCTTTATTGGTTATAGTGAAGAATCTAAAGGTTATCGTTTGTTTGATCCAAAGACTAACAATCTTGTGATTTCAAGAGATGTTATTTTCGATGAGAATGCAGCATGGAAGTGGGAGAACGAATCTTCTCAGACTCAACCAATGTTTTCTTATCCAGAAGTACCAGCAGTAATGCCTTCCTCAAATCTCACTGATACAGCAGCAGCTAGTTCCTCAAGAGTAAATTCAGAGAATGAAGATTATGCTGATGATATGACACCAAGAAGGTATCATTTATTAACAGAAGTTTACGAGCAAGCTAACTTTGCACTTGCTACGTTTGAGCCGCAGAATTTCGAAGAGGCCGCAAAAGAAGAAAAATGGAGAAATGCAATGAAAGAAGAGATGTTTAGTATTGAGAAGAATGATACTTGGTCCCTAGTAGACCTTCCCAAAGGAAAAGAAGCAATTTGCTTGAAATGGGTGTTCAAAACAAAGTTCAATGAAGATGGAAGCGTACAGAAGCACAAAGCTCGTCTCGTAGCAAAGGGTTACTCACAACAGCCCGGAGTTGATTTCACTAAGAATTTCATTCATGCAGCAAGAATTAATGAAGCAAAGTTGACGCGTAAAAATGGCCCAGTCACTAGACATCGCTCAAGTATGCGAAATATTGAAATGGCAGGAAGTGTTGATGATCGAAGAAGTACATCAGGATATCTTTTCTGTCTTGGAACAAAACCCATCTCCTGGAGTTCGAAGAAGCAAGCTACTGTAGCGTTATCATCAGCTGAAGCAGAATACATTGCAGCAAATGAAGCAATTCGTGAAGCAGTATGGTTAAGAAGGTTATTGCTGGAGTTACAGCAGAAGGTTGCTTATCCAACAACAGTATTTTGTGATAATCAGTTAGCCATTGCTATGACGAAGAACCCCGTGTTTCATGCAAGGTCAAAGCATATTGAGTTACGCCACCACTTTATCAGAGAAATGGTGATGAAGAAAGAAATAATTATGGAGTTTATTCACACACAGGACCAGCCCGCTGATGTTCTAACAAAGGCCGTGAATTTCGAGAAGCTCGAGTTGTTCAAGAAGTTTCTGAAGATTACAAATTAAGAGGGGGTGTTAAATGTCATGATTAAATGACAATAATTTGTAATCTCATTTAGTACCATTAAGTGTGAGTTAGTGGGGTGGAGTTAATGTGAGTTAGTGGGGTGAAGTTAATGACCTAGAATTTATGGTAGAGTAAATGCCTTCTCTAGGACACTATATAAGGGGAAGCATTGTCTAGATGTTGTAAGGTGAAAAAAAGAAAAAAGGTGAAAGAGAGAAGAGAGAGGAGAAGGTGTAAGAAGAGTAAAAGGGTCGGTAGTTACCCAAAAATTTCGTATCAAAATTCCTTGTTCCTTATTTCCAGAAACACCTCGCTGTGTCGCAGCAGTTCCGCAAAACCCTTCCTGTGATACAGCAAAGCACCGCTTTCCAAACAACCCCAACAAAACCTACTCTTTGGTAAAACGTCACCATCTGAAACGAGGTGAATTTGTTGTGAAACGGTCCAGGTAAAACATATAACAAGGAATTCTAGTTGAACTAAAAGAGTGAGATCCCATCACATAAAACCTTACAAGGGCAGAGAGATGACATAATCACAGATGATCATATTCCAACCACTCATTAGATTAGAAGGATCTGTTAGAAATAATAATTTCATTTGGTGGCCCGACGTTTATGTTTAGTCATACACGAGCTATTCAGATATTGGACCTGATTAAGTGATCTTACCTACATCAATATTCAGAGGGTCCAATTGACATCTCGTTAAGTATAGGGATATATTGTGCAGATACCGTAATAATCTCTTATTCTGTGATGGGTGGAATTAAAGAGATTATTAACCTCAGGGACTTAATTGTCAAAGAGGGGTTATGGTCCCCAGGTCATACGATATCTAAGACAACTGTAGGGCATCCCATTACCCTAGTCAGTTTTTTTTCAGACGTCTAAATCGTAAAGGCCTGGAAGACCAAAAACCTAGGCGTTCTTCTTAGAAGTTCTCCAAGTTTCTAATGGATTCATCAGGTACGCTTCCGCATCTAGATATGGATCTCGGTAATTTGACATGTGTGTTCCCGGTTTTATGTGGATTACAATTCTAACAGGATCACATCAAACTCAATAAAATGTCTGTGAAATCAAACCTCAGCGAGCTTGTCGCCCAGGGATTGGAACAATCGCGCCAATTCCTCGTGGCGGACGACAACAGAAGCATCTCCCCCCACTAACGCCGAGTCCTGGTTCCGCTCATCGAGGTTTCCCTTTCGTCATCATAATTGTCTTCCGGTTGGTCGAAAGGAAGGTGAGAGATGGCTCCGAAGGGGCGCTTCTTGCTCTTCCACGTGAGTTTCATCATCCCATCTTTCAGACCAAGCTGTTTACGGCGCTAACAGCCTTTAGGGGGCGGGATTTAAGGAGGTGATAACCGGATAATCTATGGTCTATATGGACTTTGTGAATTGGTGTCCCGGTCCACTAACATTGGTAAAGCCGATCTGCTCCAATTTTAGCTGGACGTTAAACCAAATGAAGAAACATCATTGAGAAATTATGAAATTGCAAATACAGAATTATCTCAAGTAACGTACTTTCTGAATTTTTGCTACATTTATCAAACAAAAGCACGTTGAAAATATTTCACGTGGGGTCGGACGTGGTCGCCGTAATGAATGTTAATGAAAATGAAATTATATTGATAATTACAACTGAGTTAGGAAGATTACATCCATGAAGACAATAAAAAAATACAAAAGAGTTGAAATCTGGAACAGAGTGGATGCCGTAAGCTTGCTGCAGACGTTATAGACTTGTTGTAGATGTCGTAGATTTGCGAGCTCGTGTGGTGGAATCTGGTCTCCGGCGGTATGGTTGATGTGGATCTAGTATGGACGTTTGGATAGTGGTACGACAGGACAAACGGTTTGAAAACTGGGAATCGAAGGCTGAGGACTTGATGACTGAAAACTGAGAGCTGTTAGACAAACAATGCACTTTAGCCTTAGATGAATGTCGTCCTCTGTTATGGGAAAATTTTCTCCAATTTATAGATGATCTCTACTTGATGAAAATGAAAAAGCAACTTCCTAACTTCTTTTTAGCTGAACAAACATGGGGCATTACCCCTCCTGACTAATTGCTTTATCACAACCTCCGAAATCTCGAAACTAAGTTAACTTCCTAAAATGCGAGTCGACTCAGGCCTCTTGTAGACTCGCGTCATGTAAGTAGACTTACGTCTCTCGTAGACTCACGTCTTGTAGACTCTCAAAGACTTTTGGCCTGTAGACCGATACAAGGACCATCGACTAGAGCTGTCAGCTTGCTCATCATCGATTAACTTACACTTCTGTCGAAGCAATGGATCCGTCGAAGCAAGCCTGGTCGAAACAAGTGTGGTTGAAACAACCCTGCATTGAAGACGCATTGATTGTCAAACCACCCACGCCTCCACTGTCTTACATTTAATTGCAGTCATTTCCAATAAGCAATTATGGCTAGTATTAAGTTCTGCATGCATTTAGTTGGTTGTTATTGCATTTAATTTCTTTTTTTTCCAAGGCCACTATATAAGGTGCCTTTGTAATTCATTGGAGACAACTTTGATTATCAGATTATAAACCCCTTTGTAAGACTTTGTCTTATGTCCGAAGTGAGTGAATTCTCCTTCAACCACTTTCTTCATTTGTTGGATTCCAAGCGCGTACTGAGTTGAGTATTCAACCGGTGGTGGTGTTTTTGTATTCCTCCACGTTGTTCCTCACCCTCGTCTTGTTCATGGTGGTGACTCTGTATCCTCGGTCAAACGAGTCTGTCTAAGTGTTCTTTAACGGTGGTGCATCTGTATCCGTAGAGGTTGATCTTGACCCTCCCCTTTCATCATTCAGCCGCCTACACATCTTCTGTCCATTCTAGTGTCGCTCCATCTCGCACCCTTTTCAGTTACGTTCCCATTCGTTTTCAGTATTGGAATCATCTATTCCTTGCCGTCCCCATATCAGAAAGCCCACGCACAACTTACTCAAAGTTGTGCATCCAGAATGTGCTGAACTTTTCTTTTCTCAGCTAGCGTTTTGGGAAGCTTAAATGTACCCAAATCGTTTCAAAATCTTTTAGAAACGAGTTATCCGTTTGAAGATGTTGATTTTGATCGATTTCTTTGCAGATACTTCAATTGGTCAAAGGGAAAGCGCACAACTTACGGAAAATTGTGCATCAAGAATACGCAGAACTTTCGTTCTTCCGAACTTGCGCTTTTGGAAGCTTAAACGAGCCTGAATCGTTTCAAAATCCTTTAAAAACATTAGTTATCGTATGAAGAGCTTGATTCGGGTCAATTTTATTACATTGAGTTGAGGAAGAGAAAAGGAAACACCGCGCACAACTTACGCGAAGTTGGTCCGAACTTGCATTTACGGAAGCCTAAACGAAATTGAATTGTTTCCAAATCCTTTAGAAACATTAGTACTTCTTCGGAAGAGATTGATTCGGGTCAATTTTTTTGCAATGAATTCAAGAGGATAAAGGGAAAGCTCGCGCACAACTTACTCAAAGTTGTGTATCTAGAATGCGTAGAACATTCGTTCTTTCAATCTTGCGTTTTCGGAAGCCTAAACGAGCTGAATCGTTTCAAAATCCATTAGAAACATTACTTATTCGCCCGACGAGCGTGGTTCGAGTCAATTCCTTTGCAATGAGAACAAGAAGACAAATAGAAAGCCCACGCACAACTTACTCTAAATTGTGCATCCAGAATGCGTTGAACTTACGTTTTTCAGAATGGCGTTTTGGGAAGCCTAAATATGCCCCAATCGTTTCAAAATCTTTTACACACGAGTTATTAGTTCGAAGAGGTTGGTTCAGATTGATTTCTTTGCAGATACTTCAATTGCTCAAAGAGAAAGCCAGCGCACAACTTATGAAAAGTTGTGCATCCAGAATACGCAAAACCTTCGTTCTTCCGAACTTGCGGTTTCGGAATTCTAAACAAGCCCGAATCGTTTCAAAATCCTTTAGAAACATTAGTTATTCGCCCGAAGAGATTGATTCGGGTCAATTTCCTCGCAATGAGTTTAAGAGGACGAAGAGAAAGCCCACGCACAACCTACTCAAAGTTGTGCATCCAGAACGTGCAAAAATATCGTTTCTCGAAGCTAGGCATTTTCGCAAGCGTAACCGAATGATATCTTTTCAAAATCTTTTAAACACGAGTTATTCGTGCAAAGGGGATGATTCGGATCGATTACCTTGCAATGTGTTCAGTAGGATAAAGGGAAAGCATGCGCACAACTTACCAAAAAATGTGCATTCACAGTGCACGGAACTTTCGTTCTTCCGAACTTGCGCTATCGGAAGCCTAAACGAACTCGAGTCATTTCAAGCTTCATTAGAAATAATAGTTATTCGTCTGAATCGCTTGAGTCGAGTAAATTTCTTTCCAATGAGTACAAGATGATGACAAAGGGAAAGCCCGTGCATAACTTACGGAAAGTTGTGGATGCAGAATGTGCAGAACTTTCGTTCTTCCGAACTTGAGCTTTCGGATGCTTAAAAGAGCCCGAATCGTTTCAAAATCCTTTAGAAACATTAGTTATTCGTAGGAAGAACTTTATTCGAGTCCATTTTATTGCAATGAGTTCAGGAAGACAAAAGGAAACACCGCGTACAACTTACGCAAAGTTGGTCATTCAGATTGCACAAAAATTTCGTTCATCTGAGCTTGCGTTAACGGAAGCCAAAACGAGCACGAATCGTTTCAAAATCGTTTAGAAACATTAGTTATTCGTCCGAAGAGCATGGTTCGGGTCAATTTCTTTCCAATTAGTACAAGAGGATAAAGAGAAAGCCTACACACAACTTACTCAAAGTTGTGCATTCAGAATGCGCTGAAGTTTCGTTTTTCCCGGCTAGCATTTTGGGAAGCCTAAACGTACCCAAATCGTTTCAAAATCTTTTAGACACGAGTTATTCATCCGAAAAGGTTGTGATATGTGGTTGAGGATTTCCTCATCGGGTGAGAAGAGCTTGCCCGGTTAATATATATGGAGGGAGGCCGCTCCCACCTCTAATTCTTTGTATCAGTTGGTATTAGAGCCAGCCCACCATTGCGTATGGTTGTAACAACGGTGTGCACGGACTGGTAGGCTTAGTGCAGCACTTGTCCGCGGGGAGCCGAACTGCGGAGTATGGTGGGTCTGATATGTGGTTGAGGAGTTCAACATCGGGTGAGAAGAGTCTACCCGGCTAATATATAAGGAGGGATGCCGCTCCCACCTCTTAGGCTAGCTTTTGTAGTAGTGAAGCGGAACTCTTTGTATCAGTATATGATATGGGGACGACAAGGAACAAATGATTTTAATACCAAAAATGAAGTGGAACGTCACTAAGGGTGTAGAATGGAGTGACGTGGGGTATTGATGCGGGGACGGCAAGGAATAGATGATTCCTAAACCAAAAATAAGGGGAACGCCACAGAATGATAGGGAATGGGTGACGTTAGGTATGGACGGAAGGTAGCGTATAATGGGTGCGGCTGGAAATGGGATAAATACGTTGAAACTCGTTTGGCCGTGGAAACAGATACACCACCACGAACAAGACGAGGGCGAGGCACAACACGGAGGATACAGATACACCACCACCGGTTGATACACTCTACTCAATCCGCACTTGGAAATCCACCAAATGAAGAACGAGGTTTGAAGGAGAATCCACTCGCTTCAGATAAAAGACACTAAGTCTGATAAAGGTTTATAATTTGATTCAAGTTTTGTTCCAAATGAGTACAAGGTGCCCATTATATAGGGAACACCAGAAGAAGAACTTAAATGCACGAAATGAACCTAGGCTAGATGTATGCAAGGCAAGATTCATGGACGAGCCGTAAGTGGCTTATTGGAAATGCAACAAAGTAAATGCAAAGCATGAATGACAAATGCATGAATGAGGAATGCGAATTGATTCAGCTTCTTCGCGGCTCTTCATCTTCGAGACTCTTGGCTTGGGCGACTCTTCGTTGATCAATCGCTGATGTCATCAAGTCGCACCTCCTTGCGTCGCGTCGACTTGCACGTCCTTGCGTCGCGTCGACTTGCAACTCCTTTCGTCGCGATCGTAGCTCAGTCGCAAGCGAGCAAAGTGACGCCTCTCTTGCTACGCGTCGACGGGAATAAGTTGTCGTCCTTCTTTGTATCAAATCTCTTGGACTTTTGCTGTCTAGTCATTTACTTGACGTGCTGCTCTAGTCGAACAACGTGCAATGTATACTTCAAGTCTGCGATTTGTTGTTGAATACGAGCTATGTGTGCTTTCACAAATCTACTTGCCATTGGTAACCTTGCTTTGTAAAGCAACCATGCGCTCAACAACAACCTTTAGCTCTAATAGCAAGATGATATGGGGACGACAAGGAATAGATCATTCCAATAAAAAAAACGAAGTGAAACGTCACTAAGGGTGCCAAATAGAGTGACGTGGGGTATGGACAGAAGGTTGTGTATGGGGGTGTGGCTGGAATGATGAAAAAGGAAGGGTTGAGATTCAACCTCCATGGATATAGAAACTTCACCGTAAAAGAAGAACTCAGATAAACTCGTTTGGCCGTGGATACAGATACACCACTATGAACAAGACGAGGGCGAGGCACAAAACGGAGGATACAAATACACCGCCATCAGTTTATATGCCCAACTTAATTTGAACATGAAATCCACCAAATGATGAACGTGGTTGAAGGAGATTCCACTCACTTCGGTTAGAAAGGCACAAGTCTATTTCTGGGTTTATAATCTGATAATCAAAAGTTGTTCAAATGCTTACAAGGGTGCCCATTATATACGGATCACCTGAACAAGAACATAAATGTAAGACTTTGAATGTAAAATGATGTATGCATGGCCAGATTCATGGACGAACCATAAATTGCTTATTGGAAATGCAACAAACATAAATGCTAATTCATGAATGGGGAAGATGCATGAATGTTCTAGGAACTGGAGATGCATTCGATGCGTCTTCAATGCAAGGTTGCTCTGCTTCGACCAGACTTGCTTCGACGGTGTCTTGCTTCGACAGTGTGTTGCTTCGACGGGGTCTTGATCAATCTCCGTCTTATCCGTACAGTTCCCTTGCTTCGACGGATCCTTGTATTGACGAATCCTTGCTTCGACTTATCGCCTGAGGATTCCTTCGCTCCAACCATATTTCCTGGTCGAGTGACGATCTTTTCGAGTTGGCTCTTGCCTCGATCAAATAGGCATATGGAATACTTCCTTCTCACATACAATTTGGCTCGAAGTAGAATAATTCCACTCCACTTTGTCTTGGTGATCAGTGAGATGATTCCTTTAGTCAATGGTAGCTGGAGCTGGGGCTGGTCGTCGGCCATCTTTGTATCACGTTGATTCGGATCGATTTCTTTGTAGATACTTCAATTGGTCAAAGGGAAAGGCCGCGCACAACTTACGGAAAGTTGTGCATCAAGAATACGCAGAACATTAGTTCTTCCAAACTTGCATTTACAAAAGCTTAAACAAGCTCGAATCATTTCAAAATCCTTTAGAAATATTAGTTATTTGCCTGAAGAGCTTGATTCGGGTCAATTTCTTCACAAGGAGTTCAAGAGGACAAAGGAAATGCCCACGCACAACCTACTCAAAGTTGTGCATCCAGAATGCGCAGAAATGTCGTTTCTCGTAGCTAGTGTTTTCGCAAGCTTAACCGAACCCAAATCATTTCAAAATATTTTAGACACAAGAGTTATTCGTTCGAAGGGGACGATTCCGATTGATTTTTTTACAATGAGTTCAATAAGACAATGGGAAAGCTCACACACAAATTACATAGTATTGTGCATTAACAGTGCACATAACTTTTGTTCTTCCGAACTTGCGCTTTCGAAAGCTTAAACGAGCCCGAATCATTTCAAAATCCTTCAAAAGAAATTAGCTATTCGTACAAAGAGCTTGTGATTCGGGTTAATTTTGTTGCAATGAGTTCAGGCATTCAGATTGGGCATTCAAATTGCACAAAAGAATTTTCATTCATTCGAACTTGAGTTTACGGTTTCTAGAATTCGGAAGTCTAAATGAGCTGAGACATTTCAAAATCCATTAGAAACATTAGTTATATACCCGACAAGCATGGTTCGGGTCATTTGCAATGAGAACACGAGAACAAATGGAAAGCCCACGCACAACTTACTCTAGGTTGTGCATCTAGAATGCGTTGAACTTTCGGTTTTCAGAACTAGCGTTTTGGGAAGCCTAAACATGCCCAAATCATTTCAAAATCTTTTAGACACGAGTTATTAGTCCGAAGAGGTCGATTCGGATCAATTTCTTTGCAGATACTTCAATTGCTCAAAGGGAAGGCCGGCGCACAACTTACAGAAAGTTGTGCATCCAGAATACGCAGAACATTCGTTCTTCCGAACTTGCGGTTTTGGAATCCTAAACAAGCCAGAATCGTTTCAAAATCCTTTAGTAAAATTAGTTATCAGCCCGAAGAGCTTGATTCGGGTCAATTTCCTCGCAATGAATTCAAGAGGACAAAGAGAAAGCCCACACACAACCTACTCAAAGTTGTGTATCCAGAATGCGCAAAACTATTGTTTCTCGAAGCTAGAGTTTTCGCAAGCGTAACCGAACCGAAATCTTTTCAAAATCTTTTAGACACAAGAGTTATTCGCCCAAAGGGATTGATTTGAATAGATTTTCTAACAGGAAAGCTCACGCACAAATTACCGAAAAATGTGCATTCACAGTGCGCAAAACTTTCGTCCTTCCGAACTTGCATTTTCGGAAGCCTAAATGAACCCGAATCGTTTCAAATTCCATTAGAAACAATCATTATCCGTATGAATCGATTGAGTTGGGGGAATTTCATTCCAATGAGTATAGGATGGCAAAGGAAAGGCTGCGCACAACTTACGAAAAGTTGTGGATACAGAATGCGTAGAACTTTCGTTCTTTCGAACTTGCACTTTCGGATGCTTAAACCAACCCGAATCGATTCAAAATCCTTTAAAGAATTTGTTATTCGTAGGAAGAGCTTGTTTCGGGCAATTTTAATGCAATGAGTTTAGGAGGACAAATGGAAACACCGCACACAACTTACACAAAGTTTATCATTCAGATTGCACAAAATTTTAGTTCATCCGTGCTTGCATTCACAGAAGTCTAAACAAGCCCGAATCATTTCAAAATCGTTGAGAACCATTAGTTATTTGCCCGAAGAGCCTGGTTCGGGTTAATTTCTTTGCAATGAGTACAAGAGGACAAAGAGAAAGCCTACGCACAACTTACTCAAACTTGTGCATCTAGAATGCGCTGAACCTTTGTTTTTCCCAGCTAGCGTTTTGGGAAGCCTAAACGTACCCAAATCATTTCAAAACCATTCAAAACTCATTTCGTTGGAATGAGTTCATGTGTAGTGCATCCCGCATGCCCCGAACTTTTGTGCTTCCGAACTTGCATTTCCCGAAGCCTAAATGATCCCCAAATGTTAACCAAACTATTCAAAATTAGAGTTCTACATTCGACATTCGGGTCCCATTCGTTGGAATGCGTTCATGTGCGCAATGAGGAACCCCGTGCACAACTTACGCAAAGTTGTGTATCCCGCATGCTCCGGACATTCGTGCTTCCGAGCTTGAATTTTCAGAAGCCTAAACGAACCACAAATGTTTCCCAAACTATTCAAAACAAGGGTTATTCGTTCGAGAATCGAATGGTGGAATGAGTTCATGTGCACAATGAGAAACCCCGCGCACAACTTACGCAAAGTAGCGCATCCCGCATGCTCGGAACTTTCGTGCTTCCGAACTTGCATTTTTCGAAGCCTAAATGATACCTAAATGTTACCGAAACTATTCAAAATTAGAATTCTACATTCGACATTCGGGCCCATTTCGTTGGAATGAGTTCATGTGCACAATGAGGAACCCCGCGCACAACTTACGCAAAGTTGTGCATCCGGCATGCTCTGAACATTCGTGTTTCCAAACTTGAATTTTCAGAAGCCTAAACGATCCCCAAATGTTTCCCAAACCATTCAAAACAAGGGTTATTTATTCGAGAATCGGAACAATTTCGTTTGAATGAGTTAAGGTGCACAATGAGAAACCCAGCGCACAACTAAAGCAATGTTGTGCATCCTCTAAGCTCCGAATATTCGTGCTTCCGAACTTGAATTTTCAGAAGCCAAAACGATCCCCAAATGTTTCGTAAACCATTCAAAACAAGTGTTATTCATTCTAGATTCGGGTCCATTTCGTTGGAATGAGTTCATGTGGACAGTGAGAAACCCCGCGCACAACATACGCAAAGTTGTGCATCACGCATGTCCGATCTTTCGTCCATCCAAACTTGCATTTTTTGAAGCCTAAACGATCCCCAAACGTCTCACAAACTATTCAATAAAAGAGTTATACATTCGAGATTCGGGTCCATTTCGTTGAAATGGGATCATGTGACAATGAGGAACGCCGCCACAGCTTACGCAAAGTTGTACATCCCGCATGCTCCGAACATTCGTGCTTTCTCAACATGCATTTTCCAAATACTAAACGATCCCAAATTTTCTCACACCATTCAAAACAAGAGTTATTCATTCGATATTCGGGTCCATTTCCTTGAATGAATTCATGTGCACAATGAGGTGCCCGTGCACGGCATACGCAAAGTTGTGCATCCCGCATGCTCGGAACATTCGTGCTACCGAACTTGCATTTTTCGAATACTACACGATGCCCAAATATTTCCCAAACTATTCAAACAAAGAATAATTCGTCCCAAATACGGGTCCATTTCGTTGAATGAGTTCATGTGCACAATGAGAACACTGCGCACAACTTACACAAGTAGTGCATCCCGTATCCGAACTTGCTTTTTCCGAAGCCTAAATGATCCCCAAATGTTACCCAAACTATTCAAAATTAGAGTTTACATTCGACATTCGGGTCCCATTCCTTGGAATGCGTCCATGTGCGCAATGAGGAACCCAGTGCACAACTTACGCAAGGTTGTGCATCCCGCATGCTCCGAACCTTGGTGCTTCCGAACTTGCATTTTCCGAAGCCTAAATGATCCCCAAATGTTTCCCAAACTATTCAAAATTGGAGTTCTACATTTGACATTCGGGTCCCTTTCGTTGCACAATGAGGAACCCCGCGCACAACTTACGCAAAGTTGTGCATCCCGCATGCTCCGAACCTTGGTGCTTCCGAACTTGCATTTTCCGAAGCCTAAATGATCCCCAAATGTTTCCCAAACTATTCAAAATTGGAGTTCTACATTTGACATTCGGGTCCCTTTCGTTGCACAATGAGGAACCCCGCGCACAACTTACGCAAAGTTGTGCATCCCGCATGCTCCGAACCTTGGTGCTTCCGAACTTGCATTTTCCGAAGCCTAAATGATCCCCAAATGTTTCCCAAACTATTCAAAATTGGAGTTCTACATTTGACATTCGGGTCCCTTTCGTTGCACAATGAGGAACCCCGCGCACAACTTACGCAAAGTTGTGCATCCCGCATGCTCCGAACCTTGGTTGATGTGGGGACGGCAAGGAATAGATGATTCCTAAACCAAAAATAAGGGGAACGCCACAGAATGATAGGGAATGGGTGACGTTGGGTATGGACGGAAGGTATTGTATAATGGGTGCGGCTGGAAATGGGATAAATAGGTTGAAACAAATTTGGCCGTGGATACAGATACACCACCACGAACAAGACGAGGGCGAGGCACAACACGGAGGAACAGATACACCACCACCGGTTGATACACTCTACTCAATCCGCACTTGGAAATCCACCAAATGAAGAACGAGGTTTGAAGGAGAATCCACTCACTTCGGATAAAGACTCTAAGTCTGATAAGGGTTATAATTTTAATTCAAGCTAACATCCAAATGAGTACAAGGTGCCCATTATATAGGAAACACCTGAAGAAGTACTTAATGCATGCAATGAACCTAGGCTAGATGTATGCAAGGCAAGATTCATGGACGAGCCATAAATGGCTAATGGGAAATGCAACAAAGTAAATGCAAAGCATGAATGACAAATGTATGAATGAGGAATGCGAATTGATTCAGCTTCTTCGAGGCTCTTCATCTTCGAGGCTCTTGGCTTGGCAAACTCTTCGTTGCTCAGTCGCTGATGATGTCAAGTCGCACCTCCTTGAGTCGCACTCGTCAAGTCGCTAATGATGTCAAGTCGCACCTCCTTGAGTCGCACTCGTCAAGTCGCTGATGATGTCAAGTCGCACCTCCTTGAGTCGCACTCGTCAAGTCGCTGATGATGTCAAGTCGCACCTCCTTGAGTCGCACTCGTCAAGTCGCTGATGATGACCAGTCGCACTCGTCAAGTCGCTGATGATATCAAGTCGCACCTCCTTGAGTCGCACTTGTAGCTCAGTCGCAAGCGAGCAGAGTGACGCCTCTCTTGCTGCGCGTCGACGGAAATAAGTTGTTGTCCGTCTTTGTATCATCCTCCCCTTGTTGAAAAGAGTTTGTCCTCAAACTCTCGTCGTCGTCATCCTCCACAAACGGCATGAGATCCTGGACGTTGAATGTGGCAGAAACTCCATAGTCACCTGGAAGGGTGATGACTTCGTTGTCGAACTTGGGGCTCGATTGTATGCGAATTCAGCATGGGCAAGCTTGATGTCCCAATCCTTCTGGTTCTTCGAGACCAAGGTTCGAAGGATTGCAGCCATAGTGCGATTGACAACCTCCGTTTGTCCATCGGTTTGCGGATGATAAGCTGTGCTGAACACGAGCTTCGTTCCCAACTTGTGCCACAGTGTCTTCCAAAAGTGGCTTAGGAACTTCGTGTCGCGATCTGAAACGATCGACTTTGGGTACTCCATGCAACCTTAGCACTTCTCGAAAGTACAAATCAGCTACGTTGGTCGCATCGTCCGTTTTCTGACATGGGATGAAGTGTGCCATCTTCGAAAATTGGTCGACCACTACCATGATCGAATCCTTTCTTCGTTGCGTTCTTGGCAATCCTAGTACAAAATCCATACTCACATGTTCCCATGGTCGCTCTGGGACGGGCAATGGAGTGTAGAGACCCTGAGGTTGGACCCGGCTCTTCGCTTGCTGGCAAGTCGCACATCTCGCGATTAGTCCTCGCACTTGCTTCTCCATTCGAGGCCAATAGAAATGCTCTTGTAGCATTGCCA